>PYHX02000495.1:57732125-58464625 GCA_004302925.2 Cochliomyia hominivorax | reverse complement strand
CATTTCCTATGTAACGCCAAGAAAAAATTACCAGGATTGGGAACATTCTAACGGTTACATTAATAATCCAATTTCAATTAAATGTGTCCAGATTGTTTACTATGCAAACCAGCAAAATCTATCCAGTAACAAGAAAGTTATAAACTGATGTCGGAAACAAGCTCGAAACTCAGACAAAAACTTTTGTAAATTTTTCAAGAATTATTATTAGATTAAAATAAAATTAAGCTTCGATTTATAGCTAAATTTTAATGATTCCTAATGTACGCACGTCAATTTGTCGCCTTTACTGCATATGTGATAATGTGTGCTAATATGTATGTATCTTCATGCATATATGCATGTGGGGAAAGCAATTATAACAACTGCTTCCTCAGATAAAATCTAATGTGTATATAAGAGACATCCAAAATAAATTACCAACCAATTTTCTTTAGAATTTTCATAACAAATTTATTACAATTCTAACAGACACTTTACAATATACTCTTTGACAGTTAAGACAGATTTATGTATGTATTAACTTAATTAAGAATTATTTTAACAAAATTAATTTATAAAGTTTTAACTCCGTGTAGAAATAACGAAATAATCTAAGACCCCATAAAATACTTATATACATTCTTGCATCAAATCAAAATCTGAAAGTCGATTAACTATGTTTTAAAGTTTGTCCGTTAACCTGTTTGTTGTTGACCCTCTTACATCCACAGCAATCGATTGAGCTCAATGCAATTTGGACAAGTGGTTGTGAGATTCTTAAGAAGTTCCAGATTCGGTTCATTAGAGTAAAAGTTATATACTAAGATAACCTTTTAAAACTAAAAAATTGATCTAAAATTAAGACTAAACGGTAAAGTTTGACACATATTGTAAAATGACATGCAAGATTTTTTGAGAGTAAACGGGAGAAACCTTTTCTAAATAAACACTTTATATCGTATATCTATAGTGTCACGATATTTGACATATGAATAGTGCTTGGATAATATTTCATTGAAGACTAACATTTTGGTTTAATAGAACATGGTGATGTGGTATCCCTACAAATGAAAATTTTAGTAAAACATATCTCTGAAACTGTTATAAGAAATTTCGTCACAAGGATGAAACAATAATCAAACATTATAGTTTACCTAAAAGTGAAATTTTTTTAATATGTTCCAACAATAATTTCTAATTTGATCGTGGTGGAGGGTACTAAACGTTCGTCATAGCCGAATATAATATTCTTGTTTCAAGATATATTCAGTTCAGCAAAATAGGTAAATCAATAACTTAAAAACAATTTATTTTATCAAAATTTTATTGATCTTACATTTTATTAAAACATTTATAAAAATATAGACTTTGATGAAAAAGTGGACTGAATTTAACAACTAGCCTTTAAGATAGAAATAGAAAACGTGATTTTATCTCGCTTAGTGTACATGTAGGGGGTGGTGGAGAAATACTGTGAATTAATTTTTTATTTTTATGTTACGCAATTTCAATATTGAGAATATTGAAAGCTATTGTAATACAAAGAAGAAGAGTCATTTGATTTGGAAATAACTTTTCAAAAAGTAAAAATGACTACTTTTGGATAATGTAGAAAAAAAAACACAGTTTATAACAAGAGAAGGCGCTTTGCTTTTAACTGCAACCGTTATAGCCTCAATATGCTAAAACAACTAAATAATTTTGATTAATTTAATTATGACTAACGGACTTAACGTTACGACCTATAAGACTTTTGAATTTAGGAAGAAACACTTCATATCGCATATTTTTATAACTAATAAAATAAAAATGATTCAAATAGACAATCCAGCGTGTAAGACAATAACTTGCATTTTTTTTCTACAAATTGTACAAGATCCCAAATAACATCTTATTTCATTTAATATTTTTTTGTTTTACTCTATACTAGATTTGAGATTTGAGTTCTTTGTATGCGTAAACTACTGATCTGTACCCCTTTTTTAATAACATTTCAGTAATATTTCATATAAATTCTCATATAAAATATTCCAACAGCTTACCAATTTTAGATCAGGTTTGGTTTTTTATATTCATTTTATTTATGCACTTAAAATTATAACAAATACTATTATACACTTTGTAAACATTTTTTAAATATTTTAATATTATTTATAATGTTTTATATTTTATTTTAATTAATATTATAATAAATATGTTTATCACTTCTTAAACACACTAAATATTCCGATTCAACTCAAAGTTTTGCTTTGTTTCAGCTTTGTTTACCGTTAAAAAATAAAAACAACACACAACACAAATAATAAACATTCAACTTTACTTTGTTTTGTTGTTGATGTTTTGAATTGAGTAAAAAACAAAATTGTTATTGTTGGTACATTTTACTTGCATTTTCAATAGAGAATTACATATGTTTTCAGAGAGAGATGCATTGTTATTTGAGAGTGAGAGAATATTAAAAGTAGGCTGAGAATATAAAATAAACTTAATAGAAATAAGTAAAAAATGGTAGTTTTAAAAAATTAATGAACGACCCACGTATAATTTATTTTTCTGATTTATTCTTAGGTGCGCTCTACATTATTGTGACATTAAGATTAATGTTAAATTTATACGTTTAAAATAAATGTTTCTGGGGAGTGGCTTATACGGGGGACTACAAGAAATTATGAACCGACCCTAATATAATTTTATACATCGATTTTTGCTTATACTGATATTAATTTGAACAATTATTATTATGCCACGCAGTATTATTTTCGATGAAGTCTTTTGCAATTATTTATGATTGGTTCACTATTTCATATAAGCCCCACACAATTGCCGCCAGATTGGTAGATTTTGGCCCATTAAATTCCTTAATATAAAACGATCTTAACAAAATTTTACGAAAATATGTCTTGTGATATTCTAAAATGATATACGATTATACGAAGATTGGATTATTTCTAATAGGTCCCATTCAACTATCATTTATAAATCACTCATATACGTGGGTATTGTAATAATATTTAGTCAAATTGAAAAAATTTTACGAAGTTGTGGGCAAAATATTTTTAAACTCCCATATCCATCCAGATAAACTTCCTTTTAGAACGCATAAATTTCAAAATTCAATTCAGTTCAAGGTTTCAGTGTTATAAAGCTGTTCCGCTATTTCTATGCGATTTCATGAAATTTTAGATTCATTTTTAAAGAAGTAAATAATGTAACTGGAAGTCAAGTCCGACTATGTGATACCTCAAATCATATTGTTGGCTGTAAATAACGCATACAAAAAAATTATGAATGACTATTGCATAACTTGCTTTACCGGAATTCATTCTCAGTCGAATGGTATACTTAAAAGTGGTGGTAGTACTATACGCGTTGCAAATATCTGCATAAACGCATAACGCCCCAACCAATGTGGTAGTTCCGATTTTAGCAGAAGAAGGTTAAAAATAGAGTTTAAGTAAAATTTGGTGAGCAAAAAAGAGAAACTGCTGGTCGCATAGAGCTACGCTCCCAATTACTGAAATGTGTAATTTGAAGCTTATGAGAGTTTCCAAAATTCAATATTGTTTTGAAATCCGAAATTTAATATTTTAAAGATAAAAACAATTTTGGAAACGTGAAAAGAACAAAATTTTGATTTAAATAAATAGTGGCCCTATAAATTTTAAATCTATTAAAATAGAAGATATTCATATTGTTATAAAATAATGACACAATACAAATTCATCGTGATATATTTAAAATTGCAAATTCAGAAAATCTTTACTGTTGGATCCAGTAAACTCTTGAATTATGGCAAAAATTTCTCTCTATTAAAATGCAAGCGAAATCGTTGTTAATGTTTTAATAAATGTAGAAATTAGATACTTAATATTTAAGTTGAAATTAAAGATGATAATTCGAAATATTAAAATTTTGAATGGAAATCGCTCGGAAATAATTTAGATAGCAAATGAATAATTTTAATGTTCGAGATAAAAAATGAATCTTCTAAAAAATCGAGTTCCCTTAACGCCTCTGTAATAATAAACGCCTCTTAATTGAGAAATTACAAAAAAACTAAATCTCTCTTCACCTACAAGAAATCGATTCAGATGATCAGTATATCATAAATTTTTATTTTCTTTAAAATTTTAAATGTGGCATCACCGTTTATTATAGCAAACCTTTTCATGCAGAGACAACTAAAAAGTATGTAGTATAACTTTAGGCTAAATTAAATATTACTCATACGGCCCGAAAACCCTAATAAACTTATATTATTTAATTTAGCAAAAAAATCAAATTCAGTAGCTTACAATTGAACAACAGACAATGACAAAAATATTTACAATACTTTTTATTTTAATTTGACACCCAAACTAAAGAATTTTATATCATTAAGACTTATTTCATTAAGACCTGAAGTGAGGTTAGTATCTGGAAATGTCTAGTTTTTATGTGTGTCTTTTCTTTCGATTCTTAAAGAAAAAAAAAAGAAGAAAAGAAGTAATAATACTATATTTGGTTGTGCCGAATCTTCGGTACCCTCCACCACAAATGCACACTACACTACACTACCACACATACAATTACAAGTTTATTTAAGTTTTTCCTCAATATAAAACAGGGACACATAATATGCCATAAAATAAGTTTTGTTCTTGGCTTTAGTTTTTTTATACTAAACCAATTTCCGATAATTTTTGTTAATGTAATTTTACCAAAGTTTTTCGTTTCAGGTTGCTTCAGATATTGGTTTATATCTTTTTATCTACTGAACCGAATTTGTTGGTTTTAAATATGAAACGTTACAGGAATATAAGAAATACTCAAGAAAAATTCCATAGATCTCTTCAATTATTGTGGATGTGAGCATGGCAAAAACAGATAGACGGACATAGCTAAATCGACTCAGATGTTGATTTGATGCAAAAACATTTATACATTGTGGGGTCTGGGAAGATTCCTTCTTAGCGTTACTTACGGAGTGACTTAGTTAAAATACCATCTTAACCACTTGTGGTAATGGAGGGTATAAAAATACTTTTAATAAAAAGAACTGAAAGATATAACTATCACTTACCCGACACTGGTCTTTGAAATAATAAAAACTCCTAACATCTAAACACAAACACCTGTACTGTAACTTCAACTTTAAAATCTTTTTAGTTTTTTTTTGTTCGCTTCCCTCTGGATTAACCTTTTTATGTTTAATCAAAAAGTTTTTCCTTTTTTACAATTTTGTAATATTTTTTGTAGTTTAAATTGTTGTTGTTTTTCACTTGTTCCAAGCGATATAACAAAATTTTTTAAGTTTTTTTTTTCTACAAATTTTACTCTTTTGTCGTTATGTCAAGAAGAGTAACAACAACAATAATAATATCCTTCGTACCAAAAATGCTCAGGAAATTATAGCAAAAAACATGAATGAGGAGCAGGGGGAGGTAAAAAATGTATGGATGAAATGAATGAATGAATTAAAAACTGCTTGTATAAGAAGTTGAATGTTGAATTGAAGTATTAAAAGCAAAAGGGAAAGTTTTGTTGAATGGTATAAATTTGATGAGTGCTAAGGAAAAGGAGAAAAATTTAAGTTTTTTTTCTCCTCCTTAAGATGTTTTTGTATTATTTAGCTGCATTATATCGCGCTCAGGCAAAACTTGAAATGCGAAAAAGATGTTGCCACAGACACAAGAGTTTTAGTTTTATAGAAAAATTTTATTTTATTTGAAAATTTGTTGTTGTTTTTTGTGAAAAAAAGTTTAAGAATAATAGAGATTTCTCAACCATTATACAATAACTCTTTGCAAACTTATCAATTCTATAGTTGTCATATTTTCCCCATAGTGCACTGCACGATGTAGCCAATGCCGAAGGTGACGTCGAAGGTGGTATAGTGGAAGAGGGAAAGGGTTAAGGATGAGAAAAAATGGGCTTCTTAAACTTAAAAAAATGACTTGAAATTTGATTCGTTAGAGAAATTCTCTTTATGTTCAAAATTAAAAAGAATCTTGACGGTAAGGTATAAGAAGATTAGTCGCTATCAACTCCCTTCGGTGCGATGATAAGGGCAGTGTTGTAAATAATTATAGTGAGTATGTGCGCTCAATGTAATTATGGTTCGTCCTTAACAAGCCAAAAACTTGGATCATCTTAAAACAAACTTAAAAAAGGATGAGTTTGGATCTTCAGTGGAAGAAGTCCAACTATAATCAAAAGATATTTGTTTTAATATCAGGCAACAAAATTATTCCATGCCCTCAAATTTCAACCCAAAGATCTTCTTTTGACATTTAGGCTAATAAATAAGATTGTCAAAAGAAGAAAAAATGAAAAAGATGGAAATTTTAGAAAGACATCCTCAAGTATTATTGTTGATAAGATTCACAAAGAATACAGCAAACGGCCCAACTTACGAATGGGATGAAGAAAATCTTTGTAAATTAATGTCCATGAAAGGATGCAGGGGCAAAGAGAAATCGTTCTCCCGCTGAGGCTGGTTGTTCAACGAAAGCGTAAAAGGTTATTGAGAATACAACCACTCCAAGACCGAATGCAGTTTCTACTTTACGACATCCAAACCCATAACAGAAGAATTTAACGAGGGTGTTGGATAACCATTTCATCAATCCTGTAGCAACTGAGTGGGGTGCTGTCGATTCAAATTTAGCTGAGATTAACACATGCTTGCTAATTAGACTGGTCCATCTTGTTTTGACTGTAGTGTGGTTCACCGCAGATACAGGATAAATGTTTCGACGACTTTTCTGATCTCAAGCGTGAGTTAACTGATGCGTGGAAAGGCTTAAATCATAAGCTTATCCAAGCCGGAAAAATTCCATTAGACCACGACTAAGAATTTGGTTACTAAAGATGGTGATTTTTTGAAGGCTCAGAATCCTACATTTTATATGAGTGAAACGTAAATTATTAAGACTGAGCAAGATGAAAATGAAAATCGGGTACGGGCACGCATTGAAAATTTTATGGAAAATTCAATAAAATTTTGCACGACGTAAACTGTTGATTATAAGAATTATTAGGTCACATTATGTTCGCACCACACATGGGGAGTAGGATCTCTCTCAAAGATTAAATTTTTAAACAAAAACTTTCACAATAATTTTCATGTATTTTTTAAAAAGCTTTGTGTAAATTTTAACCACTATATAGTTGGTCTTGAGCCCTGGATACCGCAATCGAGGAAATGCTTTGAACTAAATGTAAATCACAATTTTTTTAATGAAATCCAATGATGTAACCAAAAATATTTAATTCCGCCTTTGTTTTTACTTTATATAAATCAGCATTAAATTAAAGAAATATTTCATTGAATTAATGAAAGCCACAAGGCCCTTAAAATTTCCTTCTTCCACAATTACTCCCCTTGAATTTTCTTCCCATTTTTTGTTTGCAATTGCTGCAATTCTTATCCTGCTCCATTTTTTTTTAAATTTCTATACAGAGATTTATTTTCGTGCTGTTTATATTCTTTACATTTTTTATTTTCTTGTAAATTGTTGTTTTGTTGTAGTGTTGTGTAGTCTAGTGTTGCATGCCTTTTGTAGCACTTAAGAATTAGTTGAGCATACAACTCTTCAACGTTATTTTCTTATTTCAATTTTTTTTTATTTTTGTATTTCGTCTGCATTAACAACACTTTCTAAAAGCTGCGTGTTGTAACTATCAACCTCTACTTTTTTAAATATTTTATAACTCCGCTTCCTCAAATTGTGGCATATACATATATACAAACAAACATATATATTTTCAAGATGATATTGTTGGCATATTAATAACAATAATAAACAAGTAAGAATGCTATATTCGGCTATGCCGAATCTCATGCATTCACCACTATATTGAAGACAATTATCTATTCGTCTGAATTTTGATGTAATTGGTCCACACTTTATAACGGGAAGTGTGATTTGGATGGAGTAATAAGCAAATACGACCGATGATTGTCAAAATAGTTTCATAGTTTAAAGACAGTTTAAAAGATGTTTATGCATATAGAAGTTTTATAATCTGAAATGCGTTTTCCGAGAAGGAGCGTAACTTGGTAGCTATAGCACTATATGGAGCGATATTGTCGAAATAAATAATATATATTAAATACAGTTAGAAAATTAATTGTGTCGAATTTCAATAGAATGGATCTTTATTATGCTCAAATCTGATTTCGTCCTTTCCCGGGCATTATATGAGGGCCGTACCAAAATATGGTTAATAACAAATATTAAGTTGTGCCAAAATCTATAAAGTTGGTTCTAATTTATGAGTTTTATAACCTATAAACCATATTCCGGGAAGGGGACGTTATATCGGAGCTGGGTCATGAATCCAACACAATCTTGTTTCTTTAGGTTTATAATTGTATCAAAGTAAATATATAAGGTAAATTTGAGCAAATTAGCCTAAAAGCTGAGACACTTTTTTCATTGACCCGACTTTGATGATTTTTTGCATGATGGTGAAAAATAATTAATTTTGTTGAAATATTAAGAAAATTTCTTTTTTAGAATTTTGAGGTTCTCTGAGATATCGGTCTATAACTTTTAGGCTGAAGAAGCCATATAGCTGGGATTAAATACGAAACTGAATTCTGATAATTATTATATGAGACAGTTTCCAGCATACAGACGAACAGATAGACGGACATACGTTCATAGCTTAATCATCCTGGATTTTGATTTGATGCAAGAATATATATACTTCATGGGATCTGACATGATACCTTTTTAGTGTTACAAACAGAATGACAAAGTCAGTATTCCCTCATCGCCACTTGTGGTGGTGGAGAGAATAAAAAATTTGAAGCAAAAACGGGTGCCCTACAGTTGCGCCACAGATTTTATAAAAGTTTCTTCAGAATATAAAAAAATAAAGTTTAATTCTCTTGTTTTCTTAGAAAAAACTCACTTATTGTTATATTTAAGTTTTTCTCTTTTCATTATTATTTTAGTTTTTTTGCTCATTTTTTCCTTTAACAATCGTTTAAAAAGTAGTGAATTGTAAAATGAATATTTTTTATTATTACTTTTGTTATTGTTGTTGTTGACTACAACGATTTAATTAAATGCAATTTTCTATTTTAAGATTTCTTTTTAACAATTTAAATTTGTTGTAAAAATGTATAAGTAAATTTGTAAGATGATGGAATTTGTAATGGAGTGAATAATAATTGAAAATTAAAATGATTTGAGGAGACTTTTTAAAATAAAGTTATTTTTATAAAATTTTGTATTTTATGAATTATTTTACTGATCTTTTTTTTGAAAAAACAAACTTTGGGAAAATTATAATATTATTCATCGACAAAAACTGTGTAATATCGGGTCAGATTTTCCTTGATATCATGTTAAATTTAAGATCATAAGGAGTGAGATCGATAAATTTTTGACATATATACGTTAATGAAAAAGAAGAAAATGCAATTTTCTACCAAAATACGCATATATGTGTGGAAAACTTTAGTTAAAATTAAGATCAAAGTTAAATGTTGACTAATTTTTGGACAAGTTATTTTAAAGTTTTGTTGATCTGTGTGTACTCTATTCAAATAAATTTCTAAAATATTGCTTGAATTCTGTACAAAATTTTAAATAGTTACCATATACCCATCGTGGATTTGGGAACCAAATGAAATTTTGTTTTCATTTCTGAAAAGATTTCTACACGGTTATGCATATAATGCAAATCCAAGGACATTAGGGGAACAATTCCTGCGCCTAGGCCCTTTCTGGAATACGTTAATGTTTAAATTATGTTTCTGTTAGTTTTGAGGAGGAAAAAAATGTCAAAGCATAAAGTGTCAAAAAGGTATCCCAATTTGATTTGCAACCCACTCAAGTAATTTGTGATTAGTTAAGCCTCTTAAGCAGCAGGTGAGCAATTTAATAAACAAAGGTGAATTTTTATAAAAACAATTTTGGGGATGGAATATTTTTATACTCCTAATTACAGACAATTTTGTCCCATGTTATATTCCTATTTCCCTAATAATATCTTAAGTCTATATAGAATTACAAATAATTTACCTAAATAAAAATTTCTGAATTTTGACAAATTTATTAAAAATAGATATTATTATTTTTCAAGAAGTACCTTTTCCAATGATAGAAAATACTTATATAAAAATTTTACACAAATCTTCGAAAAATTTGCTGAAACTCGGGCAGAAATTTGCACCCATGCAAAAATGTGTTGCAGTACTGTAGCAATTTCAATCTGTTTTTAAATAACGTTTGATAACTATATAACCGTTAACCATATTTCAGTGAATTTTTAGTGATATTGGATAGTGAAACTGCACAGTTATTTCTAGGGTATTTATGGAGTGGTTTGAAAGCACATAAATTTCAGGGTTCTTTCAGAACGAACGAAATTAGTCGCTTCAGGGGTTTTTTCGAGGTCTTAAAGAAAGTGGCCTTCCCCAAGCCACTAAGTTGCAAAGTTATAGAATTATTTCCAATAAAATGCATTCAATAACATTGACAGATTTGAATGCTTGGCCACTTTTTTGGGTTTTTGTTGAAAATATTTATTAACTTTTTTCTAGTTACTCATTTTAATCAGATTGTGAATATATTAATTTGTTTGAAATAAAATATCACAGCTGACATATTTTATAAAGGTAACTTGACAAAAAATAATAACATTATTTGGGTTAAAAAGATTTAATGAAAGATGTGTGTCTAGGTTTTTTCGATCTGAGTCCTAAACTCAAAGTTGTAAATGAAACTAAATAAGCGGCTTTAATACCTGAGCAATTTTTGTTAACGAACTATCCATATATCAATGAACATTGGTTTCTATGTAGTATACATTTATTATTAAAAATTAACCATTTTTAAATATTTCATTCAAAAATTCTAAAAAAATATTTCCTGTGAAAAATTTTAAACAAAAATTCAAAAATGTCAAAAATTAAAAAGTCCTGAAAAATTCAATATTTTCAAATATTGTTATCTTGCATCAAATGAGCTGTATATCGACTTGATTTCATTAAAATATGATTCCAATTAAAATATTTTCTCCATCTCTTTTAAGTTTTTGTTTAAAATAATAATAAAACTTCAATTAAGTAAATCGTATAGTAAAATCAGTATGGAAAGAACGAAGAGTGGAAGAACGATGAGGTTATGAACGACTACTCTGCATCATGATTCACTCACTAAAAATTATGGAAAATTATGATGTATAAAGCAAACTTATTTCAAATATTTTAGTTCGAATCATATATATCTGAGATTTGGTTAGTTTAATGGGGATAGAAAATTATGGATCGCTCCAGTGCACCGGGTAAAAGTTAGTTAAATAGAAAAATATTTTTTTATATCATTAAAAACCATAACGATAGGAACATAAGAATGTATGAGTTATAATAGTAAATTTTAATAAGTATTTGTCTGTACTACTTAAAGAAATACAAAATCAATCTTAATGAAATTTCGTACAATTATTAATGATATAAACTGATTAATAGAAATTATTTGTAAAAACAGGTTATAAGGAAGAATGAGTGAACCTTTTACAAAAAGGACGTATATCCTTACTGCGATTTCGGAAAAATAAATTACGTAAGATCGTGTCTTCTTATCTGGCATTATGCTTAAATTTGCTATGTTGAGCTACGCCAAATTTCCACATATGTGTGTGAAGTTAATATGTTACATACGTACATATTCGTACATATAACACATACACTTATAATTTGAATATTGCACAGCATATATTATAATATTTTTTCTACTTAACCAATTTTGATAATTTTTTTCATTGAGCTTTGTAAATTATTGTAAATGTGAGTGTGCCAAAAACAGACAGACGGACATAGCTGAATTGAGTCAGATTTTAATATAATACAAATTTCCAGAAAATATTAAAATTCTCAAACTAATAACTTATTTTGTATTCCGTTGAAAACATAATTAAATAACTAGAAAAAACTAGAAGCAATTTTGTCTTCAAATTTATAAAAAAAAATCTTGTTTTGGGAATTAACATTATTATACAAGTTTACTCTAAACCAATATTAGTTTTGTATCCTTTTCTTCTCACTTAAGTTATTTTCATTATGTCTTTTATTCCCTGTTGTTGTTAGTGTAGTCGTTGTTGAAATTTTCATAAAACCTTTAAGAGTTCTTATGCTTGTGTGATTTCTTTTGTCTAAGTAAGTATATAAGTATGTGTACACACATACATACTTAAAAAATTTTGAAAAGGCAAATTAAAAATTCCTTACAATCCTCCAGATAAAACTCATATGAACATTCATTTGTACATACATTCATTCAATCATTCAAGTATCTTTATCTCTTCCCACATACACACATATACACACGCATGCATTCTTAAATCTTCTCTATTTTTTTGTATTTGAAAGACTTTTACATAGAAACACCTGTTTGTTTATTATTTTTATTTTTTCCGGTGTTTATTTTCTATTGTATGTATGTCAGCTAGAAAGTCAGTTGTTAGTCAGTTACTTCTCTTAGGAATTGTCATTATTTTTGTTCTTTCTTTCATTCATTTTCCTTGCTATTTGGCTTTATATTTAGAATTTCTTTCTTTTCTTATCTTAAAATATTCTTAGTATTTTTTACATGAATTTGAAATTCTTGTACACCTTAATAACAAGGAACAGTGGGAAAGTGAAAAAATTTTTGTATACAGTTGAAGAAAGTTTTAGAATTCTTATTCTTTCCAGTTTTACCGAAATTTAATTTTAATTTTCCCGATCGAATTCTTGATAAGAGATAACGAGAGAGAGAGAGGTGTCAAAACATCTAGATCTTGGATTGATAACTATTTCTGAACATAACAAAGATTAAATGTATCAATAGTAATATTTAGCTTGATTAGCCTTTTATATCCCTGTTTGGATCAAAACATTTACATTGTCTTTAAGGTAATAGGTTTAGCTACAGTATTTCTTTTGTACGAGAATTATAAGGCCATAGTGATACAAATAGTTTCAGATCACAATAGCATATTTGAAAAGTTAGCCTTTTTGTAAGTGATAGATAAAATAATGGGATTTGTAGGTCAACCTGTTGAGAGGATAGGCTCACGTATGGTCTCATGCCATTGGTTTATACCTAAGCCAACATATCGGAATATTATACACTCGCCATAACTAGAAACGAACATTCATAGGAATTCTGTTTCTCTATTAAGTGTGACCGGTATCTTTTTGGTCTTTTTTCATTTGAATCTTCTCAAGGTATCTTAGTTATCTGACACACCGTATCGTTATTCTTCAGTTACTTTTGAATTAATATATCATTTGATTTTAAGTGAACTTTATTTATCAAATTAAAATTCTCTGATCCTATAATTTTTTCGAAATATTTGATAATTCCTCAAGCTATTTCCTCCAAACCTTTGATCTGTCTTTGTCATATTTGCTGTTTTCTTCCTGCTGTCTTCCTTTTGATGTCTTTTTTATGTCAAGAGCATTATATTTTTAACAAGAAAGTATTATCTTTTAGTGGACCAATCCAAAGTCTCAGATGTTTATTTATTTTTTAATCCTAAAGAGTTACTTACTGGTGGACCACTTCAAAAACTAAACCATTTAAGTGCGGTCTGTCAATTTGTCCTTCTGTTGGAACCTTTTTCAATGACTCAATATTTAATAATTTTGAATGAAACGTGGCCAGATTGTTTTTAATGTCATCTTCTGTAAGTTCTTGAACTATATCTGACCTAATCTAAAGTTAATTCTAAATATCGAGATATGTATTCAAAAAAGTAAAGAAATTATGAAAATCGAATCAGTTAATAAAAATTTTAAGTGATGAAGTCCCTCGTCAATAAAGATAGAATGATATCTGATCCAATTATAACAATTGAGGAAATAAATTAATATTTCAAGATATAAATTAAAGGATTTGAATAAACATCTTTAAAAATCGGATCGATTGAAGAGTGATGTAGTAAAAGGTATAAACAGTTAAGAATTTGATTATGTTAAAATGATTTGAGAATAAACTTTGTAATTTGGTCCAAATCTGCTTATAGCTAGCTGTTAAAGGTTCCGTCCCGGAAGGTGAAATTAAAAATATAAATGAGGGTCCTTAAGGTGGGGAATATCGGAATAAAGCATTCTCATTCTTATACTATATCGTCATAGATTTAACATATTATTTATTTACATTTTTAAAAATTACGAAATTCCGATAAGATTAGCGGGGAGAGTATTTTTCCTAATGTCCTCGAATTTGCTTTACATATGAATATGTCAAGGGTCAAAATTTTAAACATTGGGCCTCTTGTTGCTCAAGATCGATCCAGCGTATTTACATTGACTCCAGTTTAAAGTAGACTCTCGAGTAGTTCTTGAACATAATGTGAAACTGAGTTATAGATTGATAAGAGCTATAAATGAGTTCACACTTAACAACCTATTCTTCACATTTTAACCTAATTTTTTATCCCTCAGGCATTAAAATTTTATACGATTTTATTTGGAAATTTAGTCCATTCTAAACCACTGTTAGAAAGATTATAAAGAAATGTCGTGGTATGAAAATGAAGAGTATTTTTATTTATTTAGTTATTTTTTTCTTCTTCTTCTTCCTTTTGTTGCTCTATTGTGAAAATGAGGAACAGGGTATTAAATCAGATCATATGTGTAAACATGAGCTTTAAGCTTTTTTTAGTTTCTTCAATATTTCTAAGAAATTAATAAAGTTTAGAAGTTAATCCCTTTTGAATTTTGAAGAGTAAAAAAATATGACAATCTGAGATTATGGATAACAGAAGGAGATTATTTAATAAGGACACTTTTTTCTTAAAAAATAAGTTTAATAACTTTCAAGGAATAAATAAGGATATAATTCTAAAGGTATTAAATATTTAAAGAATAAAATGAAAAATGTATAATTTCAAATTAAGGATAACAAATAATTGCTCTAACATTGGTTGGTAAGATGAAAACAAAAGACATTTTTATCCACATCTTTAACCTCCATAAAGCAGTGATGAAGGTATTAAACTTTGTCATTCCATTCATATCCAAAACATGAGTCAAGCTATGCCCGTCTGTCTATTTTGTCTGTCAGTCCCTCTGTCTATTGGAAACATTCTTACGTCTAGGATAATGCCTCTATTAATAAATTCAATAAAACTTGATCACATTGTTTGTTGTATCCTATTTAAATCCAAATAAATCAGTATATTAGTAAAAAAGTTATAAACCGATATATGCGAAAACCTCAAAATTCCGAAGAAAACCTTTTCTAAAATCTTCAACAGAAGGTAATTGGATTTAGATATAATTTAGCTATAACGTACAACTATACGCAACTACTTTTCGTACAAAAGTCATTAAAATCGGATCACTAAAAAAACAGCTTTAGGTTAAAATATACAAAATTTTAATACACTCCAAAATCAGTGTGTCTTATCGATCGCAATTTTGAATACAATTTTCTGAAATTTATCGTATATATTTACTTTGATATAAGAATCAACACAAAAAACTAGATTGTCCCTCCCATATAAAGATTTTTTTCCGGAATATTGTTAAGCTTATGATACCCCATAGAAGTTCGGTACAATACTTTTTATAATTAAAATGAATGCTTTTAATTTGATTTAAACTTAAATATGAACTATTTTTTGTCACTATTCAATTTCTAATTTATTAATTTCTAAACAATCTAATTTAATAATTTCTATATTATTATTTGATGAATATCGGCCAAAATTTGGCTATGGGTTCCATTTAAGGGTTTTCAGCTTATAAAACTGTACAGTTTTTTTGAACTTACTGTAATGTATGTATCTAATTAGACAATTATCAGGCTATATTTTGAATAGGGTTTAAGGTTTCAAAAGTTCTCAATAACCAATTCCATTTAAAATATTTGCCGATACCAAATTAAACTTTAATTTCTTAACGAAGTTTTTTAATATTCACGCAAATGTTAAAATAATATAAGTTGTGGGCGATATTTAAAGTTCGGCATAACCGAATATAGCATGCCAATTTATTTTGTAGACTATTAGAAGGATTTATGTAATAAACATTTGTTTGAAAAAACAAAAACAAAACAAAAAAAAAAAAATTACAACGCAAAAAATTTGTGACAAAGAAAAATTATTATTGAAACAATCAAATAATTTAAGATTTATTACTTGATGGATGAGTATCTAGACCACAATAATTCATGCCGCCTTGTTTTATTATTAAATTATTAGATTTTGCTATAAAATAAAAATAAAAAACAATAACAAAAAATACTAAAATCCACTTATTTTGCCATAAAAATAAATTCAATTTATATTCGCAGGAATGAAGGAAAAGCGGTGAAAACAAGTAAGAATGATATATCTATGTCGCACTTCAATACCCTTCATTACAAATGATTTAAAGAAAATACATTATGATTAATGCATATAGTTTACGTAAATTCTCACATATATACTTACAAAAGCATAAAATACAGAGAGATTGCCTCAGATATGGGTCAATATCTTTTAATGTACTAAACCCATTTCACTGGATTTAAACAGGAAACCTCTCAGGACTATAACAAATTTCAGACAGACATACGGAGAGGCAGACGGGCAGATATACGAAAAGATGGATAGGCAGACAGACAGAGGGACATAGCTATACACATTATGAGGTCTAAGATGATTCCTTTTTAGAGCTACACACGGAATGACAAAGTTAACATACCCTCTTTACCACTTGTGGTGGTGGAGGACACAAAAAGAAATAAAAATTGTTAGAGAACAGAAACAAAATTGAAATCTGTCACAGAGAATAACAAATTTACATTTTTCCGAAAATTCTTTAAAAAAATTTTTGTTCAACTCACAAACGCTGAAAATTGACAGATGAGTATGAAAATTTGTAAATATTGCGTTAAATGTATTTTAAATTACTTTTTTCTTTTATTCCCTCCCAATTCCGTTTCCTTTCTTTGTTTCACTTCTATCACAAAGTTTTACAACATAAACATAAAATGAAATATGAAAAAATATAAATAATTTTTTATGTCTTTTTTGTGTTTTTTTTCTGTTAAGATTCAATATTTAACTAAATGCAACAGCTACAAACATTTTGTTACAAGTCCTGCAAAAAATAGCAATAATAATAAAAAACGGAAATAAAAAAATACAACAATAACAATGAAAAAGTATGAAACTGCTAATGTTTTTCTTTCTTCCATTTTTTATTGTATTTTTCAATTTTTTTTTTATTCAAGTCATAAAAAATCAATGTTGTAAGAATTACACACACACACATACACATACAAGGGAAAATCTAACTGGATGTAATTCTTAAGTTGTTTCGTGTAACGGGAAAAAACTTTTTGAAAGCAATTTTTACATACAAATATTCTTTTTGTTAACACCCAAACAAACACGTGCAATATACAAACACATATATCCACATTAATAAAATGTATTTAATGAGAATCATAAGGATGCACTGTGATTCGTTCTCAAACAATAATCGGCAAAATTAGGGTATTTATCTCAGAATTCTGATAACTTGCACACGGCTCTATATTGGAATAATCAAGAAAAAACAAATTTTGAAGAAAATCGATTCAACAATTCAGACAACTCCCGTACATCTAAAATATTTTCTGCAATTATGATCAAAAAAATCTGAAATTTTGTAATTATGACATTTACCTGGTTACAATTGTATACTTTATATTTCTCTAATATCGGAAGAAGGATAATGTTGCCTGTTATACACCATTTTTTTATAAAAATGCACTAAATCATCCATAATAAACTTTTTTTGTAAAATATTGTATTTTTTCAATTTCTTTTTATATTGGAATTGCAGGGCGTATACTTATTAAAATATGTATAAATACATTCATCGCTCATACGCTAAAGTATTATTGTTTATGGTTTAAGTAGAAGACTGCGAATACTAACAATAAAATTATTATTAAATCAACTTCAATTCAATTTTGTATTTTGTGAAATTTGTGTAAAGGATTGTAATTTATCAGGAAATATAATGTTCATAAAAATCGTTTTTCTCAAATTTAACTATAAACTATTTAACTACAAAAAATAGTATTTATAATAAAATTAAATTTAAAACTAAAAAATAAAACCACACGTTTTGACGTTTTGCAATGTCAAATATTTGTCATTTTGTGAAATTCGCGTAGAAAATTTTAATTTTGTAAAAAAAAAAAAATATTACGTTTATTAAAAATCGTGTTCTCAAGAACTGGCAGCTGTTCTCTTATGATTATTGATCAATATTTTTTCTGGATTGAATATTCTGTATTTTGTAAGATTTGTGTAGAAAATATAAGAAATAAGTTGTAATAAAATCGTTTTTTTTTCAAAATCAAGAAAAAAAAAAAACAAAAAATAAACAAATAAAAAATCATTTAAAGAAATTAATTTTTATTCTTATGAATACGTATTTTTTAGCTATTTTTTTCAATTTAAATATTATTGAGGCGCCCTCTGGATGAATCTGTAATAACTTAAAAATTTTTTAAGTAATAACTTTTAATATTGATGTTTTAACTATCATCAAGCTAAAGTTCAGTTTATTCTGAATATTTAAGTACTTTTATCCATTAAACGGATCACTGTGGGATGTAACAGGAGGTTGTTTTTTCTCTGCTTAACATAGTTTGTAGCCATTCAACTACATTTCCACGGTTGTAATAAAAAAATACTGAAATATAAGAATATTTGCACCAAAGTTTTAAATTTGCTGAAATTAATAGAGAATTGATTGACCACAATAAATGGAGATTCCACCGTATTATTTGTATCTTGCATTACTTGTTATGAGTATAAAGATTTCTCGTAATAGGAAACAATTAAAAAATCATGATTTTGTTAAATATATTTCTGTGACATTTATTTTCTGTTACACTGTGTTTCATTACAAATAATATTTCATTGTTACAATTGTTAATTTTCAAAGATTTGGTCGATCACTAAAACTTTGTATATTGCGAAGTAAGTATATATAGAATTACGAAAAGGTTCTCATATTACGTACTTTCGAGGGTTGTTAGAAAAGTAATTAAGAAAATTTAATCTTTAATTTTTATATGTAGATAAAAATCAATGTGTACCTCCTCACAAAAAAAAAGATGGAAAAAAGTGTGATAACTTTTAACCCTTTCGATGAACTGCGGAAACAAAGAAAATGTTGCGATAGTAATTTCGGCACAGACAAATTTTAAATCAAAAAAATTAAAATTACAATTTTTACAATTGACTACGTAAATAATTTCAATTTACTTTTACGCCCTTTAGTTCTCAAACCTCAAGGTATCCACTTCTTCATGTACATTCATATTTTTCACATTACATTACATTCACATCACATTGGCTATAAAATATTTCATTCGCGAATATTGCAATTTAACCAAGATCAAATTAAATAACTTAAAAAATAATATTTAAGTAAAAAATTAAAAAAAGTGTAACAAAATATTCACTAAAAAATGGAGAAGTAGTGGTTGTTTTCCTATAAAAATTATTTATTAATACTCATCACAAAATAACATACAAGCAGAATTTAGTAACAGCTGTAAGTTTTATAGAAAAAAATCAACGCAACAATAAGAGTTACAAAAGTGTTGTTAAAAACAACAAACAAAAACAACTTACAATAAATTTGTAACAGAAGGCGTAGTATGGAAAATCTCGGAACAAAAACTTTATTTTCAAATGATCTTCATTTTTACTCTTCTTTACGAAGATTAAGAAAAACCTTTTTCTTCGATTAAAACTCTTGCTGTAATAAAACTAACAGTTGTTGTTTTATACTAAAAAATACAATAAAAAATCATACAAGAAAAGTAAGTAAGAAAAAATCATACAAGTAAGTAAGTACGTTTGTATATTCATTCAACAGTTGTATACATAAAAAATCCTGTTATCAGCTTAGAAAAAACATGTTTGACCGCAACACATGACTACAAAACAATTTGTGCAAATCATTTATTTTTAAACTCTTTTTTTTCGATTTTGCTTTTTATTTTTATCTTTATTGATTTTTGTAATTTTTTAGAGAGATAAAAAAATAAATTTCACTTTTAAATATTCAAATTAAATTCTTTAAAAGATTCGATCTTACGAAGAATTAAAAACGAGTCGAAACCAGTAACTTGATATAAGCAAAAAAAAAAAACTGGAAAAAAATTGTTGCAAAATAAAAATGAAGCTAATGAAAATCCCAGGAATTTTGAACAACACCGCACCATTAGCTTGAGTGGTTTCTTTTAAATTGAACGCACGTATTTTTATGGCTCTTCATTGTTTCTTGTTCTTCTTATACAAAACTTACTTTTTATTTTGTTTGTTGATGATTGTTTGTGTTGGTGGTGGTAGAAGTATTTCTTGATACGATTTAGAAGCAGTAGATACTTCCTTGAATACTTTTTCCTTTCTTTTCTTGTACATGTGTTGGTGCATTATTCTCTTTTACTTTTACGTTCAACTTCATTTACGAAACAAAAACATAAAACACTTTCAATTGCCTGGAGAGAGTTAAAAAGTGAATAAAACCAAATGGATGTGAGTAATAGGAAAGAAAATAAAAAAATTGTTGAAAAACATTATATCACATTTATGAATGTCGTACAAGCATCATCAAGTCAGTGGGTAAAATGAGAAAAATGTTGCTTCCTTCATTCGTTATATGGTAAATTTTTAATAGAAATAAAAAAATAATAATAATAATAATTTCGCGCCATTAGTAACAGGAGCATGTTTACCCTGACGCAGTCATCAGTAAATTATACAGAGGTAATGTACATAAATATATATGAAAATTACGCGGGAAGTTTATGAAGTTTTTGAATTAAGTACTATAATTAATGACAATTCAAACTTGAATACAATTTTATAATTCAAGGAATTTTTCAATGAAATTTATGGTATCCAATACGATGGGCTTATCTCAAATGGTAACATATTGTCTCTTCTATAGCTTCTTCACTTTACTATCTATTTGGTGGTCTTTTGGAAACGATGAAGTGCACTAACGTCTTTACTGTCTCCTTAAATCTACCACACTTATGGACAATATTTTTTTGTGTTTTTCAACTCTGTTTTAGCCAGAGTTCGATATCTTTCCACTTGACTTAGCCCCGGGCAGTTTGTAAGTGGATACATTATGAAGTCATATGAATAAAAGGAGCCTTTTCGTTAATATTCCTTTATGTAAATTTCCGTATTTGTAGTGCCCACAGTTACAAATGATTAGCAAATGAAGCCAAAACTTTTCATCGACATTCCTCCGCACAACAGCAACTTAAAATTTTTGAATTCAGGAAGTTGCGAAAAGTTTGCAAGAAAATATTTTCCGTCATCCATTATGCAGTTAGAATTTTTTAAGAAGACTTGATTTCAGTTTATTTGCTCAGCTTTTGCCCTCTAAAGTTTAAGCGGCGTTCCTGCTAGGAACTTTTTATGCCTTTTATGTTTTTAAACCTGTATTAATATTTTATATAAATAGTCTGAGCACCATGCTGCACCAGGCTGCTTTTCTATCGAATTTGTTAGGAGATCCTTTGAATATTCTTTCTATATTTTTGGCTTTGGAAAGATTATGTAGAAAATTTCTTCTATTTGAACCAGATTTTCTATCAACGGACACGTTTTTTCTGTACTGTTTTATAATATTGGAAAAAATTGACAGTAGACCTTGGAATGCTAAGCCAATTTTTCGTAATATCGTGATCGGTTTTGTTGAAAATATTTAACAATTTTAATATGCACTTTTTTCTGGTTTCTGATTTTAACATTTTAACTCATTTAAAAAAATTTTGTCAGAATTTTTTGATCTCATTGCTCATAGTGATGCTTATCTTTAGCTACGTTTACAGTTATATTCGCAGTATTCATTTCTTCATTTTATTTAGAAAGTTTCTTTTTTATTTTCTTCTTTCTCAATAACTTGTGGCATAATGGCTAAATGTCTGAATGCATTTGGAACATGCAACATATGTTTCACTTCCGGCAAACATTTTTTTAACTGTAATATAAACAGTTAATGTATTGGAATATGTCCGTAAGCTCATTTCACATTAAGTTTAGTTTTTTTAATGGACAAAATTTAACAAAAAAAAAATGTTTGTAAAAGTAAGTTTTTCTTAATTAATCTAATGAAACATTGACAAACAAACTGGATGCTATTCACAGCATTGAACAAGTAGTGGAAAGAAAATGACGGGTCATTAGAAAATTGCACAGTTTTAAATTAGAAAATTGTACACTTTTGAATCACAAGTTTACCACTGTACTTATTGAATGCATTGTCGGTGAAAACAATGCCGAGCGACTGACCAAAAAGAAGCCGGGCTATGCTGATATTAAAGATTGTGGTATTTTGGAGACATATTAAATTTTCGTTTGAAATATAATACCTCTTTCCCATTCCCTTTTCTAATATTACGTAGTCTACAATATTTTGCTATTATTGCTCCATCAATTTCATTTAATTATTGCAGCTGTTTCAATGCCCTAAATATTTTGTTATTAAGGCTTTAACTACATGTCCAATTTCTTTTAATATTTTGTTATTTTAGCGAAAATTCTTAAGTATTCATGATGAACTAAAATTTGGATTAATGGAAAACGTGTACTATTTTATTTTTTGATTTAAAATAATTATACATAATTATTAATTACAAAAAGAGAACAGCTGCCAGTTTTTTGTTTTGTTTGAGAAAAACGATTTTAAGGAACATTATATTTTCTGCTAAATTACAATCTTATACACAAATTCCACAAAATACCAAATTTCTGACATGGAAAAAACAAAACGTGTATTTTTGTATTATTATTTTTAATACGTACAGATGATGAAATAATTTCATCTGAATACGATGAGTTTGAATGAAAAATAAATGTTGTTAATTATTATGCGTAATCTCTAATTTAAACCATAGATAAAGATTATCTAGGCGTATGACTTATAAATTTATGTAATATATACATATATTTTATTAAGTATACTCCATTTACTACAAATATAATACAATTATTAAGTTAAAATATTTTTAAATAACTTTCGATATACTAAACCAAATTTCAGATAAAGAAGCTTACAAAGACAAATTAAAAACTTAAATTATTGAACTAAATAGTTTCTTTTGGATGATTTTAATATAAAAAGGATATAAGCCAAGTACCATTATCTTTTCTCCGATATAAGAGTAATATGTAGTATATAATTGTAACTATAAAATGTCATAATAACCAAATTTTAAATTTTTCGATCACAATTGTGAAAATATTTTAGATTTTAACTTCAAGATGTATGAATCCTTGAACCGATTTTCTTTAATTTTTTTTATTAATTATCCTAATATATAGCTGTGTGCAAGAATTATTACAGAATACTGTAATAATCACTGTAATCCGTGCACTATTACAAACAATATAGTGCGGAACACTATAATTGTGGAGGTTATAAAAATGATTAAGAAAGGAATTTTCTACATGGAATGCAATATGTGTAAAATCAATTACATGTATCTGAATTTCGATGGAGAATCTTAAATTTATAAGAATATTTTTAACCAAATATGGTCAGATAATTGCCAAATTAGATTCTTATAATAAATGCAGTTTAAAAAACTACTTGCACCAAAATTTCAATCCAGTTGGTTCAAAAAAATGATAGTTGTGATAATTTTTAAAGAATTGGTCTATAGTTAATGATTTTATAAGCTTAAAACCCCATTTTCTGAAAGAACCCTTATATGGAAGCTATAGTGAAATATGGACCGATATTTGAAAAATAATAAGAAATGTTCAAGTCAGTTAGAAAACTTAGCATGACGATTTTCAATAATATTTGCTTGTATATAAAAGTTTTATAAGCTTTCAACTGTTTTCCGGAAATGGATCTAATGTGGAAGCTGTTGCAAAATATGACCGATATTTATCAAATTAATAAAATGTATTCATAACAGTAAAAAAGTATTTCTTTCTAATTTCAATAGAATTGGTTTATATTTAAAATGTTTGTAAGCTTTAAACCATATTCCGGAAACGGTCTTATATGGGGAAAGGTTAAATAAAGGCTCCAGCCCATTCTAGATTTTAATATTGCATTAAAATAAATATATGTTGCAAACATCTGCGTTATATAACTATATACTGCTTTAATTTTTATAAAACTTTTTCTATTAATCCGATTTAGGCGATTTTTGTACGACAGTGAATTACATATAGCTGTATGTGACTTGAGTTCTTTTTTTCTTTGCTAATAGACCTATATTGCTGATTTCAAATAAGAAACTACTTAAGCTAACAGCAAACAATGTGGTGAAGTTTGCAATTATTCTCGGCGTTTAAGTGTTTCAAAGAGACTGATATAGCTATTCGATTCCGATTTAAATTTGATGCAAGAATATATGTACTTTAAGGGGTCTGAGATGATTCCTTCTTCCTAATCTTAGTCGAGCCTCCAAAAATCCTCTCACATACTATTTAAGCAGTCAAAAGTTCTAAGGTTACTAAGGTATGTGAAATTTTATATAGTAAAACTCCCGAAAAATGATACAGACTATTTTTTCAAAAAAGAAAATTTGATAGCGTAGAAAGTAAGTTTAATTTATATACAATAGTTTTAGTTCTACTTTGCAATACCTTATAGCTAAGTTATATTATTTATCTCTTATAGTTTTCGAGTTATTTGCATTGAATTTTTAACTTTCAAAATATACAAGAAAAATCTTATAGAATTTTTAAACTAAATGAGAAACACAAATTAGACACTCATGTTGAAAAATTGCTTGTTCTTTAACTCCGTCCGTGGAGATCTATATTACCTAAGTTATAAGCCTACACTCCTATACATTAAAATCATGAAAATCCATTCAAAAATTTCATTAAAATCCATCCAGCCGATCAAAATTTACAGATTTATTTAGCAAAATATCGATTCTGCCCACTGTGTGTTGTTTTAATTTGTAAAATTTAATAATAAATAAAAAAACTATAATAATAATATAAAAGTCATTTCCCTCATAATCTTTGTGATCAAATAAACATACAAAATTTGATAAGATTATAATAAACAAAAAGTCTTGACCACGAAAACAATTCTATCACCTTGATGATGAAATAAGCATAATTATTGATATTTGTACTCCCCTAATCGCAAAACATAATTAAAAATCTAAACACAAGCGAATATTTATGTCAACAAACCTGAGAGATTCCAAATATTTACAATAAACAAAAAACACAATCAAGCAAAACGCTGAAGATAAACCCACTGAGCTGGGAGAGAAAGAGATTATGAATTTATATTTTGATTTAAAATCTTAATCAAACAACGCACATCAATTTAAAATGTCGAGTCATTTATTTCCTCAGTTATCGTACAATTTTAAAAAATAGAAAAACAGATACAAAGTTGAAATCAAATAAAAGCAAATTTCTCAAAAATAACTACAATTTAAGCGTTAAGTAAGACAAGTGCAGTAGTTCTATTATTTAGTTCGAAATAGAACCTTAAAGTGAACACAACGTTTGGGAATTAATAGAAAAAAATAAATAAGAGAAAGAAAAAATGCTTCAAGAATTTTTGCAAATGTCTTATGATGAAAATGAAAAAATCTGGTCTTCTGTACATTATCCCTATAAGGAACAAGTGAAAGGTTCTCTGGGAGAAAAATTCTTAAAAACTATGAGGAGTATTGCTCCTAATAAAATCCTAGATCACTTCTATGATACCAACAAACAAAAAACCGCCAAAGAGATTTATGAACAATCTATAATTGTGGCCAAAAATTTACAACGTTTGGGCATTAAAAAGGGCGATGTTGTGGTCTTTTTCTCCATGAACAATGAACATATTGCGGTGCTGACAATGGGTTGTATATTAGTTGGTGCTCTAATCAATTATTTTGAGGTGCATATGGAAGATGGTAAGAAGTAGAGAAATAAATGTTATTATGTGATGTGTTATTTATTAATTTATATGATAAATAATGCGAACATTTTCAATTTGCATAAATTTATTTAAATTGAATTAAGAGACAAATTGTAGGGGGTGTGTTTTGCAGTGCAAATAAAATAATGTTTCGAAACGGCAAACTAAGGAAATGGGGATAATATTTTTAGTATAAATTTAATGAGAATTAAATAAAAAGAAATTTATATTCTATTCTAGCGAATCCTAAATACCTTTACTATGTTTTCTTATATCAAATATGATAGTTCTGTCCCATTGTGCCCATTAGTTAGATCGTTGAAAATTATTCTAAATATTTATATTGATAAACATGTTATCGATTTGATAATCGAGCCCTCAATTAAAAAAATCTAAACGTGACAAAGTCACGAAAATTGACAAATATTTGTTAGAGAGAGTTTCCTATGTTGAAATTTATTAAATATAAGCGACTATATTTGCGCAGTATAATTATGTGGATCAACTATAGTTATTCTGAAAACGGTACTAAAAACTAATCAGTTATGAGCATTACGTTTTAATGCTAATATTGTAGCGTGTCTACACATATTTAATTAGTTCTAAAAAATTCATTATCATAATATGGAATATTTTAAGTATTTTTTTATTGTTTGCAATATTTATTTTATATTGTAAATAAAAATAATAATTTAAACGGGGGGTTTAAATAAAAATAATTAAATTTGTTTATGATTAGAGAATTAAATATTTTTATTTAGTAATAAAATAAAATATTTTTACTTGTGTTAATATTAGAAAAATGCGATGTTTAAATACACTCGAGTTAAGTTAATTAAAATATTTTATAACTGCGAATTTGAGATTATACATCAGGTGTTGAAATAAATGCTTTGAGTCAAATATTCTACAGAGGTACAGAGAGTTTAAAAAACTGTAATAATGCGCCAAACATAATTTTTGACAACAACATTTTTAAGAGCGCACAAAACCTTTACAATGAAACAAAATAACAATTAAAATCTCTACAAATAAGTTATAACCGAATATGGATCTATAACCGCTATGTTAGACAATTAAGACTCTAGTTGTACCCAATTTTAATAAATTAGTTCCATATTTAAGAATTTGACAGAGGGCCCTTTATTGAACTATTACCATATATGGTTTGAAATTCATCATGTTAGTTATGTGTATTTAGAAGATTTAGAAAAATTATTAGCATATTTCAATAAAATCGGTTCCGAAAAATGGTTTATATTTAAATCTTTTAGAACAATAATTGTGCCAATTTTTCGGGAATCAGATTTATTTGAGAGTAACAGAAAAATATGGATCTGTTATTTATATTTAGTTGGAAAAATAAAAGTGCCGAATTGCATATTTCAGAGCTTAGTCATATAATGTACGCAGAGAACAATATTTGCTTAACCATAAACAAGAAGCAACATACTATTTTTATCAGATTTTGTTATCGCAACTAAAGAGTTTGTTTATTCGCATTGCGATTTTGTTTTATTAACAATAGTTGTTGTTATTAACACTAACAATTTTGTTATTCCAATAAAAAATATTGTTATTGTAATAAAAAGTTTGTTTATACGCATTGTAATTTTGCATTAATAAAAATAGTTATTGTTATCCTTACTAAATATATTGTTACCACAACTAAAATTATTGTTATTGCCACTAAAAATATTGTTATCACCACTAAAAATATTGCTATCGCTACTAAAGTTATTTCTATCGTCACAAAAAATATTGTTTGATCAATAGAGAATTTTTTCTTATTTTATACAGATATACCTTTGGAAAATAATAATAATATATTTGAAATGTTTTCGTCATATAATTTTTTTATTTTAATATCCTATTTTTTATAACATAAATTGTAAAATATTAAAAAAAAAATATTTTTTAATATTCAGTAGGCAGTAATCTGAAAATAACATTATATCTTAATAAAAGTAGTTTTTTAGAAACGGGTTGCTTAATAACAATAAAATTGTGGTCAGTCAAACATATTTCCAAACATATTTCGATCATATTTTTTTATTTAATAAAAAATAATTTTATTACAGCAACGGAATTTTTATCACAATAAAATGAAAATATGGTGGTGATAACAATAAATGTTTGTTGCGAATAAATAAGTTTTCGCGTCGAACATATTGCGAAACAACATTTCTCTGCATGTGGTGACAGCAAAGTTAATTCTTTTTTGCTTTATTATATCAAAATAAGTACATGTGGCTGGAAATAAGCTCTAAAATTGAATTCTGTTAAAATCTTGCTAGATTTAAAGGAAATTTTTTAAGAAAGGTTCTTCTAAAAATGTTGTTACGATATGGGTCTATAAAGTTTTACATATTATACAGATATTACTGGTTTTAAAAAGCAAACTAATGAGGACTATGGTAAACATTCCGACCAAAATTCGCCAGAATTGCTTCATTATTGTGGACGTAAGAATGCTTTTAAAAGACAGAAGTTATAGATAAAGTGACACAGTTTTTGGTAAAATACACGAATGTATATGGGTTCGGAGATGATTCCTTCATGGCATTACTGACGAAATGTCAAAGTTAATACACCCTCAAATTCACTTGAGTTGGTAAATTCTATAACGCTTGGTAAAGACTCCTTTCTCTCCAGCCCACTTTTAATCAAAATTTTAAAAGAATAAATTTTAATATGAAATATTTGAAAACTATTTGATTTGTATTTTTGTTTTGTGAAAACAAAAGAAACCTTTTATAATATCAAACGTTTCTTTGGTCCATTATGGAATTACAGGAGTAGATCCGAGATATTTTTTGGTAGTATTCATAATGGAGTGAAAATAAGAAATAAAAATTGTCGACATTTACAATTTGTTGATAAAATGTAGTTTGCATTCCCCAGATTTTAAGACTGAAATTTAAAAGTATCAAATCCTCTTCACTATAATACTTAACTCCAGAATCCAGTTAGTTCGTAATATAAATAATGCAATAAAATTTTATAATTTTTCAAAGTTAATAAAATTTTGCCATAACGTTTTGTGAGCTCATTATTTAATAGAATATATTTCATAAAATAATAGTTAACAACTTTAAGTTGCAATAGAAAACAGAGTTATAAATTGATATTTTTACAAAACATTTGTAAATATTTTCTGAGTTTCTTTGCAATTTCCAAGAAAAAAAATCAATTAAATAAACTCATTTTAAACTGTGAACCAGATTGAAATATTTGTGATTAAGTTTTACAGAATAACAAGATAGGAAGGTGTCACTTATTTTTTTGCAAATAACTAAGTAAAGCAATTATTTATTTATTTTTATAACTGTGTAAAGAATCATATTTTTATGATATATTTAAATGTCTCATTCACAAAATTCATATTTTTCTGGCGGATCTTACAGTCTTATGTGTCTGTGCACAAAATTTATTTTTTTTTTTAATTTTTAATAAATATTCAAAATTAATTTCAAAACTTTACTTCTCTTTTTCCAGAACATGTCGATTACGTTTTTGACATCCTCAAACCCATTGTAATCTTATACGAAGAAAGATACAAATCCAAATGCCTGCAATCTCTAGAACGTTCAAAACTTTCATCTGTAAAATACACTTTCACTACTGATGGCCAAGAACAACCAAACATAATAACTGAATTATTAACATATAAAGGTGCCATTGATTTTGATAAATTTGAAAGTGTTGAAGTTAAAGATCCAGAAAATGAATTGGCCCTTTTGGCTTTAACTTCCGGTTCAACGGGTATACCTAAAATAGTACAAATCACTCACACCCTAATTATACACGGCTGTTATATTTGGTGGAATAATATAAATAATTATGAACCTTTAAATTCGAATACTGAATTACTGTCCTTTAGTCCTTTGAGATGGATAAGTCAAGGAGTTATGTTATTACAATCCATGTTGTTGGGTATTAAACGTGTCAGTTCATGTCATCCACCTGATGGCAAATATAATTTAAAACTTTTAACAGAATGTGATGTGTCACACATTTTTGTAGCGCCTACAATATTTTTAGATGTTTTAAAGGAATTGCCTGAAGATGATGTGGAATCATTGAAAACATTAAAGGTGGTATTATTGGGTGGTGAACCAGCAGCCCAAGTGTTGTTGAATTTGGCCAAAAAACATTGTGTTAATGCTAGAATATATCAATGTTATGGCATGACTGAAATGACCAGTTGCATAACAAATGATGAAAATATTAATGGTGGCAAATTATTGCCTGGCTATCAAATGCAAATATTAGATGACAATCTTAAACCTTTGGGACCCAATCAAAAGGGCCAAATTGCTCTAAAACCACCATATCCTTTAAAGGGTTACAAGAGTATTGATTCTAAACAGTATTACAATGAAAAAGGATTATTTATCAATGGTGATTATGGTTATATAGATGAGAATGAAAATTTGCATGTTTTGGCCCGATATAAGGATTTGATTTATTCCAATAACATGAAAGTAAGTGTTTTTAAGACTTTAACATTAAAAACATTTAATTATTAACGAAAACATTCCATTTTTAGCTGATTCCTAATCCTTTGGAATATATCATTTCTAATCTGCCTGAAGTTTGTGTGGCTCGTTTAACGGGTTATCGCGTAACTCCTGATAATCCTAATGAAGTTGGTGCCTTGTTTGTAGTTCTTAATCCTGGCGTAACTACATCTCAGGATGAGATTTCTAAAAAAATCTTTAATACTTTAAAATCACATTTAACATTGGAAGAGTTAGCTGTTATACAAGACATATATTATGTGGACTCTGTACCTGTTACTACTTGCGGTAAAGTGGATCGAGTTACTTTAAAGAATTTAGCTTTGAAAAAATCACAAATTAAATAGAATATTCCCATATATATTTTATTTTGTAAGATAATTCTTAAAAGTGATCTTTAAGACTTTAAATAATAAGTTCATGTTATAGTTTAATGACATAAAAGCAAATTTAAATTTAAACTTGATCCAAATAAGTAATAAATAATAAATTAAAACCCACAATTTTAATTTTTTTTAAATATTGTGCAATAATTTCTAAAAAAAAGTACCTCTAATTTGGTACTTTTTATATTTTAGTATCCGTCTTTCAAACAGACACAATTCTTTAAATTTAAATAAGACTTATTTAACGTTTTTGCACATTTTGGATCTAATAAATTAATATCATGCAGTTTCCAAGAATATTTCAAAAAATTATCAAATATGGATGAATTTTTTAACCTTATAACGATGGAAAAAAGTACCAAATTCAAATTTCTATTTTCCAAAGAAGTCTTGAATGCAATAAAACCTTCTATACATATTCTGTGTATATAATGCAAGCATAAAGAATTATGGACCGATCCTATTAAAATTTCATTATATGATTAAATAAAAAATATTTTTAATTAAAATATATTCAGATACTCTCATGTATGGAACAATTGTAATATTTAAGGTTATTTTCGGATGTTTATTTTACATGAGTATTAATTGATTTTATAAATATAAATGATTTTTAAATAATACATGAACGAAATATCTTCTCGTGTACGTTCAAATATTTTTTTTGAATTGGTCGGAATGGGAGCTAGCAGATGTCATTATATTGCACCCAGGACGATGTGTATTGAAATTAGTGACAATGGATTCATTATTTCACCTAACTTTCATATGTTCCCCGCAATGGGTCTTTAAGCTCATAAAAGTTCTTATTATTAAACTAATTTAATTTGTCACAAAGAAGTATTATAATATTCTAAAACGATGTGGCAAATAATGCCAGTATCGGTTATATATTTTTCATAGCTTCCATTCAACCGCCACTTGCGAATATCATCTTGGAGTGCAATTAACTAACATAGCTTTTAAGTTAACCACTATGGACTGGTGATAAATTCACAGTTTGCGGTTAAATGTAAAATGCTAAATAAGAAATTATGTTATTATTAAAACCGTTCCGTTCCATTAAATACAACGGTAAAATCGCAAATAATATTTGTACTTCGGAATATGTGTATTTCATATAAAAACTTATAATCACTTACCCATTCATGATTAAGGATCACTATTTAGTTTTTATTCACTCAATCACAAGAAATTACTTCTCACTTTATATTCCATTTGCTAATTTAATTTCTTAAATAATTAAATTATTTAATAACAAATTTGTTTATCACGTTTTAAAAATGTTATAACACACAAATTTTACAATGCAAATGATTTATTTTATTTTGATTCAGCATTTACCGTTTCAAAATAAAAACAAAATAATAAACATTCAGCTTTGTTGTTTTTATTGTTGATATTATAAAATTGAGTAAACAACAGAATTGTTATTGTAAAATAGAAACAATTTAAAATCAAGTCTCTACTTGTTTACATGTGTTTTTAATGCAGAGTGTAATGAGTATTATATTTTTTAAAGAGCAATTTTGTTATTGGGGAGAGAGAGAGAGTGTATTTTTGGGGTAGGCAGAGTGCAATTCTATGCAATGAGAGAAAAAAAAAGAAATGAATAAATGAATAGATAAATAAACAACTAAGAATGTTATAGTCGGTCAAGGCCGCCTATGTAATAAATGGAAACTACAAAAAATTGATGAGCGACCCTTGTATATATTTATTTTCTAATTTACGCTTAAGAGTGCAGTACATTATAATGGTACATATATTTAATAAGATGATTTTTTCTGGGAGATTGTATGGAAGCTAAATTAAATTCTGTACTGACCTTCGTTAAATTCCACAAATCGTGTAATCTATTGATTACTTCAATTTGAACTATTCTTATTGCAAAAAAATCATATATGTGAGCTCATGAGGAGGGTTGTATGGGAGTTACGATATCGTTTTAGAGTATTCTAAGACTTATTTTTGCTTTAATTATCTCAAAACCCCATTTCGGGTGGAACATTTCTATGGGGGCCAGGCGAAATAAAGGACCCTTTAACATCAATTTCAAAATGCATCAACCTTGTAGTGACACGTGCCAAGATTCATCACATTCTGTTCACAAGGTTTACATGGATAAACAGCCAGAGAGAAATTGTTTTTGAGTAGAACGGTATACTTAAATACTTATTTTTATTTTTTGTTACAAACTTTTGCACAAACGTATAATACTCCCATTAATTACACCACTACTAATTATTTTTAATAAAAGCTGACACTACTTCAAAATCTAAAATCTATTTTAGGGGTTTGAAAAAGAAAGACTGTAAAGTTCGTCCAAAACAATTTTTAGTAACGAATCTTTCAGAATTTTAAATTTTTAAATCGTTTTAAATTTATTTGTAAAGAATTCTATATTGTTGTTGGTTTGTAACACAAGTGAATAACATTTTAGTTTAGTTATTCGTTGACACCAACCAACAATTTGAACATTTCTAGTTGTCAAATTTTGACAGTTAACCATCAGTAAATCATTCATCACATATAAAGTGAAACGATGATATGAACTCATAGAAATGCTTTCACATAAAAAGGGTGCTTTAATAGGAACTAAAATTTAATAAATTGAAAAAGAATTTATTTTTCGAATTCTGGTTCCATGAAAATATTCGAAATAATAATGTCTAGCAGTTCAAATGGTGTCCTATCATTATTATTCTGATGTTGAAATCAAAACTAAGTACAGTGATCTATGAACTGACCTCTTTAGAAAAATTCGTTAATTTTTTTTCCATTTTCACAAGGCGTGATCTTTATATTCGTAATATTCATAGTTAGAATTCAAACTGTCTATTCTTCCTTTCTGAAGACCCTTTATAAAATATCGGTCATACAATATGAAATTTAGTTTATCACACAAAATTTTGTCGTATGCGTTTTATTTTTTTAATCAACAATTTATGATGCTGTTCACCAGAAAACAGTCCCAAATGAAAGAACAACAAATTGCATGTAATAAAAATTTCTGAAAATACTGTTAGTGACATATAGGGGACAATATAATATGTGTCTGTACATTAGTGGGTTGCATCTTTAAAAAATACTACGTACAGTGGGGTAAAATCAAAATTTGTTTATAAAAATCATCTGGTTAAACATAAAATTATACAAGCAGTGGGATGTGTTATCATAAGTAAAATAAAGTAATACTATAATCCCTTAAAGTGGATACAACAACTCAAGTTATAGAATCTTTAAAGACCAAATTTCGTATCATTGGGTTCGATAAAACATCACAATCGGTGATGAGGGCATATTAACATTTTCATTTCATTTTTATTGTCAAGAAGGAATCATGTAAAATCACATAAAGTTGTCCTAAAAAGCTTAATTGGTTAAGTAGAAAATTATATCTGTCTACATTTTAGAAACATCCTCAAAAAACTGAAAAGGGGTACGCATCGGTCATAATCGTTGTTCATATTGCTCTTAGTGAAAGACGCTTATATTGCTTTTAATGCAAGACACAACGCACTGTACTTTTTTGGGGGAAGGGATGTCCCCCATACAATTGAAAGCAATCACTTTAAATAACACAAATCTCTTTAACTAATACAGGAAATCTCGCGTTATTTGATTATTAAAAACTAGCAAAATTTTGAGTGGCACACGGGGTGTGGTAGCCCTTTCACCAGCGAAGTTTTTATAAGTTTCACAAATATTTTAAAATTGATTGTGGTGGAACAGCTGATAAACATTTTTACTTGTTGTAATAAGAAATGAGTTTAGTTAAAATAAGTAAAAATGCTGCATTCGGCTGTAATAAAGATTCGGTACAGCCAGAATCTTTATTACATGCTAACTTAAATTCATCCTTTAAGGGATTGAATAATGATAAATTTTATATAGTTACATATAATGACCAAATTTTATTCAAATTAAAAAATCTTTAATAAAGTTTTAAGGTTGTCTCAGGTATCGGTCAACATTTTTTTTGCAAATGAACCAATTATGCTAGTTTTTAATGACAATATGAGCAGGATAACATCGCAGGATAATTCTAAAGCTTTATTTTTAAAAATGTGATGGTGTCAACAGCAGACAGAAAGAGAGACAGACAAACGACTCAGATTTTGATGTAATGCAAGAATATAGGTAACTTATGGAGTCTTGGATGATTTTTCACGGAATGACATAGCTAATATACCTTTTCAACACTTGTGGTGTTGGGGATCTAAATATAATAATGCCCTTTATTAAGTCGTACTGAAATATTACTTTTTTCATGCTGTATTCAAGTTTCTTAGTTTAAAAATTGTAGATTTGTATGTGGATGTTAAACTTTCTAAAATCGTATGTTTAAATTTTATGGTCATGATGAATGTACAGTACTACCAAACACCTAAATTGCTTAACATCGGTCAGCTGAACCCAACTTCTTATCCCTTAAAGGATAAATTTAAGTTAATTGTAATTTTAAACGCTCTGCTATGAACATGATTTCCTAGCAGATATATTCGATCATAGAGGTCACATAAATAGTTGAACTTGTTGATAAGAATACAGATGAAGGAACTATAACCAACCAAGGCGACCTCTTGGAATTCTATTACCTCAAAGAATTCTACAAACAAAGTAATTACGGCCTTGGGGATGAATGACTAGGGGATGATCATGGTTCCCAGAAAACTTGATTGTTAATAAGAAATTTGTGGTTTAAACTACTCAAACGATTAATTCATTTTAAAATATGGGATAATGGAGTATACTGATGACCAGCATTGAAAGAAAACTGTAGTAAAACATTCAAAAGTAAAATAATTATGTGTGTGGGTGCACGATCTTTTATGGAGTTACTGACTTATATTTTTTGGTGCAAAATCAGTTGATTAATAAATGGTCCTACGAAGCTTTATTGAAATTTAGAGGACATAGTATTACAGCTTACTAAAGGAAATTTTTCAATAAAAAGGCATGATATTTTCTATGATTAAACATTAGAACTTTGGGTATATGTAAGGCCAAGAACCATAACTTCTAATATATATTAGCCTTTGCGGACGCTACATATATATTAATAAATACGTAAACAAAAAATATGAACTGAATTTCCCATTTTGATTCCACTGTGAATTGCTACAGGCTGACCGTTTACCACTAACAAAACAAGTCTCCAAAAAAATGACAATCATATTTTTTTTAAATATAAATGAATTTCTTGTAACCGCAAAATTCGTACAACAGCCGGAAGTAAAACAAACGCCACAGAAAAATTACGCCTTCTTGTGGCACAAAATAAAAAAATTTATAGAAGAAAACATATACCAACACACAAATCGAAACATATAACGTTTAAATAACCTGCAACACATAAATTTTTTCCAACAAAATAAACTTAAACTACTGTTGAAATATTTTCGATAATAATGCATTTCCGGTTAATTTAAAAGTTTTTATTTCGATCTCTATCATGAAAAAACCAATTGTCTACTATTTGCCATATTATATCCAGTTAAGTTACTAGTGGATAGACAAATCGATTATAAAATTGTCTTCTGTGACATTCAAATTTACAGGGCATATTGTCGTCATAGTGTTTGTGACAGCCTCGACAAAAAAGTCCTTGTGGAATGTGGTTTTCCCAAAAAATTACACAAAAAATATTAAAGAAAACTAAAAATAGTATGTACCGCAATGATATAAATTTTGTTGCAAAAAAAAAAAAAAAAAAAAACCAAAGAAAATTATGACCTTTATGTGGTCAGGCTAGAGAAAAATGGCCTTAAAAGAAAACCAAACTGGCGAAAAAATCTCAATAGAAGATGCGGTTGAAATCATGTGGAATTGTTAAGGCAGACTTTACTTTATTTATTGTGTTAAAATGAAACATAACTTTTGGAGAAATTGAGGCAATTAAAAGGGCATTATTGAGAGGATTTTATTACGTATTATTTTTTATAGGGACACAAAAATATTTTCGTAAATCATAAATATTTTAAATTAATTTTTTTATTTAGTATTAAAGTGGTAAAAGTAAACAAATATCTCGTAAACAGGTACCTTAAAATATTTGCAAAAATTCGGTCTATTGGGGAAATAAGCGGTAAATGCTTGCGCCTAATAAATTTTATTGAAATATACTGAAACAGAACGAACATATCTCTGGTGCTTTAAAAAAAGTTTCTCTCGGTTGTTGACCATTCACATTCACCTAAATTACTTAAGATGAATGAAATTTGGTCCGGTGCATTAGTTTTTGCCCTGAGAAGAAAAAAATAAAGACCAATAATTGTGATAACCTCTTAGAACTTAAAATTTTACTAATAAAATTCCATAAAATAGAATTTGGAACGCTGATATTGCGTTTCATGAAAAACATTACAAACTATAGCAATTTTGGATTGGCACGGGGTAGGGTTATCCTAATAATAAAATAAAATCTCACGAAATTTGGCACAGGAATAGAGCGTTGACAACACACAAGTGAGGACTACAAAATTTTCGGATAAGGAACGGGCGAGAGATACCCGATGAAGCATTAATGCAGAAAAGAGTTATCGCCTTTCGAAAGTAAATTTTTTAAATAGTACTTCTCTGAAAATTTTAGAGGAATTAAAAAAAATAGGACATGGATAAGGCCTTTATATCAAAATAATTAGTGTTGAAAAATTTAAGATATGATAACAGGAAATCATGGGCATGATCAGGGGAGTCGACCCCTTTATTTGAAGCAAATATTAATAATCGAATATCTGAAGTACTATTATGGTTAAAATCTTCATCAAATCTACACACATTTGTCGTTAAAATTATAGTTAATTGTTGTACTTATTAGGATTTTTCGATATTAATTTATAAAATTATTCAACAATATTTTTTATTACCTTCAAAATTGAAAATATCTCACAGTGAAACAATGTTAAATTAACATTTTTTATTTATGATGCAAAAACTTAACTTCACAAATCTTTAATTAACCTTCATAAATAAAAAATTTTAACTCAATGTTCATTTAACTCGATTCTGTGCCCACATTCGAAATGCTTTCGGACTGAGGAAAAATTGTATATAGCACAGCGCACCAGCTAAAAATGAAGGAATGAAATAATTACATTAATATTTAATTATTTAGAATGCTACATTTGATTATGTCGAATCTTAAATTCACTCAACAATACATGCGTGTGAAGTAAATATGTTATGTTTCGTACATCAAACTATAACTTTTTTTACTGAACCGATTTTGATAAGTTATGGAATGTTGTAAAGTATATATAAGTTAATGTTACTTCATTTGTTGATTTATAATTGACAATTTTATGAAAGTTCTACACTTGATCAGAGAATTTGCCTCAGATATCGATCAATATATTTTAATATACTGATTTTTTTGTTTTTCAATAGGAAATTGATTTTCAGGATTATAATAAATACTCAGGCCAAATTTCATTGAGCTTCGTCAATTATTGTAAATGTGAGCGTGTTAAAAACAGACTGATGGACATAGCTAAATCGACTCGACGAGGAAGGTATAAGAATATATTGTTTTAACATTCCCCAATATCCTCAATATTTCTATTCTATATGTCTTTCAAAGTTCGTAGAGACATCTAATTCTTGATTAACTGGAATGAATTTAATATAAACTCATAAAAGCTTTATTGCAGAAAAGTTCAAATTTTTTTAACATTAATAGATAATTTAATCGAATAAAATCTCTGAAAAGAAGTTGCTTTCAAGTGATTTAATGTATATAACTTTGACTTTCTCTATTGCCACCAGCAAAAATGTATTCAACACCATTATTTATTGATCAAAATTTATTTATGATTATTTATTGGCAAACTTTTAACAAGCGACAAACCGAGTCCTAAAAGCTACAAAATTTATTTCAACAATTTTCTTTCTTTTCACCAAAGAAAAAAAATGCTTTACTAACGACATTAAATTATTTTTTAAAAAAATTATCTTTTATCGTAAATCTTGTTGTTTAGTTTTAGGCAACACAAAATTGTAGATAAAAATGAAGAAAACAAAAAGAAGAAAAACTAGAAATTGCTAGAATAGAAATAAATGAAAAAAGAGCACAAAAACAACACGAAAATATATAATTTCTAAAAACATACCTTCTTCTTATGTAGCACAATATACTATGTATGTGTGTAGTAGTACATGTGGGACAGAGGGTGTAGGTGTTGCCCCAAAAGACATTAAATGTTTCAATAGTAGTTTTTTTGTCTTTAACTAAATTTACTAGCAGCAAAATGAAAATGAATTAGAAAAACCAACCAAACACTTCAATACTCTGTAAAGAAAAGAAAAAAAGAGGAAAAATATTAAAAAAGAAGTAAAATCTTTTTAGTTTTGTTAGATAAAATTTACTACTGAAGTAACGAGACATATAAAATATTAAGAAATGTTTATATTTTGGATAATATTGATTTTTGATATCACCTATCATTTACAGATTTATATTAATTGTATCCTAACACAGTGGTTCCAAAATGATTTTTCAAAATTAATTCTGTAACATTTTAAAGATTGAATATATTTAGAAAAATCACTTAGTCGGATCTGAGATGCCTTTAAGTTAATATGAAGGAGGGTGGGATCACAATGCTTCAGATGTCTATTGTAAGTAATAATAAAAAGATTACAGACAGATATCAATAAAACACTTAGATCTTTAGTGTTCAATTTTTGGAGATACAATGATTTATATTCTAGATCCATCATATAATGCCCATATTTTTCGTTATCTCGGTCTTATTTAGCCATTACTGCATCAAGTAAATAAAGTTTTGCAGAATTTATTGTAGTTAGGACTGCGAACTCCTCAGACCCTTTCGAAAATCTTGGTCAGTTAGACTTCTGTCCTACTACACAAACGCAAAGATTAACAAAACCTTGTGAAAATAATGTTTTTTAACCTCTGAGACTGTTTTTGATTTCCCCTTATTTGTTATTAAAGCTTTCACCAGCAACTCACATGCACAAAGAAGTGGTTTAGGCAGCATATTCGACTGAGTAAAAAGTCCGACAGTTAACTACTTGAAGACATTGAAAATCTACAAAACACTAGCCGGCAATATTTAGGGTGCAGATATAGATATATGATATATAAAACGATTGGCAGGTCAGTGATGAAGTCACCGTTTCACTGAATGATACGCAGTAGAGAAATATTTTAAATATTTAGACATCTATACAAGAAGACTTAGATCCTTCCGACAAGGAAACATAACGGAATGCCTTGTTAGCATTTTCTTCTGGGATGTCATCGGAAAAATCATCTCAACTTCATAATTGAAGTATCTTCCGAGACTTGAAGGAAAATATACATTTATACATAAAATTTAATCTGTGTTTGTTAGTTTGTTTGGGGCTGCTAGACTGATTTTCTTGAAATTTTTTTGGAGAATGTTTCCAATATATTCGAAAGTACCACAAACTATGAAAACTTCGGTAAGATTATGGAAAATAAAGTATTAACTGCCTAATATCTACAGAAATTTGGGACCAAATTATAGTTTACATTATCAGGAAACTATTTTATAAGGGGGAAGGAAAACCCCATACAGTCCAAATATAATTGATCGAATATCCAAAGAACTCTATATAAGTGAGAGTATAAAGATTTTAAGTCAACACTTTTACTGAATAAAATGTAGGTCGGATAGGTTCAGGGGGACGGAAGCCTCCATACAATAAAGTTAAGTTATATTTGTTTCACTTTATAAAGGCGGTAAAGCGCACCGGGTCTCAGCTTGGTTTAATATATGAGCAGATATACATATATCCTCTCGATCGAAATTCGTACCTTTAAATGACATTCACTTTAACGACGCAAAATCCTTGGTTGCGTATGAATGTCGTACTCAGGTAGACCGCGTCGGGCGGTTGGGTAGTACTGGTCTCGTATTAATGTGCTGTTCAAATTTTGTGCCCTGCATATTGCCAAAGATCACATGTTTTGTCATCCAATAAAGATTGAACGATTTCTCGCCCTGGATTTAAAGCTGAGTTTCAAATATCTACCTGTGGGATTCTATTGCTATTAAAGTTTAGAGTGAAGGATCCTTCCTGGATATTTTGAGAATTTCCTTGATACATCGCACAATCAATGAAACTCCAAGGCATATAGTTTAGGAAGTTGGGATCTTTTTATTTTCTGGTGAAAAATACAAGTTCGAAAATTTGTAGCTAAGTTGGAAGTTTCACGGTGTCGGTCCAAAAGAAGGGAATCCTTCTAGAGTATTCTGCCCGCTAGTACTATACAAGGGATCTTGAATTTCTTCAAGAAAATTCTATCGTTGAACAATAGCTTAACGTGAAAAATCAAGAAGCTTCTGCTACGGATAATTTAGACTTCTATTGTGTTCTAATTGCTAAAGTACAGATGGGGCGAAACAATACCCATTCAGTCTGGTATCGAAACTGGGAGCTTACAAGATTTGAAGTTTCACCAGAGACTTAAATCTGGTAGTAAAGGAGCCCCTAGTGTTGTGGAACTTATTTGCATAATGGAATGGCTGTGGATGACGCTTTTGAAGTTATGGTTTAGATCAAGATTGCTGAGAGGTAGTTACGCTTCCGGTATGCTGTTGTATTAAAATAAAAGACTCCAAGGATGTGATACAAATTTGGATATCTCTTACCACTAAGCATGAGGGGGATTTTATTTCGATTATGCTAAATCCTAATTGTTACTTGTAACCATAAAAAATTATATTGTACTCAATCGGCGATAAGGCTATCATAGGATTAGGACAAAATTACAGGTGCCCACGTTTGTATTAAATTTTTCCATTGGACAATGTTTAAGAGAATGTAGTAGTTTCTACATGGACCCTGAAACAATAGCTGAAGATGACAAGATTTTATATAATTTACTGGAAGGGAATACATTGTTTTTGTTTCGCGCTTCTAATAAGCTTCGTTAATGTATATTGAAAAATGTTTTTATAAATAAATTTGAATGTAAGAGCTGATATTAGTAAAGTTATATTTAAATAAACCAATTGAAGTCATGTATTATAAGTGATCGTAAAAAGGACATTTAATATTATAACATTTCATACCGAGTGATTAACTTAATATACCCCCTTTCACCATTTCTGGTCATGAAGAGTGCAAAAAATTTGTTAAAGATGAATTTTTTAGCAACAGTGAAAGAAAGAAAAACTGAAAAAGAGGTGTCAAGAAAAGAAACAGTGAGGTACAACCCACAAATGGTATGTTTTTGAAAAGTCAACTTAAAGACCCACAACAAATAAACATAGAAAGAAATAAAACAAATAGAAAAAGTTAAAACAAAACAAAACAAAACAAAACAAAACAAAAACTAAGCATAAGGATTTTAAAATAAACGAAATAAAAACAAAATAAAAATACCCAGCGACCGGAAACGGAAATGAATCATTTCATTAGTTGACTACGCCTACATTTATTTTATTTTTTTGTAATTTTTTCTTGTTGTTATTTTCTTACTAAAAACTACAGGCTTCGGCAGCAGTAGCAGATAAGCAGCCAGCCAGCCAGCAGCAGTGATGGAGTGAATGGCAATAGCTTTAGTTCATTCCTTAGGGTATATGACAACATGGTTTCTTCTCTGTATGTCTATATGTATTTTTTATTCAATTTATTTTTTTATTTATTTGTTTTATAGTGTGAATTGTAGTAAAAAAAAGATGAGACATAAAAAAACTCAATTTAAAGCTTAAAAAATTGACTTGAAATGTTGTTTAGTTTGCTAGTTAGGATATTTGCTTGAAGTATATTACAATTTGCTAACAAATTCCTTTGTGTATTTTAGTTTAAAAACAAATAGACAAAAATATTTTCACACGAAAAAAAAAAAGAAAACTAAATGAAAACTGAAATGTCTTCTTCAGGCTTTTGTTGTTGTGGTGGTGGTGGCAATAAAGAAAATAAGATAAAATATAACAAAATGAAGGGAAAATGAAAGAAGAACATGAAAAATAAATTAGACATTTTTGTTTTATGCAGTTAAGTGGCTGAATAATGTTGAATAATGATGTATTTAAATAAATCTCCATAATGTATGTACTCCCATGTTAAACAACATTAAAAGATATTAGAATTTTAGATAAGGTTTTGATTGAATTTCTATTACAATGTTCGACAAAATCCTTATGGGTTAATATTTTTTTCTAAAGTTCTTAAGAAAAAATTGTATTGAATGATTTGGTAAAATATTTATCAATAATTTAGAAAAAAGATTTTTAATGTTACAAACATCCATTTTAGAGTTAGTTGTAATGATATTCCACCACAAGAATCGAATAAAAGAGTCCAAAAATGAGAAAAGAAGTACTTCCGCCATTTATTGAATTTAAATAGTAAAATTGTTGGAAGCATTTCTTATCGTTTGATATACCCGAAATTTTAAGATGATTCCTGCTTTGGAAATGACAGCTTTTGTGTCTAATGTCCAATTGAAAACTACCCAAAGAAAATTAGCTTTAAATGAATTACCATAGTAGTAATAGAAATCTCTTGAAGCCTCATCGAATCGCATAAAATTTGATTCAGTCCTTCAGAGTATAAGACTGAAGGACTGAATCAAACTGAAGCACTTAGCTTCATATCGACTATGTCGAATTTTCGATTCTTATCGATTACCGGCTGACGTGATGGCTAGGAAATTCGATCTCCTAACAGCAGATGTACTTAGCGTCTTCACTGATGGCACTAAAAATGGGACAAATAAAATGTTTTCCGGAATGTTGCACATAATAGAATGAAATGGTCTGGCAAAAAGGGAGACACCCATGAGGACACTGATCGTATGTGTGGCTAACCACTCACTGTCTGTTAGAGACGTATAGAAGATGCGCTCTGTTTTAAAACGCAACACAGTTGGAATAATGAACAGATATATTTGCTTTCCAGGATGATATGTCATAAATTGGATGGGGTACGGTTATCATCTCAAGAACTCTGTCACTCAGCAGTTGCTACAGTAAGTTTTGCAGTAGTTGGTGGAATAAGGAGGGAGAGAAAACGATTCCATATTTTTCTGTCACTGCCCTGTTTGTAGGAGCCTACGATTCTTTGGCTGCAATGGCATGATCTTTCTTTAGAATTCTCCATACATTGTGTAATACTGATGGTTGGACCACTTAAATTATTTTTCTATTTTATTATTTCCTTTCTGTATCACTCATGTTAATATTTCTTCTTTACCTTTTTCCAATATATCTCATTACACCACAAAGGTACCTTCGGGATCCAGGTAAGCTACACCTTTCAATATTTGTGGCAGCCTAATGGGGTAACACAGCCTAATCTTGCGATTGATAAAAATATTTCATTTCAAGTTTTATAAGAAACAATTACTTCAAAATAGGTCTAAAATGACTTCTTGGCATTTTACCAATTAAATCCTTTAAAACCAAGAAATCTCTTAATTATTCATTTACTTTAATATATAATTTTTTAACTTTACCTCATTCTATACATCATACACTTTAAAAAATTATTGTAAAATTACTCTAATATAATGAATAAGATTTCATGTAAAATTTTTCAATGTTTGTAAAAATTAGCACAAAATGTTTGATATAATTTTTACAGACTTTTGTATGCAAAAATACACATGAATGTTGTAATATGAATTTTAAATTTTGATTAATATTGACATATAAATGTTTATTTTTTATATATAAAATGCGTAAATATTTGAAACAAAAATCAATTAATTTTAAGCTATTTAAAGTATGAGTCCAATTACCTTCTATAAATAGAGTAAATTTACATGAAATTTTTTAGAGTGTATAATAAATATGTAGATTTCTTAAAACTTTATTTCACATTTTTGTTGTTATTACAAATAATGTACTTTTTATATAAATATCTACATGCAACTCAAATAAGTATTTATTATATGAATATTATCAAAAAAAAAAAAAATATCTGAAGTAACATAAACCCAACATATAACATTGCAAATGTCTGTAACTTTTTAATGAATGTCTTCTTTTTATTACTTTACAGGAAAACTTAAACAGTTTTTTGTTTATTTTATACCAGAAGTTAGTTTTATTTCATTTGTTTATATTCTAAAGAAGAAGAAGAAGAAGTATTATATATAGGTATATATATCCTTCCTGGACAGGATTGCTTTTTTGTTTTGTTTTTGGAATTTTCGGTTTTGTCAGTTTTTTTTTTAATTTTTTGCATAAAACTCAACACTTTTCGACAGCAAAATCTACTGAAAAGTTTTCTTTTTTTCTAAATCTTATCTTTACACCAACATGGAAAAGTTTGTTTATCTTTTTTGCGAAAGGAACCATAAAACATGATTAATTTGATATAATAGAAATATAAGTATATGTATGTATATATATGTATAAAATGCTTTGTATGTGATTATGCATTGTTACAATATATTGCACTATTTACACATGTATATAAGAATGTATTAGTTGATGTTATTATATTATAATCAGTTATCTTACTTTTGTTTGTTCTTAAATGATTATAGATCGTTATATACGTATATACATTTACAGTTATGGCTAAAAAATAGGGTAAAACTTATTGTCATCCCTTTTTTTTAATTTCTCAGTAAAGTTTGGATTATAACAACATCAATAACGGAATATTGCCTTATGTTCGAAAGGTCCTTATTCATATTCGACGAAAAAATAGGTTCATCATTAAATCTGTCAAAATTTTATAATTAATTCAATAGAAAATATTTCAATCATAAAACTAAATGATATTTCAAGGAAAATACAGATAAAATTAATTAGAATAAAATTTATTATTTTTTATTTTATTTAAAATCCTTAAAAAGGGTTAATAATCGGTAGTCCACCGACATGTTTAGTATTGAAATCAGTTAGAGCTGATAAAATAAAATTAAGTTAAAAACAATACTTACAAATACATTGAAAGAACAATGATAAAAGAAGCACAGTATCGTCAAAAATTTTCTTAAAATCGAAGTTCCTTTAAGTGATAAAGTTAATTAAAAACTTAATTAAAATAAATATTTCTTCCATGTTTGATAGAACACAGTAAGTAGAAAGAAGTAAAATTATAAATCTTATTTTTCAGGAATTCTGAAGTTAATTTTTTTGTAATTGTAGAAAATGAACGATATAAGAAATTTTGAACCGATTCCGCGAAATTTGGAACGAAGCTTTAAATACACGAAATATGACAATTTTGGCATTTTGTTTTGGACTAGTATAAGATTAATTGGTGCCAAATTATCTTCATGCTTGTAATTTTTTTTAGCTTAAAATGCAATTGAACCGAACACAGCACAATTTTTCCATAGACATCCAGCAGGATATATTGATGGATCGATGGCAACTTTAAATCGACCTAGTTAAGGATACTAAAACAATTGGTATTCCTAAATGTAGATGTAACATCATGTCTTCTTCTTATCAATGTCTGTAGATGTAACATCATGTCTTCTTCTTTCCAACTATGGTTTAAAATTTTTGGGTTATGACGACCTCGCAGAAAAACTATATGAAAACTGCGGTTTTGAAAGTAAAAAAATGTATATTTTTCTTGTCAAACAGAATAGAGATAAATATTTTGGAAATGTTTTGGAGACAAATTGAGTTTTACTTATATCCAAAATATCTCTATTAATTTTTTGAATGTAATTTTAAAATGATATTTAGCGATTTAAAAAGTATATTACTAGAAGTGACTAACTTTGGAGATCTACCACCGAAAATATCTAAATAAAATTTCATTTAGTCCCCAGCGGTTTAGCCTTGATTATGTAAAATTAACTCTATAACTGTGGTGTATACTCTATTATCCGGAATTAATAAGAATCTTAATTCCCTCAAATCATTCAAATTTAAAATTGCGTTCCAGAAAAGTGTTGTTACACCCTGCGACATCGCAATTAGTTTCGGTATTAAACATTTGTGCAGACAGAAAAATATATTATTGCCACTTTTATGTTTTAAGTTCATAAAATTCCTAAATATAAAATTATTTTAACGAAATTTGATATAAATAAGTCATATAATACTATTAAACGTTGTATCGTATTAAACGTTTAGGGGTTCATTATTTCTCATAGACAACATACAACCGCCATTTTCAAATATCATTTTGAAGGTCGTTGCTCTCCCCTCATATTATTCCCTCCACCAAAAATAAAAATATTGGCATCATAATCACGTACTGTAATCTTAAGCGTACATTAATTTTTCGTAACAACCATTCATAACCAACAAAGCAATGTAGAGTATTACATAATTGTACTTTGCCGACTATAACTTCTTTAAATAAAAAATACTTTGTTAATATTCTATCAAAACTCTTTTACTTTTCCAAACAAAAAAAAACTAGATTATTTTAAGAATTTGTATTATACACATATGCAAAAAAGTAAATTTGTTGCAAAACTGTTATAAGTCCGAAAATTTGAATAACAATCTCTGTCGTTTAATATTATGATTTTATGAATAAACTATTTATGCTTCTGGAAAGATCTGGACAAAGTTACGTTTTATCAATTAAGAGAGGATTATGGTTTGGAGGGCAGCGCGTTGTTCATCAATTGTGTTCATTTATCCAGTAAAATATATTTTAGTTCAAAACTTATGAACTTAATAAGTTCACTTAATAAATATTTTTTTGATTTATGACATTCTTCCAATAAATGAACAACATATATTATAAGTTAATTTATTTTCTTGACTACTTCAAATGTCAAGTATTTCACAAAAAATGTCTTTATGAAAAAAGTACTAAACATACTTCAAATGCAATAAGAAAAAAATGTTTTAATTAAATAATATTTCTACAGATGAAAAAATATGCAAGAATTTCTACATGAAAAAAGCAAATTGTTCATAGTTCGTCAGTTTTGCATACAATATCAGGAAGCAACTAACTAACTTTACAAGTATCTATTACCCCAGACATCGACATACTTAACTATAAACATACACACACACACACATAAACATATTACTTTGTTGTGAATTGTTTTACTAAGTAACTAACTTCATATGTATGCAAGTACATATGTATGTGTAAAAAACATTTTCTAAGTATTTCTAGTATCTAATATCTTAAAGTACCCACCAGACAAGTAGCAATTTTTCCTACTTACACATGTAAAAGAAAAGATGTATGAATGAGAGTGGTATGTATGAAAGAAAATTGAAAGCTGACAACTTACTGTATGAAAATATGTTTATTCATAAAAATGATGTAAATGTAAAGAAAACGGAAATTGTAAAGAAAAAGTAAAACTGGCCTTTTTCATAAATGAAGTTAAGTAGACAACAACTTGAATGATGTTCTAAGAATATGATATTGTGTTTCATTCTATTCTTCCTATTTTGTACTAAATCTTAGAAAATGTAAGCACTTGAAGTAATATAAAGCATCTAATGAATTATCTTTGTATGTTGTACATTTTTTATTAAATAAGGTGCGAGATCGAAAATTCTTAACACACGTTTTTTATAAAAACTTTCTTTTTATCAAGTTTATTGTTTAAAACATTATTAAATTATTTTAACAACATACAACTTGGTTCACCTAAAAGGTGGCCAAGCATTAAGGGGTCTGCCGTCAAACTGTTTCCAATTTTATTAAACAGTACCGAGAGATCTTTTCCGACGATAAAAAGTCAGATTCAGGTAGATGATTCTTCTTAAGAATAGAAATCATTTCTTTGGATTTAGAATCAAAAGAACTTTAGATACATCCGATAGTAAAGCAGTCCAGTCAGCTCTGTGCGAAAAATTAAAGCTAATAAAAGTTTAAAAACATATAAGGCTTAGTAGGTTCCTGACAGAAACGCTGTCAAAAATTTGGAGACCAAATTATTAAAAAAAATTCTCGCTGCATAATGGATGAAGAAACTTATGTTCTGGCCGATTTTTTGCCAATTTCTTGTTCAAACATTTGAAAACAGTCAGAATTCCCCAAAAACAATCTTGGTATGACAAATTGCAGGTCGCGCAAAAGAAGCCATTCCTTTATTATAACGTGCTCTATAAAACTGAAATTTACATCGGGATAATTTACATCAAGGAATATTTATGAAAAATTCTGATTTCATTCATTAATATCCACTTTTTTGGCCTGACTTGAAGTCCTGTCATTATGGTAACAAACTGCCTGGAGCTAAGACCAGTTGAGAGATATTGAGCTCTTTTTAAAAGAGAATTTGAGAGCAAAAAAGAGTGTTTACAAGTGATCTAGATTTTAAATGGTGATGCATTGCCTGTTCGGACAAAGTGACACAAATCCTTATTTAAACGTTGATGGAAGGGTTTCCGGAAAAAGGTTGAACGTTCGTGTTTAAAACTATAAAAATTTAATTTAAATTTTTTTTAAAACTTATTAACATATGTGTATGTTAAGAATTTTTTGATCTCACTACTTATGTAATTCTTTGTGTTTAAATTTAAATGAATAGTTATAATAAATAAAAGAAGAATTAAAAAAACATATTCCTACAAAAGACTTCCCGGTTTAATATGATTAATGAAATTTTAGTGCAATTTCTCTTCCGTTTCAACTTCTGCGTCTATTCCAGTTGTTAAACCTGTATATGTCTATATTTTTTAAATCAATACATTTGGAAATATATATTTTTAAATTTAATTTCAAATAAAAGTGCAGAAAAAAGTACTGATTTGCTAAAAGGATTTTTTGTGTAGACCACATTTTTTTTAGCTCTGGAAAAAGCGAATGTTGCTATGAGTTTCCCAAAATAATATTATTTTTCAATTTCGTGATATGGGATTTTAAGACATAACTTTCGATTAAAATTTAGGATTTAAGAGGCTCTATAGAATTTTTCGATACAAAATTTAAATGAAAGCAAAGGTTATATGAAGGGATATCCATAGCTGCGCAATGGTTACTTCTTTTTTAAAAGGTTAAAAAGTAGATCTAACAAGCTAATAAGAGATCTATTGTAATAAGCTGAAGAATTAAAAATTGGCTGAGATTGGAATTTCCGACTTTGCTTTGTCTGGAACTACTTATATATTACAAATTCCGATGAGAGTATGCAGGTATTGGCATTGCGAAAATCCTAATTATAATTAACAGTTTTGTGCTTAACTCCAGCAAAAAATAATAATTATTATGACATCGAGAAACGTTAGCACTTAATGGAAATTCAAGAATGACAAGTTCACTATAATTTCGAAAATTATACCCCTAATAAAAATTTTTACTCTCTAATTTGTCAATTGAATAAAAATAATAAAAATTAGAAAAATTATTATAAAATAAAATAATTTGAAAAGAATTTCCTACAATTAGAAAACCTTTTATCTCCCATTATGAATCCGCCAAAAACAACAAAATTTTCTAAACTCACCATCGAAGATGACGAGAAAAAGAAATCCGTAAGAACCTCCAACTCGAAATCAATTGCGCAATTTAATCTTTTCCCTTCCTATAGATGCCAGCTGAACAAAGAGGCTCATTAGTTAAAACTAAAAAAGTTATGATGGATAAACAGGATACCATGTCGGCCGTATCTAGTTCCATAACACCTCTAACGGTTTACGAACGTTTACTCTTGAAAACAAAAAAGATTTTAGATGCAAGAGCACAATTGGAAGTCCATGAAAAATTTGATAATGAAATGGTAAATGTGACACCAAAACCTATTAATGTTCCCTATGAAACGGAGCGTTATAAAAAATTGACAGAGAAATATCTTGGCCTACAAGTGGGTGATGGTGGGGGTGATGCTGAATGGTTAAGTTTTAAAAGTTTTACAAGTTCAATTTGTAAATCTCGTTCATCTAAAGGTTTAGGTTTTCATTTGTCAATGGATGATTTGATAAATGGGGTAAGAAAATTCTATTTTTTCGATAAGATTTTGAAAGATTCGATGAAAATTTTTAAAATTTAAGATTGGAGATGAACGTTTGCAGTTAGATTCACAATTTTCTTCGAGACAATCTTGGCAGTTAACAGCATCGGATTCCTCAACATCCTCACTATCCGAAAAGGAAGAGCCTTCACAAATTAAATACAAATATTCCTTTATACGCATAATATTACGCAAAACAGAGTTACAATTGTTGTATGAACAACACAGTTCGACTGCCTTAAAAAACACTGAAGATGGTAATTATGTGGAAGAAGATAATAAGGTATATGATTATCTGACCATAGGTCGAGGAAAAATTCGCAGACGTTCGGAAGCAGAAACGCAAACAACTGATGCCCTTCTCAAGGCAAGAGATGTTAATACGTGGGAAATCAAGACACGTGATGTGGCCACATATGTTTCATATTTTGAAATGTTTGATACCTATAAAATGCTGGAAGATATTGAGTATGGTTTTCTGGATTTAGAGCCTAAGAGATTGCTTATTCCCCGAAATAAAACTGCTAATGAACAATTTGCTCTTATCGCTCAATTACCTCAATTTCATTTGGCCAGTGTCATCTTAAGACGTTTACTGGCGGGTAATGTTTATGAGCAGGGTCAACGTAGGTTTCGCAATATGACAAAATCTCCAGAATAACTAGTAAAATTAGTTATAAATACTCCCTGAATCCTTTATTCTCCTTAAACCTATTTTTCTGGATAACATACGTAAATCTGTATCTGATATGAGTTTTTGCAGCAGTAATAGTGATATATTGGCTGTTTCTTATGGCATATATTCCTATCAAGCTGCTAAGTTACCTGAAACGGGTAAAGTGTGTGTATGGAGCATTAAAAATCCTTGCGATGCCGAACGTATTTATAACTACTATGTACCAGTGGTTGCAGTAGAGTTCTCTCCTTATATACCTTCTTTATTGGCTATAGGTTTAAGTGATGGCTCTGTGGAGGTACGAGATATAACATATCTCAATCAGCCACCCATAGCAGTTTCACAACGTTCTACTTCACCTGGTGTGGAACCAGTTTTGGCTATTAAATGGATTAAGGAAGGCACCAAAAGGGATGATTATGAAGTAATTGATCCATTTATCACTTTATCACAAGATGGCTCAATAACTCAATTTCGTATTATAAATAGTCCCTACTTAGCTGGGTTCAAACTTATGACTATTGAAAGAATTCAAGGTTCTCCAGAGGGTCTAGTAGAGAGTATTAAATCAACTCTAGATTCACCACATCAAACAAATCGTTGTGCTCAGGGTTTAAATCTAACAAAACATCCCACACAAATGGATGTTTATTATGTTTTAACCGATGAAGGTTGTGTTCACAAATGTTCCACAAATTATCAACACCACTATTTGGAAGTATTGAAAACTCATGAGTCTGCTGTAAATACTATGGATTTTTCCCCTTGGTCACCGAAATTATTTATGACCTGTGGAAATGATTGGTTGGAATATTTCTTCTTATCCTGAAAAAGTAAACATTAACATTTTTTTAATATTTTCTACAGGACTATACGTATTTGGATGGAAGGTATATTTCAGCCTTTAATAACGCTTACGAATTTATTTGCTCCCTATCAATGGGCCGCCTGGAGTCGTGTACATTCTACAATTTTAATAGCAATTAATCGTAAGCAGGTTGAGATATGGGATATTGCGAGAAGCATTTTGAAACCTATGTCAACCACTGTATTAGGTACTTCTAATAATACAATGGGCTTGTAAGTTAAATTATTAACCAAGACAAAGTTTTCTTTACACGTAATTTTGAAGTCCGTTAACTCTTCATTATTAATATAAGTGAAAATCGCTCTAATGGAACGTACAGTTCTGTCAGTCCCTATACAAAAATTTCCGTAGATAACAGATTTCTACATTTAAAGTCTATTTGGCATTCTACATTAAATATGTTACCCATCTGCTAATCTTTATGTAAATTTATCATTAATTTTCGTCGTAGTATTTTTTTTTAATTTTGATCAATAACGCTAATTTTCCGGTATCGATTTTCTTACAAACTATTGCCGAAGAAAGTTAATAAGATATTGAATTTTTGCTATTAATCGACTTCGAAATAAGATGCGTATAAGCCAGTTTATTTAGTAGTTAGGTCGAGTTCTACTTTAGTTATAGTTCCCCTTCTGTTCTTGTTGTTATTCAGATTACAAGTAAGATTCTAAATCATATTTTAGTTCAGATAAAATTTCCACTTCTAATGCAACTAGAAATCTAATCAGATTCATCTTAAAATTCTAGTTCAGTTTATGTTAAATTTTTTGCAGAGATTCTGGTTTATAACTCGGATCAGAATTTGGTTCAGGTTTTTTTATGTTCAAAATCAAACAAAAGTTGGAATTCTTATTTCCATCCTCGTCCATTTCAGCTTCAAATTAGATTTTAGTTCTGATTTTTGTTCAGAAAATAGATCAGATTCTAGTTCACACAGAAAAATATCGTAGGTTGATTTGAAGTAAGAGCGTACAGTTATATTTCAGCCTAAGTTTAGACTAAGCTCTAGATCCAATTTTACACCATGTTCAGTTTACTTCAAGAACCCTGTTTAGATTTTTATAATCTACATCACCATATGTGGCTTCAGAGCGTTTGTAACATATAAAAGATGATGTTAAACCCACCCCTAAGTATGTTGATTTCCTCAGAATTACTTTCTGAATCGATTTAACGATGTCTGCCTTTGAAAATATTTAAAGTCTTTTTGGCACAAATATATCTTAATTGGTTCACATATGAAAATTTAACCATTCAAAACTACTGTATCATGGTGGATTGGGTTTTATAGAGTCGGTTTTAAGTGACTATTTCTGGTCCTCATTTTTACTTTGGTAAAGATTTTTGTTAAGATTATAATTAAAATTTCAATTATAATACAGTTCTAGTTCAGCTCTTGTTGAGTTCTAATTCAGTTCAAGTTCAGATTTAGTTCAGTTCTTGTTCAGTTCTAGTTCAGTTTCTAAGAAATAGATTTCATAGATTGAAATAATTAATTTATTATTTGATTTGATTTCTTTTCAGATTTTCCCTCGATGGTTTTTCCATTGCAATTGGAAATGCTAGAGGTGCTGTTATAGTAAATTCTTTAGACGATATGCCTTTACCTCCCTATTATCAATATGATAATCTTGAAAAAGCCATTTATAAAGCTGTAAGCAGTTTTCCGGATTTACTAATCGAATTAAAAAGTATTGGCTTTTTTGGTTATACGAATAAAGGATTCGTTATACCAACATAAAAATGTAAATGTTTAAAATATATATACACATACATACATATGTAAATAAAAAATATAATATTATTTAAATAAATATTATATACATATAAAATTGTGCATATTTATTTATTTTTTTATAGTAAATAAAAATTCAATTAATTTAATTGCAGCTATTTAATCAATTCAATTAAGGTTTTCTGTTAACTTTTTAATATATTCATTATAATCATGTTTGTTAAAGGGTTTCATTTACAAAATTTTAATAATTTGTAAATTTATTTATTTAAATATTTTATTTATTTGTTGTTATAAATATGTTTTTATAAATATTTATTGTTTTGTATTTTATTATACATTACACCAGCATAGATGGTTGGGGTATTATGCGTTGTAACGGACACATAAAATTGTGTAATCACTACTTCAAAATGTACCATTCGACTCAGAATCACTTTGAGACAATTTAATGATGTCCATTTGTCCATCTGGATGTCCATGTAAATATTGTGAACGTAATATATGCCACGTTTTAAAAATATCTTTAAAAAATTGGCATGTGTCATTATTATAGCTCTTGGAATATGCCTGTTTTGAAATTGGTGATGATGGTTCCATTATTTTTCCTAGACCCCATACAAATCATAAAAGTCCTAAATATCGAGAGATTTTAATAAAATTTGGCAAAATAAGCCCAATAATATTCTAAAAATATGTGTCAAAAAAAAAATCATAACTTTTCATAGGTGCCATACAGCCACTCTTAAAAATATCACTTTGAAAGGCTTTATCCCAAAAATACGTTGGTATTATAATCAATGCAAGTAGAAGCAAAATTTTATGTGCTAAATTTTACAAGGGTATCGGTCCATAATTTCTTCTAGCTCCCATGTAACATGCGCAGAAAAAATTCTTCTAGACCGCAATAATCCCATATGGATGTTAGCACCATTGTAATATAGTGTACTTGTAAACATTAATAATAAATATCTTTTTGCGAGGGTGGTGCGTTTATTTTGGATTGCCTACTCATATAAAGAATAATGTAGCGTAGGGTATAAAATAATCGGATTTGACCGAATATAACTTTTTGTTTATTAAATAAAATATGTTTTAACATTTAACTTTAATATAAGTTATTTAAATATTTTTTTTACGTTTTTGTATCCTCCACCACCACAAGTTGTGATGAGAGTAAATTAACTTTGTCATACCATGTGAAACGCTAAGTAGGAATCATCTAAGACCCCATGATGTATATACATCCTGACTATCCATCAGTCTGTCTCTTGTTGGCACGCTCACATCTACAGTAATTGACAGAGATCAATAAAATTTGGCCTGAGTATTTATTTTAGTCCTTAGTAGTTTCCTATTTAAAACCAGCAAAATAGTTTCTGATTATTAAAAGATCGTAGTTGAAAACTTTCGTAAATTTGAAAATTCGAAATCGATAAACTAGAATGCAGTTTTAAGTGTTCCGCATTTTATTTATGAAAAACTTAAAATACTTCGTGAGTATATATGTGAGTATGTATGTACAAAACATAACGTATTTACTTCACAAACATTTGAGGTGAAGGGTATTAAAGATTCGGCATTCTACTTGTTTTGTTAGTGTATGTATATAAATTGTATGTATATGGTAGTTTATATATAATATATAAAGTTTTTAATTATTTACAAGTTCTTCTCTATCAGTTTATGTATTTTTCTGTCCTTTTAACTGGGGAATTTTTTTATTATCATCATTTGAAAAGTTGTAAAATTGTTAAAATGTCATAAGTATTTATTTTGTATTTCTCTTGTTTTATTTGTAATGTTGCTATTTTGTTGTTGTTGTTTTGTTATTGTTTGTATTCATTTTATTATCCATAACAATTTAAAATATTTTGTTTTCATTTTTATATAAATATTTCATAAGTTGATAACAGTTTGAGTGCTGTATTTGACATTCCAATGGTCTAATGGGATAATGTTGATGCAGGAAGGAATTAAGAGAGAAATAATTGGCATATGTAATTTTAAACAGAATAAAATTTTTCATAGTTTATCCATAATAAAGAGTGGAATAAATGGATAAAGTTTGCAAAAGTCATATTTTCAATTTATGTTCTCGAATTTTGTGTTTATGTTGTTTTGAATAGATTCGTTGAGATAAAATTGAATAGATGGATATCGTACGTCAATGATTAAGCTCTCCTGTAAATATCATAACAAACTGAGTTTTCTTGTATTCTATTCTACATTAAGCTCGCGTACTATTTCATCAGTAAGTTAAAAATTCTTATCATTAACTTAATTTTATTATTTTCAACTGTTTTATAAAAATGTCTGTTCTGTAGCAAAATTATTTTTTAATAAAATTTCAAACGCAAATAATGCAAAAAATTTAGGAATAATAAGCAAATGAAATCTTTAAATCAAAAGGAATATCGAGACCTAAAAAGGAAGTAAAACAAATATTTGTATTGCAATTACCAAATTACAAAGTTAGAAGGCCGCATACCTTTGATCTGTCCTTATCAATCGGATCGAAAAATTCTTAATACACGTATTTCATTAAAACAAAATCCATATTAGTCTTAATAAAGTCCTCTTTTGGATGACTTTGTTATCAAGACAGTTTGGATGGCCTGTTAGTCTACCAATGACGATTAAGGAATTTTTACTTCATTTAAGGTCTCTTGGCTTCACAGACCGCATTCATTGGAGATATTCATTTGGCCAGATGACTTGTAGAGGATAGCATATGGAGCTGTGTATTTTTATGTTATTTTACAATGTGAAGTAGTCACATGATCATATGGTATATAAATTAGAAGTTGTTCCTAGAACTCGAAATAAACGGCCATTTAAGTAAGATTCTATTAGTCTTATCTTATTATATCTTATGTCTTATGTCAAACTTTGCCATTGGCCAGGAAAACAAAGCAATAATATTTCTTAGTACAAAGGATTTTCCAATCTCTCCAGTTATTATATTCCTAATTCAATGGTACCATGTTTTTTACGGAAATCAAATTGATGAACTGGCATAATATTTCGTTTGCTTTAAATAGGCATAATTACTAAGTTTTGAACTTTCCTCTCTCTTGGAGGCTCAAGAGGACTCGATAGGTACACGCATACATTTTTGTTCGAATATTTGAAATTGTTGAAAATGTCGTCTAAGAGTTGATTCTCAATCCTTGTTAATATGTAAAAATATAAATAATTGGATTTATTTGTAATAATGTTTATAAAACCAGCTTACTGATATCAATGGATAACATAATTAAGGAGGTTGTATATCAGTCCATATTACTTTATTTACTAAAACAATATTGCTGATTTTAAAAAAGTAACTTCTTAGGACATTAGTTGGGACGTGAGACTGCCGACAACAGACAAATGAACAAACAGGTATTTTTAAATAAAACCTTCTATTATGAATTATATATTCTATCAATTTTTTATTAGGAATATATCAGACTGTCAAGACCAATACGTTCCATTAGTTGGAATTGAAAATACCAATCGACATAAATTAATTTAAATAACTTTAAAAAAATTCACACCCCCAAAGTTCATTTAAGCTTTAACTTCATGGTTTATTGACTTTAAACAACTGTCTACGATTTACGACTTTTTATAAATCAATATGTTCCATTATTATTTCTATTGTTGTTTTTGTTATTTGGTTTTGTTAAAAGATTCCAGGGTCATAAAAATATTTATTGTGGTGACACATAAAGTATTTTTTTATTAACTTTATTGCTAACAAATCGTCTGTTATAAAGCGTTAAAAATGTTTGTATACAGAAAAAAAGAAGAACTTTTGCTTTTATATACTTTTCGAAAAATAACTGAATATATAATATATAAATATAAACATATAACACTTAAACAGCAATACATACAAACATTTATAAACAAATAAAAGTTAAGAATAAAAAAATATGGTAAATATAAACTATAGAATAAAACAATAAGCAAATAAAAATAGTAAATAATCATAAAAATACTAAATAAAGATAGATGGAATGAAAGATGGACGGACATATACATAGATAAACAGATCGATTTATAAGATGAACACTCCATTTGTGAAGCAGACAATAAAAGTTAAGATTACCAAAGAGTGTTTTTTTTTGTACACATGTATGTATGAGTATTGTACGTATGTATGTGTAAATTTAGTGTATTTTATGACAAACATATAAATAAATAGATTTTCTGTCAAAGATTTTTAAAAACCATAAAAACCAAAAAATAGAATAAATTTCAATACAAGGATCAGAGCACAGTGGTCTTAAATTATTTAATTTGCTTATTTACATTTACATTATCAATATCCAAATACCACTTTTTTCAGTTTAATAGTCACTCTGACATTATAAGGTTAGGTATGGTAGAAATGGTAGTTCAGCTACATCTGCACTGTCAAGTAGGGTCCAATGATCCCGTTTTCACAATTCTATTTAACTCTTGACTTACTGACAATTAAAGATACCTAAGTAGGTGGCTAATTCTCCCCACTCCCCCTGTCAAATTACCAAGATCTTCTTGTAAAAAAGTGTGATAGGGACAGTTTCCTTTTGCTTCCAAATTGTTTATTCACAGAGGAGATGTAATAACGTCTCGTCGTTATCAACTGAAGCTACGACAACAAATGTTCAAGGACATTCCTAGTCTACTGACGAGTTTTCTTTACACCTAGTGACCAAGATATAGTAGATATCAGTTTACGACTTTGGTTTATGAATGGCTTTGTTCTGTTTATGTCATATTATGTCATAGGTGGGCCACAATGCCTTGGTGTCCTAGACCGCATTGTGAAATAGTCTGCTAGAAAGTATTTCCTTTTGATTCCACAGCCACGACAGTAGTCATTAAAAAAATCTAGTCTACTACCCAGTGACTCAGAGAAAAAATTTTCATGTCGATATGTTCTTATGGCTGTGGTGTATAATTTCTTTTCTTCTGCTAAAATCATAAAAATGTCATAACTCCTTTGCAACCTAATATCTCACCACATTTCGGTTCGTTCAAATGAAGAAAGTATTCGACGATGAATCCTCTGATATGCCCAATAGGAAGTTCCATTCATTCTGCAAATAGTCACAATAGTCTCTGTTTCCTGGATCCTATATTAAGATACGTCAAAATATACGACTCTTTCAGCTCCTTCATTTACTTATAGACCAGCAATGATGGTAGAGTCCTTCAATGACAAAAGTGCCCACTGACTGTCAAAAAAATGGTCTGACATTCTCTACATGTTACACAGTTTTATATGCAAAATGAAATGGAAATAAATCTGCAATTTCTGTACGACTAGTCTGGATTCATTGACATTTTAGGTGTATCCGGATTTTATATGTGTTTAAAATTTGTGAACTTAACACAGGGTCCAAAAGTTGGACGTATCATAATGATATATAAAATTATCTACAATCATTATAACTGAACCGATTATAAAGATATTTATCATTAAGTCGAAAATAGTGAATTTTTAAGCAAAACTATGCTACAAACTGTTTTGAAGAAAATCGTAAAAACCACAAAACAATATTTTTTCCAAACTTTTATTTCAAAACAATATAACTTTTTTTAGAATGGAATCTAGAAAATATCATGAGGTTTAAATTTGAACATACCAAGTTTAAAATAACTAAAAAATCTATATCTGAAAATTGGCAAAATTTTATTATTGTCTTAACATTTTCAAAATATATGGAATACAACTATAAGAACTATATTTATTTCAAATTTCTTATAATCAAATAAATTTTGATGATTTTGACAAAACTCAATATTGCAGGTGACCGGCTTTGGAGATCCATTTTTCCGTCCCTGGAATTAGTAAGCACTTATGCTTTTCCAGGTCAATTTAAGAGTTCTCAAAAACATTCACGTGAAATTTCATTTACAAATGTTAAGTAGTTCCAAACATAAATAATAATATAAAAAAATGACCAGTAGGCACAATAACAAAATATTTAGGAATAAATCTTTATTTTTTCAGATAAGAAGATTTAAAATGTGAAAATTCGAATACAAATTCAAACGAACTAAATAAATAATTACTAAAACATTGAAGTTGTTGAAGTTAGTTGAAGTCCTTGTTTCAGATTCATATGACAAATTTACTTCATTCTTTCCCACTGTCCCAACCACAAAGATTTCACAACCTCTGTATAAAACTAAAACCAAAATAGAAAATAGTAAACATAAAAATCCCCTTAAAAATAGAACACAAAAGTGCATTGAGTCAATAGATTATCACCATAATGATTATAATTTTGCTATAAAAATATAAGAAAAAAAAATGGTTAAAAGAAATAAATGAATAAATGAATAACTGAATAAATAAATGAAAGAATGAACGTATAAATGAAAAGAAATTCCAACAAAAAGCTGCAGCAGTTCATTTTCTTTTAAAGAAAACCTTTTTTGTGTAGAAAACTTTAGCTAAAACGTTTTTCGTAAAATACATCCCAAATAAATATCGCCTTTAGGCTTAGAGCAGTTAGTAAAAGGAACATTAAACTTCAATACAAATTAAAATTATTAAAGTGAAAATCTAATTTTGCCCCAATTCTTTTATTTTATTATTTTCTCTTTTTGGGAGCTTATTTAGGAAAAAAAGAAATATTTTTATAAATGAAAAGAATTTTTACGTAAAATAGAAAATGAACAAGTAAGAATTCTATATTCGACTGTGCCGAATATTAAAAACCCTCCATCACTGTATTGAAGACAACAGTCTAGTTGTCTGAATTTCATGGATTCCGGGTACTGGGATTATAAAGGGAATAAAAACTAACTTTGGCCAATTGGGAAAATAATTGAGCGAAATTTCAACAGAATTGGTCATTATTTTGTGGTTGTATAATATCAAAATTATTAAATTATATGTTAGGATAGCAATATATGAACCGAGATTTTCCAAATTTATACTTTATATTAAATACAGTTAGAGAAATAATTGAGTCGACTTTCAATAGAATTAATCTTTATTTACTAGTTTTATGAACTCAATGCCGTTTCATATATTTTTTGTTGAAAAACTTAAAAAAGTTCTAATCGGAATTTTCAGGTTGCCTCAGATATCGGTCTATATATAGCTGGTTTAAAATAGGATACTGCTTAGGATAATAACAAATAACGTGGATGAATTTTATTGTATTCGGACAATTATTTTAGGCGTGAGAATGTGTCCAACGGACATAGCTAAATCCACTCACATTTGAATATATATACCTTTTAGGAACTGAGATGATTTTTTCTTCGTAATACAAACGAAATGATAAAGTTAATACACCACTAATGGTGTAGACGGTATAAAAATATTTTTAATAAAAATTAATAATTAAAGTTTTTTTGTCTATAGCAAATTAGAAGAAAATTGCCTAAAAGGCAAATAAAAATAATGTTTGCACCTAAAAAAAGCTGGTTTTTTCACGAACAAACAAAAAAATATGGACAAAATCTACTCTTTTGACTTTTATTACGAAACGAATTTGAAAAATTCTATAGGAGATAAAAATCCAAATAGATAAAGTACTTTAAAAGTGTATAATATAAGAAAAAACAATAATGTGGTACTTATTGCACCCATAATGATAAAAATTAAATTTCTATTATAAAATTTTACAAAATACTAAAAACAAAAGTTTTCTACTTTTTTACCAAATGTTTTATATTTTATATTTGGTACTTTTTTAATTTTTCCCCCCAGATTGTACCAAATGATTTTGAAAACCCAATTTAGTTCAAAAATTTTTAAAAATTTGCTGAACGATATAAATTTATTACATTCATGGGAGACAAGTACCAAAAAGGAGGTTAAAACAAAAATTACTTTTTACATAAACTTTGTAAGCCAAGTCCAATATAGCAAACATCTATCCACGTGTTAAAAAAATAATTATTTTAAAAATTTCTTGATATTTTTGGTACTGGTTTTGTTATGTAATAAAAGACTTGGCGGGATTTGTAAAATTTTGTATGAATTAGTATTTCTTTTAAATATTTCATTGAGAAATTTACAAAAAAATATCCGCAGATTTTATTTCCATGAGTGTATATTTTCTGAAGTAAATTTCTTTACATTACACTAGAAATAATAAAATTTGGTATTATATCATTATATTAAATCCAATAACTTTGACATGCTTCTGTTAGAAATGTTTGAGAAACGTATACTTAATATATAATTTATTTTTATTACTCATACGCGCTTTTGTGAATTTATTTATTTGTATAATCGGTCTAGCCCGACTATGAAATATCCCACACCATCGGTGGTTAAAAATATTATCTTCGAAAAATTGTAGAACAACCCTCGTACAATTTTTTTTTTACTGAGTAAAGAACTTATAATACCAATATTTGTGTGAGATTGTTCTGTTTCAAAAAGATTATTTTTTTAGATGGTTATATAGAATCTTTATAGGCCGACCATCGTAAAATGTCTAACACCACTGCCAGTATAGGCAGTATATAAACATAACACCAACCCATATATGAAATTTATGTACATTTTATGAGAGTTATGAGAAATAAAAAAAGTAATTCTCGTAAAATTTGGCACAGTGCTTAAAAAAGTTACAGGTCAGTTTCGTTAATTTTTTCTACTTAGGACTTTATGGGCTCAAATCGTCATTTCGGATGGGTATTTGTACGACTTAGGAAATGATTCCAAATCGAGCATAAAATAATTAACCCATATATGGTGGTGTAGAATATAATATCATCTCGTGATAGAAACTATAAAATTTTCGTGCAAGTTTATGAGTTAATTTTAAAAGACTATTTACCCTGAGATTTTGATTTTTTCAAAAATTTTGCTTTTTACAGGAATTGAAAGTATCCATCTTTATTAAATTTGTCCCTATAAAAACCCAATAATTTCAATTTTGTTACACATGTACTAAAAATCCAAAATTTTCCTCAAAATTTAACTTAACATTAAATTTTGGATTATTATTATAAAAAAAAAACTCAAAAAGTACTAGGGAAATTTTCAAAAGGTACCATTTCATATTTTCATATTGAATCCTCTTTTTAGAATAGACAATAAGTACCACAAAACCGTTGTTGTATTTCGCATTCACTTGGGATGATATATCCAAAAAGAAATACTAATTCATACAAAATTTTACAAATCCCGCCAAGTCTTTTATTACATAACAAACATTGTTGGTACCTGATACATGTATATTGTGGATGATATTAAATACTTCATCGCGAACGTAAGGTGTTGGTCTTAAATATATTTTTATTTAAATTTTATTTATTTAATTTGAATTTTTTATATAAATATTATTGAACAATGCAGAGTGTTTCAAATGAAAACTGAAATGAAAATAATTTGTAACTTACGAAATTCTAGTTTGCTTTTGCATAGTGAAATTCAAGGTTTGGGCGGGTTTAAGGTTTAAGCTAGCACTTAGTGTACTTACGGTGGCCTCTTTACAGAATCTTAAAGTTTAACACCTCGTATCATAAACATATTTTAAACAATCCAGATTCCTTATGTATGAACTGATTTTAAAGAAGAGTCTGAATGAATTATTGATAATTAGCATTTTTGCACACTGATAACGAAGAATTAAAAGATCTATAGGGCATTGATATAATTTAATTTTATAATATTATTGTAAAAGTTTATGTAAAAGTAACTTTTCTATTGTTCAATGAAATGTTAAAGAAAAATTTAATATCTAAATCGGTTATATTTCGAAAACATTTCCTTAAATGTTACGATTTTGTACAACGGAACCATTAAAATAAAAATAATTTTTTGTCCCAAAAGATATACGAACCACCAAAATAATTTTAAGTATAATAATCGATTTGGAATCGCTTTAGTCAGTATGCCACGCTACTTGGTGACAATCACCCGGCTGTCTGTCCGGTAAGGAATAAGTCACTTTCTTCCTTACTGGTTTTTTTTCGTAAGGTGACAATGAAGTGGTTGAATTATTTAGGTGAAAGTTGCCAAAAGGAATTCGATTATATTGACCTGCTACGTTTTAAAAAATCTTTTTATTTAAGAACACAAATATTTTTACTTGTAAGATTTAATTCGGTTCCTATTTTAAAAATAATATAAATTTCAGTTTGAAATAAAATTGAATTATAAGCAAAATTTGACTCTTTTTATTAGGAATATTTTTTGTCACTAAAATTATCTCAGGAATGAGACAGAAAAATTCTTGTCACTCGTCAAAATTCCATCAAAATCAAGTATTAGTATTATTTTTGATCAAGCTTTCTTTCTAAAACATGTCAGTTATTATGTTTAATGTCAATCAAATGAATATGTTGTAAAACTGATAAAATAAAAAATGTGTGACCAGAAAAATTTCCATACTAAAATTATTAAATGTTTTCAACAGAACCCAATTTGATCGTACAATATGTTGTACAAATATTTAAAGCTTTGCCGTCAAACTGTCTCAAATGTTATTGCAAAGCACCGGTAAAACTTGTTTAAAATCAAACAAATAGAAATCAAGACATCTGGTAGGAAAGCACTCCGGTACTATTTAGTGCGAAAATTAACAGCAAAAGCAGGTTCAAGGACATACGATTCTCAAAAAATTCCTGACAGGAATGATGCTTAAAATTTAGATGTCATAAAATGAGCACGGAAATTGAAGTCACGTTTTCTTAAAAATATTCTTGCTATATAATGTGTGATGAAACGTATGATATGTCAGATTCTTCGCAACATCCTAGTCAACAATTTCATGTGGCAGATGCCCAAAGGATTTGGAAAAAAAGACTGTCAGGATTTCCCAAAAAGTTCTTGATATGACAGGCAATATGCAGTTGCATCGGACGCAGTCAAACATATAGAGGGTTCTATAAATACAGAAATTGGGGTCAAGGAATGTTTTTATAAACTATAGGCTGCATCTGTTCATTATGTGTTATTTTTGGCCTGACTTGACATTCTTTTACAAAGACTACAATTATTTGTTATTTGAAATTTAAGAGAGTCAAATCCTTAAATTTGGCTCTCTTGAGGCCAGTGGAGAGATATTGGGCTCTTGTTCAAGCAAAGTGACAGAAAGCATTATCAAAATGTTCTGTTAACGTTCAATATTTCATTACTAGTGATTAAAACTTTAGCAATATTTACATCATTTTGATAAAAAATTGTCTACAAATTCAATAATTGAGAAAAGTGTCTCTTTTTATTAAGAGTTTTTGCTCATTGAAATTATCTAGTTTTATCCTTTTCATAAGAACATCTACTAAAATTCACCTGTATTCCCAAATCGAAAAAAGTGAATTAAAAAAAAACACATACTTTTTCAATTTATTAAGTATTTGACTTTATAGCAACTTACTCAGTATTTATAATTTTCCTTCGTAAACTAGAAAGTACATACCTGCAATAAAAGTAAAAAATTAATTATTGGTATCTTCATAAAATGCATTAAATTCCAAAATATACATCAAGTTTACATTTAAATATTTAAATTAAAAATATAAAATTCTCTTGCAGCGATTAACATACATTTTTAGGGATTTTTACAAAATGTTATTTCAGATTTTCACATTTATTCCTTTAGTTTATATTCATTTCATTTTCCAACTTTCCTTTAAGCTTTCTTAATACATTGTTTTTAAACTGACCTAGTTTCCATTGAGCCATTCAGACTAATTTTCTGGGAAAGCAAAATATTATACTTGTTATCGTTTATTTTATTTTCTCTTTTATTTTTGCATTTAAATCTACTTTAAACCAAAATTAGTTTATGAAATTTATTTAATGCATCAAACTACAAAAAAAATAGTTCAATGTACTTGACAATTTGCCATTTATCTAGAAAAGAGAGCAAATGTGTGTGTGCTTATGTGTGAGAATATTGTTGAAAGGAAACTCTAACACTTGGGCCAATAAGAAATAGAAGTTTTCAATAGTTGAAAGAAGAAATGAAGAAGACAATAAAATCCCTAAAAAACATGTATATAAAGAAACGTCCTTAAAGCCTAACAAACTTACATATATAGAGTATGGAGATAGCTTAACACACATACATATATAGAGCATTTAGAACAAGGAGACCTATATATTTTTGCATTTCTGGTAGCAAATACTCAAATGACAATTGCAATGACGACATATTCTTAAATGTTTTTCCATAAAAAGGACAATAAAGAAAAACGATTTTCATTACTTTTTTCATCAGATCAATTGCTCTAAAATAAAGACAAGAATATACTAACGCACCCACACACACACTAACTTTAACAATCACATTTATTCTTATTGTTCAGTTTTTGTTGAAAAACTTAGAAATAGTAAAATGAATCCGGTAAATCCATATAAAAGAATAACGTTTAAGTGATGATGTATCTTTGGGACTTAGCAGAAACTGTGGGAAAGAAACCAGAAAATTTTTGGAAAAAAGTATTATCTAAACTGGTTGTTTAGTTATTTTTTTGGAAATAAGCTTTTAAGTGGCGAACCTGGTCTATGAGGGTTTAAAGTATCATCTTTGAGCTAATCTTGAGAATCCAAGAGACTGCTCAGTAAAGATCTATATATTTTTTATAGAGCTAAAACTAATTTTTGGGATTCCAATTTGGGTACTTTAAAAAGCATGTAGACAGATGTTTTTTTTTAATTTTTAAACTTATTGGAAATAAAGTGAAAGTAAGTGTAAGAGGAAACTACAAATTTTCGGTAATAAATCTGTTGCATGTATTCAAGTCTTTGAATTTTAAAATATAACACGAGCGATCAGGGGAATTTGCTTTATTATATATTTTCAAACCGTAGTCTTTTTGACTGTCCAGAAATGGAGAAATGATTATTGAAATCATCAGAACATGGATGAGAATTAGATAAAAACAAGACTTATATAGGTTTTGTCGGTTCAATGGGATATTTAGCAATGGAATTATAATGTTTCAAAGTGGGGTCCTTTGGGTCGGTACTAGGAACTATAATATAATTTTTGAAAATGGTATTTCTTGAATCCGTAAAGGTTGAAATTTTAATTGTAAAGAAATGCATCTGTGACTATAAAAATATACTATAAGTTCTCTAGGAAAGGAGCTATAAGGTTTCACATTAGGGACACTTAAATCTGACTGTAACTTTCCAAACAAAATTTTCTATATTTCATTTAGAAGGATTATTTTCATGAAGTATTGCTTTATGTAAAAATGATTCGATGCATCATGGTAGAAGTTTTAAACGGATAGTTCGATATTACTATATGGCATAGGTTGTGGTTTCTATATTCCTGCTCTTGGAAAACGTTTTTATTAATTGACAGATAACTCTTATATTCTTTAGGTGGAGGTCTGGGTTATTGAAAGAGCTGCTAAATTGCTATAGAACATTTGCTAGAAACCGGCCAACTTTAGTGAGGTGATGAGATACTTCAACCTGGTATAAACCTGAGCAAAAGGTGAACCTGCAAATCTCAAAAAAATTATTGCGGATGAACTGACTTCAATATAGTGAACTCCTTGTTACGAGCATACAATCCATAGAGTTAACGAACCAATCACATTCCTAAGATCTAGTATCTTGTCGCACATTATAATGTAGTCGCAGGATATATGGTTAAGTGAATCTATTAGCTAAACATCGAGCTAAATCTGACCTTTTAATGATTCCCAATTATATAAGTATATTTAGGGATAGTGACTTTTGTATTTTGATTGCAATGATTACTGGTCTTTGTGTTAGATGTTACTATAATATGGATGAAGAGGATACAATTGCATATTTGCTTTGCCATTTTTTCTTTATTCTACTTCTTAAAGAATTCTGTTTTCAGGAGTCCTGTTCTGCATGACTTCAGTATGATCATCGTGTTCATTTAAATTAACATCGCATTCGGATTCAAGAGTCTGTTTAAGTGAGTAGACGATTTAAGTACAGCTGTTTATAACTTAACCATACCAAAACTTATTTTCTTTACTGGATAAATTATATGGATATGACCGGAAATTGTCCAATTTTATTGAATAAAAGTAACATAAGGGAATCGTCATAAGTGACATAAATGGATAATAATTATTATTATAATATGACTCTTGTGTAATTAACTATCTATGACGATTAAACTGCAGCTGCCTATGAACCATGCCACAACTACAAATTTTTCTTTCGGCCCACTGTGCATAACTTAAAGAATAAAGAAAAAGTAAAAAACTATTGAGAGTGAAAGAAAAATAAATTACAAAATGAAGCCTTAAGTCTATTGTTCGTATAATGGGATAATGATTTCGCATATAAATAGCAAAGGATTTATATATATGAACATCTACATATCTATATACAGACGTATGTCTATGTACATATGTATTAGTAATTCTCTTCTTCTCTCAAAACTATTGTTTAATAACAAATATGTACTTTACAGATTTTCCATGTAAATATTTGCATTTTGTTTAGAGAATTTAAAATTCATGGAATTAAATATATTTAATGTTCATTCACTATTATTGACTATTTCGTATTTCGTATTTTTTTGTATTTATTTACATATAATATTTAAATGGAAATTTAACATTTTAGCAATCCACACATGCATGCACACGCATGTACATATAGATGTATATATTTATTCACACAAATGAAGATTAATTTAGATGATTATTGTATAAATTAACTTGTCGAAGAAGTTGTAAAATTTTAATCAAAATCTCTTTTAATTCAATTTCTGTGTATGTTTGTGTGTGTGCACGTGTGTGTGTATTAATTTGTAAAAGAAAAACGAAACATATTAAGTTTTATTATAATTTAGTTATTGTACATTTGTATTAAACTTTAGTTTTATTAAAGTCAGTAAGTGTTTGGAATAATCATTATTAATCGGATAAAAGGATTTTATCGGTTTAAAGAAAATTAAGTTAAAATTTGTTAGTTTATAACATAAATTAAATGGAAGATTTTATTGAAGTACAAAATTAAGTTAAATAAATTCATTATGAAAGGTTTAAATCTCTAAATGAAAAGTCATCATTATATTACACAAATGTGGGATAAAATTAAAAAACGATGGTATTAAAATAGCGTCAGCATTGTTCTTTTAAAGTTGTAGTTACTAAATTGGTTTTCTATAAAGTTTGTAACAAATAGAAAGTGGACTACTTACAAGGAAGGATCCAATAAGCTGTTCAGGAACAGTGGTGGGGGTTTCAAAATATGATTGTGATTTCATTAGATTTTTTTAAAGTGCTCAAATTGCTTTTAGTACAAATTTTAATATGTCGTACACTTTGTTTTATTCAAAAGTAAAAAAAAATTTTATCGTATACACGAATGAGTAATATTATTAAACATATTAAGTATACGCATATTCTTGGAATATCATCCCAAAAATAAGTATGAATGTTATATTCAGTCAAGTCAATTTATGAAATATGGATCCACCCTCGCATAATTTCGAACATCGTTTCTTCTCTATATATCTATATTAATACAATACCAACATATATGTAAGACCATAAAGTGATATTCAGCAGTGTGTGTTGCATAGGAGCTATGTAAAATAATAAACCGAACCTCGTAAAATTTGGCACATTACTTAGCATTATTTTTTAATTTTTCACATTTTTATTAAATTCAGAAGATGATTACGCAAATCTTAAATGAATGAAATATCATCCAGTTCACTTATTTGAGTTCCGCCAAAGTTATGAAACTTCTGAACTGGTGAATCGTATAACTGGAGGGAGAGGGAGGAAAATCGCTCGAATTAAATATATATTGCTGTGGAGTTTTCTTTGATATTACACAAGCCTTGGATAAATTTTAGCATAAAGGTTTAATATACAAAACAAAATGCTTAATACCAATATGAACTCATCAAATTGCTGCAGTGAAATCTAGATAATCCAATATTTAGGGTGACATAAAATATAACATCCACCAGCTAAATACACTTTTAAGAAATGCGGAGACATGATTGAAAAGCGAGCGAATTAAAAGTAAAGTTGTAACTTTTACTCTTAGAGATGTGGCATAATGATATAATTAAATAATATCATTACACCACATTCATATGAGATGCGAGGTGGATAAGCGTTGCCATATTGAAACTAAGGGACTTCATATGAAGTTCAAAGAAGCCAGTCTGTACTGGTTATTAAATCACTAGTTGAAACTAACTCACACTAGTCGAAACTAACTTATGAATGATATATGATGTATAATATAGGGATCGGCCAGTAATAAGATATACCAGAAGCACCATGATACAAAAGAAATGAGAACATCCATAGAGGTTTACAAATAACAATGGTTAACCTAGAATTTCAGATAACAGGTAGGAAATATCTATTGAAACTTTCGTTAATTTAAATCCACTTGAGAGACTTACTGCTGAGATCCAAGGGTTTCATAAATCCGATCTTCTGTGACGCTTTTACAAGAGCAGTTATTTAATCTTATTTTGTTATTAAAAACTTAATAATACTTAGTTGTAACATTAAAATGGATAAAGTTTGGTCCAAGAAAGGAAGATAAAATATTAAAAAATAAAAAGAAAATACAGCATTAATGTCCAAATTCCGAAAAATATTTATTCTAACATTTTCAACAAAATTACTGGATTTTAACAGAATTTAATTTAAAAATAATAAATATCAATAGAAAAAATTATAGGATTGAATACGCAAAACGTTGATACCCTCTAAAGTCAGGGTGTTGAATTTTTCTGAAATTTGTCACATATATTTATTGTTTAATAATAATGAGCTCAAAAAAACTAGCTGTTTTAAGCTTATAAAACTATTAAATGTGAACCAGTTGTGTTGAACTTCAGAACAGATTTTGTTATAGTTGCCTTTAATATATACTATTAATTTGACCTATATCGGTTCATATTTTGCTATAGCTCCTTCCTGGTATACATCTTTAAGCCAATAAAACTCTTCAATAAAAACCACATATTTTTTCAAGCTGTCTTGAATATATGTGATTAATTTGACTAATATGAGCCTAAATCACTAACTAATCTTTTCCATAGCTTTAAGCTTTTAAGACTTTTTAATTTGAAACGATTTTGGTAAAATTTGCTTAAATTATTTTCTTGAACTGTCATGCAATTTAGATTTATTTAATTTGACAATTATCGGGCCATATTTGGTTATATCTCCTTTTCAGTACTTCTTTTAGGCTAAAAAGGTTCCTAAATATGAACAATTCCATCGAGTTAGACCCTATTTAAATGCTTTAACAAATGGTACCAATATTTATTAGTAATTTCAAAAATATGTTACATATTTCACTATAGTTTTTATAGAGATCTTTTACGGTGTGTGCAACTGAGCAATGAATGATTAGTTTTCTGGTGCAATATCTTCAACTCATGCTAATTTTTGCATAATGTAAGTGGTAGAGGGTATTAAAGACTCGGTACAGCAGAATGTAGAATTTTTATTTATTTTAAATTGGATGATATTTCACCAATTTTTTTATCTAAAAGTTGTAAATTGCTCAATTCTTAGATTTTAATAGATATCATACCCATTTATCAAATACCCTTCCAGTCACACTTAGTTATTTTTTATACTTCCAAAATTCAAGTTGAAAACATCTAAGCTCAAACTTGGAAGTTCATTGAAATATATATCTCTAAAAGAATCGATACTTGGAATCTCACTACACTTCTAGAATTCTCTACAGAATTGTTAAAGATGAAGAATTGAGGGAAACGACGCTCAGTTTCAGAGATAACACAATGGACATAAATGAATTACTAAAATATATCAGTGACTTTTGATAAACTGACGAAATTTACATGATTTCGGATCACAAAAGCGCAAAGTTTTGTTTCTTAAATATTCTTTCTTGTCCTCATTAACGTTAAGGTAAAAATAATCTACTTTCATTTTACTGAATAAATAATGACTTTTTGCTTTTAAAGTGCTTACAAAATCTACAAATACATATAAATGTAAAATGAAGAAAATAATGGTAATACAAAGGTAATATAGATAATACAATGGTATAAAAATAAATAAGTACGACTTCATAGCTACACTACATTATTGGTTAAATATATAATTTTTTGAATTTGAATTTCTGATTTATTTATGTTAAATTTGTAAATTTAAAATTAATTTTTCTGGCGGCTTAAATGGGAGCTACAAGAAATAATGAACTGATAGTTTGAACTATTATTATTACATTACCATCGTATATGTGGGATTAATGACCTTTAAAGTGATATGTGGAAGAAGACCTATGGACCGACCCTCGCATATCTAAGCAATATTTTTTAAAATATCATAGGACTTACTTGTGCCAAATTTCGTTTAAATCGATTTATGTATAGAACCTTCACACCTTAAAACCCCATTCCGGGAGCATTTACCTGAAATATTTGACCAAATGAGGCTAGTTTCAAAAGGCTTCGTATTTAATTCAAATTTCACCGAGATATCTCAAAAGTTGCGACAACGTTTATAAGAACAGCCATACGGACAGAAAGACGTACGGACGGACATCGTTTAATCAAATCAGAAAGAGATTCTGAGTAGAACGGTGTACTTTAAGGTGGGTATGACACCATTTTTTCTGCATGTTACAAACATCTGCACAAACGCATAATACCCCCAACCACCTGAGGTGGTGTAGGGCATAAAAATACCTAGCAAAAATCCTTTATCATCTACCAAAAACAATTCCTAGAAAACTTTAGCAAAAACAAAAGCTTTTTGTAACGGCCAATGAGTTTTTGCCAAAGACTTGAGAAAGGCAGTTGGGAAAATTTATCATTTTGTGTAAAATAATTAACAAGTTATTTAAATTACTCCATTATACCATTATAAGACAGAAATTACTATGCAAAAAAATACATAGAAAGAAGAGAAGTAAGCGAAATAAAAAAGAAAAAACTAAATTAAAAAGAAAACGTTAATGAAAGAGAATAGAATAGAGAGACCGAATGTTGTAAATGAAATGTAATTTTCTTAGTAGAATTCTTAATTGGCCATGATAATGATAATTGGCGATTTCTTAAATAGACAATAACTTATTCGTTTTTGTTGTTGATTTTTCTTATTTATATTGTATTTCTTGGGAGCGATATTTTGTATATAAGAACTAAGAATGATGCACAGTGTTTCCAAATCGATATTTTAAGAAGTAATTTTAAAACTCTGAAGCGTTCAGAGTTCAGCGTTAGGGTTGTGTTGTATTCAAGTTGATTAGGGGGAGTGTAGACTTTTAGACCCCTAACTAGGTCCATGTAAAGCTAATGCCGTTATGTTTCCCCATTGTGCTGTCAATTGATTTAGCTGATATTCAGCGGTCTGCATGATTGCTAGCTCAACCAGTAGTTGAAATCGGGTAAGTGCACAATCTTTCAGGTGTCGGCATTTAAACTCACTCAACCATCTCACTTGCACTATTCCATTTAGCTTATCTTAAAAGTTCTTCCAAAAGCACGTAAGAGGTTTTTTAATCATCTGGCCGATGCACTCAGTTACTGTTCCAGGAACCCAACTTGGAATAACCATCAAATGTTTCGATATCTGACATTCAGTCATGAATATCGCTGCTACATGAACATATTCTGTAAATTTGATGGTCTGTTTGCTGTCGCTGATATTTTCCTATGTCTGATGACACCTGATATCTCCCAATATCCGATTACACCTGATATCTCCCGTTATACGATTACACGATTCATTCAAAAATAGAAAATTAATATTCTTCATGTCTTTTTAACATTGAATAATATGTTATTTACTTTTTTTCCAAAGTTGTTAATAATTGTAATTCTAACGTTTTTATTAATATAAAATTCATTTTTAAAAGTTGACACTTTTGCTGAAAATTGTACTTCCTCTAGTCAACACCTGACCTCAATTCTAATGTTATGAAATTTCATTGAGATATTTTTACGGTTCAAAAGTTTTACAATAATTAAAAAAAATCAACTTGAAAACACTGTGTTATAATACCTAAATGATTTGATAGGCAAAATACGAAAAAAGAGCAAAAATTATGGAAAAAGTGTTAAAGTGAAAATGAAAGTTTAAAAATTTGAAAATATTTTATAAAACAAATAAATGAAATTAAATAAAAATAATTCAAATATTTTATTCAATAAAAAAGTAAATAAATAAATTTTTTAATTTTTTTAATAATAAAATTCATTTAGTCATAAAATCATATTTATAGGTTTCTAATGCAAATAACGTATGGGCAAAAATGTAATATTTATTAAATTACAAAATAGCATTTCAGCTTTTTTCTTCAAATTCTAAAATCCGGTATCCACTTAAAACAAAATTTTTGGCAAATAAATTAATTAGCATTATAAACTTTTCCAAAAAATGGTTGCCCATACCTTTAAAAAATTAATTTAGAAAAATGTTAGATTCATTATAATATTCATTATATTTTTATTGTTATTTTTTAATTTTAAATTTATAATTCATTGTTTTTTTCGTAAGTTATTAAAACTAAAACAATAAAAATTGTTGTTCTATTTTAAAATATATAAAATATTTAAATATAAATATTGGAATAACAAACTTTATATTTGCATTTGTATATATTTATTTGATTTTACTATTTGAACAATAACTGCAAAAGAACAAAAACTAACGGAAAATAAACTATAACGAAAGTTCACTCACAATAACAATAACAAAAATGCAAAAACAACAAAAGGCAACAAATGCAAACCAACCATTACTAACAATTGAAATTGCAACAGCAAAATTCAAATACAATAAACTCATGCATGCTTGTGCTTGAACAAAAGATTGTCAGGAAATGCCAGTTTGAAGGAAGAAAAGAAAAAAGAAATAAAAAACTACAAGACTAAAATATAAAATAAATTTAATATTGACATTTAATAGAGTACTTGCATGTGTTTGTAATAGTAATACATAAGTACCCATATACATATATGGATATTTTTTAGGGGAAGACAATTTTAATGTTAACACTCTGGATAGGGGTAGTACAAAAAACGATTTAAAAATTTATGGATTTGGGATTTGAAAACATTGTGTTATGAACCCAACATCAAGTGGTATAAATTAATAATGAACCATGACTTGAAAGAAGCTTTTTTTTTAACATTTCCCTTCCTTAATCATAACATTCGTTAACATAGAAATTCAAGAGTTACTAAATCAAGACGTATTCATTGCATAGTGCAACATGCTAAAACGAAATCATTAGTGTGTCAATAATAATGCATAATTTTGACTGACCATTTAATTGATCTCATATAAAATTATCTTAATTTTTCAGCGAAAATTGAGTTCCTCTAAGTGGAACTTGCAAACTAGTCAAAGTTAGCTCAATAAAATAATAAACATATTCGAAACTGGTTCTTAATTCATAACACAATTAGTAGAGCACTTGAAAACCCCAATGTCCAATCCTTATATTATATACATACGGGAAAAATGGTCCTCAAAAACCATGATTTTATCAGTTGACTTTAGCTTCTGATCCCTGTATTGATTTACATTCATATTTTTCTCATTTTAAATCAGTAAAATATCTCATAAACATATGAGATATTTTTGTTAAATTCTGCATGCGGAAATCTTAAATCTAAAAGCACAACCTTCATCCTTAATACTAAAGTAGTATTTGTTGCTATTCAGTCTAATTTTGAAGATATTTCCAATTTTTGAAATATATCTGGAAACATTCTTCAAATATGTATTATATTTGAAGTCAATAAAAATCTAGCCTCAAACTGTAATACTTTGTATTACTTTCTCATAAGAAATACTAAAGAATTTTCACTATAAAATAAGTAGGATTCAAAAGCTCATTGCTTCCTCTGTGATTTTAATTGAAATTACATGGAAAAGATTTTGTAAGTTCTAATTGTTTACCCTCAAAATTGGATCTGGTAAAGTAAGTATACAATATTCGGCTGTACCAAATCTTAAATATCCTCCACCTCTCTCAATTTAGAAATAATTGTTAAAAAAAGTATGCAAACATCTTCACTAGCAAACCAGTGGAAGTTGTATATATACGTTAACTTCGTAATTCCGCGTGCAATACCAAGAAGGAATCATCTAAGAATTCATAAAGTATATACATTCTTGCATTATATCATAATCTGAATTGATTCAACGAATTTTTTTGGTATAAAAAAATGGACAAACTGGTTTCAGTAACTAAGAAGTTTGAGACCGATGTCTGAGACATGATTCTCAAAATTCAGAAAAAAAGGAAAACTTAATAAAAATAAATATTTTTTTTATTTTTTTGAAAAGAAATATCAAAGCTGAAGGCTACAGACCTACAAATGTAGGTGGGCCAAAACTTATAATGTCATAGTAATTAATTTTCTTAAAAAATCTATTACTGAAATGAGTTTTCTCCGAATTTGAAATCAAAAACTGGGAATTATTTTACTCAGCGGTGTTAGGGATATTTTGTTTATTTTATATTTTTATATATTTATGATACCAAAAATAATATAGGAAATTATTTTTTTAATTGAAATACATTTCATCTACATTTTATCGCAAAAAATTTAGTTAAAAATAAAACAGTCAAAAATAAAATGAGCTTAGTTTTCCGAATATGGAAAATAGCTCAGATTATAATATTACCGAAACCTGGAAATGATTTGACGATAACATTTTCCTCAAATTTATTAGTATATTGCTTTCCTTTCAGAAAATATTTAAAATATTATCTTTAAACAAAATCACATTACTCTTTAGTGACGGAATTGCATCGCAATTCATTAGTTTTATTCTCGGAAAATTAGAATTTTGCTACAAATGGTTATAATTCTATTTGAATGAAAAAATGTAACGAAATTCGGGAAATTCGGTAAAAAATGCTGGTGTTCTCAGTAGGATATATGAAGATGGACACTTATCATGGACAATGTGATGCTTAGAAAATTGGTCAAAAATGGAGAATAAAAGTAAAACGAATGTTGTCAACATCCTTAAAGGTGATAATGTTACATACCTTTGGATTTTCATATGAAGTTTAAATCCTCTAACTTAAATTACTTAATAAACTACCAGTCGAAATTAAGTATTCACAATAAAGTCGTTCTTTATAAAACCCTTTAAATATAGGTATATGGTACCCAATTATAAGAAACGGCCTGCAAAACTATGTAGTTTTAAAAATTAGAGAGATTAAGGTCTCATCTTATTTCACTTAAGGACTCATCCTATTTCGCTTGAGAAACGTTTTACAGAATGCAGACAGACGATGCTGGAACGACATTGCCTATTTCTTGTATATTATAACATAGAAAGTGTGCAAGACATGGAAAGAAGAAATCAGATCTTCCTAGTCAAGAGATCGTGAGGCCTCAAAAAATGCATATTCAATTAGTGAATGTTAAGTATTAAAAATTGTTTAACATTATTTGTTGCAAACTTTTAAAAAATAAATTAAAAATTATTTTTAAATAACGTTTTAAATTAAATACCATTATTTTTTAAATAATGGTATCAGTTTGCTCTAAATTAAACTGTCATTTAAGACCCATTTGACCACGGGGATAGACATTACTTTTCAGTCTTAAAATCTTAAAAATACTTAATATTAAAACATACATATCAAGTACAGGCAATATAGCCCTTTTGTATAAATTTAACCTTTATTTTGCATTTCCAAATTTGACGTTAACCAAACAAAATCTTAAAATTTTAAAACAAATAACAAACAGCTTGGAAAATATTTGCCTAAAACCCATAGTGCTTCACAAACCTAAACAAAATAAATAACCAAAAATTGACTTAAATTGAAAAAAAATGTACATAAATAAAGTTCTTTCAATAAAGCAAGCAGTAGAAGGAACTACTAAGAAATTCTATAAATGTATTGTTCAATACAGATGTTAATGTAGCAATAACACAACTGACAGTTTAAATCAAACTCTTTCAAACACATACAACACATCACAATGTCATGCAAATAAACAAACAAACTTCAGAGAATATTTAAACAAACGTCTTTTTGAATAAAATCTTCACAGATGTAGAAATATTGAAAATCCGACAAAAAAGGAAAACAGAAGACAAAAGAAAAACGTTTACAACATTAGGACAACATGAAATCGTGAATCTTTGCCACATGTAACAACAACACAATATTCACACAAACCTTCAAATCTAAATGGTCAGATAAACATTTGAGATAATAAAGGAGGGAAGAGAAATAGGAACGGAAAACACAAATTTTTAAGTTCATTAACCCGTGAGAAACAAAACAAATATGGAGAAAAAATAGAAAATACCAGCCAATCTAAACTACCTCAGTTGTTGCTGTTGTTGTAAAAAATCCAGTTACTCTGCGATAAGAGTTTAAGTTGGGTCTACAACCAAGAACAATAATGGCAGCAGTAGTTTATCCTTTATATTTTTGAGATACAATTCGATTATTTTCAATTCTATTCCGTATGTTTGTGATTGAAAGACAGGATAGACAGTTATTGACAGACTTATGTTTTGTTTTCTTTTTTTTTATTTCAACTTTTTTTTCGTTTATCTGCTGCTCTCTGTCTACGACTACGAAATATTATAAAGAGATAGAAAAAGGAAAGACTGGAAACGTTATAAATATAACGATATTTACAATAGATTTCCGTTGAAATTGACTGACTTTGTTAAAATGTTTAAATATGTGTTTGTGTACGTGTATGTACACAATGTATGTTTTGAGTATGTGAGCATGTATTGATGTATTTACTATTTGTTGTTGTTGTTTTTGTCTTGATAGGCTTAATATCCTTATCTACTATCTCTCTCTCTCTCTCTTAAAGATTACCAAAATCTAAAGTGTAAAGTAGACATTTTAATTGCCTTTTTGAGAAACCTATTTTTGCGAATGTCAAAAAAATGGAATAAGAAACGAACGAACAAACGATTATCCTTTGATTTTGCAAAATTCTTAGAATTCTTATAAAGTAAAATGTATAATTGAAATGTCAGTGCACAGTATGTGCTGAAAAGTAGAGAGAAAACATGAGGAAGACACGAGACAATTTTTATGAAAAAATAGGGACATTAATTCGAATAACAATGGTAGAATTTTAAAATCTCTTTAAATTAATTCTAACTTTAATTTGAAGTGAAAAACGAGATATAAACTAGACCGTAACAAATCTTCATTATGCTTCACCAATTACATGTGTTCACCAACAATCACACTATATTACACAATAAGTACTTAAGTGGCAAGTTTTAAAAGGTCTTGCACGCTAGTTTGTATCTTAAGTTGGGTGCCTTTTAATTTTCAAATCCAAATAAAGTTAAAGATTTCACATTCAGATTGAAAATTGCAATTACCCTTGGCAAATATGAAGAGGATGACTTTACGATAGATAACGCAAGCGATTAACAATCTCCCAGTCGTCCCAGTAGTTATAATTTTCGCAAAACAAATAATTTTCAAAATGTTTCATGTTCATGTAAAGTTTTGGTCTTCGAGTCATTAACCTACTGATTCTCAGATTTAATTTTAATACAAATTTTGAATATATTTATGCCATTAGAAAAATATAATTTGCGTTATTCGAATTATTGATGTGAACATGCAGTCTTTTATTGAGTCAACACCATTTTCTTTTCTTAATTGATGACGTTTTTAAAAAACTATATGAAAAAAGTGGTGACGGAATACAGCCCTGTCAGAAAATTATTCTATTTCGCACTGTTCTATTAAATAGAGTAGATGCCCTATTTTACAAGCGATGTTAAATAAGAGACTCATTGACAGGTGATGTCTATAATGGCTTCTTCAATTGTCGTTGAAACATCCGTCATCCATCATAGTATAACATATGGATGGCCAAATTAGCTCTGAAGATAAAACAGTTCATTTTGTCTGGATATCTGCAAAGGCTCTGGCTCCGCTGGTCCAACAACAGGTTAAGATCAAAACATTATCATTGTGTCTGTGGAATAACCAGGATATTTTTGCTTTTTCCTTTGGTCTTCTTATGTATCACACTCCATCTTAATAAATTAAATTAATTCATATATGTTTTAGTCAAATCCAAACAAAAAGTTAAAAAAACAAAATCAAGAAATAATTTCAAGCAATTATATATTAAAGCAGATGTGCCCCGATATATGTTTGCTTTGTATAAGTGAAGCAGCAGTTGTTTATAATGTTCGTATGAAGTAAGATGTAGTGTAATCACGCGTGTTGGAAAATATTTTGGGCACTTCTGCTTTCTAGGATGTAATGAGGTCATTAAGTATTACTTAATTAAGATTATATAATTAAAAGTTTAAGCTCATTCATTAAATCGTTCAATAAAATGCTACGTGGACAACTTTAGGGGTGTTGGCATTTTCGAGATCGCAAATTTGTATCAGCTGCACTTGTTTTCGCAGTAAATAAATTTAAAGTTAATTCTTTAATATTCCGTTATATGTAAAGAAATTATTAACAAATTTGATTTATTAAAAAAAACAACTCTGAAGAAATTTAACATTTTTCAATTTTCTTTTTCATTCTCCCCCCAAAAATACATTAGAGTACAGAATACCACATACTTAAATTACAATTTCAATTCTCTTAAACAAATCGCAAAATACTCGATATCGCAATTCTGCATACATTTAAATGGCACATGGATATTTTGTGATAATACGTGACTTTTCAAAGTGCTGATTGTATTTATAGCTGCTTTCTCATTTCATACATATAAATAAAAAAAAGCAACAACATATTCAAACACAAATACCAATATACACTTATTCAAACAATTTGCAATAAGTGAAAAAAAAACATAACAAAATTTATTTCGTTTTTATAAAGAACCGGAAACTAAAACAAAATTGTTGTTTAATGTTTGAGTATGTATGACAAACTTGTTAAGTTTGATATAAATTTTATTTTTTTGTTGATTATATAACAAAATATGTGCTCTCATTCCAAAACCAACAGTTTTTGGACATAATAGCGGTAATGGATTTATGACTGGAGTAATTTTTAACTTGAACAAAATAATATTTTTTGAATTGATTGAATGAAAAATGCTATATTTAATAAGTTTAGAATCGATAATTATTGGACTTATAGAAGATTAAGTGATTTTGGATATACATAAGGACCAAAAGCTGTTACATCTATCAAAAATGTAAACTAAGGAATTAGATCTAAAACACATTTCTCATTTAAACTTTTAATCCAAGCGATCAGAAAAACCCAACCCGGTCCAAGAAAATAGAAAGCATATTTAGAAGAGCTCCCAACACATCCGAAAGAAAAACAACCCGTTTAGCTTAGCGCTTGGACTATTTGGTATGAATAGTCTAAAAACATACAAGACTCAAACAGTTTCCGGCAGGAAAGCTGCTAAAAATTTAGATTCCTAAAACCAGTGGACGAAATTGAAACCAAGTTTTCGAACAAAAATTTTCTTCCTGCATAATCGATGACGAAGCGTATATACTGGCAGATTTTTCGCAACTTCCTGGTCAAAACATTTATGTTGGTCATACTCGAGAAAATGTTGAAGAAAATTTTAGGTCCAAAAGCAGCAAATTTCTCAAAAAGTTCTTGATATGGGAAGCAATATGCAGTTACAAAAGAAGTCAATTATTTTAGTTAGAGCGAGCTCTAGTTAGAATGAGCTCTAAAATAGCAATGCTGCTTGCGATTAAAAACTTCACAATGTGTCCACTTATTTCTGGTCTAACTTGTCATCCTGTCACTGTGGTTAATAAGCCCATGAGTGGTACAGGAGCTGTGGTATGTGGTATTTGTACCAAGAGATTCATCGAACTAAACGGAGCTAAGGACAGTGAGGTTTTTGTTAAAAAATAATTGAAAAACACAAAATGTTATCCAAAAGTGTGGTAGATTTTAAAAGATATGAATTTATTTTTCAAGATCACTCTGAAAGCGTTAATGGAAGGGTTTCCGAAAGTGGATCAGATTTCATTACCAGTGAATAAAACTGTACAAATATTTTTTTTTAATTTCAATTGAATTAAATAATAAAACTGTAAGTTTAGTTATTAGTAACACATATGTATGTTTAGAATTTTTCTATTTCACCCCTTATTTGAAAAAAAATACTTTATAAAACTCTTCTAGTTCAGTTACTGAAAGCCAGTAGCAAAACTGTTGGGTTCTCAAAATATTGTATTTAAATACGAAACACAAACACTGAAAATCCTTCCAACATACGAAAAAAAATAAAATGGAAAAAATTTTTTAAACATCAACATGCAACACTGCTGCATGAATACATATACAACATGTTTTTGCAGGCATGCAATAAATTTGTGAACGTATTTAAGTAAAGGAGGGTGGATTAAAAATTCCTAAAATTAAACTATTAAAGTTATTTTTAAATATTTCTGGCTGTGAATTTTAAGATTCATATTTTTTAATTTCGAATAAACTGAAATTAATGCAGATTAATTTAAATTCCTTCCTAACATTTTCCAAGAATCCTCTTTAAAATATACCCCTGTCAAATTGTTGGTGAGAGTGTGACTAGTTTTATACTTCTACCATATTGATGGTTGTATTCAATTTGTAGTTGCATGTTCATTTCATGTTTCATGTATACATAAATGTTTAAATGTATAAGAGTTTTTAAAAAATTCATATTTTATAAATTGCCATTATATGTGTTTGTGACCACTTTAACTGTAACAATTTTTGAAATAAAAAGATTTTTATTTTTTGCTGTTTGTTGGGAAAAAATTGTGTTAAATAATATTTTTTTTGCTGGAAAGAAATTATTTTTATTAAATACTTATTTTTCAAATATATATCATGAAGGCATTTAAATGTGAAATATGAAAAATATATTTATAGCCTGTTTCTCCATTCAACGAAGCCAGTCCTCAAATTCGTGTAAAATTGTTTTCTCTATCTACAAAGCTTTCTTTCGCATAGACTTACGTTATTTGTTACGTTTTTTTTGAAAATTGTTAGGTTTTTGTAATTTTTGTAGAAGAAATATAGTAAAAATGCTACTAATTTGTTTGAAAAGAAATACAACAATGTTGAATAAACAAAAAATACAAAAATAATAAAAAAAAACAATTTTGGAATAATAATTTTATTTTAACAAAATATTGAAAATGTGAATAAAATCGATCATTATTTCGATAACAAAGAATTTTTTAGGTATGGATAAGCAGATTTTGAAAATATGGTATGTATTTGTAAAGTTTTTCATTTAAAAAATTCAATCAGGCGAAATCTAAACAGCAAATAACTGATTGTGACATTTCAGCTCGAGTCGCTCGAGATTCTGAACCCATTTGGTGTGAAAACTCTTATGTTTTCGTTCGATTCATTGTTCGCACAGATGACAGTTATACGAATTTATAGAAACCAAATCAGGATTCCTTCGTATACAAAGGAGAACGAAAGCTTTCGTTCGACATAGAGTTAAGGCTGTTAATTTCTATGTTTTTCCAAAAATTCTTCATAATGTTCAGAAAAATAGAATTTCAAGTACCCTTGAAAATTTGAAAATGTTGTAAAAAATTTTTATGAAATTAATTATTAAATACATAACGTATTGTTCTCCCTAAAGAGCGATATCAAAAAATTTTAACATACATATATGTTAAAAAACGAACCCACTTAAATTAAAGTTTTAATTTTTAGTGATTAAAACAGGAATTTTAAACTTTTTTTTTTTTTTTGAAATCTAAAATCTACCACAAATTTCAGTTCTCTTAAAAAGGTCCCAATATATATTCAATGATCCTAGCTCCGGTCAATTTTGGAGGATTTTCTTTTTTTGGCACAAATACCACATTGTTGTTTTTGTACCACATAAGGGCTTATTTACCATAGTGACAAATAAAAATAGGTGGACACATTTATGAAGATTTATGAAATAGAAGCAGCCTTTTTGCAAACATTCCATGATGTAAATTTCGATATTAATTACAAAGAACTTTTTTGGAAAAATCTGCCAAATCTTCTTATAAAATTTTATTTAAATTTTCGTGCTCTGTTTATGGACTCTACAATTTTGGCAGCATTTCTGTCAGGAAATTTTTGATTCTTAAACTTTTTATTACCAAATTGTACGACCACTGAACTAATTTGCCTGCTTTCCTACCGAATGTATTGAAAACTCTTTTGAAACTGTTTTTTTTTGTTTTTTTTTTTTTTTTTGGCTTTACAAACATTATGTACACCGTTCTTTCTAACTGAAAAGGTTTTCTATTATACAAGTTCTCCCGGTACTGTTTGATAACATTGGAAACATTTTGATGGCTGACATTTGAATGTTTTGCCAACTGTTGGTAAAAGTTGGGTTTTGTTGAAAATATTTAATAATTTCAGTACGCCCTTTTGTCTGGTTACTCAATTTTATCACATTAACGTTATATTTATTTGTTTGACACTAAAATAATATAATTTGATCTCAAATCGTACCAACAGCATGATCGTTAAAATTAAATTCTTTTCGTCAAAAAAAAAAAAAATTACATGTTTCCACTCCTCTGTCTATATTTTCGAGCAAATTTTAGACGATTTTCACATTGTCATTTTATTAATACTGTATTTCTCTTGGAAGGTTTCCACAATTCCGTCTTTTCTTGATCGGATAGAAAAGTTCTGTGGGCATTTCTTGATATTAAGTTGGAAAAAAATGCAGTAATAGAATCTAAGTAAAAAATAAAGCAACTTGGTAAATAGATGAACCCAATATCGGTGAAAGAAAGTTTTCGCTTAAGCTAAAAGATCATTTTACTTTATCAAGAGAATGTACATATAGAATGAGCTTTAATTTTCGATTAGATTTTTTGCAGAAAACTTTTACAAAAAATCTTAGAAATCTCTAAGATTTTTAAATTTTATTTGTCTGGATTTTTTAAAATCTCACATTGAATGGACCATAGAAAAATTGAGGATTGCTTTTCTAAGTTGTGAAAAATGCTGGTATTGGCACTTTTGGTAAAAAATAAAAAAAAATACTATTTTTAAGTGATTTTGGTCCTTCATATGTTACTTTATATTGAGTGGGAAATTTCACTTCAATCGATTTTTTAGGCATCAACTTGGTTTTGATTTGAAATGAAATATAGTAAACTTTGGATCTATCTGCCCTATACTTTTTTCATTTGCGTTCCATATAGTGGCCTGGTAATATTTTATTATACTTTTTAGAAAAGGTAAAATGCAAAATCTTCTAGATATGACGATTATCGATTATCCTGTAATGGATTTTTAAAATATGACCCACTTTTGTCGCAGGTGTCAATAAAAAAAAAAATTCTGTGATATTTGAAAAAATACTCCAAAAGTGGAAAAAATAATAAAATTAAAAATAAAAATTTAATAAGAGCGGAATCAAAAAAAGAGTTTAAAAATGATTAATTTGCACAAATTGTTTTAAAGTCGTGTGCGGCATTCAAAAATGTTTATTACGTGAATTCGATTAAGCTACGTCATTCTGAAAGTTTCAACGAAGAATAAGAATTTGGCATAATATAAAGTTATACGTACTTCACTACCATTCCATTATCGAAATCTGTATAGTAGAAACATAGTTATAGCCAAAAATATAAATAATTTTATGATTCATTAAATGTTCCTTGCTGTATTAAAAAGTATGTAAAATTTGGCATATTTGAGCGAGTTAAAAAATAATCCTTTTTTTGCTCTAAACTGAAAGAAGAGTAAACAATTTCTTTTTCGATTTCGAGCGCAATTAAAAAACTAAAGATAAAAGTTTTAATCAAAAAAAGAGTTTTATTTTTTTAATCATCGCAAGGAAGAGTCAAAATTAATATCATTTGAAAATAAAGATTTTGATCCGAGTTTTTCCATACTCTGGTTTGAGAGGAATACAAGTTTTCATACGGAAAAGTACAAAAGGTCATACATGTGTTCCTCTTTTCGTTCTATCTATCAAAAAAGAATATAATTTGTCAGTATATTTTTTAGTTTTGTAAATCCAAACAAAAACTGAAGGTTTCTGTGATTTTTTTTTTGTTTTAAAATTTTCTGTTGTTGCTTTTCATTTATTTTACGATAAGTTTGGATAAATAGATTTTTGTTTCCATTTCTCTTAGAATAATTTTGTATGACGCCACTTATAACAGAAATGAATAGAAGCTTAAAATCTTATATTTCGTATATGACTTTAATCTACAGTTGATGTGACATTTAAATTTTTTCTCTTTGTTTGTTTCTTAGTTGTTTAAGTAAAAATTTTAATGTATATAACTTTTTAAAGTTTATAGAGAAAATAATGGATTTATATAAAGGAATTTCATGCTGCATTCCTTCATATGGGCGAATCAATTTCATATTTTGGGAATTTAAAAAAAGTCAATCGTTTTCGATTTTGACAGAAATAAGCAGATTATAACAAAACAGAAATGTACTTTATTAGAATGATTAATAGATAAAGATGGAATTATTTACATTCATAAATTTCGAAATATGCGGTATTTTTCAAATTTAAAAAAATATGAACAAATTTTATCAAATATGACAATGAAAATAATTATTTAGATATGATTTAAATAATTTCACTAATTTTAATATAATTTCCTTTCTCTTAATTAATTTAGAAATTGTGTTATAAGTTTTAAATGCATTTTGCTTGTTTCTTATGGTAAAAAGTAATTTTTAGTCAATCAAAAGATATTTAGAATAAATAAACCAAATTACATTAATAATACATTAAAAGATTAAGTCAGTGTTACATATATGTTCTACGAAAATAACATCATATCTATTCAATGATGTTATTAAGAAAATAATTATATATCACTCATACGACCCGTACAACTATTTATTGATGAGAAAGAAAATTTGAATAGAAAACAAGTAACTAAACACTAATCTTCAATATTCTCCACCAAAATTACGTATAAGTAAATACATTATTTATCGTACATGCTTAGTCACACATACACTCACAACCGTTTATTTATCCGTTTTTCTTTAATACAACTCAGGAACACAAAATGAGTTATAAAATTAGTTATATTTTTGACTATAACTTTCTTTCCACTAATTGATAAAAAACATATATTCATTATGGGGTCTGAGATGATTTCTTCTCAGCGTTATACACGTAATGACAAAATTAATGACCCTTTTCTTACTTGTGGTGGCAGAGGGTACAACAAGAAATACAAAATACTGTCAAAACTACGAAATGTTTTACATCATTTTGACTCTAACTTTATGGAAAATTTATGAATTTTTAAATTGACTTTATATTAGAGTTAAGGAAAACTATGGACCGAAGCTCGTAGAGTTTCAAGCATCAGGTCATGCTTTTATTTATATTAATTAAAAAAAGTATGAAAATATCGATGTTTCTGCGGTGGAGTATCTGTGAAAAATTGCATCACCAAATTTCAAATCGAATTAGAAATTATAACAAATTGATCGTTAAACTTAAAAGTGGTGGTTCCCACCTGCCCAGAAATTTGAGTCAGCTATGGTAAGGTAGGACATAAAAATATTATTAAAAATTGAAATATTTCCTTTTCTTTGAGATAAAGGGTGATGTGTTTTGCAGTAGAACATATCGAATGACTAAGGCCTTTATATTGTATAGTTTCCCAGTTACTGGTTTCAAAAAATCCGATTTATGACCCTATAAAAGCAAAAGTCACTAGGAAAAGTAGTCCAAAATTGTTAAGGATTTTCAGGAATCAAATATACACCAAGAGAACCTTATAAGTAAGAAAAAGCGTACGCTTAATTACGAAATTTTGAAAAAAAATATGAGCATTTTTATTTAATAAACAAGTTTTACTACTGATGATTAAAATATTGTCATAATTAAGAAATATGACTAACATATATATTACACTTTATCAGCTTTTTAAGCAGATCGTTGCAGCTAAACTTTAAAATAATATTTCCATTGATTTGTATTAGCGTTACGTGTACTATTCCAATATCTCTGTATATAATAATCAGTTTTAAAATTCTCCCTGCAACACTTCCATTTACTAGGAAATATCTCTCTCCCAGAACTACAGTATAAATTAATCTAAATGATGTTATTTAGCTATTTTATCAATTAACTGTTTAAAAGAACCTTATATGGGCTGCGAGAAGGAATCATAGGGGAATATATTAAAAATACATTCAAAACACTAAATGACATCGATTCAGTTTTCGAATTTAAATTTAATTTACAAACAAATATGCATGGGGAGATTATATAACTCAAATTAACTGTGAGTTATCTGATAACAAGAATATATATCATATAATTCAGATTTTTTAAATTACACATAGATAACTACACATAGTTACTATGTTACAATGAACCAACAATAATTGTTAACCTATTTTATCTGAACGGATATTTTTAGATGCGTCAAAAACGTAAAATATTTAGTTTTTCATCTCTTTCTTTTATGAGCTTAAAATCACATTTCGGAAGGACATTTATATGGTTGGTACTTGAAATATAGGTCCGATTATCAACAGTTTAATGTTTCAACTATAAAATATTTCATAGAGATAAACAGCGAACAGATGGGACCGACTGGCATAGTTGAATCAACTCAGAAAAGTGATTCTATGTCGACCGGTATTTACAAATCTAAATATAAATGCACAATACATCAAGAGAAGATCTTAGAAGATCTTGTAATTATATTTCACGAGATTAATTCATTATTTAAAATTAATGCCTCACAGTGGTCTGAAATGTTTTTTTTTTTTCACTTTGGAGCTATTGAATCATTTTTAACGAAATTTCACATGGACACTGTTAAGGAGAAATATATATTCTATGTTGCTCATAGGATTGGGAAAATGACTCTTTTTTAAATCACTAAAATTTTGTTATCGCTTTTTAATGATGATACAAATTAAAACCGGGGACATGTTTGTTAATTTTCAAATCTTTTTCTTTATTTATTATTATTTTTTTGTTGAGAGGAGAAAATATGTTCAAGCTAGAATCGCCAAAAATACTTTGATTATATAGTAACATTTAGGACCTGCCCACTCAAGAAATCTTTAAGGAGCTCTTATAACGGCAGAGTGAAAAATTCACTAAAAAAACTGAATTGTTTAAACAAGTTTTCCCCGGGTTGTAATTTTGGGTATCTTGGAATGAGATATTTACAGTCCTATATTAAGGACAAATTTTTCTATATTATATTAAAATTTCGTAATAATGTTTTAAACACTTATATAAAGATTTAACTTAGCTTTTCAAAATTTAAGTGAAACTTGTCCAGTTCCTCATAAATATGTCTTTAAACAAGGTTGCATAACTTTATAACAGTTTAACATATTTTAGTTACACACAATTACTTCTAAGGTATTTTTGGAGTTTATTGATAGAGCATAAATTGCTAGCTCCTCTCAGGGATTTATGTAAAATATTTTCTTAATTGAATCACAAATAAAATATTAGGAATTTAAAAGAATGACATTCACAAAGTGATTAACTTTGAGATCTACTTTCCGGCCCTAGAATTAACTAGAAATATGTCCTTCTTTCAATTGGAAATCAATATCTTAAATATCAAAGTTACAGAATTATATAAAAAAGCGTTTTAGGACCACTGTGTGCCTTTAATGTATTTTATTCATATTCTTTTTAAAAAGGTTATATTTAAATTACCATCCTCAAGTTAAGATAAAAGAAATTAATTAAATTTTTCCCACTACATAGAAAGCTTTCACCAAAATTAACTAAAGTCTTAACTATTAGCTCCGTTTAGCTTATATAATTGCAATTTTTCTATATTTCCATCATTTTGTATTTCCTCAAAAGGCTTTGAAAGCTTCAAAGTTATAATAAGTACATTACTTTGACTAAAAAGAAAAACAATCATATGAGTTGGAAAATTTCGTTTGTCTATTATCTACTTAACAAGCTTTACACTCCTGCCAACCGGAAACTGGAAAAAAATGAACAAGACATTTTCATGTAATTAAAAATCCTTTTATGTGTATAGAACATAACATAGACAGAAGGAAAAAAACTAGTAGATTTACTAGTTGCAGTTGTTGTTGATTAGCAAACATAAATGTAAACAAAAAGAAAACTTTTTGTAAACTTTTATGCGAAACTAAAGAGTTGAAAATATTGCAATACATTTAAGGATTTTCGATTTAGAAACTTATATTTTTAGCTCGATTTGTAAAGAAGAAGAATTTTACTTAAAAACCAAATAAACTGTTCATTTTGCTAAAAGCATAAGTTTTTCTTTTATGTATGACTGTAAGATTCATTTTGTTGACAACTGTAAATAAAATTCAAGTTCTCTTCTTAAGCACTTTTGCATAATGAAACTTTAGTAACATCTTTATAAATATCCGGCGAATGTCTCATAAGAAACATAAGTTTCATAGTTTTCTTCAAAGTTTTATTTTTTTAAATATTTCAACGCTGTTAAATGCCAATTATGTCTTTAAAATTCCAACAGAAATTAACAAATTTTCCCGTGAGCAAACATTTAAAATAACACTACGACATACAACAATTTTATTGACAACTGCCACTAAAGTGTCTGAAAGAACTTCCGATTCTTGAATATATCATATTTGTGACACACAAATACATCAAAATGGTTTTACTCTCACAAGTGCTTGGTTGATTTTACCTGTTCGTTTTTTCTCTCCCACACATACACACTCACATAGGTGTATAATAAACGTTCAAAGTTTTTATACTCTACACCACCCTAGCAAAAAATATTTAGTTTGTTATTAAGTTTGTAACGCACAGAAAAATGATTGTTATCACCACTGTTAAGTATACCGTTTCTGTTCAATTCAGAATCACTTTCTGACTGGATTTAATAATGTCCTTCTTGCTGGCTATTCCTGTAAACTTAGTGAGCGGAATGCAAGTTGCAATAATAAAGGTATCTTGACGAATCTTGGAAGTTATCGCTATTTTCCCCAATGTCGATGCCCCCATACAAATGTTTTTTTCCCGGAATGGTGTTTTAAGGTTATGAAAGTCCTGGTAATAAAACGATTTTAACGAATTTAAAAAAAAAAACAAGTAAATAACGTGGCAATCTATACGAGGATTAGTTCATAATTTCAAATAGGTCCTGTACAACATAATTAGCACTTTGAAGGGCATAAATCTCACAAATACGTACAAACTGTGATAAGAACTAGTGAAATTATATGCAAAAAAACAATATTATCAAAAATCGATGTAAGAGATTTTACGAAGGTCGAACCATAATTTCATCTAGCTCTCGTATTATCCCCTCAGAAAAAATCTTTTTAAAGCTCAAAAAATTCTACATATATAAGTACTATAACATGATGAATTCTTAAACACAAACTAGAAAATATATATTTGCGCGAAGGTCGACTATTAATTTTTCATAGGTAACATTAATAAGCAACATTGTGGTTTAGGGTATTAATAAGTCTGGCTTGACCAAATATACCATCTTATTTGTTTCATTTAAACATATGCCTTTCCGCCATCTTCCTGTTATGGTTGATGTGCAAATTATTTTTGTATGTGTGAGCGTATGTATTTGTCATTTTACCACAGCTACAAAAGAAAAACTTATAGAAACTTTAACGACTAAAAGGTACTCACGGTCTGATGCAAAGGAGAAAAAATGGCAAAATCAACAATCCTTTTAAACATATTGTCTTTATAACCAATGTTTATTAATGTAAAAGTATTCTCTATGTATGTGTTTTATTGTTTTGCTTTTTATTCCTTCATTGTTTACCAATACAAATATACATATTTATATTACTTTGCTATTACTTTAAATACAGTGTAAAGCAAAAAAGTGGTGGAGGTTTAGAAATAAATAACATACAAATACTGTGCTAAAAAGAACTAGATCGGGTTTAGGTTAAAAAACCATATCTGTTTTATCTGTATAAGATAGCAAGTTCTTGGCTACAAGGTGGATAAATCAAAACCTGGTCTTTAAAATACGATTTGATCTGTGTTGCATTGGGCCGAACACAACAATCGACCTCAAGTCTGATCGAATGTTCTAACCATTTTCCTTTAAATTTTCTCCTCATCTTTTTTTTTTTGATGAATATCCATTGTGATGTACTATTTCCACTACTTCCACTATTTATATTTCAAAATCTCTTTTGATTCCACCAAATGCTGAACATTTTCTTGGAGTTATGAATATTAAAATGATGATGATGATGATGATGAAATTCTTAAAAGGACTTAAAGGATCAGTTCTTTCGTATGTTCACCGATAAAATTTATTTGAATAATCAAATATTTTTATGAATTTACAAAAATCTAACAAGAAAATTAATTACTTGGAAGTCGCTTAAGCTTTTGACAAAGTTTGCCATAAATTAAATTAAATTAAATTAAAATTATCATTATTATTATCATTATTATTATTAATAATGTAATCCTATTTAATCGGCTGTTTATTTCGAGTAAAATATAACGAATTTTTATAGGTGTATTTGAAATAAATGCGGCCATGTCATAGGGTAGTATTCTTGGACCTACACTATACTTCTGACTTATCTACATATAAGAATCAGATTATTTTAGCTTTTGTATATGGGCTAAGAACTGGCGTATTAGAGTCAGTGAACTAAAATCATGACGTAACTTTCACCTTAAAAAACGTTATCTATCAAAGTGTTAGTTAAACAACGACCGTATCAAAATTTAATTTTACTCAATCATTTAATTATAGAGAACGCTTAGTATCTCTAGTAGACACATTATGACACAAACAAAAATTCTTAAAATTATAACATGGGCACCGTGGGCTTAGTTTTCAAACTGCTTGTACGAAAATATGAAACCAATGTACGTTTTATTATACATATACAAAATCCAATAAGATTAAAAAAAAAACTGTAAAGATAAATTTAATGGTCGTAACAAAAGAAGCTCTTTTGCAGCAGATAATTTCAAGACAGGCTCCTCCTATACACATATATTATGGAGATTGTCTTACATATCGGTCTATAAATTGTTTTCTAAGAATTCGATTTTAAATGTAAATTTTTTAAAACTCAGACCAAATTTCGTTTCATTATTGCCGATTTGAGCTTGTTACCAACAGATGGACAAACAGATTGATATTGCTTAATCGACTTTATGAAGTGTTAAATGAAACTTTCCAGGTGTTACATACGTAATGACAAAGTTAATATACTTTCGTCACTACTTGTGGTGGTGAATAGTACAAAAGAGGTGGAATTAAACCAGAAAAGTAAATAATGGAATCGAACTTGTTGTCAAAATGTTGATATGCAAAACATTTTTTCCTTAACAATTTATAGATCAGTCAATATCCTTTAAATCAACGGAAGCTTATTCTCTCAGATGGCATAAATGATCGAAATGTTAAGGTACTACGAGTATAGATGAATATGCAGGACAATTGAATGACTTTTTATTCTGTTCTAGGACATTTTGTTGCACTACCCGATTCAGTTATGATAAACGAATGATATTCGATATGGTACATATTTTTGTCCAGAAGTAATAAAGTCAATTTTCATATTCAACATCGTTAAAACACCAATACATTTCCTATCTGAACTATAAAAGTAATATTAAATAGATCTGACTATACAGGTCAAGTATGTTCTCATCATATCCAAGCAGTAAGAAAATTTATTCATTAATAATGGAGAGAAAAAGAGTCTGTGAGATCCATATTTTATAATGTAATCCTAAAATGTAGTATCTTTGGTGATTTTTATTCTGAATGTCAATTTTTTTCAACTTCTTTTCTAGAGCTCAAGTATAATTTCAAACCTTTTGGTTTTGAGTTGAGATTTTAAGATTTTCATCCACTTAGAAACCTTTTTTACAAATCCAGATCTTATTTTCTGTCCTGGAATGAAAAACTCTTCACAGTCTTTAGTCAAATATTAATCCTTCAGGAATTAATATTTTTTGTCCTGGAATGAAAAACTCTTCACAGTCTTTAGTCAAATCTTAATCCTTCAGGAATTAACTATTAATATTCTATAAGTCAAAACTTGTTCATCTATTACTCTTAACTGTAAATTTGAAATTTTATATGTTTAAATCCATCTGTACATGATTGCATATGTATGTTTGAGATAAATGCATATGTATGCATAGTAAATTTGTTTTACATGCATGTATACCGTTTTTCCTGATTCTCTATGTATTTATGTTTGTATGTCAGTGTGTTCATGGTTGGTTATTCATTTAAATTCGTTGTCATGTTCTCAGTGATGTGTAGCGACAAGCAAATGGTTTCCTTCTACATATTTGTCTCATTTTTTTTCGCTCTTCCACATTTTTTGTTCGTATCCTTAAACAGGCACATATGTACATGTTTGCATTACAATTTTTTTATTCCCTCAATTTTTTGTGTTGTGAAAAATGTGTGTGAGTATATAAGTGGAAAATTTGCGTGTATATGCTGCAGGCACCTTTAAACAAATGAACTTTAGTGTATAAATTGAATTTCCGTTGAAAATTCTTCAACGAATATATATGTGTGTAGACACAGGAAAACATATATTTATATAAAATTTACTTTTTTGTTAACTACAGAAGTGGAAAAATATATAGAAGTTTTTTTTGATAATTTATAATTACAATCATAATACATTGTTTTATAAGAATTATTTTTATTTGATTAAGCAACTTATAACTTTAATATAAAAAATATGTTTATTATACTAACTAAAGGCAGTACCCTCTCCAGCGGTGTGATTTAACTGTGGGGCAGAATCAATTTTTTAGAAATATATCTGTAACTTTTGATTGGCTGGATGGATTTTCATTAAAGTTTGTTAACTTTTATAATAGCAAATGAAGCCCCTATTGGATCCAAACAACTATATCGTTATGTTAAATTTTATGTGGATCTTTTTCAGCGCTCAAAAGTTACACGTTTTTTTGAAAAAGGAGTTTGCCAGAATATGAATATGAATACAAAATAAAATTTTGTTGCTGCATATCTATCGAAATATTACCGTGAGAGAAATATTGTATCTGTAGCTCACATTGGCCCAGAATAGATTTTTTTTGCAATTAATTTATCTACTTTTGAACAGTATTTTCGTTGAAATCAATGTATTGTAAATAAAATTGACTAGAGAAAGTCAAGTTCATATTGGATTTTCAGCCAAGTTATAATACAAGTTTTTGGTGTCTATAATAACACTTGAAATAGTTCTTAAAGAAAACGGAAGTGAGAATGCTACATTTGACTGTGCCGATCTTTAATACTCTCCTACAAGGTCAACTTAGAAGTAATTATCGGCACAGTGAACAATATTTACTTATTATGACAAAAATATTCGTGTAAAGTATTTTTAGCGGAGCTGTTTAAGGTATTTGAAATTTTACAAAAAATAGTTCCAGAAACGTAATAATATTTAATATATATAATGGTACTCAATAATGTATATATTTAGTGTTACCATTCCTCATAAAATATCCAAAAATATTGTTATTTGCAGTAATTTCTTGTTAAAGCTCTATCCATGAGCCAATTTCCATGATATTTTCTGATATGTGATACTAAAAGTTGATTTTTTAAGAGGGATAACTCTCCCCCTTGCTGTATCCAAATCTTAACTCGTATAATTTTTATACAACAATTCCAATGATATACAATATTAAATATTAATATTAATTTCGTTTGTAGGGGACTACCAAGCCCAATATATATAAATTGGTAAAATGCTACTGGTTACAAAGAAATACGTTATTATATCCTTGTGCATGTAAAAACACACATACAGACAGACATAGTAAAATCGATTCAGATTTTATTTTATTCAAGAAAATATTTATACTATAGGTCTGCAATTATTCTTTCGTGGCGTCAAAAATGGAAAGTTAGTGTACATTCTTGATCTCTGGTGATGGTCGAGGATATAATAAGCATAATGAATTTTGATGTCAACATACGATATAGAAAAATTAATCTATTAATCAGAAAATTTAGTAGAGAAAAAATTCTTACGATACGAAAATACCCAAAATTGCAATTCATTTCAAAAGTTTAGTTTTTTTCAGGGAACGCGTTCGGGAAAATATTATTTTTGGGTGTTTATTTTGCATATGTTGCTCCATGAAAAGGAAAAACTAAGAATAATTTTAGTTCTGGAATAGGAGAACTTTTATTTTGTTTTTAAATTCAATAATTTTGAATAGTGCTTGTGAGGAAATCTTTGCCTCAAGCTCTTCTCGATGTTAAGATAATGGTTAAATCAGGAAAAAGATCAAGGTTTCACATTTTGAGTAATAAATTTTTTACGGATTCATATATTTATACGGTTATCGCAGTAATATATTTCCTAGAATTTTATATATATTTTATATAGCGCACAAATATAAAAAAGTAAAAAATGGGTAAAAAATTTATATTGACTTTAATATCTTTGAAACTATAAAAAACCCTACATATGTATGGGTATTTTTGTTGAAACTAACAAGGACTGTCTGTATAAATATTTATTTGGTGCTAATACATTAAGGAATTTAAGACGTGTTTTCAAATAAATTATACACAAGGTGGCAATTGTAAAGGTTCTCTATTAGGCACTTGATCAGATACTCCTCCAAATCAACTCGAAAACACCTCAGTTCTTATCATGAAAATTTTATTAAGATTTAAGATAAGAAATTACAGAATTATTTATAAAAAAAGTTATTTTAAACTTATTTAAAGACACATTATTTTCTGTATTTGAGGAGCAGGATCAAAAAAATTCTAATGTTTTTTATTGGAACTTTTAACTCAAGTATTATTTGATTTTTTTAATATTTTTACCAGAAAATAATGTGTACTTAATTAACAATACTTTCAACAAAACCCAACTTGGTCCAACCAAGAAATTAAAGATCTGCCGTCAAACTTTAAATGCTTGGTAGGACCTAGAATCGGTACTAAGCATAACCGAAAAAAAATTTTTCTATAGTCAGAGAATAATAAACATTTTTAAACGAGATTCCAATACATCTAGCAGGAAATCAGCCCGATTAGCTCAGTACTGTACTATTTTTAGTCTTAGAAATGCTCAAAAAGTTAATGACATACAGGAACCTTTCGTTTTGCAACGGATGACGAAAAGTAAATTCTAATATTGCTTATACTTGATGGGAAATTGAGAAAAAAGCACTTAAAATTTCCCAAAAAGTTCTTGATATGGCAAGTATCATACAAAAGAAGCCAATTAATTTTTACAACGGGCTCCGAAATTTATATTAATGAATGTTTCTAAAAAAAGCTGCTTCCATTCATAAGACTTCATAAGGTGTCCACTTATATTTGGCCTGAACCTTCATTCTGTCACTATGTCACAAGCGGTAAACAAAAACAATATTGTGGCATTTGTAACAAAATATACAAATCCTCCAAACAGCCCGAATCTAGAGCCAGTGGAGAGATATTGACCTCTTGTTAATGAAGAATATAAGAGCACAAAAAAGGTGTTCGAAAGTGTGGTAAATTTTAAACGGAGGTGGATTAATAATTCAAGCAAAGTGGTAAAAAGTACTATAAAAACGTTAATGGACGTTCAAAATTTCATCACTACTGATGAAATTTGAAATAAAAATTTCCATCAAATAAAAATATTAAAACTGTAAGTGTAGTGGTTTGATTTTTTAACATATGTATATGTATGTTAAGATATCTCTGATCACAGATAAATTTTAATTATATTGAGAAAAAAAACACATGTACCACAGTTTAACTCATAATTAGACCCAATATTCGGCTAAATACATTCAAGTTAGTTGACTGCAGTTTAGTTTAAATTTTATCTAGAAATGTCAACTTCATTTTACCTATAACTTATGTTTAAAGTTTTGATAAGAATTTCGGTAGTTATAAAATATAAATAATTTAAATTTAAACAAAAATTAAATTGTTTTATTTTTTTTAAATTGTAATATTTTCTCCTTAAATTTAAAAAAAGAACTCATCCTCTTTAAAATATTTCAATTTAACTGACAATTATGCAGGCACTTAACTCGTTTATACCGATTAATCTTCTACATAATATTTTTTTCTATTTTATCAAAACTTTTTCTCCTCGCAATTCTTTTTTCCTATTAGAAGCTGCATCTTTACTCAATTGCATTCATTATTACCACTTTTTGGGGAAATTCTCGAAGTGTGTTCAAACTTTCTTGCGTTGGTCCATAATCTTTGTTAGTGTTGGTGTTTTATGTAAATTTTCCATTTTATTATTATTTTTTTCTTTTTTTTTGGAGGGAAATGCACTTGAAAATACAATTTCTTTCATTTAATTCACACTAAACTTCAGTTTGTATAAAATAAAGAAAATGACTGACTTGATGAATGAATGAAGGAGTGAATGCATGAAATAGATGGATGGATGGTTGTATGGTTGGTTGGATGAATAACTGTGTCTTTTTTTGGAAGTTGGAGAAGTGTGTACATCAAATGTTATTAAAACAATTTAACAAAGTTTTCTTTATACTTGTGCGAGGGGTGTTTTCAAGTGAAAGTGCAAAAATAAATTCTGAAAAATAGTTTTTGTTTAAAGTTTTTTTGGTGAAAATATTCAAGACAAAAAGCAAGTTGTATAATGAATCTTAAAGATTTAGGTTTTTAATGAAAATTCAGAAATTGAATAAAATTATTGATAATGAATGTAGAGGTTAATTAAAGTGATTTTAACACCATATAAGTAACACTTTGATTTATATACAAATTTTAATTAATAATTTCAATAGATTTTTCATTATATTTTCATTAATTATAAATAAAAGTTCTAGTTCTCTTATTTATAAATCTGGAGTGTCTATTACTTTTCAAGGTTAAAAGTAAATTGATGAAAATAAATCTCATGATTCATTGAAAAATATGAAAATTGAGAACAAGTGTTTGATAATTGTAAGAGTGTGTGAATGTACTATTCATGTAGTATTTGAAGTACCACTACAACAAACAACAAGTTGGAAACTTTTCGAATATTTTTTACATCAAGTGCTGCAGGCAGGAAGTAAATAAATATTTGTTTAGGTTAGATGAAGGGTTTACATGTTTGTATGTTTACATACATATTGATATATAAGTTTGTCTATTTGTTCGTATGCTCTAGAAAGCTTAAACTTTAAACCAGTGATGCCCAAAATTCACGCTTTCAGACTCGAGAGGAGGACTGCTGCTCTCTCACACAAAGACAAGTGTGTAGTAGTGTTGGTGAGCATCATAGCTTTTAACCGATTTTGTGACATATAAACCAACACATATCCCATCTATTCATACATATATTTTTTACATTCATTAAAATATAAATAAAATTTTCATATTCTTTAACAAGTGCAATTTACAGGCTGCACTGATAAATCGAATCAAATTTTTTACGTCAAATATTAAAGATTAACTATACCCTTTTACTTTTCTTAGTTTTATCTATTTCAGAATCCTATTTGTAAATACTACGTTTCCGCCAAAAAGCGCAAGTAAAAATGTAAAAATCGATCAAGTCCGACTACGTAATACCGTGAGAGCTTCAATATATTTTGGGAGGTACCTCAAACTTTGGAGTATTATAGAGTATTCACAACGCTTACAAGGACATTTTTTCTGTATGTTACAAACAACAGCATTAGCAGTACAAAAAAAATTGTAAATTAAAAGCATTAAATATATTCAAAATAGAATCTCCAAATATGCCAAATTTTAAGCTCTTGAACTAATTATTACAAAGAGACTCTAAAAGTGCTTTTTAGAAAACCAAACACAAGTCAAGTGGTTTTATAAATCTGTATTTTTTAAGTTAATTATTTTAGAAAAACTGAAGGGTTTCAAAAAGTACCTCATAATTTTCTCTTAATTTGAAATATTTAGGTTCTTAATAATTTCGCTCGTTTAAACAATACACAGCAATGCGTACCATAAAGCCACAAAAGTTATTTTTATTCACAAGTATACATAATTCAAATAATTCAACAATTTTTTTTTAAATTTTATGGTACTTTTTTAAAATATATGTGTGGTACCTATATTTTCGAAAAGTACCATAAAAACCCTCAAATTGTTTTTAATAATTTAATGGTATATTAATATATAAACTTAATTTTAGTTTATCGTGGCAATGACTTAAAAAGTACCACAGAAAACTAAAAAAGTACCATAAAATTAAAAAACATTTTATATTAAATAACAATTTAAGTCCTTTTACTAGAAGTATTTGTAGTTAAATCGATTTCAAAAAAACGAAATTTGGGAAAAATCTTAATGAAAGGATCACACGAAAACCACGTCAGTTACAGAGGTTAATTATAAATGAAATAAAAAAGTACCTTTGTACGTCTTCGTAAACCGATTTTAGTTTAGAAGTTATGGTGTTACTGTTTTTTTTCCTTTTAGTCTCATAAAAAAGAATCAGTGTTAGCATGTTGGTTTGTTTCGGTTTAATAAACCTCTGGAAATTTAAAGTTTATAACTTCACAGTGTGATTCGAGTATATCCCAAAAAGGCAATTGTTTTTTAGTGGAACCACAGTGTAAACCAGGATTATAAATCTATTAAACTGTGGTGCATGAAAATATGTAGTTCAGAAGGGCAAGGGAGAGTCACAACAAGTAAGAAGTTATACTCGGTCAAGCCCTACTATTTAAATACCCTACACCACATTGTTGGTTATATGTGGTAGCTACAAAAAATGTATGAACCACCGTCTTATAGTTTTTTTTTAATTTATGCTTAAGTGTACAGTATACTGGTACCAAATTCCATGTGGAATTACTAAGTTCTAAAAGTTCTATTTTCTGTGAGTGTGACATGGTAGCCGTCGCTCGTAAAATTTCGCATATTAATTTTTGCTTATATTTGTCTTGATTTGACTAATTATTACAATAGTAACGTATTTGTGGGATTTATGTCCTTCAAAGTGATATTTGAAGTGGTGTTACATGGGACCTATGAGAAATAATGCACCGATCCTCATACAATTTGACACATATCGTTTTCGAATATTATAAAACTAATTTGTGCCAAATTACAAATTACATCATCCATGGGACAAAATAATGGCACATGTCAATATTTATTAATATATCTTTAAAACTGTGGCCTGTATTTTGTTCGCAAGGTTAACATGGACAGTTAGTCAGCCAGCCGGCCAGACGGACGGATATCGTTAAGTCGACTCAGAAATTGATTCTGAGTCGAACCGTATACTGAAAGGTGGTGATATTACTATTTTTTCCGTGCGTTACAAACTTAAGAACAAAAGTATACCTCAACAACCTATGGTGGTGTAGGGTATAAACATTACAAGGAACTATCAACGTGAGAGATTTTTAATTTGGACTTTATCATTTCCTTAGAGAAATGTTTTACTGAAGAAGTATAAGGCGGGTAGGGCAATGATGCGTGTCTTATATTTTTTGACTTATGGTTTTAAATTTCTTATTATCACTTACCAATTTATAATTGAAATTCATCAAATATACTTTTCAATGATTTCACTTAACACTTTTCACATTAGTGACGTTAATTTTTAGTAATTTAAAAAAATTATTTAGTTATTAATTAATTTAATTATCTCTACTTAAGAATATTTTTAATACACTAAAAGTTTACAATGCAACTGATTACTTTTGTTTGATTCATCATTTACCGTTTTAAACAAACAATAAAAACAATTTGTTTTGTTTATGATTGAAATTGAGTACAAAAAGAAAATTGTTCTTGTAAAAGTTATAAACAATTAAAAACAAGTTGGTGCTTGTCCTCTCTACTTGTGTTTTTAATGCAGAGTTGAAAATCGCATATATTTTACAGAGAGCACCATTTCTCTATGAGAGTGAGAGTAATCTCAAAGTGAAACGAGTGAAATTATTTAATATAAAAATGCAATTTAATTACCAGAATATTTTTAAATGCAGAGTATATTTTATAGGTTTGTAAAAACTGAATAAACTAATGATCACTGCAATAATAATACAGTGGTTTTCGGTTTAACGATTGATATAAAGTCAGCTCTATTCGAAAACTCAAAAGATTCGTTAAATGGGGTAATTATTTTAATCACCTTAAAAGTTATTTTGCGTCTTTTTTTGTCCCAAAATCAAATTTTATTTATTTTTTTGTTTATTTATTTATTATAAATAATCGTGTCTTATAAAAAAATGTATATATAAAACTAAAAAGTCAATTAAATTTTATTTAGAATAATTTTTTGACTGTTTACCTTTGCGAAAAATTAAGATACTGTTGAATAGTCACTCCTGGATCTCTTCAAGTACCTTTTTAGAAATATGAAATATTATTCTGTTCTCCCAATTTAATGCATTTCTCCAAAGTTTAGTAACATCTGCATCACTATCATTAAATAAAACGGTCGTAAATGGAGAATAATTTAATTCAGTTGTGGATCTGAATTTAACCAATTATATTCAGGTGGAATGTGTCATGTAGGAAACGCAAATTAAAGCGACTATATCGCAGGCCAACCAAAGGTTTTAACCTGTTTTTCGGTTAAATGTTTCATTTTTAGTGTTATTTTAGCCCCCAATATGTTGCGCTATTTTGTGTAAAAAAATACCACTTCGATGCGATTTCTAGCACCTGAGTGGCCTGTAGCATCAATTGAAATTGGGGTAAGATAACTTATTATCTAATCGGATCCACTAGTTATCATTCATGGGCTTGCAAACGCAATCCCCGGATTTGAATCCATAGAAAAGCCCTAGGACATTTCAACCGTGAGACAATTTGTTACAACGCTTCAGACATACTCTGCAACTGCCTAAATAAAAAATACACGAATCTCATACAATTTATGTCTAATGTTAAAATTTGCTTAAGTTAGGACCAACTAAATAAAACAATAAATACTTAGTGCGAAGAAATTGCTTAGGTTTCGAACAATACTTTATAAAATACTCGTAGCAAATGTAATATTATTTAAGAGTGTTACAGAATATGTTTTTGATAAAAATTTCGCCGGTTTCCCGGTCTATCGAATATTCAAATTTAGTTCAAATAATACCTGTGGAGAATTTTAATATAATTTCTCAATATTTGATAGTTTGAAAATTTAAAACCCTGTTCTGGAAGGGCTTATATGGAAGCTTAAGTAGTTACGTATATTAAGACCATTAGAAAAGCAATTGTGCCGAATTTCATTAGAATTGGTCTCTATATTTCAAAGTTAGTCATGAATTTCAATAAAATAGGTTTATATTTCTATAAAAGTAAAGTTTTAAACTAAAAACAAGGTCTTATATGGGACCTATGGAACTGTGGTTCAATATTCGTCAAATTAGTAATATATACTTAGGTCGGTTAGAAATATAATTTTACCATGCATATGAGTTTGTTAAGCCTAAAATCATATTCCTAGGCGGGGCATTATGTAGAACCTGGGTCAAATAGTGGCCAGTAAAAGTTAGTTTTTATGGATATATTATACAAAGTAAGTGTATGTAGTAACTTTTATTAAATATGTTTAAAATTGTCACCTCTGCCACACAATAGTTTTAGAGTGTTTCAAAATTTTATATTATTTTAGCCTGTTACTTTATTTTTATTGATTCGATTTTGAAGTTAGAAGATGAAGTACATGTAGTTTAGTGAATAAATTCTGTAAAAATCCAATTAGTTTTTATTGCATATTTAAGAAAATTTATTAAATTTTTAACAGTTTGGTCAGATATCGATCTATAAGTTTGAGTACTGAACCGTTATGTTTTTAAAAGACGGATAGACAGGCGGACATGTAAGGGCCTAATATGGGAGCTGGGTCAAAGCGTAGCCCAGCATTAATTTGGCCCATTATTTACACAAAAACAAGTATATGTGGCAAATTTTAGAAACATATTTTTAAAATTGCGAACTCTATGACACTCTGATTTCGGGGTGTTTCAAAATTTTCCATATTTTTATCTATATATATTTTTTCTATTGATCCGAATTGATTTTTTTGTGCGAAAATAAAGTACATGCAGTTATATTTACTGGTTAAAATCAAAATAGTTTTCAATGCAAATTTTAGAAACTTTTTCCCTACTAAACAGCTAACTGAAAGGACCATTACGAAAAACTAGGACGAATGTCGTTAGAATCGGCTTATTATTGTATTGTATAATATCTATATTTTATGATGTCTTAGATTATTTCTTCCTGGCATTACACACCGAATGCCAAAGTTAGCATAAGATGATATAAAGTGGTGGTGAAATGTATAATACAAAATGACCATATATTATGGTATTAAAATACCCACAATCTTAATCCGCTGTAAACAGATAGTTAAAGACGCAGAGAAAAATTTGCAATATACTATTGTTATTAGATATTGTTACCGTAGTAATTTTCCATTAATAACAATAGTTCTTGTTATTGCCACTGAAAATATTGTTATTCCAATAAAAATTATTTTTAGTTCAATAAATATTTTGTTACTGAATAAAAATATTTGTTATATATGCGTTTGGAAACATGTAAACATTATTTGAAATGTTTTCGTTTATTTATTTTAATTGTCTAATTTTTTATTTATAAATAATGAGAATAATAAATCAAATATGTTTTATTTTCATTCTTAATACAAATTGTAAAAAAAATATTTGTTCATATTCACTAGTCAGTAAACTGAAGATAATATTTTGTCTTAAAAACAAAAGTTTTTTTTGTAACGGGTTGTTTAAAAACAATAAAACTGTGATCTGTCAAACATATTTCCAATCATATTATTTTTATTTAATAAAAATAATTTTATTACAGCAACAAAATTGTTATCAAAACTCAACAAATTCAGTAATTAACATGTCGGTGATAAATGTTTGCAGCGAAATGAAATTTCTCTGCGTGTAGATAATCTAAATCTAATTGTAAGTGACTAATAAAATAACTCATCCTTTCAACACACATAAATCTTAATTTATGAGTTTTTTTATTTCACATTTAACTGTTTTCTGCATCCATGATTATTTCCAATAATAAAACTTTAAGAATAAACTTAAAATATTGTTGCAAAGAAAAGGTTTTTCTATTTTTATAGTTGCATTTTCCATTTCATTTCTTTTGATTTTATTGTCATTTTTATCGTCTGGTCTTACTTTTGTTGGCTTGACCTTTTGATTTTTTGTATTTTATTTATGTCAACCATAATCATATTAAAGCTTTTGTTGTGGTTAAAAATAATTGAGTTTTATTCTTATACTTTTGATTTTATTTCATTTCTGTGTGTTTCCGTTTCCGTATGCTTTTGTTTCGCCTTTCCTTTTTCACTTGCTTATTATGATTATTTAACATTTATTGGTCATCACGTATAATAAAAACCCTTTTCATCTTTGATTTGATAAAGCAAATCTCTATATTGGTCCATAATATTATTGTTGGTCTTTAAGTGAATGTCATTTATACAAAATATATTTATTTATATAATTTTATTATTCGATTTTTATTTTATTTGGTTCTTTGGTTCATCAAAACAATATTCTTTATAAATTGTTTTTCATTTGTTAAAGGGATTTAAATATTCTTTGGACCCCTTTGTGGGATTTTTGTCAGTTTATCCTTTTTTGTGCTTTGAAAGTAATCTGATTTTACTCTTTTTCTTCTCAGTATTGTTTCAATAGAAGACGTTTACTAAGAGAATAATAAGAATATTTTATATGTCAAAAGGGTTAAGATTTTATTTTGGGAGAATTTTTTATTTATAGAGCAAATAATATTTTGTATGTAATAATACAAGGATCAAAATGTAAATTCATATAATATGAAAATATTTAGCTGTAATTTGATTATGTTAGATTTAAGGTGGGTCAGAAATCAAAACCAAATCAATGCAAATTTGAACCAGAATGTCTACTCAAATTTAAACCAAAACTTGAACAGAAATCTGAATTTAGACCGGAAGAGAAATCTGGACTGGAAGTTAACAAAAGCTGAAGTAGAACTGAAATAGAACTGAACTAGAACTTAACTATAACTGAACTTGAACTGAACTTGAACTGAACTAGAACTGAACTAGAACTGAATTAGAACTAAGCCAGAACTGATTTAGAACTGAACTAGAACTGAGCCAGAGCTGAACTACAACTGAACTAGAGCTAAACTAGAATTGAACTAAAACTGAATTAGAACTGAACTAAAATTAAACTAAATCTGAACTGCAACATTTTTTGAACTAGAACTGAACTAGGACTGAATTAGAACTGAAATAATACTGAACTAAAAATGATCTAGAACTCAACTAGAGCTGAACCAGAATTGAATTAGAACTTAACTGAAATTAAACTAAAGCTGAACTTAAACTTAACTAAAACTGAACTAGAACATAACGCGAACTTATCTAGAACTGAACTAAAATCTGAATTAGAATATGAAGGTGAATCTGAATTGGAATTTGAACCGGTATATGAATTAAAATTTTTAATTGAAGTCTAACCTCAGTCCTCAGAATCCGAGCTAGAACAAGATATAGAGACCGAACTAGAATGATCTCTCGAATCTACGTTTGGAACCGATCTAAAATTCAGCAAAGGACTAAATTAAGAATGATAAAATTTATAATGTATTTGATAAGTTACCAATAATAAAATACAAAACCAATGAAATGATTTTAATCTGTCCTGAATGGAAATCATGATCAAAGTGAACAAGTTGTCTATAATTTAACATTTATTAACATTTAGACTTGAACTTTTCATTAACGTTCTTAATAACAATGACAACGAAAATCTCTACGATAAATGTTAAAAGTAGTTTCCTCTTTTCACTCATGTTTGCATTATATCCACGGAAAAGGAGGAAAAATAATCAAAGGATTTTGCTAACAATACGATGGAAATCATGTTACAAGCAAAACCATTTATTAAGCTTTATAGAAGTGAATATCAGAATATGTGTGTCTGTGTTAATGCCAACACACAAGTACTTAATAAATGGACAACAGTGCAAAATACAAAGAGAACTTTTGGCTGGACACAAAGGAAAAATTATAACTGGCACACAAAAGCGAAAAAAAAAACTAAAATTCTCATATATTAACACATTAGTTGCTTTTTTTGTTTTTGGGGCTTTTTTCATGTTTCAGCCTTTTAACCAACATTCAATTCCAGGCCAACCAACCAAGTAGCCATTCAGCTAACCAAACAACCACCATCACCATTACTAACAAATGAACCAAACACAAATTTAATGTAATCGATGATACTTGCTCCATAATGGTTGCAGATGATATTTTCTGATACATTTTGTTGTTGTCGTTGTTTTTATTAAAGCTGCTACTGCTACAATTTCTGCAACTACCTCTGCTGCTACTGGTAACTTTTGGAGCTTATAATTCACCATAATCAATGGCTGCTTGTTTACGGGCCTTAATGTTGATGCCTTTTTTCTCTCAGTCTTTCATGATATATAAATCGCCCATGAATGTAGAGTTTAAATAGCTAAAGTAGTCATTGTTGTCGTCGTAATACTAGTAGAAAAATCATTATCAACATCATCAGTTAAGTTGAAATTTTTTGTTGAAGAATATGGCCCAAGGAAATAAACGATTTGTAATTTCCAATTTATTTTTTTAAACACACAAAACAACAACAATTGCAAAAAGCAATAACAAACAAACAAACAACATTTCCTCAAAATCCCTTTATTGATGATGATTATAATCATGTTTGTTACTACAGCAAATATTCGTAAATTCTTTTTTTCGTATTGTATTGTTTTGTTATATTTACGTATTTCTTTGTAACTTAAAACTCAAACACAAAGTCACATAAATCTATGAATTTGTTTAGAAATTTATGTATGTGAGAGTGTATGTGTAACAAAGACAAATTTTGCTAAATGAAAATTCGATTTATTGTTTTGTACTTTATTTGTTATTGTTGTTTTCGGAATAAGAGAAAGGATTTAAATTTATATGTAATTTTGTTAAGTAGAAATAAATTTTTAAATAAGAACAAGAACAACCAACTAATTTCAAGTGAGATTGAGTGAGTGATTGGTGATTTAGAGTCAATTTTCTAGAAATAATAGCAGTCAATATTATTAAAAGTCTTTGTAATTTATAAATGTTTATAAAAGTTAGACTTAAGTACCAATGAGAGTTAAAGAAATCTTTTAAAAAAATTTTATCAGTATTTGAAAGAGAATTTAAAATAAACGATATTTTCGCAAAAACACTTTTCGAGTTATCCGAAAAATTGGTTATTCATAAAAACCGGTTTCGAATACCTTTTGAGCGGTTTTTATTTGATTATCATAAATCTGTAGAAAATATAAATATTTAATAGAAATTTAGTTTTTAACGAATATAAAACTTATACTGTGTAATAATCTTAATATAGAATGAAGTTGAAATAATGGTTCCATCTTAATTAAAATGTGAATTTTTTCTTATAGCAAAATAACCATTTGTAACAGATTTTAGCAAATTATACTTGAACCGTATTGTGTCCTAAATGGATGGAGTATAAAAGATTTTTGTTAGTGTTTTTTGTATCGTATTTAAAATAATGTGTTTAGATACCATAGTTTTATTTAAATCCATTATTTTCCTTTTTTTAAAATTTCTGAATATGTCTATATCTGCATAAAAATCTTACAAAATATCATGTAACAACGACGAAGCTTTAAACGTGAGTACCTGGGTGAATACAATGTGGATGGAAAGAAAATGTAACATTACAATACTTCAAAAGGTCCAATGAGGACAACATCAAAAAGAGGAATAATATTCCACATCCCACTAATAGAAATCCGGTTAAAGTATGAGGCTACGCCAACAGCGTAATATAATCACTATAATATATAACTAGAATAATACTCGAACGCTGGAGGAATATGTCCATATTAATGAGAACATTTATATTAGGCTAAAAGCACACCATTCCATACCGTAATTCCTGGTCGATCACAAACAGGACTTGCCTCAACACGAATGAACCAAGACATGAATTAAGAACGTCTTGAAGAAAAAAAATATCCTTTCACTTACCAAACCAAAATATCATTCTTTAAGAGGGGGTACGAGTAATCAGAAAGGCCAAGCTTGCAGAGCTGAAATATGAGGATTTAAATCCTTAACCAATAACCAAATGACAGTCAAGGCTAAGTTTAAGACTTGTAAAGCCTCTATCAATGACTACTCCAATGATGTAAGTGTACAAATAACCTGGTTATCTGGACACCAAAGAGTATTTGTAAACGAGGAAGCAAGTAATCTTGCATTTATAGGTATAAGGATACAAGATATAAGCTTACGAAATAAAATGTAGCAATAAAGTCGAGGCTGCAAGGGTGAGAGAAGGCAACACATAGGTAACGCATTATGGGATAACTTCAAAGGCATTTTTAGAAAAATACAACTCATTTTATTAATGCTTATTTTCATATTAAGAATTTCTGTATCGATAATTGACTAGAAATATTTTCAGTGATTGTAAAAGACAATTCCAAATATTTTCAATATTTTTTTATTTGTCCTTCAATATGATCTTTATATTGTTTTGAAATATTTTTTGATTTACGAAATAATGTTTATAATGGCTGAGTATGTTGAATAATCTTTCAACAGGATGTAGAACACAATATAGGTTTTTGAACCATCACACGGTAATGTGGCAAAGTCTAGATGGCGCTGTTGGGAAGAAATCAAAGAGATCACTACGTGAGAGTGAGTATATCGCAAAATTTGAGATGGTAATGTTATGCTTAATAGTATTCAGCAAGTCATAAAGACTTGTTGTAATTTGAATTATTTTTATTTGAAACGAAAAAATGATTTGGTTTATCGTTTAAAATATAGATCTTCTTATACAGTCAATGGTAAGTTATTAAAACGTGATCGTGCATTGAATCGAACACTTTGCCATGTGGGAGAATTTTTCTCAATTTTTTTTTCATTCATTTTATGAGAAAATATAAATCTTTATTTGTTTCTATGCTTTTAAGACAATTACTCCTATTTTGGGCTCTAAAAAAATATATTTCAATCTTAACTCTGCCAAATAAACAACAAAGCAAAAATACACAACAATATTGACTTCTTTCCACGAATTTTAGAGATTTTGTAAGTTTCACTATTTTGGCTAGCTGACGCAATTATGGTGAATTATAGCAACAAGAATTTATGGAATGGCAATGAATATGTATCTCAAATAGCAAAACAAGAACCTCACAACTTAAAAGACCATAATTGTTACCATGTATATAAACATGTTTGTATAGTTGGATGTGTGTTTGTATGTATGTATGTATTTATGTATGTATGTATGTATGTATGTATGAATAGATAGAGGGATGAAGTTAAAAGTTACTTTGGATTGTATAAACAAATTAGTGGTCGATTGCTTTTGCTACAAACTAATTGTTCCTACAACTGTTATAATGCATAATTTTGGTATACAAACTGAAAGCCTGTTTCACTATGTGTATGTATGTATGTATGTATGTATGTATGTATGTATGTATGTATGTATATATGTATAAGTAAATACTCATACGTCCTGTTTAAGTTAATGACTTTTATTATTTTGCTCTAATAACATCAAACCATAACTAAGTTTATGGAAAATCGTTATAACATTTTTTTGTGACACATTTGTAAAGACCATAAAATTGGATTTTATGTAAATTTCCTTCACACACACACGCACACACTAAAAAAATATTTATATATGTATATACATACACATTATTAATTAAACCAAAATTTCAACCTTAAATAAAGTCAATTTGTTAATTTTTGTCATTTTACTTTATGAATATTTAAATTAAAAACACAAAATGATATTTTCATGTAAAATTCTATTTAATATTCTTATATTGAAACTTGAGGTAAAATTTAATTAATATTTATTAATTAGTAGATAAATTAATATGAATTCTTTATTAATTTATTTTTCAAGAAGTGAGTATATTTCCGCAAAAAAATTACTTATATTAATATTAATGATGTGAAATTCTAGAAAAATTTTCCTTTTCAACAAAATAGTAAATTGATCGGTTGATTATTTCGTAGTTATTTGATATAAGAAGTGATATATGAGTTCATTATATTTATTTTATGGAAATTTTATTTGATATGTGGGCAACTAAAATTTTCAATAAAAAATTTGATTAGTCGAAATAACAGAAATGAAAACAAATATATGCTCTCAAAATAATTCTCTTACTTTTAAACGAAAAGAAATTTCGAAATAACATTAAAAACAGTTATAGATGTTGATTTTTGAAAAGAAAAGGTGCAAAAAAAGTTGAACCCCTTTTTTAGTATCTTTTATAAACTTCTTCTTTATAGAAAAATGAAACTGTGTTAGTTTGGGACACATAGACATTAAACTAATGTCTAAAGATACGAAAATAATATAGATTATAAAAAATTTAAATTGGATCAGGCAGAGATGTATCCCGCATGCAAGAAAGATATTAATTCTAACAACAACTTTTGCAGCGATAGTTTAAAAAGTTCCAAAGAAATATTGAAGTGAGAGTATTAAGATTTCATATTAATTACTATATCAATGGAACATTCTACTGAACATAATGTGGAATGAATAGGATCAGGGGAGGAGGTCACTCCCATACAAAGTTAATATTCATTATCGAATATTTGAAGAACTATTAGAGCGAGAGTTTTAAAATATAGTCCTAATTTATTTCGGGTAGGATCAGTAAATGAAGTAAAAGGTGTTTCTTCCCCCGGCGCCAAGAGAAGTTGCATAATACTAAGAAACAACTGTGTGAAATTTCAGTGAAATATATTTATATCACTATATTTTAAAAAACATTTTGAAGTTTCTTCGAATACAGTAACAAATATTTGCTGGGATAATTCACACATTTCTATGGAGGGAGACAATTTTAAGTATGTTGTAAATGGTGGTTAAGAGCATCGTTGGGAAGATTATTCTAAAGAAATAATTTTAAAATTCTGTCTTTAATTATGACTATTGAACTAGATTAAACCGAACTGAACTTAATTTAACTAATAATAATGGGGTCCATTTTCTTTTCTGCTTTTTTTGGAAGGGAAATCGCAGGGAATTTTTTATAACTTTTTTTATTTCAAAAAATTCAAAATTTAGCTTCTTTTGCAATTTTAGCTTTGAAATTTCTTCTTCTCTTCTTTCTTTTGAGATAACGAAAGTTCCGGTAGGTCTGGCGGAGAGTGTAGTTTCCCTAATGCCCTCCAACTTCCTTTGCAGTATTTTAAGACGCTTTTGAAAATGACTTTTTCTGGAGAGTTATATCGAAGCTAGAAGAAATTATGAGTCGACCCTCGTATAATCTCTAACATTGATTTTGGATTATATATCTTAATTTGTTCAGCTATTATTACAACACCAAGGTATATGTGCGATTTATGCCCTTTTGAAGTGATATTTGTAAGAGGGCTTGTATGGGACCTATGAGAAGCAATGGACTTATATTCGCATGATTCAGCACATCGATTTAGAATTCTATAAGATTTATTTTTGTCGCCTTATATTAGGGATTTTTATTACCTTTAAACCGCAAACCGGAAAGACATAGGAGGTACCTGAAATATTGGATAGAATATGACCAATTTCCTTTGTCCTTGAGCTAAAAAAAATATATATATAAAACTTCATCAAGATATTGCAAAAATTACGAGCTGTAAAGTGTACAAAACGTTTATATGAAGAGTCAGCCGGGCAGACAAACAGACAGGCGGACGACATCGTTAAATCGACTCAGTAAGTGATTTGAGTCGAACTTATAAGTTACCTTAGACGAATACTATTCATAATAATAGAGAATAATCTGACAAATAATTTTATATCCGAATATTAGAATTTTGAAAGATTTTCAACAAAATTAATCATGGGATTCCTTCTCTCATACAGTAAACAAAAAAACTGTTGTAACTGATTCTATGTATATTTTTCAAACTGCTACATCCTTTATTATCTTAGAAGAAGGGCTAAAACAGATTCAATGTATTACCTAAAAACTATTAAATTTTTTTTTTGATGATTATCTTTATCTCATTTAAAAAGTCGTTTATATTTTAAGAAAGTTTTAATAATATTTAAACGAAACTTTGCACAAATAGGAGCAATATTTCTCGTAGCTCTTATACATTTCTATTCTGAGTATCACACTGAAGGGCATAAATCTCACATCGCACTGAGAGACATAAATCTAACTCGTTGATTTCCTAACGAATATAATTTTTTACATGAAAATTTTTAAATAATCAATATTTAAAATGTTGAATAATAATCTGCAAAATCTCTATGTGTTCGTAAAACTATTTATAATTAGGCAAATATCTACTAAATCTTATTATGTTAACAAATAATCTGTTTCTTAATTAATTACTTTATAATATCAAAATTTGAAAATGTTAGCATAAAACTTAAATAACAACAATAACATTTCATCTGTATTATATAAGAGATGAAACCACAAAATTATTTTGTAACCACATTTATTACTGATTTCTTATCGGGACCCATAAAAAGGAAAACGTAAAATGTGCAATTTCTTAAATATTTTTGGCATAATAAACATATTACACATACAAACACACAGACACAGACACAAAATTACTTCAGAGGTAATGGTAATGGCAAGGAGCCTGCATATATATAAACCTATTGTTTATGTAACATTTAACACAACAACAACAACATAAAAGAACTATAAGAAATTTAGTTAAGGTTTATAAACTGCTAATAATAGATTAAATTATACCAGTAAAATAGTCCAGAAATAATTTTATACAAAAAAGAAAAAGAAAGTTAAAACAAAATCTAAGATTTACTTTTATATGTAACTGTATATGTAAAGTGTAAACAGATAGTAAAATATTAAAAGTGACTGACTGGCTGACACATAGACCATAAGACAGGAAATGAAAAAGAGCTGAGAGACAGGCAGACAGATAATATAGACTGACAAACAAACAATAGTCGTATATTTGTTAGCAGAACATTAACTTTGGACAATAATGATCGTATTGATAATGATTTTATAGTTAACTTTAGTATATTCAGACTAAATGTAAAATATGTTTGTGTGTGTAGCATAAATAGTCCTTTTGTAAATAATATATTTGTATACATATATATGTGTTTATGAGAGAAATATCACCAGTTAATGCCAAACACACAAAGAGTAAAATAACTTCTACTGCTACTACTACTACTACGACCGTTAGGGTAATAAATTAATATATGTAATGTATGTGTATGTGTTTATTGTATACTATTTGTTATACCGTTAAAAGCCCTGTTATTTATATAGACCATATATAGTAACAGCACATATACATTTCTAATATTAGACATATTTACTTTAATATTCTCTTTTTGCAAATTTTAGGCATTATGTAATGCACAGTAGAAGAGAATTTAGAAAACAATACGTTCACATGTGTAACAGATTTAGTTCAGTTGTAGTTCGGTTCTTGGTCAGTTCTATTTTAGTTCTAGTTCAGTTCTAGTTTAGTTCTAGTTAAGTTTTACTTGAGTTCTAGTTGAGTTCTAGTTCAGTTCTAGTTCAAAATCTATTCTCAGTTCTAGTGCATAATCCATTTTAGAATATAGTTCAGAAACTAGTTCGGAACCTAACTCAGAATATAATTCAAAATTTAGGGCAGAATCTATTTCATTACCTTGTTAAGGGTCTATTTCTGTTTCAGAACTTATTTTAAAATCTAGTTTAGAATCGAGTCCGAAATCTTGTTCAGAATATAGCTTAGTATCTAACTCAGAATAAAGTTCAAGATCTAGTACAGAATTTAGTTCAGATTTTAATTCAGAATCTAGTTAAAAACCTAGTTCGGATTCTTGTTTGGAATCTAGTTCAGAATTTGGTTTAAAATTGAGTTCAAAATGTAGTTCAAAACTAGTTGAGAATCTAGTTCCGCATCTAGTTCAGAATCTTGTACAGAATCAAGTTCAGAGTCTAATTCAGAATTTAAGGCAGAATCTATTTCAGAACCTTGTTAAGGGTCCAGTTAAAACTAAGATTCAGAGCTTAGTTCAGAATCTATTTGAGAATCTATTTCAAAATCTAATTTAAAATCTAGTTAAGAATCAAGTTCAGATTTTATTTCTTATTCCACTTCACCTGCTAGTTCCACTGTACTATGAACGATGTAGAATGATTAAAATTTGTTAGACGTTTTTGTTGATGGGTTTGTTGTTGTTGTAGATGTTGTTATAAAACTTAATTGTAATCTACAATGAAGAGAACAAATTTGTTGAGTTTATATTCGTAATTAACTATGAAAAATATGTTTTCTTCTGTTTGTTACTAAATATTTTTAACATAATTTTTGTTGTTATTAAATATATATATATGTTGTTATTAAATATTTGTTTAAATTTTAAAGAATTTGTTAAAGAACATTTTCGAAAATATGTTAACGAGTTGGGAAATCCAAAAGTTTTTGAAAAACTTATTTAAGTTTTATTGTTGGGAACTAAAGAAAACTCCACAACAATAAAAAACCTCAAACATGATGTTGTATACACAAATAATTTCGTAGTTTTTATGGAATTTCTCTAACTATTTTAGGGTTAAGTGAGACGTATAAGTTATATTGCTGTTTATAAGAATATAGTTCATACGTGTAGTGTGAATTTAAATGGTGTAGAAATAATATTAATCATGCGCACAGTGTGTTTTATTTTAAAAACATATTTCAAAATTTCTGAATAAATTAAGCAAACAAGATTTCACTAAAATTATTTCTTTTAAATGATGTTAACATATTAAATTCAAATAATTTTATTTTCACCTTTTTGAAACTTACAAAACTATATTTTCCCAAAAACAACGCCCGTAAAATTCCATTCACCAACACATGCATAAATTAATTATTTTTAAATCAAATTGTAAGTTCTTAAAAGTTTAGCAATTCCATGGAAACTATACAAATGTAGGAAAATATTTCCTTGTTATCTTTTGGCAAATCATTTTAAAATTAATTTAATAAATTTTTACACGAAATTCCAAGGAGTTTTAACATAACAAAATTTTGTGTCGATATCCAGGGTAAATGTGTTCTTATTTTGATAAGTCTTGGCAAAAACATCACTTTCTAGTTAAAACAAATCGAAAACAGAGAAACATGTTAAGAAAACTTAAAAGGGAGAGTGAGTGTGACAAAAACTAGTCAAAAAAGTATATCTCTAACTAAAGTATGGGCGAAAAAAGTTATGGTGCCAGGAATATATTTATGATTATATACTTAAAAGACCTTAAAACAATTTTTGATTCTTAACTTGTTCACAGAAATTTTTGAAAAGAAAACTTTTTCTGAGTATTTTGCAATTGATGAGGGGTACTTTGCGATTGAAAAAAAAACTGATTCGGTAAATTGATAATGTTCCCAAAAGATGAAATTACTGAGAAGACTTAAAGCATTTTGATAAGGACAAGTATATGCTAATTTACGAATTTTCGAAGATCTCTTTGAAATCCATACCTGTGTAGTTTTCACAATGTTTACATGAACAGCCAGGAAAACTGAATCAATCAGCAGCCTCAACAAAGTATGTAAATCTGGACATAATTTGTTTGTAGTCATATTTGATATCGTCGATCCTCTTCCATCAAAGAGGCTCTTTGCCATGCTGGTTACCATTATATAAATTCCATAAAACTGGATATTTATCAGATTACTAAACAAGTTTTCGAGTAGAGAGAACTCGTTAAATTTTGTGTATGAGGATAAATATGTATTTTTATTTCAGCAGTATTTTTTGGCTCATTAATTATTATTACTACAATAATATGTACAATAGAAGTTCCCTTAATGTCCAGCCCAGCTGCTTTGGAATCTCTTTCGTTTGTATACTCAACATCCAATTTACCTAATGGGAGATATTTGGTCTTGCAGTTTAGGGAAGGATATGGGTAATCTAATGGGTTATCTGGTCAATCATTCCCATCTTGCTATATTTTATGATTATTGTATAAAGCATGTAATCAAACACATCACCGTCATCCTTAGATTGTAATGGTTCTTATACGATAAAGCTGGGATACGTTTCATCACAGGTCTCCTTACATTTCCAATCTTCTAACATATGATACAAGAATCATATGTTAGACGATTGGAAGTCACCTTCAGTGAGTTAAACTGAAATTGCAAAAATGTGTAACACACCATATGAGAAACTGTTTTATCTTTATTAAAGTTTGATATTTTCGGTATACGAAATCTTTTTGATCTAAAACCAAAAAATACCCTACCAAGTTTTGTCAGAGTCTGTTAATATTACTTCTCATATAAATCCTGGAATAATTAGTTCATAATTTTGCAAAAAACATGGTAAAATTTTGGAAAAAATTGTTTTCTTAATAAATAGTTTCGCATCCCTTTTAATAAAAAAGGACAAAAAATTCTTGATTATATTCCATATTTTTAGCCCATATCCTAAATATTATTATTTGTTTTCAGCATTTTTAATATCATACTTTTATACAAAAAGATAAATATGTGAATAAGAAACAAATACATTTTCTGGAACAATAAATTTGGCATAATTCCCAATAATATAATAATGACGACTCATTTAACCATAAAAACAAACCATTCAACTGAACACATTTGACAAGTTCTTGTCTTCAAATCTAAAATAAAAATCGAAATTCTTTTTGGAGAAAAAAACAGTAAAATAAAATATAAAATAAAAAAAATTAAACAACATCATGCTGTTAAAATGAATATTTTTTATTTTCTTAAAAAAAAAATATTGTCTACACAATAAAAACTAATACAACTAAATCCTTTAACATGTCCTTATTACACAAAAAAGTGTAACAACAGCAAAAAGATAAAAAAATGAAATCATCTCGAATCTAATAACATTTAAACCAACCAGCCAACCATTTAGTTTTAACATACACACACACACACACACAAACAAAAGAAAAACAAATAAAGTCCTTGTAAATGTAACGAATGCATACAATGATGTTCTTAATGAAAGTTTCATGAACTTTTCTTGTTTTTTATCCTTGTATGTGTTTTTTCTTTGTTTTACTTGTGACTTTTTTTCTGTATATATGCGTTTGTTTGTTAAGTATGTGTCGTTTTGTTGAATGTTTGACTTTTGTGTTCTTGTAGTCCTTAACGTGTATATTTAAGTGTGTGTGTAAGTGTGCGCTGTAATCATGTGAGACATTGATAGAATTTGTTTTGCGTTTATTATCCTTTAGTTTTTAGTTTCTTTTATTGTTTTAGTATTTGTTTTAATTTTATTTGTATTTGTTTTTTTCTGGTTCTGCTTCCTGAGTTTGGTATTTTTTTAATGTTTTCCTTTAGTACTTTTACTAATTTTCAGACAAGTGTATGAATTTATTTTCATTGGAATTGTTTTTTAGTGATTTTTAACAATCTACTGCACTTTTTGGCAAACTAGGAGAAGTTTTTGGCTTAAATTATACAGTTGAGAGTAAAATTTTAGCACATATATTGAAAAACACATTCAAATTAATAAAGTGTTTAGAGCGCTCTCTATTTATATACCCTAGACCTCCATAGAGATTATATAGAGCAACTCAAAATTAGTTATATTAAAAATGTTTCACTATGAACGTATTCTGAAATGTACTGCGGCGTATAATTAATATAATTAATTAAAATATAAATTATAGCATATTAATTATTTTAAATGTATAATTCCTATCACTTCCACGCACACTTCCTATAAATAAACTTAACGGTACTTTTTTAAGTACAAGATTGTTTTCTTATGGTGTAATTATGGTGTTCTGAAACCTTCCAATGGAACCACCACACTAAAAAAAAACAGATTCGTCGAATAAGGATCAAACTAAATTTTTCATATATTTCTATAGTTTTAATCACTTATAGTGAACTTTTTTCATAAAACCATCCCTTTTTTAAGTGCTTTCTGGCGCTTTGCTCGAACAGATAGTCAGTATCCGTTTAAAATCTACTACACGTTTGGACATCCTTTTTATGCTCTCCAATTATCTATTTTATTTATTATATTGAAAAAAGCGCAATATCTTTCCAAAGGTCTTTGTGAATGTCCTAGAAAGTTTGGAGGATTAGCTTCTCTTGATCCAAATACCAAGTACCACTCAAGGGATTCCCAAAGATTATGACGGGATGCTAAATCAGGACAAAAGTAAGCATATATTTATGATGTTTTATAAATGGTAGCAGATGTTTTTGAAAATATTTCTTGATGCAAATTTCGGTATTTATAGAGCCCGTTGTAATAAATGATCTTTAGTGGCACCTGAAAAATGTAAACTTTTTGGAAATTGCTATGAATTCTAAACTTTTTTCAACATTCCCTCGAGCAACAGCGACATAAAATTTTGATAGTTGCGAAAAGTGTGCGGGATCATACGTTTCATCATCCATTATGCAGCAAGAATATTAAAAAATAACGTGACTTTGCTTAGCTTAGAGGCGAAGCTTTAAGCAGCGTTCATGTCAGAAACATTTTGAGCCTTTATGATTTTAAACCTGTATTATGTTTAACTTTTCGTATCAAATAGTCAGAGCACTGAGCTAACCGGGCTTCTGTTTTATCGGTTATGTTGGGAGCTCTTTTGAAAATTCTTTTTATTTTTGAGCATTAATAACATCATATGAACCACTCCATCTACCTGATTATCCAACTTTTGTTGAAAATATTTAAAAATTTAAGTGCGCACTTTTTCTGGTCTTTCATTTAAGATTATAAGGGGTATAACTACTTGTGGTGGAGGAGAGTATAAAAAATGAAAAAGTAGTATGTTTCAAGATTCCTTACGGTTCCTTAGGTATTTATATGGTTTTTTATATTTATAAAATATTTTCAAACAAACTTATAATAAAAACAAATTGCGATAATTTTTTCTTTTTAATTTTTGAATAATAAACATACCCGGGTGATCATCTATGTAGGATCACTACCTATACCCCTGACCATTCAGGGTCTTGGACTCCTTCACACCAACTCGAAAACACTTTAACCAAAACTATATGATATTTTATTTAAATGCATCTAGTGGTTCGAATTAAATAGAAATATTTCGATTTTGAAAAAAATGTGTTACGTTATAATGTGACGTATACTTAATATAATTTGTTTTATATAATTCATACGGCTGTTATTTGTATTTTACGTATCTGCTTCTATATTTTCCTTCACCATTGTTAATTTTTTATCTTATTGTGATTTTCATTACTTTTAATACTCAAACATGTAAAATTATGTAGTAAGTTTAATATACACTTATATTTGTTGTAGTCGGTTGGTTGGTTGCTTATGTTGCCACTTGAGTAATTTGTTTTAATGTTTTGTTCATTTCTTCTTGTTGAACTTTCAACTCAGTGTTCAACGTTAAAAACTAATTTTCTATTCACATTATAAGAAATAAAATATTTTTTCTCTAAGAAGACGTTTTGTAAAAAAGACATGTTTTTCAAGTCTCATTACAAAATAAAGAAAATTACTTTACATTTTTTTAGCTCATTCTTTTGGTTTTTCTTTTATTTTTCTTTCACTATTTTCAAAAGATTTTTATATGATTTTTTTATATTGCTTTATTCATATGAATGTAGTAAAGTGATTATACATCACCTTAGTTGATTGGGGTATTATGCGTTTGTGTTGATGTTTGTAACATACAGGAAAAATATACTTTTAAAGTACACCGTTCGACTCAGAATCTATTTCTGAGTAGATTAAGCGATCGTGTGAAATATTTTAATGAAATTTAATACATATCATTCTTTTGGATCAAAAGCGAAACTTGCTGAAATTTTTCATATTCGATCCAATATTTCAAGTACGTCCAATACAAATGTCCTCCCGGAATGGGGTTTGAAGTGAATTTAACAAAAATAAGTCTTATAATATTTTAAATCGATGTTAGTCTTATAATAATGTATATCAAATTTAATAATAAAACAGAAAAGAAAATTAAACGAGGGTCGTTCGTAAATTTATTATAACTATCATTTACAACCAACATTTTGGGTTAGTAGTCGATCTTGATCGACTATAATATTTTTACTTGTTTTATTTTATTAAAAGTTATTTTCTCTCTATGACTGCGTTTGTGTATTTGTGTGTTTAATAAACTAAAATATTGAATAGAAATTACTAAATAACATTAAGTTTTTAATATATGTATGTGCTCAAACATTTAGACTTCTAATGTGGAAAATAGACAAGGGTGTCCATGTTTTAAAAGCTAAAATGGGATAACTAAAAGCAGACACATTAAAGTCTTTTCTCTGATCAAAATATTAAACATTTAAAAACCAAAGGATTAACAAACGTCATGTATCTGTTTGCATCTCCATAATCGTATTTTTGGTATTCAGAAGCCTAAATAACATTTTAATAAAAATACAACAAATGTTATGGTTGAAATATTTAACACAGTTTTCTTTAAAATGATATATGGGCTAAATATTCTTTAAGGAGCTTGAATACAAACAAAACAAAAAAATATGTTCTTATAGCTTTTAATGTTTATATCAGTCATCTCTCTAAATCCGACGCTCCGAAGGAAGGAAAAGTTATATTATGCACTGAATAAGAAAACAAATGAACTGTAATTGAAATAATGATCAAATGAGAGATAACAGTCAATGGAAGTACTAGTTTGTTAAGCAAAATAAGGAACAAACATGAAGGTCACATCTCAAGGCCAGAAATTAAAGTCAATAGTTCTTTATCACTTATTGGAATAGTTGTAAGTGGAATTGGGGCCCCAATAATAAGTAGACGTAAATTGCTTAACGTGGGGAAAGTTTAGAGAAGCTTAATGTAAATCCAAATCCAAATATTGTAGAGAATGAGCTGGTTATAATACAATGATATTGGTTACTCAGGATCTGGAGGTAAATTTACTTTCCGCAAGGTTTTCTTTCTTTTTCATTGTCTCTTCATGTGGGTTTAATCTTTTGGGACCTGATATTCCTCCGTTCGTAGCCACAAGCATTTGCTTCCATATCGAAAGGTTTGAATTCAGATTTCAAATGGAAATTAAATTCTTTTAATATTCCCATTAAAAAGACATTTTTCATGTACCCGATAGTGGGTTACATAATGTCTGGGGAAGCTTAACCCACAGTGGCGTAGTTTCAGTTCGGTGCTAACTTTTTTGGGTTTTTACTTTGTACCAGCTTCCAATGTGCAAATTGAGAAAAATGAACTAGTAATTGTGTAATCTGGTCCTAATCACGTAAACCTAAATCTAAATCGAAAAACCAGCAGCTCATAGAACTTCAATTACAATGCGCTTTGCGCATTATACGTATTATTGATCAGAAGGCTCTGAGAAAGTCAAAAGTCCTGTCGTGATATGGGACCCAAAGACCCTACCTGTTCAATGTGGAGACGTTAATAGAGTGCAATGGTTACAGAAATAGATTCTAAACAAAAGTCAGCAACCGGAGCCAAATAATCAATTTTTTCTTAGAAATATTATTCAGCCAAGAACACCAAATATAACTCGCAAGAATAGATACTTTATAGAAAGATTTTTTGATTTGATCAAACTAGTATTTATGGCTGTTTACAGCAAACTTCCTGATTCAATCATCCTTTCGGAGATAGTTTGGCGATGAGCCAAAAAATATGAAGTAATCATAAACGGAAGTGTGTCGAATAGGCCATATCTCAATTTTGGATTTGCTCAAACTTGGTTTTATGGCTGTTTTCATTTCCGAGAAATATGCGGGCTCTGTAAAACAAACATTCAAATAAAAGATAATAATGCTGGAATATATTGAAATGTCAATGTTACAAGAAATGGGAATTATGAGATAAGAGATGGAAAATGTAATCCACCATGCCAAAGAATGTGGTGAATGTGACGACGATATAGAAATGAAAACAATTTATTTTAGATTTAAAATTTGTAGTCTTAAACCAAAATATAATGGAGATCGTCCCGTGTGATCTTAACTGAAGGACTGTGGTATATTTTTATATTGAATCATTAAAACTGTTTTAATTTACCTTAAAAAATTTAATTTTTGGCCCATATCTCAAAACTTTTGTCGGAAACCCCTTAAAGAAAAACAAACATATCCAATATACACACACTTATTTATATTCATGCAACATTAAAGAGTTTCTTCTATATTTATTTAGAAGCTTGTAATAATGAACAAGAAAGAAAACAAACAAACAAACAAACGAAAAAAGAAGCAACACAAATAACAATCGTTTTTTTTTTTTCTAAAAATATTTATACACATACATACAAATTCATACATGTGTCATGATGTTGTTACCAAAATATGTTATTTTTTTGTTGCAGGTTTTTGAGGTTTCCTCTTCTTTGGTGAAATTTTGATTCTTTTTCTTCTTTTATTTTTATTGTTATTGTACACAAACATACATACATTCAAACAACTACACATACTAGATAAAGAAATTTCTTTTATTATAATGTTTACAATGGTGTGGTTTTTAATTGCTTTGTCAAGTGTTGCAAAAATATTTGAAAAGAGATAACAAAAAAAAAAAAAGCAACATACAACCAAACGACCGACAATGTTGTTTGTTAAGTTTCTGCAGACAATTGAGAATTTCGTAATGTCAATTTATTTAAAGGAAATTAAAAATGAAATTCGTAGATACATTTGAGTTAAAAAAACACATACATACATGAATGAAAAAATCTAAATAAATAAAAAAATTGTTGAAAGATAAACATCAATTAAAGAATAAAAAATATAAAATAAAAATTTGGAACAAATTCCCAAGTTTTGCTGGGTGAAAGTGGGAGGAGAATTATTTTATTTGAATTGTTAAAAAGTGTCAAGACTGATTCAATCAGTGAAAATTGTGTGAAATTTAAAGAAAAAATGAACACATGTATATTGTGTTAAGTGATTGATTTAATTAAGATTTCAGATAAATGTCATTCCTGTTATTGATTTTATTTACAATTTAAAAACAACTTAACTTTATTAGAGATACCAAATTTAATTCATATCATAAACTAAAATTAAACTTAAACTTAATAAAAGAGAACCTGAATGAAGAATAAGAACTGGTATCTGAACTAAGATCCCAAGTGGAGTCCAACTAGAATCTGAACTAAATTTTTAAACAGGAATTTCAACTTGAAAATGACATATAATTTGAACTGAAAACTGAATTAAATCTAGATTTAATTTAAACTACTAGATTAACTACAATCGAAGATTAAATTTGAATTATTATCTGAGCTAGAGATTGAATCAGTATCTGACAGCAAACCTACACCAGAACTTGAACCAGAAACAGCATCAAAATCTGAACCAGTTTCTAAATTAGTATCTAAATGAGTTTATAAACTGGATTCTGAATTGGTATTTTAGTTAGAATTTATTCTAAGAAACTGAATGTAAACTAGAATGTGAAGTAGAGCTGAACTAGAACAAACTGGAACTAAATTAAAATTTGAACCGGATACTGAAGTAGAATCTGAATTTAGGCCTTAATTAAGATTCTGATTAAAAAAATGTAAACTAGAATGTGAAGTAGAGCTGAACTAGAATGTGTAGAGCTGAACTGGAATGTGATTAGAACTTGATAAAGAGTCTGAATAAGAGTCTGAACTGAAATATGTACTAGAATCTAAAATAGAATCTGAACTATACCGGAAACTATACTCTAGTTTTAACTAGAAACAGATCGAAAAGCTGCTTTAAACTGAACAAGAACTGAGTTAGAACTGAGCTAAAACTTTACTGTAATTAAACTAGAATTTAATTAAAATCTTGCTTCCTAAGTTTATTATTTTGGGGAAAATTATTTTCTTTCCTTTGGAAAGGAAATGGCTGGAAATTGTTTATCTGTTCCTTGTGCGATGTGCGTAAGAGGAAACAATACTTTATGTGATCACGAGTGATATACAATTAAAACAATTATGCACTTAACCTTTTAGTAAAGAAAACTTAACACGAATAAAGAAAACGAAGAAGAAATGAAAGTTTGCAAAACTTTGTCCACTATATTGAATTTTTACTAACAAGTAAACAAATTAAAATGGAAAAACTTAAAACCCAAAGAAAATTTTCTTAAATTTTTATAAACACATGAGACGTTTTTTATTTAAAACTTTTTTTCAACATCTAAATACAAACGACAAAGAAAACGTGGATTACAAAACTTAAAAACAAAAATAAAAATGAAAATGAAAAACTGAACAGGAAACAAAGAAAAACGTATAAAAAAATTAAGTTAAAAAACTTTCACTAAACAAAACAAAAGTGCAAACGAAGCATAAAACCGTATTGTTGCAATGGACGTGAATAAATGTACAGAAAAAATGGAGGAAAAACTGCTACAACAGCCACAGTAACTGCCCCGCAGACACCATAAGGAATAAGAAAAACTAACTCCTATATATGTATGTGTATTTACCGAACTCTATAAAACAATAACTGAGTTGTAGTATGAAACAATAACAACAACAACAGTAGCAGAAAAATAATATAGCATATAAAGCATTATTGGCTACCAAAGAGACCACTTCCGCTACAATGCACACATGCACTCTCGCGAACTTATATTTATGTAACACAATGGGGTAGAATTAAAAATATTTGTGAATGAGACAGATATAATAGGTATATAGTGTGTTAACGTAAACATGAAAAAGGGGAAATCCCACAGTGTTTCAAGCTGAGAAGGCTCGAACTATTTGGCCATATCTTTGTGTTCGTTTATCCCATTGTGCATTCTTTTTTAAACAATCATGTGAAAAGAAATTAAACTACATCAAGTTTATTCTCATTTTATTCAGTTCGTTTTTTTCCTTATTCCTCCAACTCTTGTTATATAAATGCAATTTTGACTGCAGGGTTATTTTAACACATAGTTCTACAATGATTAGTAGCATGACTTTCAATATGATTTAGAAGAGTAGAAAAAAGAGAAAAACTTGGCAAATTGGTTGAGGAAGAAGTGTTATAGGGAAGGGGAAGTAAAATGGCATAATAAAAGTATGTTATTTATTTACTATTTGGCTAATTCGCGCTGTCATAGTGGTTTTAAAACAATAACAATAAAAGTTCAAAGTTAAAGTTTTCTTTACTCTCACACATATGGAGTGATAAGGGAAAACTGATATTTTTTTATAATGTGACCATCTGAATCTTTTAAGCGGGAAAATGTACTAGATGAAGGGTATAAAGATTATGGCAATTTATCATAATTAGAGTTACCATAAAGGTGAAATTAACTCGACCATTATTATAATAATAAAATATCTAACTTTTTAACAAAAGAATACAAAAAGGTATATTTTTGTATACGATAAAAAAGGAGGGTAATTAGAATATCCTTTATGGTGGCAATTATATTTTGTTTTTATTAATTCAAGGGAAAGTTTATGAAAATTCCGGAAATTATAAAAGATAAAACAATATTTTATACAAGTAATATAAAAGGAGGAATTCATCTGTAATGTAAATAATTTAAATGATTCTTTTTTGTAATTTTTTAATATTTTCTTAATCTCCTCTTTAAGGAATAAATATGTAAGAGAATTCCATGAATTTTCTAAAACTTATTATTTTTATCAGCGTAAGTTATTGGTACATAAATTGGATTGAAAAAAATTCTAGAATTAGAATTGAACTAAAACTGAAGAAAACTGAACTAGAACTGATATTATATACTAGAACTAGGAATAATACATTTATCATAGAAATTTATGGAAAATGGCCAAATTTGGCACCAATATTCAGTTAATTTTTAACTGATCGCTTAAAGTCTATATATAATTTTATGGACATAATAAAGTGTTAAAACTAAATTTATTTAATAAATTTTTAAAAACGACTTGAATTCTTATTGTGATTTTTTAAATTATTTGACATTCAAAAAGATCTTTAAGAATAAAAATATAACTTGGAAATTTTAACATAAAATGGAAAAAAATTTCTGAATAAAATACTAAGAAATATTCTTGCTTTTTTATTACAAAATATCCGAAATTATAATCCAAGAAAAGCTTGTTTGAAAAATAACTGTTCTCAACAAACACTTATAACAACATATGAAGTGTTAATTCAAGGAATCTTTTTTGAAAATTAGCGAAATTCCAATAGGGCTTAAGAATTTTCCCTAATGCTTCCAACTTGTGTCACTATGATTAATGTTCTTCTTATTCAACAACATAATTGCTTAAATATAATTTTGATTGCTTGAAAAACAATAATAATTCTCATTTAGTTTAAAATAATTTTATTATAAAATTAAATTTTTTAGTTAAAAATAAAATTTTAAGTACAAAATGAAATTTTAAGTGAAAAATTAAATTTTTAGTGAAAATTAAATTTTTGGTAAAAATTAAATTTTTAATAAATGGTAAATTTTAATAAGAAATTATTATTATTATTTTTTTTGTGAAAATTAATTTTTTTATTGGAAAATTTAACTTTAGTGAAAATTATTTATTTTGTTTCTAAGTTGAAAATTCAATTTTTAGTAAAAATTTAATTTTTTTTTGTAAAAAAAATTAAATTTTAAGTAAAAATGCTATTTTTATAAAAAAAAAAATATTAAGTGAAAAATTAAATTTTTACGAAAAAAAAAATTAAATTATCAGTGAAAAATTAAGGTTTTGGTGAAAATGCAATTTTGAAAAATTTTTTGCAATTTTTTAAGAAAAAATGGGATGTTTTATAAAAAATAATTAATACATTTGACGACGATACATAACTTTTGTCATTTTCAATCTATGATCATAACTTCAATATCGTCATAATAAAAAAACACTTATATAGATACGAAATCTTTTTATACTTATAAAAAATTCTTCCTACAATTAGTTCCAAAAATTCTTTTAAACCTTCTTATTCCCTTGATAACAAATAACTTTCAAATTAAAATGTCTTCTATCGGTACGTTTCAGCCTTCAAGTTGGTCTCACTTCAACCATAACACACGTGTGTTTTACAAAAATAATAAAAAAACTCGATATCAAGACATCACGGCAAGTGTAGAAGTGTTGGTTAGTTAACTTTCTTGTGGAAAAGTTTTGTTATTTTCTTTCCCACTTTTTTCTCTTTTGTACTTTCTTTCCTGACACTCTTTATGTGTTGAAGAGTTTAGATTGGAAAGTTCTGTTTAAAAAAAAGCAGTTGTTGAAGAAATAAATATATGTATATGATTTTTTGTATAAAGTTTTGTTTAAAAAAATTATAAAATAACAAAAAAAAGGCAGAAAAAAAGAAATCGAGTTAAAGTTACTCTCACTCTCTGCAACTAGAAAAATAAGAAGGAAAACATACGTTAAGTGTAGCAAGAAAATAGATAAAAACTATAAGTTTTTCAAATATTTTTCTAGTTTTGTTTTCTCTATTTCCAATAGAAAAGAGTGCACAGTGGGGTAATATTAATATTATGGAAAATAAATTTTAATTTTTTTATGGATTAGTGAAATAAAACTGAGCTAAGAATCGATCAATTTTAAATTCAGTACACATACATACATACATTAACTTTTTTGGGTCATTTTTAAATCGTATTAGAATGTTCAAAACTGCATATTGTTTTTGAACTTATGCTTTAAGATCTAGAAACATATTGTGAAAATGAAACGAAGCAGAAAGGACGAATATTTCATTTCAACTACAGAAGTAAATGGAACGATTTAATGAGATCTAATACGATTATAAGTACGAATTTCAATTCAAAATTGATTTTTCAAAAGCCGAAGGAATTATAAAGATTGTTTGTTGGCTCTACTATTTGCCATTGCAAGATTATATCTCCTTTTATTTAAAATTAAAGTTGATAATATGTTGATCCAGTTTACGCCAACATGAATTTATAAATTGAAAAATATGTGGGTTATTAACAATAATATGGGTGATAGAAAAACGTTCAATAACAGCTTTTTTTAATGACCACATAAAATGGTGCATTCCCACAACAGTTAGATCTCCGTTCCGGAACGACCGAGTCACATTTAGACAAAGATTGTTCCACCACGCTCACTCTACCAATCGGTACCAAATTTCAACATTGACGCAATATCGCTATCGATTACGTTTAAATATGGAGAATTTAAAATATCCTCCACCACAACATTTTCAAGGATTGAAAGATGCTCCATATAAATAGCTGTAGCATTGTATGAATCTTAATTCAATAAGTTTGTAATACATATTTAAGACTGTATGAATTTTAATCGTGAAAATTTTGAATAAAATTGGTTCATATATAAGAGTTTTATAAGCTCAAAATAATTTTGAAGAAGGGGCTATATGTTGAAATATATGCACCGATATTGGCATTAAATAACATATATTTAAGACAGTTACAGAAATTTTGTACCAAATTTCAATAGAGTTTGTTTCAAGCTTAAAATTAAATTCCGGAAAGAGGTATATACGGTATATAGGTCAAATAGTGGTACCTTAGCTTTATTTTTATACCAAAATTATTATATGTGGCAAATTCCAGCGGAATAAAAATTTTAGGCAATTAAAGTTTACTCATTGCAAGTGGAGACTATCTCTTATTAAACACCTTAAAAAAGTATAATGGCACACTTTTTAGTAAATCGGAGAACACAATGGGAATGAGACTGGATCCATTTTCCTAAATTCTTAAAAATGTAAAGAAAAATATCGAAGATGTGACTTTTAGAGTCCTCATTAATATTAGGCCTAAAAACAGCCATTACCAAATAATGAGCTTCACAAATGATGAAAAGCAAGAAATTGATTAAATAAGTATAGAATTCGAAAAGATCTAGATGTATCCTTGAAGGGATTTCCGATATGAAACTTAAACCAAAACATTCTATATTAAGATACTTTTAAGAAAAATATAAAATTTTCATATGTTTCGGAAGAAAAAATTTATATTTATATATAATTTGAAACATTGCATATTGAAGATGACCATATAATACCTCCCTGATGGTATTCACACTTCCAGAATCCCTTACTACCATTATATTAAATTTCAAATCTAATTAGCGGATCAAAAGTTACAGATTTATTAAAAAATCGATTTTGCTTCGCTGAGCAATAATCCCGTTTCTGTATATGCTGTTTAAACCTCCTTTCAAAATTGTTATTTCCTCTTGTGTATACACGCAGAGAATAAATATGTTTGCAGCAACCATAAACAATAAGTAACATAATATTGTTATTTGATATTGTTACTATAACTAAAAAAATTTTTATTCGCTTTGTGATTTTCTATTAATTAATAGTTGTTATCCCAATAATAAATATTGTTATTGTAATAAAAGGTTTGTTTATTCGCATTGTGATTATGCGTTAATAAAAATAGTTATTATTAACGTCCTAATAACAATACGGACTGTTTAATAACTGTTTAATAACAATAAAATTGTGAGGCGAAAATATTTTCAAACATATTGCGAACGCAATATTTTTTCTTTTAATAAAAATAATTTTATTACAGCAACGAAATTGTTATCAAAATAAAATAAATTAAACAAATAACATGTTGGTGATAATAATAAATGGTTGTCGCGTATAAACTAGTGTTTGCGACAAATATATTGCGAAGTGACATTTCTCAGCGTGCATTAGCATATCGAAAGCTGCAGTTTAATATCCAGACAAAAGAATGTCAGCTGAGCTTCGTTAGCTTCCGAAATTAAAATAATTAGTTCCTCTATTAAGCGTAAATCCAGTTAAGAGTAAATCCAATTATCAAACCAGAAAATACAGATTAATTTCCAAAATATTTTTTCTCTGCTAATTAATAACAGTAGTAAAATTTTCTTAATCCACTGCTGCGTTCAAAAATGGACTATGGAGTGTCCAATCAGAATTTACTGATTTATTCCCAAATTCTTTTGATTCTGTTTCCACAGTGAATTGTAAAATGTTGCATTATAGTGCAAAAAAAACATGTGGTATCAATATTAAAGTAGCAAATCGTGAGATACAATAAAATTTTTCTCTAAATTTAGAAAAAAAAATAAATTTGAAAACTTTTTAAGTTTTTTTCTCCTGTGGAAAAGACATCAAAATTTCATAAAATTTCTTGAAAAAGTTATTCAGTTCTTTTGTGGTCTAACTTCACATTTACTCTAATTAGCATTTTTAGTATTTTGTTCCCTCAAGTATTCTTTGAGGTCATAAAATGTTATATAAAACTTCCTTCATAATAGTTTTTAAAAGAAATTTGAACGAAAAAACATTTACATTTTAGATATTTTATAACTTTAAGTTGAAATTTTTTTTTCATCCTCAGCACTCAACCCCCGAATTGTCCTTTAAAGTTCACTTAAAAAGGGAAAAAATTTACTTATTTCATCTTTAAATGAAAATTTAACAAAAATTTCTGTCTGTCTGTCTGTCTGTCTGTCTGTCTGTCTGACACAAACGTTTCCGCTGACTCTGTAATATAAAAAGTGGCTGTAAAAAGTTTGTAAAAACAATTTGTTGCTAATTGTAGTTTTTTGGACTTTTAAATGTTTAATAAAAAGTTTTTTCCTTTATTCTTTATTAAACTAATTGGTTTCTTTGTGAGTGTGTGTGTGTGTTGTGAAGTCATTTTATTGCCTCGTTTAACACAAATCAAATGTGAATGATGGTAAAAGGCCATGATTACTTTTTTTTTAACTTACTTTACTTAAATTTTAGTTATTTTCTACTTTTGCCTCTTTTCAAGTGAAGTCTTTAATTTTGTGTTATAAAAGAGGAGAAACAAAATGATATGATTGAATGTTAATTGCAATTTGAAGAGTTGTTGAATGAAAAGTAATTTAGAAATGTTTAACTTTGATTGATTTTTGTTAATGATTTTTTAATTTGATTTAAAATTAAAAGTAAAAAAATAGTTAAACCTTTTATTTGAAGGTAAAATATTTTAAATTTCAAGACATTTTGGATATCAGTGATCCCTTATATCGTTCTAAAATTTGATCTCTACCACAAATGTTATTCAAGACTAATTACCGAATACCACCGTTTACTATTTTTATACCCTCCACCACCACAAATGGTGATGAGGATAAAGTATATATTCTTTCATCAAATCAAAATCTGAGTCGATTTGTCTATGTACATCTTCCTGTTGGAAATATTCTCACGCCTAGAATATTGTCCGAATTCTATGAAATTTGATCTAATTGATTGCAGTTATCGTAAGCAGTTTAAAGCCAGCAATGTACTTCATCATCATATAAAAACATGAAAATTTAATTAATAGAAAAAAGGTTATAAAATAAAATATACAACATTTTGATACACCCCAAAACATATGTTATAAAATTAACCAACATGGGAGCAATATCAAAACATGGATATAGCTCCAATATAACGCCGATTCACGGAGAACGGAAAAAGTCTTAAATAAGAACCAATTTTATTGAAATTTTACACAATTTTTTTATAATAATCTTTAATAATTTGGTCCATATTTCGATATAACTCCAATACAAGACCCCTTCTTTGAATAACCATAATCCATATGGACCAATTTTATAGAAAAAACGTCACGATTGAGTTTCTAATAATATATATTGCAAATTATCAAATTGGAGGTTATTTCAAATTTGGTACGGTCGAATATAACATTCTCATATGCGAAAATATACAGTATTTATAAGATCTACATGACTTTCCCAGACTAAGTGGTATGGGCTTCTTGGTGACAAGCAATTTTAACTACAACTGCTTTGCATTGGAAAATATTTTTAAGCAAAACTTAATCTGTAAAAAAAGGCTAATCGAGGCGATATTATTATCGAAATGAGACTACAAAATGTAAATTAGATCTAACAATTTTCATCTAAGGATGACAACAGGAATCTATGCAATTAATAGCAACGCCCGAAATGGCGGTCTCTTTTAGAACTGTTATTACAAAAATATAATCGTTAATGCTTGCGGTCGTAGAGAAGCTGATATCGAATAAGTTTTCAGGAATTAGAAAAACTGTATTCAACATAGAGACGTCAATAATAATAGAGAAATTGTAAATTTAGAAGTCTTAAGAAAAGGCGTTAAAATCTGGCAGGAATATGTGCGGAAAGATAATGAAAAGATCCATGTTTAGAAACTTTGAACTAAAATTCATAGTCTTGAGGAACGTGCATGGAAAACAATTTTTTCCTTATAAAAACCTTGGTGGGATTGAACTGTGGAAACTCTAGAAGTCAGATCTTAAACTCTTATTCTTAATAAAAAAAATATTTTTCAAAGAGAATATGTCTAGATGAAATTTAAAAATATAAAAATATTTGTCAATGATAATCATAATCATAATCATAATCATAATCTGGTCTGAAAGAAATGACCTTCCTACGAAGGATCAATCATTATAAGTCACAAACAAGTTACACCTAATAATCTTCACGTTTGATTAACCATCAATTTATCTATATGTTGTTATTCCATTCGTATTAAGGTCCTTTCCATTATACCAAATTATGATCATTTTTTGTATATTTTTACCTCAATAAGATCCATCTTGCATTAGACTGCGGAGTACTTAAGTAGATATTGGTGGTTTTCTGCATGCTTCTGTAATGAAAACTTATAATGAAACTGCCGAACATTAGGATATTATAAGAGAGCGAGGAGCCTTACAGATTGCCAATTAAATATATTCGTAATTATGAATGTATCAAAAAAGAGCATTTAAAACCTTATGAACATATAAAGAATATAGTAGGTGACTACTGGGTCACTTGAAAATTCTTGATATTGCAACTACGCGGACGTCAAACATTCCTTTAAATTCCATCTGAATTTCACCCTCGTTATCTTTTATTATGAAACTTATGCTGTAATACGAACATATATTTATTTTAATAGTTTTTATATAATTTTGGGGCTAAAACTTAGTTTTAAGGGACCGTTATTATTTCATTTGCAGGAAAAGTTTGTGAAAGTTTCTCACAATGATTGGATATCAAATGAATAAACTAACATGGTTTTATTATGAGCAACTTAAAAGCTCTCAGATGATTACTGAAGAACTGCACCGAAGAAGTCACATATTTCAAGACAAAGGAAAGTTTTGTTTTGGCTTCATGTGTTTTGATTGATGCAGAACAAATAGAATAGTTCGATTCAAAAGGAAGAAATTGAACTGATTAATTTTTTTTAATTCAAAACAGTATCAGTTTTTCGGAGTAGGATCCATATGCTACAAGAAATATGAGAATAAAAAATTTTTAATTTTTAACTGTTTTCAATTACAAATTACAAATTATTTCTGTAAAAGATAAGGGCTGATTGAGTCCTAATTGAATTATAATTAATAAGAAAAAATTATTTTAAGAATTAAGATTTGAAATTATTTTTGGAAAATTTTTGGGTCAAAATTAAATTTACTAAAATTTATCGCCTTTAAACATATTTTAAATAAACATAAACAAACTTTTTGTTTAATTATCACTTATTTGCTTCCCTTTCCCATTTAGCTTCATGCATCCTAATGACATATTGATTACATTATTAAATAATAAATAACGATTTACATTCAAACATTTCCTTTTCCTTTTTTTTTTTCTTATAAACCCTCCTTCCACTTTTAGCCTTCCCTTCCTCATAAGGCATTTTGTGATAAATATTTCATAATTTCATGGTAATTATACAAACCGTAAACAAATCGGATATAAACACCCCTTTTTTGTAACGTTTTCCTCCAACTCTTAGAATATATTTTATTTTTTTCCAACAAAGTTCAAAGACCCTTTTTTAAGTTTTCTTATAAGAATTTAACAAAAAATATTCTCATATTTCTTGCAGCCACACAGAAACCTAATAATTCATTAAATAAGATTTTACTGACAGAGAAGACTGCTGCATAATAAGGATGTGGGTGTTGGAAGAGCCTTTAGGAGTGAGGGAAGGTGGTAGCAAAAAGTAAGGATGTTGGTAGATGGTGTTGGTTTCCTTAAGAATTATTACATTCAAAATAGTTAGTTTGAGATTTCTTGTTAGCGAAAATTAATTTTTCTTTACTTAATTTCAAAATGAAAAATGTTTATTGGTGTTTTTTTTTTGTAAATTCCAAAGAAATAAATGAAGAAATCATAAATTTTAAATGGTTTCGCAGAAATATCATCATTAATTGTCTTATGCCCTAAGAAAATTCAAAAAAGGACAAAAATATATGATTTTGGTTTTGAAAATTCTAAAGAAGAGTTTTCGTTGAAATTTAAGTGAGAGAAATTTAAGCCAAATAAATTAATCAAAAACTGAGCTTTAAATAAGAGAAATTCTAAAAACACAAGTGAAAAGTGAAGACGCACAGTGATTCGTGTCATGAATAAAAATACTAAATTATTCAGAATAAACTGAAATTTGGTTTAATAATAGTTCATATCATCTTTATTAAAAATATAAGTCAAAAAAGTGTTTGAGTTGTGATAGACTCCTTAAGAGGGCGCTAAGATCATAATATATTTGAAGAGTTTGGCTTAGAAAATACCACATTCAAAAATGATTTCTTTAAGTGATTTGTTATTTTTTTTCAATTTGTTTTTAGATGTGAAGAAGGAAAAATAAATAAAGAAAAACCCAAAATTTTAATAATGAACTAAAATACATATGTATATTCACATTCACCTTAAAAATTTATGTGAACGTGTAATTTATTTTATTTTTTTTTAATTTAAAATAATCGAAAGAGAACAGCTGCCAGTTTTTTTTTTTTTTTTTTTTAATTTGAAAAAAAAAACATTTTTAATAAACATTTTCTACACAAATTTCACAAAATATCGAATATTTAAGACGACAAATTAAACAAAACTTATATTTTTATTTTTAATTTTTTGATTGGATTAAATTATCATTTTTATAGTTAAATAATCCAAAGAGAACAGCTGCCAGTTGCTACGCTAAATGTGAGATAAACGATTTTTTACAAGTGTGAAGTTTTCTATATTTTCTACACAAATTTTATCCAAAAAGAACAGCTGTCAGTTATTTTTTTTAATTTGAAAAAAAACCGGTTTATTTAAACGTGAAAGTTTTTTCTGTTTATGAGAAATTTTAAGAATTGAATTATTTTACAAAGAGTTTCGTTTTGATAAAACTTAATAACATTTTTACAAATAGAATACCATTATTATACTTCCGATATTAGAGAAATATACAGTATATTTAAAAACATATAAAAGTCATAATTTTAACTTCAAAATATGTGAGAGGTTTTTTAATCCCTAATTAAATGTATTTCTTCCTTATTATTCCATTAGCTGCATGCACGTTTTGAAATCTCTGGAATAAATATTTTATATTTGACGAATTTTTTTGGATACGAATCACTGTGCTACGTCATTAAGCAAACACATTAGAGGGTATTAAATGAAATGATTTATATTACTTTCATTTTCGGTATATCGTCTCCATTGCCATTTTTTCACAGAAAAATGTGTGACTTTCAAAGTAAGTAGGTGGACAGCCAAATATTTATTATGCAACATTTGAGGTAAGAGGCTTAATGAATATTTAATGTATTTATTTTTTGTACTTTACTATGGACAGAGTTGATGGGTCCGAACCGTGAACATATTAATTTTATTAAATAAGCTGAATTAACATGAAAGGCAACAAGTTTCAAAGGAAATAGGTGGTGGCATGTAAATATGTTTACGTTTCTATTTATTTTAAATTAATTATAATGAAAAAAATTTAATAAAGGATTTAAAATATAATTTATTTACTTTTAGTTTGTAAATGTGACAAGTAACTAGAATTTTAATATAATATGACAGGTGTGTTTGTGATATTAAGGAATTTTTAAAGGAAAATGCGTTACAGTTTCATAATATTTTTATATTTTAAAGAGAAATTTGTATACACGACACTGGCGACGTTATCGATTTTGCCTCCTGGTTCTTATTTATGTCAGTATAAATATTTGTAAATCCTACACCAATACAAGTGGTTATACGAGTATATTAATTTTGTCATTCTGTGCAGAACGCAAAGAAAAAATAATCTAAAATCCGATAATGTATATATTCTTTCATGTCCTGCTATCTATTGGAAACATTATTACGCATAGAATAATTTTCGGAATTAAATCAAATTGTTTGTTGTTGTCCTAAGCAGTTTCACATTTGAAACCAGCTATATCGGCCCATTAGCAAGAAATTGATAAGCGATATCTGACACAACCTTTAAATCTTGTCAATATGCAATAATTGGATTTCGAAATTGCAGCCAATAAACCTTTTAAAAATTAACAAATTTTATTGAAATTTAGAACTGTGTATAATATCAGTAACTAATTTTACAAATATCGGTCTATATTTGGTTATATCTCCCACGTAAACTTCATTTCCGGGATGAAGTTTTAAACTTATAAAACTTGTAAATATAAATCAGTTTTAACTATTTTTATATATGTAACTTATAATATCGATCCATATTATTCTATATCTGCCATATAAGTTCCTCTCCCGCAAATGGATTTTAAGCTCATAAAATTCCTTTAGAGATACGATTTATTAAAATAAGTTACATTTATTTTTTTCCAATCTAAAATATATATTTACTTTAACATTAATCGGGCCACATAATAACTCCTTTCGTGGAATAACGTTTTGCGCTTTAAAGGTTCCTAAATATATTGTATATTAAATCAGACAATTATGTAAGTGTCTTTAATACTACACTTATCAGAATTTAAAGTGTGGACCGAAATGCTAAATTGCCCTTTTAGTTTTTTTAATGGCGTTTCCATTTTAAGTCCTTTCGAAAAAATTATGTATAATAATTTAATGACTCTCTATATATCATAAATTGACTTCCATGTATTCCGATGAGAGCACTATATTGGAACATTATTTCTTAATACTTGCTTTCTGGTTTGCCTGAACTCCCATTTTATTCGTTTAGTATGGGTGCCGGAATAATTTGGAATCCTAGGTAACTGAGAATAAATTCATGCTGGGGCCATTTTATCCCGGTAGTTGCCGTATATAACTTGGTTGATAAATAAGCGAAACAATGATCGACACTGAGTACTTTATAATATTTAGATGTGTCTTTTCATATAGAAAGATCTCTTGTCACTAGTTTGGGCTTCTTGATCTATAATGTAACGATTCAGTTCTCAAAATTCGAAATCTTAAAGTGTCTCGATAAGAATTTCTCTAAACTGAATAGACTTTCTAACTTATCACTAAAAAATCTAATAAAATTTGATACATGTACGGTTGCTTATCAACATAGTAATTTCTAATTTATTTCAAATTGAGTCAATTAATCGCCGAGTGCTTTCTTTAAACTTAGCCTAACACATAGGTAAAGCTGCTGATACCTAATTTGACTATGGACCCTTTTTATTTTTCTTACAATAATTTCGCAACCAATAAACTTATTACGATATAATTAATATTTAAAAACAACATAAACTCATAATCCGTAAGCATGTGGACATTTCCATACATTTGTTTAATTATACATATAAAATAATGAAAAGGTTTTTGAATGTTTAATATACTAGCTTTTACCCGGTGCGCTTTGCTGCCCAAAAATTCTTCTCAGTCGAAGAGGGGGTTACCACTTCCCTTTGTCCTATCCGTTTTACATTTTGTCCAACAAAACAGATCCTTGAGAAAATGATTGGGAGCAAATTTGAGAACTTTCGCTGTTATTGTTTTTTAGATATTTCATAACAAATATTTGCTTTTTATGGGAGGTTCCCTACCTCCTGGTCCTATTCAGTCTACTTTATTTAGTAAAACAATTCTCCGAGCAAGTTATAGTTCTCTTGATATTTGATAATCAATATTTGCTTCTTACCCCACCCTTCCCCTGACCTTATCAGTCCAATATTCTGTCCAATTAACAGATCCTTGCGAAAGTTATTGAAACCAAATTTAAGAATTCTCGCTATTAAAGTAATTACCTTATACCCTGGTCCCTCGTCCTATATGTTTTCCAATAAAACAAAAAAAAAACAATAAAATTTACTTATTTTTCCAGAAATATTAATTTCAATTTTTTTTTTTTTTTTCATTTTCGAACAGAAATCTTAAAGTTTTTCTTCTCCCAATGCAATTGCATCTATAAAGTATCTTTCAATTTTATTGTAAGGAAAAAATTAAAACAATTACTTAAGTGTAGTCTTATTTATAAGTTAAAAAATAGAAGAAGAAGAAACTTTCTTCTCCTCTATAAATTTCTATTATATTCTCAACCTAAAGCCTTTGAAAAAAAGTAGAAGTAAAGAAAAACCCACTTAATCTCCTTCATTAAACTAATGGTTTTTAATTTAATTAAAAATATTGTGCAACAGGAATATGACTTACCACTTGAAAACGTTTTGTGGATTTTATGCTTCCATTTTAATTCTCTATGATACTCCGGAACATTTCAAAACTTGTTTTTTTTTTTGGAAAAGTTTTCTGCAAATGAAGAAGAAAATAAAAAAAATTATTATTAACCACAAAATATTTTTCTATTTTTTTACCTTTTTTGTTTTTAAATAAAGATAAAATATGAAATAATAAAAAACTGTTATTGTTGTACAAGTAGCCTCAAGATACAAAGATAAATGCAACAAATTAAAAGTCATTCAACACTTTTTTTTATTCATTTTTTTGGAAATTACTCTTATCTGGAAATCGAAATGAGAAAAATAATAAAAATTTACAAAAATAAAAATATAATTTACAAAGAAATAAAAAAATATTCAATACTCGTAGGGAATTATAAATGAAAATGAACTAAAGATAAAATATATTGAATACACATAAGAGAATTGGGGGGGGGGGGAGAGAGAGAAGGACTTTATGAGAAAATAAATTAAAAAAGTTTTATTAGAAATATTGACTGAAAATATACGATTCAAAATATCTCCAGAAGTAATACAAGGTGAATTTTTTGTATAGATAATTTATAGAAAAAAACCTACTTTTTCATTTTTTTATTCGAAAAAGGGGCTGTTCCGAAAAAACCGTTTTCGACTACGGTTTTATGTCAAAAAAACAGGTTAACCGGTTTTTGTTTGATTATTATAAATATATTAAAAAGTACTTATTTAATAGAAATTTAGAGTTCAACCAATAAAAACATATACCGTGCAATGGTCGTTATATGGATCCATTCGATCAATTAAAATAACCATTTGTAAGAGATTTCATCAAATTATTTTTGCACTGTGTAATGCGTTAAATGGGTGGGATATAAACATTTTTTGTAAGTGTTCTCTTCATCGTATTTAAAATAATGAGTGCAGAAGGTATACATTTTTTTAAATACATTATTTTTCTTTTAGAAAAACTCTTTAAATTTTAAACATCAGTTATAGGTCTATATCTCTTTACCTAATAATTGTGCATTGCTGAATAAAAAATCTTGGAAAATCTCATTTGATTCTTTTTATTGATGAGATCGTATTAAAAACAGACGGAGACAGCAAAATCGATTCAAAATATGATGTCTAAGAATGTTTTCAGTACTTTGCTCCTGTAACGCAAATAAAAATTTATATATTCTCAGTTGTGGCGAAATATATTATAATAATGAAGCCGTCTATTTTAGCAAAAAAGTGCCTTCCATTAAAAACCGGTTAAGCGACTGAAAAAACGCGGCTTGACGAGTTATTCGAAAACTTAAATTATTCGCAACCGGTCAGTTTTCTGTAATACAAAAATCCGACTAACCGGTTTACGGTTTCGGTTTTTAAATACACTACCATAGAACTATCGCATTAAGAGATTTAAAATTGGGTTCCAATAACTTTTCTAATAATTTTTAAGCTCAATAAAGCGACTGTTAGTTTTCGAACAACTAAAGAAATATTGCAACAAACGTTTTAAAATATAAACCAAATTACTAACAAAATGTTTAGCAGATAAGCGCACCGGTAGATGCCCCTGAAAAATTCCTGCCGTAATAGTTTTAAAATTTAATACAAATCACTTTCTCCTGGAATTACTTAAATTACAAATTTGTTCAATGTCATAAAAAACTTTCTTGTGAAGAAATTGCTAGTCTTTCAAACGTAGAGGAAGTGACTGATGGAGGTAGAGTTTGGTCACATCTTTATCTAGGAGTGCAGCAATAAAACTCCCGATTTCTATTTATTTATTAAATATAAAAATGAATCTGAGTTTGTTTGTTTGGAACTTATAGGCAGCTAAAATTGTATATGGATTTTGTAGGAATTTTTATAGAACAATCCCAACATATCGGAAAGTAACAAAGACAATATGTACCTCACATATAAAGATAATATTATATGATAATATTGGAATCATATCATGACGAAGATTATTATTAAATGAAAAATAAAAAACAAAAAAACGGAGCAAATAATTTCCTAACCATAAAGATTTTGAGAATTATTCAAACCCAATTGGGTATATAATTCTTCAATACTAAAAATAAACTAAGGAGTGAGATAAAAAAATTTTTAGCAAACATATTATTAAAAAGGAAAAACCTAAAACTTTTATTTGATTGATTACCCAATACCTCTATACAGCTTCGGGCTGTCACAAATACCACACTATTTTCCATATACCATTTGAGAGCTTGTTTACCATTGTGGCAAAGTCAGGCCAAAACAAATGGACATATTATGAAGATTGTTTTTTTTTGCGCAACTGTATATTGCTTGTCATACCAAGTTCTCTTGTGATATGTTGATCGCTTTCGGGTCTTCAACTTTTGTTAAACTTCTTTCCGAGCACCAGAAATATTAACTTTTTCTTAAGATGTATAAAAAAATCTGACAAAACATGCGTTTATCCATCCATTATGGAGCAACGCTTTTTTAAAAAAACTTGACTATAATTAACGTGCTTTGTTTTTTTGTGTCCTCAATTTTAACCAGCTTTCCTGTTAGAAACATAAATGTGTGTCAGCATGCATTAGTTCTAACTTTTGTACCAAAATTACCGAGCACTATCTTTGTCACATCGAGTGTTTTAAAATTTGTTTCCAATAACTTTTTTCATGATATAAGACGGATAGGATCCGGGAAGAGGTAGGCCTATACAAAGCATTATAAAAATAATTTAATATTAATAACAGTTATACTGGGCAAAATTAATAATATTGAAAAGTAGGCAAATCTGGTTTCATATGAATCGATATTTGGAAACAACATTTGCATCATATTTGTTGCCGAAGTGAAAACGAAATTTTCACGTTAAACAACAGTTCAAAAAGACCTATGTCTTTTTCATATGAAGACAATTCCACTGCCATTGTAACTCTGGCTAGTTTGCATGTGTTGTAAACTGGTCAAATAGTCTTTGAAAAGCAGATGATCAGAACTTTTATCTATACGCCAGATTGTGCTCCATCTTATTCTGAACAACCAAGCTGGAAAACATTTCACTTCAGAACAGGGAATCAGAAGTTGGCTTAATTTATTTTATGCCTTTTATCGCATTAGCTTTTTTTACTTTCCCCCTACTAGTGACGATATAGGGTACAATAAGTTTGCAATTCAATGTGTAATACAAAGAAGGGATTATGTAAGTACATTTCAAGTATATATTCTTGCATTATATAAAATTCTGTGTCGATATAGACATGTCTGTCGGTCTTTCCGCCTGTCTGTCTATTTGTCTGTGTTTCTGTCTCTTTGTCTGTTTGGCCCATTCTAACAGTCACAATAATAATATGAATTCATTAGAATTTATCAAATGGTGGAAAATTTTTTTCTCATAACGTTTTTACTGCCTCTTCACTCTGGATGAGATCTTTAAAAAACAAGTTTACATGTGATGTTTATCTCTTATTGCTATCGAGTTATTTGCATTTGAATTTAAAACGTTCAAATTTTTAAAATTTTAAGTTACAAAAATTCGATTCTGTCCCACTATGCATTGTCTTTGTAACACAAAAACGCTAATTTGAAATTAACATTAATTATATAACGAAATAATTATTGTTGGAAATAAATGTTAATGCTTCTAGTGGGAGAAAAGGTAACCAAATTTTACTATTTTAAATAGTTGAAAAATCGTTACCTGATAAATTAGATGTGACTATCTTGCTGACACTCTCAAGAACTTTGATTTGGCTACAATAACAATTTATTAAAAGAAGATGTTGGATATTGGATTTCTGGGTCCGAAGTTAACTTAACTATAGAAGATTTCATTGCGAAGAAGCAAACTATTATACTTGGTACTTTTATTCAAAATTTTATAATCCCCTCAAAATTAAATTTAATATTTATATTGTTGTTATTATGTCCTTGTTTTTATATCCTTATTTTTTTGATTCTTTATTTATGAAAATAAATTTTATTTCATCAAAATATTTTCCATATGCTAAATCGAAAATAATTATATTTCTAAAACATTAATATTTTTATTATCTTGTTTTTTCCTTAAAAATTCTTTTTATAATTAAACATAAATATCTTTATGTTCATATCATAATAACGAAAATATAAAATTTCTTCATAACAAAAAAAGTGACCACAAATTGTTCAGTATTAAAAATCTTCTAAAACCTCAATGTCCAAAAATTTATATTTCTATTATGTTTTTTGTCCTTAAACATTTGAAGAAAAACAACATGATAAATGATGTCATTTCATTGATTATTTGCAGATAAACTTGATACAGTTTATTCTAGCTTAACGCCTCCTCTTTTCCTCATCTTTATTGTCCTTAAGCCTGTTTCGTGCTAATGAAATAAGTTGTTTCGTTTATTGTTGATAATTAGATCTCCGTGTTGGTGTGCAAAAGGAATTGTAATAGATTTATGACATTTCCGACAACACAACAGGATATGTAATTTGTCATGTAGGTGTTTGATAAATGTAATCCCTACAGAAGAATACTGAGAAATAAATGAGCTTTAATGAAATTTCTGTTTATTTGAGAGTTATATAATATAATCGAGAGTTTTTCTATAATTTGTATAAAAAAATTATATTTCTGCTTCTGAATAAGGCTAAGTACTCCACAGTTGGATATGCGTCAATGTTTAAATTGTCGCGAAAATTAATTTTTACACCCCCTACAGCATGTGAAAAATTTTATAAACTCGGACTTTAATAACTATACAATTTGACAAATTTTTTAAATAGTCCTAATAGTTTTAGGTTCAGGAGGATTTTAAGGAGGGTACTACCTATTCTGCTTCCATCAAAAAAATCTAATTTATAACGTTCTCAATTAAAAGTATTACTTTTTCCCCTTATTCTCTGTATGAAATAGAATTCAATCAAACTATCGATCTTAATTCTCTTAGATCCCTTCCTGAAGTACAAAACCAATCAGTTGACTATTTTTTAATTTTTTATTTCTTATATCTCTAGGTCACTTTAGAGTAATTTGATTACTTTAACTCCTCATTGTCTACCAAATTTAATTTCTTAGTTGCAGTCAAAAAATTTAACTTCACAACAAAAATTTGTCCTTCGTTATAATGGAGGTCTGATTATCATAATAAAATGCTTTGATGGCAATAGTTTAATATTAAAAAAATAATAGCACCATAAAAAACTGGTCATAAATATTGGCAATTCACATAAAATAGAAAATAATATATAACTAAAGAAGGATACACTGAAAAAAAATATTGGTAAAAAATGAAATTATGACAACAATCAAGATTATCCACCACTACAATTGGTGAAGAGAGTATATTATTTTATCATTTTGTTTGTAATGCTTAGAAGGAATTATCTCAGACCCCATCATGTACATATATTTATGCATTAAATAAAGCTCTATTGAAGTTTTCTGTTAAAATAGAGAAAAATCGGTTCAGTATATTAAAATATTTAATATTAAGTTATATGTACAACGTAATTATTCCTAAAAATTATCAAAATCAGTTCAGTAGTATTGCCAAAATATAACTAATTTTATGATACATTAAGAGAAACTTTAAGATATTGTATACGTATTTGTGAGTGGAAGTGAATAAAATATAACGTTTTAACTTCGCACTAATATGTGGTAGTAGGTACTGAAGAATCGGCATAACCGAATATATCATTCTCACTTGTTTATATTTCATATTTAAAACAGACCAAATTGTGTGCACAATGTTAGAATATGTTCTTGGTTTCAGACTCTTTTTATAGTGCCACTTCGATTAAAAATTTTCTTTAATGTATAGAATATTCTTCAGACTCTATAGAGTAGACATCAACGAGTTTTAATAGTCACGACACTACATCAAATTTTCGTGGTAAATTGGAATTGACTGAAAAGTATTCCAATAATTTGTCTAATTCTAAATAGTCTAGACTATAAGCAATTTTTTGGAATGAACTGTACAACAAAATATGTCAAGCTGATTCGATTTTTTTTTAATAAATTTGGAACTTTAAATTGATGGACTTGTATAAATGTTGATAGGCTGGATAAATTTGCATAAAATTTTATATAATGACAGAATAGGAGTGTGGTTTTATTACTTGGCTGCTAAAATATTATGTAACCCCATTTTGCGTCATGGGAGGAGTTGTAGGTGCGCAAAGTGTTGTACCACAACTACATTCCGTTTAAAATTAAGGCTTTAGGAATTTAAAAGTGTCAAATCTCAGACCCCATCATGTACATATATTTATGCATTAAATAAAGCTCTATTGAAGTTTTCTGTTAAAATAGAGAAAAATTGGTTCAGTATATTAAAATATTTAATATTAAGTTTTATGTTTTTTTATGAGGATTTGAACTTTACTCTATACAATTTTTCGATTCAGAATTATCTAACAGAAAAATATAAATTGTTATGAAAAATGTTTTCAAGAAAAAAATAATTTTACATAAATATAAATCCGCTTTTACAAGCAAAACACAAATCGTATTATTTTTTTTAATTTTTTAATTGAAAATTTATTATTTTTGAATTAAATGGAGATATTAAACTTAATTTTTTATTAGATAAATATTTAATAAATAAAAAAAAAGTAAACAACTTTAGCAGGATCATTTCTGATGTATATTATAAAAATGACTCAAGAGAATATGTGAACGTTTTAAAAAGTGATGATTTGATACAGAAGGCAAGGAGAGACTTGAACATTCGACAATGTTTGTAGACGAAGAATTGAAAGTATTACTCAGAGAAGATCTTTTATAACGTTTGTTATCACACAATAAGTCATTTCTATGCTTTCAATGTATTGCAGTTCATTTAATATGAATCGAACGGTGATTTTTCATGTCAGAACTCTACAAGAAAGTAAGTAAAAATGTCGAGGTAATGATATTTTTTTGAAAGGATCAGAAAGGTGTTCCTTTTTACGAGCTCTTGAAATCTCTTCCTACGAATTCATAAGACCTCCACTAAAGGCAAGTGATTCAGGAGCAGTCAATAAAATTGATCAGTTATACAAAAAATAAAAAGCACACAAATTCAGTTTTATACTTATAAATAGATATAGATCGAAAATCTTTCTTAATAGATAACTTCAGAGGTTGATATGCTTAACCATATCAGAACTAAACCACTTTATTATGATTCATACCTGGGACATTGAGTTATAAAAACTGGACATAATAAATCACAGAATTAAATAATCTTGTTAGAAAATAATCAGTAATTTTTAATCGACTAAAATTGAATTAAAATAAAATTCATCGTTGAGGTAGTAGAGGAATTCACAACCAACATTTTGGAAGCCTGGACCATAAAAGCGATATATGGACAGTGCTATGAAAGTTCAAAATATAAATATTTATCTTATTGTCTAGAGTGGGATTAAAAAAACTGACTTGGAAAAATTGATTTTGTCTCGCATTTTGGTGACTGTAATTTTCTTTAGAATTTGCTGAATCGAAAAATATTCTGTAGAATGTATTTATACGAATATGCTCTTCGCAACCCACTATTTGACATCAACTTTGAAGACTTAGTACCAGCAAATAATTATTTAAAGATATCCCTTCAATCGCTACACATCGTAGGTTTTATATAAAACATAATAAAATATAAAAAAGTTGTTTAGTCGAAATTGAAATCGACATTTAAATCGACGAAAAAAATAGTAAATACTGACAGAAAATTGGAAAAGCTTTCAAAATTCTTGGACTCATGTAAATTCTTTAAAGTCTAAAATGTTGACCAGTTTTCCAAGATTAAATGATATTTTCTGTTCGTAAACACTAATCTTTCAACCATAAGTAATTTTTGTTTTGCATTATATGTGATTTATTCTATGTATGTATTTAAATAAGTAAAGCAATATAACCTTCTCCATTGAAACCTGCTTAATATACATCTGTATAAAATATTAAAAAAATGACTTCGTAATCTGGGATATGGTTGGTGACCATGGACTTGGAGCTATTAATGAAATTGTCATAGAATAGGAATCTGCGAAATAAATTACCAAACAATCTGCATAATTTTTGAAGAATTTCCTTTTATAAAAATATATTTTTTTCAGTGTCACCAAAAATTACCATTTCCACCACAAGGAGGTCAAATAAAGTTCACGCTTAAATATTACAAAAAAAAAGAAAAAGAAACAAGCTTTTTGGTTCAAAGGAATTTTCATATTTTATCTTGTAGATTTCTATTCTTTAACAACAACAACTTACAAAAACTTAAAAAATATATAATAAGAAATATAAGAAATAATATTATCCAGGATATTATAATGTTTATATTTTATGACATTTCAAAACCAAACAAGCAAAAACTAAAAACTGAACAAGAAACCAAACAAATATGAAACTGTCAGTATTTTTTTTCTCCCATTTAATATTCTTTTCAAAAGAAAAAATATCGAATACAAAGAGTTTTTGCGAAGAGAAAAGAAATTCTAAAAGAAATCGCGTTAGATAAGCACAATTACCCAATTTAACTGAGCAGATTACAATTCATATTTCCCCTCATGGATTTGTAGACTGAAGAAAGAAGTTTATCAAATTGCTTTTCGATTTCAATACTCAAAACGTTTGTCTGAACGTTGGTTTTTGTTGTTGGTGTCTCTGTCGTCATGATGTTCTACAAAAGGCGTCTAAGGGTAAAGTATTTAAATATAACAAATATAAATTCTATATTCGGCTATACCGAATCTTAAATACCCTCCACCGCAAATGCGTGTGAAATAAATGTGTTATTTTTTTGTATATACATTCACACACTCATTCACGCGTATGTAATATATAAGCGTTTTTTAATATAACACAAGAATGAGTCATAAAAGTGGTTTCATTTTTAGCTATAACTTTTTCTACTGAACCGATTTTGATAATTTGAAGTACATATAACTTAATGCCGGGCAAAATTGTATTCAAATATGTTGATTTATAATTGACAATTTTACGAAAGTTCTTCGCTTCAACTTAGAGTTTGTCTCAGATATCTTTTAATATACTGAATCGATTTCGCTTATTAAGCTACTCAGGACTATAACAAATACTCAGGCCAAATTTCATTGATGGTTTTTAGCATGCCAACAGAAAGACAAACATATCTAAATCAGCTTTTGATTTGATACAAGAACATATATACATATATAAATTATGGGGTCTGAGATGAATACTTTCTTGCGTTACACACAAAATGACAAAGTTAATATACCCTCTTTACCACCTGTTGTTAGTGTAGGGTATTAAAACGGGGAAAATTATTCGCAGTGAACAAAAAAAGAATCAAGACATTTTTTGACAGCTCTTTGTTGTGTGAGTGTAACTTACTTTTTTTGTTTAATATTTTTTTGCAAAAAATAAAAATAAAAACACCAGAGAGTAAATGTGTTTGTTCAAGTGACATGTCAAATTAAGATTTAAATAAACAGACTTTAGGAGCAAAATAACCACAATTTATTATGAAAACATTTCATTTTGTCTACTCGTTTTGCTGATTTAAGCAAAAACGCAAAAAGAAACATAAACGATTTAAATTGATGTTGATAATAAAGAGATACAAATAAATAAATTGAATTATAACGATTAAAGATATTTTTATTATAGACATTTATAAATGAAGTTTAAACTTTAAGTAGCTATTTTGTGATAACCAATGTGTTTCCATTTTCCTTAATTTTAGTAATGATTTTTTAAGAAAGTTTTTGATAAATGAAAAAATTGATAAATAAAAATCTTATGAATTCCTTAAACAACTAAAAATATATCGATTAAGATTTGCCTTTTTTATGGGGCACTTTCGAAACTATTAACATTCTTTTCCTTTTGCCCAAATCGTCTTACTTAAAGTTTGAAACGCTAAAGGTCTTTACGTGTCCCCATATAATTGCACTGCGCTGAGTTATTAAGGATTTGGGGGAGCACGTTACTTGCCAAGGTTTTTCGACAAATCTTTTGGTTAAATCTTGTATAAATTTAGATCGTTTTTATTTTATATTCAGTGACAAACATTTTTTCAAAAACTACTTTCATACCCATAATAATATCAAAACCGAATTGGATTTTGCCATCAGTTTAGAAATGTTCTCACAATCACATTAATAATCCGAATTTAATAAAATTTGTCCAAGAGAGTTGAAGTCAAAGATAAAATAAACACACAAATAAAATTTCGTTTCAAATATAATGAGGTGGAGGAAATAATTCTGTAACTCTTGAAATGTTAAATAAATTCAGTTGAATCTCTAAAAGAATAAGAAGATCAAAAGAGTTAAGGAATAGAATAGAATCTTTGGATTCTTAAATTCTTAAACCCTACATTTAATACTCAGATGCATATTTCTAAAGAACTCTGCGGTTGATATTTCAAAACAGTCTAAATCTTGGTTTAAAGAACACAGCATATCTCTGTTGGACTAATTGTCTTGCAGTCCGAACTTAAATGGAATATTATGTTAAATTATATTAAGAAATGAGTGCATTCATTCCTCAAAAATATTGATAATATGTGGACACTAGTTTCCTCATCCTTCTCGTAGTATAAAAATTCTATGCAAAAAGAACTGCTCCAGCTTTGAAGTGTAAATCACGTCAATGTGTGAAATACAATTTCCAAAGAGTTATTTAAGCTGTTTAGTTTTGATAAAATAGTTAATATCCAATTTCCAAACAGGATTTCAAGTATGTACTTTCTGCTTTGATAAACAAGTAGTACTAAGAAGTGGGATTGAAAAATTCTTAACACATGTTTTCATTAAAACCTTGAACCCAAGTATTATTTGATTTAGTTTTTACAAACATATCAGTTATTATGTTTGATATCAAAAAAAAAAAAAATAATTTTTTAATCTGATTAAAATGAGTGACTAGAAATTTTGGTCGTACAAAAAGTTGAACAAGTTTGGTCTTGATCCGTAAGAGAAAACCTGGCTCATGTATAAGGAATAGTCCGCATGATGTTTTTAATGAAAGAATGAAGAAAGATGTTTTTATAGAAAGAATATTCCCAACATATCTGGCAAGAAAACAGTCCAGTTAGCACAGTGTATGGCCTACTTGGTACGGAATGTTCAAGCTAATGCAGGTTGTAAAACATGCAAGGCTCAAAATGGTCATGACAGGAAAGGTGCTATAAATTCAGAGGTCAAAGCACAGAGATTTGAGTCAAGTCTTCTAAAAATATTTTTGTTGTATAATGGATGACAAAAAGTATGTTCTTGTCTATTTTTTTGCAACTTCCTGGTCAACAATTTTATGTTTAGGATGATAAAGGGAATGTTGAAGAAAAGTGTAGGACCCAAAAGATGTCAAAAATTTCGCAAGAAGTTCTAGGCAACCAATATGAAGTCAATTATTTGTTATAACGGGCTCTATAAATATTGAAATTTAAGTCAGGGAATGTTCATTCATTAGGTTTCATATTTTCGGATTGACATGGTTAACAAGCCCTTGAATTATACTAAGAGAGGCAAATGTCCAAAATTGACGGGGTTAAGGCCAGTGAAGAGATATTAAACTCATTTTTAAAGAGAAATGAAGAGAACAGAAGGGTGCCAAAAAGTGTCTCAGATTTTTAACGGAAATGGACTACCTGTTCGAAATAAATTGATAGAAAACTGTATAAAGTTATTTAAAAAAGGTTCAAAATTTCATGACTAACGATGATGATGACTTCAATAAAATGAAGATATAAAACTGTAAGTATAGTGGTTTCCTTTTTATTAAATTATATCTATGATAAACATTTATCGATCTCACTCTTTAATTGTTTTTTGAACGGTGTTGCAACATGGACGTTATTTGTTGATTGCGCTCTTCATACTCAATAGTCTCTGAATTGCCTTCAGTATATGTCTACTGTCATCTTCTTGCCAGATTTCAGAATTTTATATTATAAAACACCTCTCACATAACCCTGGAATCGTAGATATTATGTTCCAGAGCATTAGACTCTCTTAAAAATTGGCTTTTGAAGGTTATGAATAACGAAGTGTATATATATTTTTCAACTCGAGAAAAAGTACAATGTAAAAATAACTTCTATTTGCAGTTATAAAGCAAAATATCGGACTTACAAAATAGTATTTTAACTTTCAATGATTAAGATCATACAGAAATGGGTGTTTGTGTGATCATAATCGTCTGATAATAATAATTGCGTTACAACTTCTATTTTTCTCTCCAAATTTTTTCAGCTGACTTGGACTCTCCTTGTACTGCAGTTAGCTCTGAATCACTTAAACAAACCATCTTTCACAAGTTTTTGTGTTGGTGCATATTGACCATAAAATTGTAATAACAGTATATAACTTTCCGCAGCAATTCGACAGATGTTTATCTTCTCGAATATCATATTTGTTATTGTTCCATCGTATACTATTCAAATTTAAAGTTCTAATTTAAGTTATTTCTTCGGATTTCTTATAAAAAAAAAAAAAAACTATTTTCTTTAAATTGCCTTCAAAACTTTTTGAACAAAAGATTTCTTTTTCCCAAAGCACTTTTTATATATTTTCTTTCATAGTAAATTAATACAAATTTTTTACTTTAACTAAATTGTTTCAAACAAAAACAAAAAAATAGTTTTCTACTTTTAAGTTTTTTGTTCTCAAAAGATTTTGCTTATTTTAAGATTGAAAATATATAAAAATGTTAGAAAATAAAATTATCATAGTTTTAAACCATTTAGAAAGACAACAAATAGTTGCTGAATTTTTTTCGAAGCCAATTATAGATAGAGGCGCTATAAATGGTAATAGTTATTTTAAAAATAATGGAAATTGATTATATCAAAATTTCTTTAACATTAAGAATTTCAATAATTTTATATTAAATTAAACTTAAACTGTTCCAAGGATTTAGTTATTCCAAGATTTTAATTAGCAGATTTTTTTTAAATTCGTCTATAACTCACATTTCCTCTCTCTCGCTAACAAAAAAACTTTCATGTTTATGCTAACGACTGTTGCAATTTCAATTCGTCCTTTTCTTTTTTCACTTCCCATGACTTTGGGCTAAAAAGCAGCAAACGATAAAAAACTGAAACCCACCTAAAAATATCTACCAACTCTTTAAATTTGTTACACAAACAACACAAAATAATTTTAGATACGACTCATTGTTCCAACATCCAACAAATTCCAAGAGTAACACACAGCCAAAAAAAGAGAACGAAAAAAAAAATAGTGGATTGAAAGTTTTTTAGGTTAACAAAGATTACACAGCAAACCTCTAAAGACTTTCAGACTAATGTTGATCATCTGTCAGTGAATTTTTTTTTTTTTGCGCTCGTTGGATTTTTATCTCCTTCTATTTCTCCATTTCCCAGCTCGACTTTTTTAGTTTTCTTTTTTTCCGGAGTTTGAAACTTAAAATAAAATGCGCTTCAAATGATGGACGAGAGAACATTGAGTTTGAGAGTAAAAAAAAAAAGCTGGGAATAAACAAATGAACGAACATTAGACGTCTAACGTTTACAAGGATTTCATTTGTGCAATTTGAGAACAAGAATGTTTAAAGAGGTGGGAATTAAATGTTGAAAAGTCATTGCAAATACGCGGGTGCTTAGAAGAGAAATAGAGAGAGAGAGAAAATGTTAAGTAAAATAATGAACAAAATATTTCAGCAACTGATATAAAACTGTCTTAATAGTGATGTTTATAAAAAAAATTAACCAACTAAATGTTTCCTTTAAATTGAAATATTTTTACGTAAAATGTTTACTTTTTCTCGCATTAAAGACTTAATTTATTTTCCCACTCTGTATCACCATTTTTATTATTCTTTCCATTGTTTGGCTTAAATGCATAATTTCTTGTTGGAAATCAGTTTGCCTTCTTAAAAGAGAAACGGTAATAACTCTCGTTCAGTTCGTAATAGTGATAAGATACGTTCGGTTGATAAAATTTTAGTCACTGTTGATTTGAGATTCGAATTGACAACAGTTTTCCGAAGAGAGCAACGCGCAGCGAGTGACTGCTTCAGTTTACAAGTACGGACTGCTTCATTTAAAGACCTCGACTAACAGTTTAGCACAGCAATTCGGCTGAATATATGCGGCAGTGGCTTCGGTTGGTTCCTACTCATTCATATAGCAGTTTCATTTATTATTTTACTCGGTTCCGCTTACTGCTTCATACTATAATTTTGATTTATTGTTTTACACAGCGGCTTCCTTGACTTCTTTACACTGTATCTTGGGCTGTTTATTTAGCACAGGGATTTCTGCTTTACTCAGTGCTTTCGACTGAGTTATACAACAATACAGCAACTGAGGTTTTCAGTTTCATACAGCCTGTGCTACTTCGGTTGAATATTTTCTACACGATCACAGAAAAGTAGGAATCCTAAATACCCTCCATCACGATCAATTTGGAAAGAACATTTTAAAAGAACATTTTAAAAATTTCGCTTGTAAGGTGATACTATGTAGTCCACAATAACGTGTTGTTAAAGCACTATTGTTGTGTTTCAATTTCCATTTGATTAATTGTAGATATTTGCGATATTAAGACATTCGAAAAATTCGATTTTGCCAGTTTTAAACAGTAAACTTTCTAGAACAAAAGCAAATAATAAGGACAAATTTCGTTGAGCTTTATTAATTGTTGTGGATGTGAGCCATTACCAAGAGATAGGCGGATCAGACACAGAATCAAATCTTGATTTCGTGCATAAATATATACTTTGAGGGATCTTAGATGATTTCTTTTCTTGCGTTTATAAAATACTCTTCAGTAACGTATAAATAACTGCTTATGTAATTGAAGCTATTCGACATATGATCCATAATTTGTTCTATTCAAAAGCACGGAACCAACATGGTTTTCCATATAAACTTTTTTCTATGCATCACGTAATAATTAATTCCCACTATAATATATAATATAAATAATTAACTTTCCACTAAAAGGATATAAATTAACATGATCATAGTACAACCAAAATATGTTAAAATAACAATTAAGATATGGTTGTCAGATGGCTGTATAAAATATTATTTATAAAGACTTATTATTTTTAATTTACAACTCAATTTGTAAATTAAATTAAATAAATTTTAATTCAACAATACATTAAAACTTTATTTCAAAATTCTAAAATTACTTTTTTGTTTCATTTTTCAGTTCAAAGTTAAATTTAATTTCTTACTCAGTAATTCTTTTCGTACAACTTAATCTAATTCCTTTTGCCCATATTTTTGTATTAACAAATTTTTTGCTTATTTTAGTTTACCACTACAATCATCTTATTCTTTTTGCCTCTTTTTTTCTTGGTATTTTTATATTGTTTTTATAACTTAGTTAAAATAACAATAATAACGAAAAAAAATGTACAAACCTTTTACTTTATGTTAAAAAGGTAAAGTTATTTTTATACTCTACACCACCATATTTGTTTGGGGCAATTATGCGCTTGTGCAGATGTTTGTAACGAGCAGGAAAAATAGTCCCACCACTACTTTTAAATATACCGAATTTTCTGAGTCTTTTTAAATCTTGATCGCAAAGTACAGGTCGTAGTTTTAAAGATATCCTAATGAAATTTGTTACATACTATTATTTTAGTCCAAGAACGATGCCTATTGAAATTGGTTGACATCGGTATATTTTTACAAAAAAGACCCATACAAATTGTTCATCCAGAATGGGGTTTTAGTCCACAAAATTCCTATATATAAAACGATTTTATCCAAAGGTTAATCCTAGATTTCTTTAACGGTGTTCCAAAATATATGACAATCGTTCCATTATTTCTCATAGGTCACATACTAGCACGCTTCTTAATATCTGATTAATTTGATACCCATATTTCGCACACATACGTGGGTATGTGAAGTATACGTTGGTTGCTTCGAACATATAAATATTGGTATCGAGGGCCGTTCATACATTTTTTTCATAGCAGTCACTTACAACAAACAATATGGTGTATGGCATTTCATAATCAAGCTTGACCGACTATAACATTTTTACTTGTTTTTTTTTTTCATTTTTCTTGTTTAACAGGTAAACGTGATTTAAATTTTATTTAGTTCCCTTCTCCCATTTTTTCTTATGTTTAAGGTATTTTCCACTCTTTGGTTAACTTTTTCTTGAACTTTTTCCAGCGCCTTATGTTATTTGTTTTTCGTATGCAACTAAAAAGAAACATAGAAAGCATACAACTTTTGTATTTTTTCTCTTTAACTTAAAGTGCCTAAAGCTTAAAGCACAGGTTAGCCTAAGAGGTATGTTTTTTTGTGTCGTTTTTGCTGCTGCTGTTGTTGTTGTTTTAATGCGTATTAAGCATACAAAACAATCTAAAGTTTTTAGTAGGTTTTTCTTGAATTTCTTTTCGTTTTGTATTTTGTTCATGAAGGAAAATATATATTTAACCTTGAACAGTGGTAAAGTGAGGTCTTTGACTTCAGTGGTTGTTAAGGAAAATAAAAACAAAATGCTGTTAGTAATATCGTCTTTATATAGTCAAAAATTGTTGTATTGATAGAAATTGTATTCCTGTTTGGATTCCTTTTCACGTTTTAGTTGGAAATGTAATCCATATTGCATTTCAGATTCTTGATCAGAATCTAGTTCAGATCTAAATTTATATTCCAGCTAAGATCTAGTGTAGTTCTAATAGGACAGGATTAGAAATCACTGCAATTCGATAAATATACATTGATGGCCTTTCAGGATATTGAAAGAGCCGTCAGTATTGTTAATACGAAGTCATTTTACCAAGCTCTGTCTTAGAGAGGTGCACTAAGAGGAACTCCGCAAGCGGGCATAATTTCCCTTATGCTGTGGAATTAGGTTTTGAACGCTCTACATATGGAAATGGATTAGTGGAAGTCTCTCCCAGGTATCCTCGAACTAATCGAAGTATGTTTCACATTTGTAGAATAGGGCTGCTGGTGCACTAAATTTTAATTGAATAAATGTTTCGAGATCCTCAACTAGTTACCAGTTGATTTGATAACAAGAAAACTCACTCTTCTAGCGGCAATAGTGCGTATAATCATGCAAATATTTTGGAAACAATTGAAGCCATCTCAGAAATAATTGATTATAATATTAATAGGACGGTTCCTTCCAACGTTGTCTGTTCCTCAAGGGGATGCATTGGGCATTTAAACTGTCAAACATGGATAAATGAACCATCGTGGTTGATTACCAGAATGATATGGATCAGAGTAGACATCATACATAATTACAACTTAATATCTTATCAACTCTCTTGTTACTGCAGAATCTGATATATAGTGAACATGGATTTCCTTCCAATGAATTGTGTAGGAGTTGTTTAAATAAAAAAGAGGAAGAAACAATTCTTTTTCTTCTTTCCCTCTCTATTTACTTTCTTTTTCTAACATATGATTTAACTTATTTTCTGTTTCCTTACTTTAAACTTCACTGCAACACTTTCACTTCATTCCAGTTATTTTCTTTACAGGTAACACAAAGAGACCTTCAGGGCTGTAGTGAGAAATACCTACTTCTTCAGGTTCTTGTTAAATTTTCGGTTCATTTTCTAGTTCAGATTCCAAAGCAGATTGAATTTTATATTCTAGTTTACATTTCAATTTAGATTCGAGTTGTGGTTCTAGTTCAGATTTCATTCCAGATTGTGGTTCAAATTCCAGCTCATGTTCTTGGTTAGATGCTGGATCAGGTTATAGTTTAAATTAAAGTTCATTATGCAGTTCAGGTTGTTCATATTCAATTTCATATTCCAGGTCAGATTTTATTTAAGATTCCATTTTGAATCTAGTTCACATTCCAATTCGGAATCTAGTTTAGATTCTCGTTTGGATTATAGTTCATATCCCAATTCAAATTATTGTTCCGATTATTGTTTTATTTGCAGTTCAGATTGAAGAACTGATTTTTGTTTAGATTCCAATATAGATCTTGTTCAATTCAAACAAAAATTATCTACAGAAATTGACGACAATCCGGTACAAAGTGTTTGGAATGTTTTGCTAAATCTGGTATGTTTGTACCACTGTCCAGATATGCAAAAAGTTTCCATAGAAATATTTGAAAACTTGTAAAGTATGTTATTTTAATAGTCTTTATGTAAAATGTTTAAGAAAATTGCTTAAGTTTTTCTCTCCTACTTGTAAGGACTTTTTGCATTTACGAATCTTTTTCTGCAAAAATAAAAATATTGTGGTGCAAAAGGAAAACACTCAAAATAAGATCACATAAAGAAATATATAAAGCGGTTTAAAAGCAAATAAATTATAAACAACAAGTTAAAAAGAAATTTGTGTAATAAAACAAAAAACGTTAACTGATATAAGAAAATTTTACAAGTGTAATACATTCAAAGATTTGGAAGTTAAGAAAAATTACATAAAACAACTTTTCTACTAAGAAAAATAGGTCAATTTAAAGAATGATTAATTTATTAGTTAATTTTTTAAATTTTATACATAACACACACATACGTGCTCACTGCACTTTATATGTGTATTTTTCTTTGGTCATTTAATAAATATAAAATTAATAAATTAATTTGATTTAAAATGGTCTACATCTGTGTGTATATAGATTCCAATTTTTTTTCAATTTTATTTCGTTTGAGTTTGTTTTTTTTTAATTTTAATCAAACATGTGGGCGCGTTATGTTGCATTCAGATAACGGGGATAAAGGGTGTTTGGTAGGTTGGCACTTTCATTGGTGTATTAAAGTACGTGTGCTTGAAGTTATTTAACTCAATTAAATTTGTTATATTTTGTTGCAATCTGTTGTTGTATGTGTGGGTATATACTTTAGTACGTGCACTCACATATATCTACGCAAAAATAATACTTACATGGACGTGAGATTTTAACTGCGGTTGTAGTTGTATTATATACATGAATAATATTAATGTTGTATAAATGGTCACATATGCAATACAAATTTAAATAAATAGAGTTTGAAATCAATTTCAGAAAAATATAATACACACATATATGCGTGCAATGACGAACACATATGTGTATACATATGAATTTGCTAAGGGAAAAGCAGCTACAAAATATATATCACGAAAAATTTTATATATTAAATAAGCCCCAATTTAAATTCTGGGTGACCAAATACAAATTTCAAAATAGAGGACCTGGACAGGACAAGGAATCAAACAGACTAATTCATCTCCTAACCAGAATTGAACTAAACTGAACTGGAACTGAACTAAAACTAAACTAGAAAATAACCACAATCTAAACTAACAGCTGGACTAAAATCTGAACTAGAACTTAAATAGAATCTAAACTGTATTTTTAACTTGAATTTGAATTAAAATAAAATTGAAACTGAACTAGAATCTGAAAAATAATCTGAACTAGAAGTTAACAATAATTGATTCACAATTTGAACTAGAGTCCAAGCTAGAATATTAACTAGAATCTGATCTGGATTCTAAACTAAAATCGCTTCTATGATTTAAATTATAATCTGGACAGTACTGCATTCTGTCGGGATTATTCAGTAATTGGAACAGGAATAAAAGTTAGAATCGTAAATAGAATCTGAACTGAAATTTGAATTATAATTTAATGTAAAATCCAAAAGAGGTTATGAACAGGAACTGAAATATAACGAAATAAGGATTAAATTAGAATCTGGGCTGAAATGAATCTGAATTGGAACCTTTACTAGAATTTGAACTATAGTCTGTACTGGAATCTAAATTAGAATTAGAAATATGATACGAACTTGAATCTAAAATTTGAACCAGAATCTGTGCTACAATGTGTACTAGAATATGAACTGTAATCTGAACAACAATTCGAACTAAAATCTAAACTGGAATCCGTGATAGAATCTGTATTATTATTAAATTGAAGTAGGATCTGAGCTAGAATCTAAATCTGAAAAAATGAATTAGAATTTTCGCAACTGGATTCGAAATTGAACTAAAATCTAAACTAGTAACTGTACTGGAATCTATAATGCATTCTAAACCAGAATCTGGACAGGAATCTGAACTAGAACTGAGTTAAAGTTAAATTTGGTCACCCAAGTTTGCATATAATTAAGTTGCAGCAAATGGTCGTATTGTAAAAACATACACGTCATATTTAAGAACCTCCAACCCAAAGAATTTGAAAAAAGTTTTGCACTAAAATTAGCAAATTCTGAAAAAGCCGATACAAAAAATTTCATAAATGTAATTAATTGTTTTTAACTATTTTATCAACATGATTAAATGATATGTTTTTAAATAAAAATAATAGTGTTTTTATATAAAGTATAAATGAAAAAAAGTGAATTTAAACAATTTTTTTATTTGTCAAAATATAGTGGAAATAAAATTCGAAAAAAATATAATTAAACGTTTTCTTTTAATGGAGTCAAAAAAATATATATTAAATGACAACTGCATTTCCTTGCGTGTATGCATTTTATGAAATAAAATACTGCAATTCCTTTGACATCATTATGTATTCATCACCCCAGCAACTTTTTATCATTATCATCACTATACAACAACAGCAGTAGTAAAATCTTTGTTTTACATAACCGAATGGATGTGGAAAATTTATGTGCTTTCAATGAGAATATCATCAACATCAGCATCAGCATCATCATTTTGAAGGGAAACAAATTTTTATGTTGATAAAAATTTATACAGAGATATTTTTCTTTTTGGAATATTGTTGCTTATATTTTTCCGTCATCACGTTAAGTAAATATTTCTGACAGTTATTTTCTTTTTGCCTCTGTATTGTGCATATTATTTAAGATTTCATTTAGTAATTTGGCTCTGGAATATCTGGAAGAGAAAAACGGGTCACTGGAAGACTCCTGTGAATAGCTTCCACATTTTGTTGCAACCATCTCAGATTCCAATAAATACATTTCAGCTTTAGGGTATTAAATATTCGGATTTGTCTAGCTACATCATTGTGTTTTCATTCTTTTTCCTTCGCATGTTCTTTTTCCGTTTTTTATTTAACTTTCACTGTTAATGGAAAAACTACTATTGAGAGTACCTGCTTTGATGTTGACGATGCTCTTTGTTGTTTTAATTAATTCAACAAAAGAGCAACTTTGTGCAACACTTTAAAGGAATAACAATTACGAAAATAAATGATGCAAAATTTTGTTGATGTTTCTTTTAAATTTGTTGAAGATTTTTCAAAAATGTGGAAAAAATAAAATTGATTTTTGAAAAAGGAAACGCTTAAATAAAATAAATAAAGCGCAAATCCAAGAATATTTACAAGCGATAAAGGCGAATTAGTGGACAGATTATCAAACATTGCTATAAGCTATAATATATAATTGAAAATGAATATAATTTCATCAATTTTTTTTTTAAACTTCCTAATTCTCGAGATTTTTTGGTCATATTGTAGCTTGGACAGATATCGATAAAATGACACAGAAATATCTCAGAGTATGCTACAAACATCTGCACAAACACATAATTTCTAAACTAATTATGATGTCAAAATTAACATGAAAAGATTTGGTCTAGGTCTAGGTCTTAGAAAATCGCCGTTATGCTAAATGGTAATATTAGTGCTTTTAGGTTGCCATAGCAGCCGAAGGGATTCATTGTTATACGTATTGCTCAAAGTGAAAAGATAGGACGAGACTTGAGAACTATTAACGATACGATGGATCGGGAAATGCAAAGTTTAAGCCAGAGAGCATTTTTATAGGACATATTTATTTATTAAACGTAAATCTCTTTCGAGACCTTAACATTAGATGTCTTAAAAACTAAACTTAAATTTTCTTGTCTAGATACATCTGATTTCTCTACCCTTTGCCCATGTCTGTTTTACCAACGTGGCGGCAAACTATTCCGACTGAGTTTTGAACATATCTCCTTTACTAATGGAATATCCAAGTCTCTTTTGCTGTAGTCGTTTATAATATACCATGAAGCATTGGCTATAGTCCGTAGAACTTTATATTGTTTCTTTTTTTCTATTAACACTCATTTGACATGAAGTTCCTATAATCGAATACCATTTTGGTTTTTAAACAGTTTTATACAGGATGATTTTTTAATTAATGGTTTATTTGGCAATCCAAGCCAGCTTATAACTTTATATGAAGACTCTTGGTTTCTATATGGCTACGCGAAGGTGACGAGCTTCAAGCTTCTCAATAATGCCCCTAATACGAGTTGCTTAATAAGAATACTTCTGTGTACTGAGAATTGACGTATTTTTTTGCAAATGTTTATCAGAACATCACACAAGTGCAAGTCAGAAAGAAGTGTGTATTAAGTAAAGAGTCAGTCCTGGAACACTTCCCTGAGGAACATTAGTTTGATTAAAATTTTTTAATAATAAATTTGTGACATTTTACTCTTAAATACTGACCATCCAAATTCGATTCTAACAAATTTGTAATTTGTAAAAATAAGTCTACTGAAAAAACTGTTTTTTGAGTTATTACTATCTTGCAGAAAATGAGCGATATGAACATTAAATTGAATTTTCAAAATTTTTTCGTTCCATTATTATTTAAAATGATTTTAGTTCAAAAGTATACATCAAGGAAGTGTATAAAAAGTGGTTAAATTTGCCAAAAGCCAAATTAAAGTTGGATTTTTAGCCAAGTTATAAACATCACCCACAACTCTTTTGAAGTCTACGACAACATCAGAACTTGAAAATTTGTATTTTTTAAAGAAACGTGGTATATTATGGAAATAAATTTTCCAATTTTTTGCTAATTAAAATTAGACAGAAATCAAAAGTCTTTAATATTAAGCTTCCGAAAATAAATTCAAGTCAATATTTTATAAATAGAGCTCTTGAAAGAAGTTCTATAACACCATCCCTTAAGTACATCAACTTGATTTTTTCAACAATCTTACTACTTCTAATAAAATTTCCCAAAAATCAAAATAATCCAAAAAACGCTTAAATCATTTTTTATATTCCATTTATTTCTCTTACTTCAAATATGCTAAATTCTTTTTTTCAATTCTAGTATTTCTACAAATACCCTAGAATATTGTATTATCCCGTTAAAACTTGGTAAATTGAATGAACACTTCAACTAAAACTAATATTTCCTGCTACTGCAAACCCCCCCTCTTCGATTGTCATCTTTATTTAGGAATTTATTTCGCTGCTATTGCCACTCGTTTTGCCTCTGTCAGCGTCTTTTATAATAATTTCACGAGTAAATAACAGCAAATACTATATAGTGATTTTGCAAATACTATATACAACATCAACAACAACAGCAGCAGCAACATTAACATGAAGTATTAGATAAACTTTCAAGCAACATCATACATACAATTTTTTTTATAGAACTAAAAAAACATGTACATATATAAAGACAAATTCTATGTATATAAATAAAATAAGGGAATAACACATATGCATGTATAAACATCAACACATATTATGTATATATACTTGTATGAAGAAAAACTACTAACACTTGCATACATCAACGAAATTGTCTGAGTATTTAAATAAACGACAGAACACTTCAAATAAATTGCAACAAATCAAGCTGAATGAATAGTTGTAGAGCTTTACTAAGATTTTTTTTATTTTATAAACTAACACACATATATATTTATAAGAAAATATATATACTTATATATATTTACGTACATATACATATGCATGAGAATTTTCAACATTTATAATAATGATGCCAAAAAATCTACATATAAATATAAGCATATTTTCATATATATAAGGAGTGAGTTATGAAAATCTTCAAAAAATAGTCATTTAGTTGGAATCATTTGCACCACTAGTGATGCCAGAGAGGATACTAAACATGTAATTTTATGAAATAATCAATATAGACTTCAAAATAAAATCTGAGTCGATTTAGCTATGTCCGTTTGTTTCACACCACAGTGGACACAATCTTATAGAATTATACATAGTTATAGCAGAGCTACCTGCCATTTTAGCTCTGTGAATTTGGAGCCCGTAAGAGCTCCATGGGCTAGTTTTAAGTAGGGTATTTCGGATATTAAAATGTTAAACTGCGTTTCAAAATTTGTTTCTCACACATTTTTAATTTTTTCACCAACTTATAAACTTTAACGAGACCATTAAAACACACTAAATACAGTGCTATTTATCTCTCTTTGTTTTCGAGTTATTTTAACGTTTTTAAAAATTATTAGAGATCAAAAAAATATATGAGGTCAATATATCCAAAAATAAACATTGTAGTTGTACTTCCAATAGTTCATCCAATATAATCCCCATGGATTATATATATATAATATATATATATATATATATATAATATAATATAATAATATAATATAATATAATATAATATAATATAATATAATATAATATAATATAATATAATATAATATAATATAATATAATATAATATAATATATATAATATAATATAATATAATATAATATAATATAATATAATATAATATAATATAATATAATATAATATAATATAATATAATATAATATAATATAATATAATATAATATAATATAATATAATATAATATAATATAATATAATATAATATAATATAATATAATATAATATAATATAATATAATATAATATAATATAATATAATATAATATATATAATATAATATAATATAATATAATATAATATAATATAATATAATATAATATAATATAATATATATAATATAATATAATATAATATAATATAATATAATATAATATAATATAATATAATATAATATAATATATATAATATAATATAATATAATATATAATATATAATATAATATAATATAATATAATATAATATAATATAATATAATATAATATAATATAATATATATAATCCCCATGGTAAATTAAATAAATAATCAATTCATATTTTTTCGATCAACTATTTTGGTTTCGATTACTTTAGTCGATTAAATGTCCATAGAATTTATTTTTTTAATCGACTAAAATTATCAAAAAGTTAACAAATTTTATTTTATTCCAATAAAGCGAATTGTCCACTTAAAATCGATTTCCGTATAAAATTGTAGTCACCGTTTTTTACACACAGAATCGATTGTAATTCATAACTGAAATCGATTCTACAATCGCTAATTCCCATAAAGTAACTTAATGTTAAAGTATTCTGAAAAATGTGATACTAATAATGGTGACTTGATATTTTCGAGAATAAAAAATCGTGTTGCAATGATTCTTTCATAGATGGCCGTTACGGTTTTAGGCTGGATAAATATAATGTTATTTTGCTAAATAAATTTTTACAATTTGTGCATATTTTCAGGAGTAAAACTTTGAAAATTGAAAGGATTTTAAAAATCTACAAAACACAGCTAAATGGCTGTTATATGTCCATGTTCTGATACAAGGCACCTTTTTTGGAGTATGGTTTTAAGCTTATACAAATTTCAAATATTTTCCAATTTTATTAAAATTTCTCTCTATTAGTTTAATAATTGATCTTAATATAAATTATTCAAATTGGTTCTTATTTTGCTATAGCTCCCCCAAAAAGTCCCTTTCCAGAATATGTTTTTAATCTTTAAAAACTATTTAATGTAGTCAAATTCGGCTGAAATGGGGCACAATTATTTTTCTAACTGATTAAGAATAAATAACAGACGTCTATCATTTCATCTTTATTTAAAGCTTATGTTAAAGTCGATTTTGAGCTTATAAAAATTTGGCACAATTATTCTGCTTAGTATATTTCACATACATAACTAACTTGATGAATACCGGTCCATATTCGGTTTCAGCTTCCATACAAGGCCCCTTAGGCTTATAAAACTCTTCAGCAAAACTTTCTTTCAAATTTAATTAATCTGAAGCATCTCCTTCCATACTTGTTAATAACTCCTATATAAGCCCCTTTTCTTGGAAGAGGGTTTTAAGTTTATAAAATTCTTAATTATTGAAACCGGTTTTTGAAATTGGATGCAACTATTTTTGAACTATCTATTATATAATATCTAATGCTACAATTATTGATTTATATTCAGTAATAACTCCTTTTTCAGAATGGGATCTTAAATTTAAGAGGTTCTTATATGTAGATCGATTCTAGTTGTCTTCAATATATATAACTAGTTTTATGAATATTGTCCCTTCTATCGATAATCAAATTTTAAATGTTAATTAACATTAATAAAAGTGGTGGAAGGTATTTAAGATACGGAAAGGCCGAATATGGTCAGCTTCCTTCTTTAAATCCAAAAAAGATTTGAGAAAGGTAAAGGCTTAGATTTTTTCAATCTCCTCCCTAACATCTTTAATATACATACTTTTATATAAATTTCTATAAAAAAACTAGTTTATATTATATACAAGTGAATATATCGGTCTACATCACACTCTTTTGTTATTCACTTATATAAATATTACCAAAAAGCGAAAAAAGAACTAAAATACAATATGCACATGAATGTTTAAGAGTTTATAGTTACAAAGTTACAAAATTGTTTTATTCTTTATTGTCTATAAAATATAAAAGGAAAATCATACATAAGAAGCAGAACATTATTTTTCACTTATTTTCCTAATTTTCTTTAACTAAATTTAAGAATGAACCATTTCTTTGAAGACATTACAACAAAATACATATACATATGAGAATACATACAAATTTATTATTATTAAAAATAAAAGAAATCAATTTTTTATTTTAAATGACAGAGATGGAATAATAATATTATAACAATAATATTTAGAATCTTCTCTATTACTCAAAAATTTAGTTAGAAATCAATAAGTTTTGAAACCTGTGTGATGTAACGCTGTGGAGAGTATGATTAATATTTATTAAGTATACGCAATAATTATATTACAGTTGATTGCAATAAAAAAGAATAAAAATACTTAAAAGTTTGAGGTTTGTGCAAAAATCTATATTCTTGATGAGTTTGAAAAACAGTAGATAGATGATAGATAGATAGATAGATAGATAGATAGATAGATAGATAGATAGATAGATAGATAGATAGATAGACAGATAGAATTTTCAAAAGAGTTCCTAACAAGCGGTGGGAAAGCACTCCGTTTAGTTTAGTGTTCGGACTGTTTGTTTAGAAAATTTAAACTCAAAAAAGAGGACTAAGGACTTTTCAAAAAATATAAGTTCGATTTAAATTTATAAGAAAATAATTACATATTTTGAATAAAAACAATAGCTGGTTAAAGCCTGTGTTATACAACTTATTAATTTAAGTTGTAGAAATCGATCCTTCGAGTTTTGTAAATCTTATTTAATAGTGAGACTAGTGAAATGCATTTTAAGTAATTTTCAGAAGTGGATCTGTATCTTACTGAAATGGTATGTATATTTAATTAAAATATGTTCATATGTGTATGCTGTATGATCTCAAAGCATTATTTTAGTAAGCCTAAATATTTTACAGATCATCACAAATATTTTTTAAAATATTATTTTTTTTATACATTTCTCTTGATATGTTTGTATATTTTATTGAATTCGTGAATTACAGAATACGAAGATAACTTCAGTCATTTACATAAATCGCATATTACGTATACGCTCCCATATTATTACTGCAAACCCGACTATGTAATGCTTACACCACATTGTTCATTGTGAATGACAGCTTCTTTTCTTATTTATGCTTTAGTGCTCATTTATGTGAAGTTTGTGCAATTAAAAGTTATTTTCCTGGGGCGTGAACTTTAAAAAATAAAAAAAATATTACAGACAAACAAAAACATGCGATTCTTCAGTCCATACGTTATATAAAACGTTATGGTATTTAAGATCCCATAAAGTGTATGATCTTTTAACAGCTAAACTTTTGCAGTAATAAACCGCAAATTGCGTTGTTTCAGAGTGAGAAGTGGAGTATTACAGTGAAACAAAATATACCTTGTAACGTAATAACCCAGTAAAGTCATAGACCAATATTTAAGACATGAACTGGTTTTAGTGATAGCTATACACTGAATTCATATGTGTATAATAACGATTCTAAATCTTAATGCATGTCTTCAAATTTTTTATTACTAAGAGAAAGGCGTATGATTAATATATAAGATTTTCATTAAGTATACGCCTAGGTTGTAATTAAAAATTATTTTCCTGGATCGTAATATGGAAGCTAGAAAATATTATGGTCAACCCTGGTTCAATTTCTCTCATCAATTTTTATATATTTAACTTAATTTTATCAATTATTATTGCAATAGTAACGTATATGTGAAATTTATGTTCGTGAAAGTGGGGGAATGAAAAATCATTGGCCGATCCTCGTATTAAGTAATGCATAAATAAATGCTGGCACATAGCTTATGAATGCCACGAAATTTATTTCTGCCATTTTCGTTAAAATCGCTCAATATTTAATACTTTTAAAGATTTTAGAATCAATTTCCGAGTAAATAAAGGGGTTAGATGAAATAAGGGACCCGTCATTATCAAATTCAAAAGTCATCAACTTTATACCAAAATATTGACACTTGTCAAATTTTAATGAGATACCTTTTGTTCACAATGTTTATATGGACATCGTTAAATCGAATCAGAAATTGATTCTGAGTCGAACAGTTGTAAAATGGTTGGTAGCATAGTTTACAACTTTTACACAAACGCATACTACCCACGCCACTTATGTTGTTGTGGATGTAAATATAAAGTTTAAAGTACGTCATCGCAACTATATATCCGGAATATTGATCCGCTTTTCCATGTTTCAAGATTGTTGAATATTATTGTACTTATATTTTTATCTATAATGTACATTGTCACATTTCGCCTTATAGGAATTTGTCACGGACTTTTGTAAAACTTTTGAAAAACGTTCCCCATTTCCAACCCTGTCTATTATCTTTAAACATATTTTTCCTTTTTCATTCTTCCTTTCTTTCTATTCTATTTATTTTAAAAAAGACGAAATTTATAGACATGCATACAAATTAATTTCACTCTTATAGACAAATTGTCTCAAATAAAAACAAAGACCAAGTGAAAAAGAAAATGGGATGTTAAAAAATATAAAATTGAATAGTTTTTTTTATGAAAAATAGTACATGATTTTCTTAATGTTCATTATATTATATTTTTTCATAAAGAACTAAGGATCAGATTTATTTTAGTTTTACTAAGAAACATATAAAATTATGACTTAAAAAAGCTTACAATTTATAAGCAACACAAAACATACACACACACACACTACAAAACAACTTATATAATCCATACTACTAAACAAGTATTTACAAATATATATATATATATATATGTATGTACATATGTGCATACATATAATTGTATATATTTACATGTATACAACCAACAACATGAAAAGAAAAAGAGAAATGAATAAAATGAAAGTGTGAGTATGAATATATGTGAGTGTTATGAGAAAAAAGTATTGCATACTTGTATTATAATGTGCCACTTATGAAAAATATTGTAAAAATTTCTTATTTTTTGTTGCAATATCATGCAACAAGAGAAATATTTCCTCTTCCATAAATGATAGTGCGAGTATAAAGCTAATTTGGAATACTTTTGAATTTATTCTTTCATTCGGTAGCATTTGCATAAAATATTGTTAAATTTTAAGGAAAAAAGATGAAGAACTTTTTATAGTGATCATTTGATTGTAGTAAAAATTATGACTGAATTTAAGACGTCTTAAAATATAAATTGAACTTTAAAAAAATAAGCAAAATTATTACAGACAAACAAAAACATGCGGTTCTTTATTCCATACGTTATATAAAGCGTTATGGTATTTAAGATCCCATAAAGTGTATGATCTTTTAACAGCTAAACTGTTGCAATAATAAAACGCAAATTGCATTGTTTCAGAGTGTGAAGTGGAGTATTAAAGTGAAACAAAATATACCTTGTAACGTAATAACCCAGTAAAGTCATAGACCAATATTTAAGACATGAACTGGATTCAGTGATAGCTATACACTGTATTCAGATGTATCTAATAACGATTCTAAGACTTAATACATATTTTCAAATTTTTATTACTGAGAGAAAGGCGTATGAGTAATATATAAAGATTTTCATTAAGTATACGCCCAGGTTACCACATTCGTAACAAAATGACTATACCTCCTACCACTTACAATTTCCCCTATTGTGGGAGAAAGTATTTAATATGAACTGAGAAGTTTGAAGTTTACAATAAAAAATATGATTCGCTAAAAAGGACTCCCTTAAAATTTTTGCATCAGATCAAAATTTGAGTTAACTAAACTATATCCATCTGTTCACATTCATAACAATTGACAAATTTCAATGAATTTTTAGCCGATTATTTGAAATTGTCCATGAGAAAAATTCGATATTAAGGAAGAATTGTATGAAAGGCTTTTCCAGATTAAAATCGCTTTAAATTCAGGACTTTTATAAGCTTAAAACTTCATTCCGGGAGGATATTTCTATTAGAGGTACCACCTATGGTGTAGGGTATAAAAATGTGTGTGATAAACGGTACAAACTAATTTTTTAATAAAACTTATCCCCTAAAAATAATTTCATAAACCTTAAATAAATTATTCTGTGAATTTGTTTAATAAAGCCTTTTTGTCAATTATTTAATTCCTCAACACTATGCTGGGGTATTATATTCTTTTCTATAATATCAAGTGAAAATTAATTTATAATTTAAAATAATTAGTTGTTTTTTCTTATACATACATACAGTTGGTCAACTCTGGATACATGTAGCTTGAGACAATTATTCATAAATACCCTAAAAATATGAATGAATTAATGAATGAATGACACTAAATGAAAAAGTCTATTTAGCCATATTGTTCTTTCTAATAGAAAGAGAATTGTTTGTACTTGTGTCTTAATATCATGGACAATTTACTACAGAAAGAATAATATTTATATTAAATTTAATTTCTTTTAGGTTCCATCTTATGTTTCTATACTCTACACCAAAACAAATGGTAGAGACGGTATATTAACTTTGTCATTCCATATGTAACGCTAAGAATAAATCATCTCAGAACTCATATTGTATATACATTCTTGCATTAAATCAAAATCTGAGTCGATTAAGATATGTCTCTTTGTGTAACTGTCTGTCTTTTATGTGACACGCCCACATAAACAAGAACCGATAGAGCTCGATGAAATTTTGTCTGAGTATTTGCTATAGTCCTAAAAAGTTTCCCACTTAAAACCAGAAAAATCGATTCATTATATAGTTATATGAACTTCATGAAAAATATTGCTAATTCTGCGACTCAAAAAGTGTTACTGTTTTATGTTATATTTATATTATACGTAATACGATGCATAATGTATATAAATCACACTCTTTTATGGTGGAGGGTATTGAAGATTCGGCAATGCCGAATGTAGCATTCATTCTTCTTTATTTTTTCTTGCTTTCAGAGCTTTTCTCTTCAAGAGTTTTAAATTGCCGTACATTTTTGTCCTTTTTCATGATTCATAATTTTAAATGTAGTTGCAGCAGATTTCTTACACTCATAATAGTATGAGTAAATTTCTTTTCTATTTTTTTTTCATTTCAAGGAAAAAAAAAGAATCATTTTATTTATACATTTTCATAAATTAAAGAAAATTTGTCATTCTTAAATTACTCTGTTGTTTGGATGGCAAAAGAAATGGTTGCCAGCAATAAGCTGCTGCTGCTACTTCTGTTTCTGTTGCTGCAATAGAGGTTCAAGGGAAGTAAAAATTTGTTTTTGATGAAAAAACTTAATGAGCACTATTTCTACAATTTCAGCTTCAGTTACAAACTATAGCATGTCCATACTCACAGAAAATAGTTGAACGTACACCAAAAGATAAAGAAATGGAATAAATGAATGACCAACAAAAGAATAAGAAAAAAAATTGGAAAAAGAAATGAATGAAAACGACTAAAAGTGATGAGAGAAAAAATAAAATGATTTAACATCATCATCATTTTAACAGGCAGACAAGCGTAGAAAATTTGTCCATTATTATAAGAAAAACAAGCATGAAATTACTTTTATTTAGTATTTAATTTAGGAACCAAAATTGCGCTATAATCGGTGAATTTTGAAAACAATTTTGTAGGGAAGAAACTTTTAATGGGGGTTGGGGATCATAAGCTATGTTCCACAATTTTCTGGGAATCATATCAAAATATCGGTGAAATCTTCTCCACTGATATTAAAATGGAAAAGCAATGGATGGCCAATAAAATCATCAACTTTGGACTTGCTTACTAACAGAAAAAGTGAATATTTGCGACGGCAACATAATAAAGCAGATATAAATATTCGAAATGTGAGAGATATTTTCTATATAAATCCAGAATACTGAACCGAAGAAATAGGAGCACTAAGAAAATACTGGATATTTTCTCAGCATTAGAAAAAAAACTCGATGCCAGTGACACTTATATAATTTTTTCTTAAGAAGGGACCTAAAGCTGAAAGAAAACAAAGCAGCTAGCCAATGCAATATAAAAAAATTCTCCAGATTTAAGACAGACCAACCAATCGTCAATTTAATAGAGACTGGTTTTAGTAGAGCGCTACTAGCAATAACAATATACGCACGCAATAAAACAAAATAATATGTTTGTGTAACAACAAAATCATAACTCCCACAACCATATTATGGTTGGACACATCCATGTGGATGATCATAAACTGGTTTTGATAAAACAAATCAGTTAAGATTTTTACTGAATAAATATTTGGTATCTATACTTTATTCAAATTAATATTGTTATTTGTATTTATCAACAATAAAATGATGGAACATTTATCTTATTGCGACCAACGTACTATTCTTATTTCTTTAACAATAACTTTATTATACCAACCAAATTATTTATCAAAAATTTAATTTAAGAATTAATATATTGGCAAAACATAAAAGTTTGTCACGAAAATAGTAGTGTTGTGACAAACACACAAAGTTAGAGATAAAATTTCCACACAAGTAAGAGATAAAATTTTCAGGAAACTTATTATTTCTTAAATGTCGTTCTTTTTGTAATTATGTTCGCTAATTTAAAAAAAGGCTGCAAAATTTTTAAAACTTATAGAAGCAAGATTATAAAGAACATTTAGTTCATAATAGCAACATTAAAATTATATATTCTATATAATTCTGTTCGTAAAGAAGAAGTAGGGAATCCCTCACGTCAACTCGGGCTTCAAAACTTAAAAAGATGGTTTTATCAACAAAATCAGTCAAGTATATTGACATCTAACAGACGTTACTCTAAACAGTTTAAAGAAGCGCACAAGTATCCTGACTTTAAATAAGCATATCAATAGATATTCTAACATGATAACATCTTGGAACTCTGAAACATAAAGTCCTATTGCTCAAAAAAGTTTCTTTTCCGAATACTATAGGGATTTTCTTATAATAATTGAGGTTTACGGAACGTTGTTAAACTTTTAGCAAGTTAACTTGTCCAACATATTCCAAATCGACTCAACATGCTCCAACATATGATACCAAAAACAAAGGCAGCATTTATTTTCATAAAACTTAAAAAAATCTTCTTAAAAAGCAATCGACTTTCTACTTTATAGCTCTTTAAAATTCGCCATAAACTACAAAAATATTCCAATTCTAACTCGCATTATCAAAAATTAAATATGTTCGTCTGTCCCTCTGTTAAACTCATAAATTTAGTGCTTCAGTCTCGGCTTCTTTATGATTATAATTTATTTCTAAGAATGTGTGTCTATGTGTATGTAAATGTGTGTGTTTGGGTTTAGTAGTTGTTTGCCTAAATTCTATGGATGCCTGTTTAGATGTATGTGTGTGTGTTAACAAACGAGAAAACTTTAAAGACACGCTTAAATAACAAGAAAAAACGAGAAGCATAACGTTATTGTTTGCAAAACTTTTTCATAATGTTTATGCTGATGTTGTTTTTCTTCTTGTTCTTGTTGTTGCTATTTTTGTTGGCTTATTTTCTTCTTGTCACTTTGTTAACAACTAAAAGATTGTAGAAGAAGCCAAAAAATAAGCAAGAAAGAAAGAAAGAAAAAACATAAATGTGTTTGTGTTTATCCGCTTATTTGTTTGTTTATATGTATGTGATTTAACAAGGATTTCTTACTAAAAGTTTACGAAACTTTAGACTTTAAAATCTAAAATTTGCGAATATAATTTTTAAGTGGCTGAAAAAACATGAATAATAAACATAATAGATAATTTATTTATTTATTTATTTATTTATTTATTTATTTATTTATTTATTTATGATGCTTAATTTATGTTAACAGAAAACAAAATTTAACTTGTTTATTTATTTAAAAATTAAAACAACAAATAAGAATACCATATTCCGCTATGCCGAATCTTCAGTACCCTCCAACACAAATGCATGTAAAGTAAATAGATAATGTTTCATACATACTCACATATACACCAATAAACCCATACGGCATATGAACGTTTTTCTTATATTTAACACAGGAACGTTACATGAGTCATCTAATTAAACTTTTTCTACTGATCCGATTTTTATAAATTTAGGAGCGATGATGAGGTACATATTTCTTCATATGCAAAATTTTACTCTAATTTGTAGATCTTTAATTGGAGATTTTACGAAAGAAATTCGCTTGAGTTTGCCCCAGATATCGGTCTATAACTTTCAATATACTAAACCGATTTTTCTGGTTTTAAATAGAAAACTTTTCAGGACAATAATAAATATTTGTGCCGAATTTCATTAAGCTCTGTTAATTATTATGGATGTGAACATGTCAACAACAGACAGATATACAGACAGACACCCGGAATGACAAAGTTGCACACGGAATGATAAAGTTAATATACACTCTTCACCACTAGTAGTGCTGGAGGGTATAAAAATAAAAGTGGTGTTAATTTCATAACGAAAATATGTTGTTGTGGTGAATTAAAATTAGAAAAAGTTAATTTAAAATTTGAAGCAAAAAATGCAATAAATATTTTAAATTGTTTAGAAAATGAGTTCCGTGGCGTATGAGTTATGTTAGTAAATAATAAATATAAAGGTTACGCATATATATTATAATACACTGTGAAATATCTAATCATATCATATTGTCGAAATTCCCTATAAATTTTGTTTAATAAAATTTAAATCAGAAAAAAATATCTGAAGACATGTTGGAATAGACTACTGCAGCACAAGGGAAATAAGCAAATACCAGGGTCCACTTAATTTGTTTAAAGGTGGTGTAAAACATTTAGTATTTAGTATTGGTGATTGGACAGTATCTTGAAAAAATATAACTGAAACTAATGAAGTAATGAAGCTAAATATCTTTAATAAAGTGTTCATCAAAAAATGAACAATTTTTATTTAAGTTGAATGGACAAAATTATTTTTAATGCAGAATAAAAAGGAGATTCTCACTTTTGTTTCAAAATACTTAAAATTTTATTCTAGAAAAAACATGGAAGATTGAATTGTTTTCAGTAAATTGCTTTCTCCGCGTTATAAGAGATTTGACCCTTTACATATTATATAAACAAAGTGCATTTTGGGAATGCCTGTTTTAATATTCTTTACCTCAAAACACTTTTTTAAATTAGGAAATTCTGATAGGGCCAGTAAAGAAAGCCTTCACCTTACATCCTCGGACTTGCTTTGCATTCATTCAAGATAGAAGATCTTTCGGAATTTAAAAAATGTAAAATCCTGGCAAAAGTTTTTGATTTAAAAGTGAAGAAAAGTTTACATGCAGCTATATAATCAAGGTCCATTGCACGTACCTATATAATCAAGGTACCTTTTTGCATTTTTTTAGCTTTAAAATTTTTTCCTCAAAACACTATTTTTTTAATCAGGAAATTCCGATAGAACCAGCGAGGAAGACCCTTTAACCTAATATTTTCCACTGAGTCAAGTTAGAAGTTCTTTCAGAATTGAAAAAAATTATATTCCAGAGGAAAATAATTAATTTTAAAGTGAAGAAAAAAATTACCACCCCTTTGAAAAAACAGGAAATACAAATTTTTAAATTTCTTTCATAAAATAATGAAATATAAGTGTATTAACAAGGGGCTAAAGTCCATCCTTGCCGAAAATATTCTTACAGATACAGTAGGACCTTTAAATGGGAAGGATTCGAATTGTCTGAAGTAAGTACAAGGAATTGATATGGAATAAACAAAATATATTTAATCTGTTATGATCCAACTTAAGGTGGCATTTCGCATCCTTCTATGTGTGTTCTTTTTTACATGGTTCAATCTCGTCTAATAATACTTAAACAACAAACTTAATGAAAACCATAAACTACATGAACATGATTTTTTCTATCTATTTTAACACTTTATTACTTTTATTATTTATTTACTTAGAAATACAAAAACACTATGTCAACTTTTTCTCTAAATTACAACAACATCTATATATAAATAAGATTTTTTCCATGATGCATCATGTCACATGAAACCAGTCAGACAGTTACATCCTAAAAAAGCCGTCATAGCATAAAAATACTAAAATGACAATGAAAAAAAGTCTAAAGTAAAACAGAAAAAATAGAAAAAACTTTCACAATAACAGCAACAACTACACAAATAACTTAGTATTATCAATAATAGTAGTTAAAAGCAGAAGTGGTAATAATAGTTGTGGTAGTATTTGTATTCATTTTTTTTTGTAGAGAAAAACATAGTCATAGTATTTAGCAGCATAAATGGTTGCACTAGACCAAAGAAACTAATGGACATATACACATAAATATATATACATGTATCTGATGGTCTGTAGTCATGCTGTCAACATTTAATTATTTGACTCAACACTATGCTGACTATAGGAATATAGGAATAGTAAGCAAAAAAATGTATATGTATAGATCTTAAAAAAATATCCCAGGATCATTGAAACAATATTGTTAAAGGACTATGACCAAATAACACATACAGAAACTACTACATATATGTATATGTATATGTATATGTATATGTATATGTATATGTATATGTATATGTATATGTATATGTATATGTATATGTAACCACTATGATAAAGTAAAGTACCCACTATTGTCACTTCTAAAAAGACTCGTTACTGAATAAAAATTGTCAACAGCAACAATAATAAAATAATAATAGAATGGAGAAATTGTAATAAAAATAGAAATGAGAGTAAGAGAGAATGATATGTTGCAACTAAGATACCCTCTACAATTAAAGCTATAAATGGGATACTATAATATTTTTCCAAAAAAGAGAAACCTGTAGGTAAAATTTCTAGTGCAGTCTGTTATATCAAGTATCAATGAACCACATCGGACCAACACGATTTTGGGTAGGAAATAATTCTCTGACCTCATTGTATTGTATTGGTGTACAGTTTGTTAAACAATGTTATATAAAGTCATACACATATATATAAAGTTATACACATATATATCACCTAATCAAAAAAGTCAATACCTATTTTATTAAAGGAAGGCGATTCATTTGGTTCACCTTGCTAGTCTGCTGTCTTTTTCTGCAAACTCTCGCATTATACCCGGCATAATTTATAAACATCAAAATCTGAGTCGATTATATGTCTGTCTGTTGTTGGTACGCTCACATCCACAATAATTGAAAAATCTAAATGAAATTTGCCTAAAATATTTTCTATTGGCCTGAAAAGTGTCTGCGATTCAAAGATAAAGACCAATATTTGAGGGTTGCTCCTACTTCAAGCGAAAACCCTCCTATGTCGATTGTAAACTGAAAGATAAGAATAAAACTGCTATAACGTTATTCTTTATATACCTCCATACCATTCTGAAAATTATCAAATCGGTTCAGTAAAAACAGTTGTAGTCAAATATATGAATAATTTTGTGACTCATTAAGTGTTTTTATATAACAAAAACTTTTATATATTGAGCGTTATTTGCAAGTGTATAAGTATAAGTGATTTTTACACTGGATATGAACCAAACATAACGTGAAGGGCATAAAAGATTCGAGATAGCCGAATTTAACATTCTTACTTATTTAAACATTTTAGCCGATGCAACGAAACTTTCAGATGCAGAATGAAATAAACAGTAGAGACTCTTCTGGATAAGATTTTTTCTTTTCCACTTTATCGATTCTGCAAGTTTCAAATACCTACAATAGAGCTGTAATTTCTGATTTGTACAAGAAAATCTAGATGCAAAAAGTCATTTAACAAAAAAAATACTATATTTTATAAGGTTTCAAGTCCATTTTTCATGATGTGTCTTATGAAATGACAATGTTACAATACCACTGGTTGTGGTGGAAGGTTCAAATATATAATTGTGATGAAATAACTGAAAATATTTTGTTTTTGTATTTTAGCTTGATGACTGTTATTATTAAATACTTGTCACAAAAGCACACAAACATCATTACACATTTAGCAGTTATGAAGAACATATACGGTCATCACAAACGCTGCAGAGGAAAGAAAAAATAATGAAACAACATAACAAAATTTACTGTTAAATATGAGGAAAATGGACCAACAATTAACCAGACGAATGAGAGAACACAATATAACGGAGACAATAAAACCAGAATATGGTTTCACATATGAAGAATATAAAACACACATATTGAAATATTTTTACAGACCAAGTGGGAGTGTACACATCTATAGTCAAGTAATTTATTATATTTTTTTAATAAATACAGGTCTGAAAAGTCCAATATCATTCCAAATTGGATTATTATATATTCTAATTTCAATACTTTGGAATGTGTAACTTCCAGTCCCGTAAAATTTCGTTCTAGAAAAAATAATTAAGAAGAAGGACTTGGGTCCTTAAATATTTATTACATATTATTTTCACCATTCTTTGAAATCCACTCAAGGTGCTGTCAAAAAACGTCTAAATCATTTCGTTATTCATTCATTTGTCTGCTACACACACACGCAGCATATAACTGAAATCAGTTTGAAATATAGCAAAAATCCAGGATCAGTTAAAATATTAAATAAATTATAAATTATAAATTACCTTAAACATATTTAAGAACAAAAATCTCATACATACCTGAAACAAAGAGAAAAAAGTTATTCAGCAAAATTAAGAAAGAAAAAACTTCACAAAATCATGAAAATGTAAAAATCATTAGAATAATTTTGTGTATTTTACCTTAAATCTTAAAATATAGATTTTATATGTTTTCATGTAAATATCTTAATAATGCTGATATTATACGTAGACGTATATATACAAATACATATTCCTATAACGACTATAATGTTCTTTGGTAGTCATGTATTTGATGCCAAATGACCTTGTCATTAAATTACGAAGCAAGTTGTTTATGTAGATGTTCGTGTTATTTAATGATTTTATACTTTTTTAAGTAAAAAGGATTCTCTTGTTCAATGTGTGCATGTTGTCAGATGTAATGATGTTATTTTCTTTTCATTTAGAATTATATAGACTTTTTTACTTAAACATTTTTGTTCTTTAGTTTTTTGGCGAGTTTGGGTAATAAATGACCTTGAGATTGCTATGGTTACAGACAAGGTAATGTACTATTTAAAATCATGTGGAAGGTAACGAGCTTAAATACTTACAAAAAATAAACATATGTTAAATGTTCTAAAAAATAACATATCTCAACTGAAACTAAACTAGAATTGAGCTAGAATTGAACTAAAACTAAACTAGAACTAAACTAGAACTAGTCTAGGACTAAACAAGAACTAAACTGAACTAAAACTGGACTAGAATTGAACTAGAACTGAACTGGAACTGAACTAGAACTGAACAAGAACTGATCTAGAACCGAACTAGAACCTAACTGGAGCTGAACTAGAATCTGCACTAGAACTGGAACTAAATTAAACTAGAACTAAACTAGATCTGAACTGAACTGAACTAGAAACTGACCCAAAATCTGAATCAGAAACAGAAATAGAATCTGAAATAGAACTGAACCATAATCGCAGCTAGAATTTGAACTGAAATCTGAAATATTAAAATTAACCAGAATCTGAACTAAAATTTGAAATAGCACAGCATAGAGTTTGAATTAGAATCCGAAATAAAAAATCTGCAAGAAATCTGAAATATTTTCTGAACTACAAACAGAATTAGAATCCAAACTTAAATCGAAACAAAATATAAACTAGAATTCGAACTACAATCCGAACTATAATCTGAACTGAAATATGAAATGGAAATTGAAGGAGAACTCAAGAAGAGCTGAAATAGCACTAACTGGAACGCAACTAGGATCTCTACTAGAATTTTATTTTAAAATCCAAGCAAGAACCTAAAATAGAATCTAAATTGAAATCTGAATTAAATACCTTTTTAAATTGAAATAGAACTCAACTAAAGCAGAAGAAGAACTCAAGAAGAGTTTTCTTTTTTTATTTTTTAAAAAACCAAGACAATTTTGTTTTTTTTTTTTTTGCATTTAGTTCAATATTTTTCATCAGCTAAATATTTTAGTTTATTTTAAATTTAGTTTTATGTTTCTTCAATGCTGCAAAACTAATTTTTAGAATTTCCAATTTTTCCAAGTCATTTTCCGGATATTAAATAGACATAAGAAGAAATAGTTTCTGCTGCTAATTTAATGTGTTACTGACACAGTTTTCGCAAAATAATGAAAAAGCGAAAACACAAAATAACCCTCCGAATGAAAAAACAATATTTGCTGATGTAACAATTTTAAACAGATTTTTCATCATCATCAACACCACGGAGTAGAAAAGCATTATGTACAATGTTTTTTTTTTTATTTACTCATTTAACCACATTTTGGTAACAACAACTCAATGAATTTCTTTATTAGCTTTTACCCGATGCGCTTTGGTGCCAAAGATTCTACTCATTCAGAGACCTCGAAAGAAATTAAACAAATTGCCAAATTCCCCTGACTCGTTCTAAAATGTTATTTAATATTTGCATTGTACGGGTCACCCCTCCCTTTGAGCCTAACCGTCCTACATTTTGTTCAGTTGAACTGTTTGCTAAAAAAAAAGTGATTGAGACCAAACTTGAGAACGCTCGCTGTTATAATTCTTAAGATCGATAATTCGAATTCCGTTATGGAGGTCATATCCGTCATAAATTTTGTCCAGTTAAACAAATCCTCGCGAAGGTGATTGAAACAAAAATTTGGAATTCACGCTATTATAGTTCTCTATATATTCGATAATCAGTATCTACTTCATATAGAGGTACCCCTCCCCCTGGTTGTATCCGACTTTTGTTCATTTAAACAGTTCCTTAAAAAGTCAGTGGTACTAAATTTTAGAACTCTCGCTGTTAGAGTTCTCTAGATAATCGATAAGTAGGGTGTACCCCTCCCCCTGGTTCTATGGGAATTTTTATAGCCTAAATTACTTTCGACTACTTTGGGATCATTATGTGAAGAGTCCAAATAAAAACGCATTTTTATATATGTACTAGGTAAGACCCGTTGCGCTTTGCTGCCCTTTTAAAGTAGGTGGTATCTCCACGTCCTACTTTTTTTTGCCAGCAAAAAAGATCCTTGGCAATTGGAACCGCTTTTGCTTTGTATGGAAGTACCTTTCTCCTTTATCCTACCCGTTCCATATTTTGACCAGTAAAACAAATTCTTGTGAAAGAGATTGGGGTCGAATTTGAGAACTGTTACTGTTATAATTCTTTAGATATTCGATAATCAAAATTTTCTCCCATGATCCTATTCGCTCTTCATTCTGACCAGTAAAACCGTTAATTGAAAAGTTTATTGGGACCAAATTTGAAAATTCTCGATGTAGTGGCTCATTAGATATTCGATTATCAACATTTTTTTCGTATAGAGGCCTGCAAAGCAGTTCCGTGATGAAGTGAATATCTCGAGATATCTTGAGATATTGGATTATCAGTATTTGCTTTGTATGGGAGATACCTTCTTGCCTTGTCCTATCGACATTTTTTATTGCTTTTGTTACTTTCGGACATATGAAGCTGATTTTGTGAAAATTTCAGCAAAATCGGTCCAGTAATTAGCTTTCCATAAGTCCCAAAGAGACAAACAAACACAGATTCATTTTTATACATATAAATGTATCCATATTTTAACCCTTTTCTTCCCCTCTCATCAAATTAAAACTATAACAGAAGTGTTGAATTTAATTTTTAGTTGTTGTAAAATTTTGAAATTATTTCTTTTTTGTTCAAGTGTCTTCCATGTTTTGTTCCGAAACGATAATGATCCATTCCATTCAATTTAATTTTGTTGTCATTTCTGGATCCTTTTCTTCACATATTCCAGCTTTATTGTTTATGTGACAATGATATTTTTTTTTAAGTTTTGTCACTTTGTTTTCCTTAGCTTTTTTTGAAGAGAGAAAACATCATCAGTTTCAAGAATATTTAAGTTTTTCTTCAACTTCCTGAGTAAAACAAGTAGAGGGGGAGAAAATATAAAATAAACAATATAAAAAATTTATATTTTTGTTGTTCTTGTTGTTGTTTTTTACTCTAAATGTCAATACTTTCCTTCTTTCTTTTTTTTCGTAATTTTCATTTTTCTTTGTTTATTATGGGAAAATATTGTTTAAATACAAAATAAAGAAAGAAAAAAAGAAAATAAAGACAAAAAAGAAAACACAAAGTAAAAAGAAAACTTTCCCTGTTTTATTCTTTCATTTACTTTGTTCATTCATTCATTTATTCATTTAGTTCAGTTCAGTCATTCATTCACTCATTCAGTCCTTTATGAAAGTCAACCGCAAGCAACATGTTTTTTTTCTTACTTTTTCTTCTCGATTTTGTTTTCAGTTTTCTCTCAACTTTGTAACGACAATTTGGTCATTTATTGTGACCATTATGAGCCATAAAATTTTATGTTGGACTTGGTTGAATATTTTTTTTGCGTCCAATCTGTTTGTTTGATTTTTGTGATGCTGCTGTAGCGAAATTCTTTTGTTGTAATGTCAATAATGGAGAAGAAAGAGAAAAATATTGATTATAATGAAGAATGGAATGTAATTGTTGTTATATAAGAATTTAAACTTTAAGGAACAATTTTCTAGTTCCCTTACAAAAATTTAAGAACCATTAATTATGAGTTCTTGTCTTTAATCGATATTAAATAAGGGAAATATAAAAATGTTAAACTTATGATTAAAGCCAGAAAACACTCAGTTTAAATACTCCACTCTAATATTTTGAATAGTTCTCGATGTTTGTTTTCTGAAATGTCTCTTGTCTCTTGTGACCGTTAGATGCAATTAAACTGCCCACAATATATCTCTCCAGATCAGAGATAACCAGACAATACACCAGTATGTACAGACATAACACGTTGATCAACAAAATTCTCGGCTTATGGAATTTTTTATTCAGTCACATACTAATTTTCATCAAAGCGGTTGATGTCGCTTAATTTTTATGTATGTATGTACACTGTAAAAATGAATAACACTTACAAAAAATCTATAATACAGAATAGGAAAAAGCATTTTTATTTTCCATGAATGAATGGTATGAAATTTAAAATGCAGAATTAATAACAACATCATACATAAATTTCGTTCTGTGTAATAAGAGAAATATTTCAATTAATTTAGCGTAATACACCAACATATTCACATTATTTTTTATCCCTTCAATTTTAAATTTCATATGTATTCCATCGATTTAAAATTTTTATATTTAGAAAATACTAAAAAAAATTACGAGAATCGATCAATTAATTCCTTAAGCCTTTCCCCTCTATATCTGATATCATAATTATGTATGATAATTATGTATTTCCTCCACCACAACAAGTGCTTCTAAGGGTTAAATTATATTTGTTATTTCGTGTCATGAATGAATAATTTAAGACCTCATAAAATATGTATTCATGCATGAAATCAAAATCTGAATCGATTTAGCATTATCCGACTGTTCGTTTATCTCTCTGTTGAGTTATACTAGAATAATTGTCCGAATTATTATTTCATGTTTCGCTGAGCAGTTTCCTTTTTGGAACCAGCTATGTCTGTCCATTAGCAAACAAGCTATATATCGTTATTTAAAACAGTCTTAAAATTGCGAAAAAAAATCTTTCCAAATTTAAAAAAAAAATAATTATATTTATAAAAATTTAACCATATCATTCCTACATACCTAATCATCACATAAAAATTTTAAAAATTCGGTTCAACAGAAAGAACATTTGTATGCTTAAAATATGACCAAAAAAGTTATTTTGTGGTCATATTGCATAACATAATTTTCCTAAATTTATAAGATTTTAATAAAATAAACCCGGGGAACTAAAATGTGCTGGGGGCATTATTTGACTCATCTCCCATATAAGAACCCTTCCCGGAATATGTTTTAAAGGTTATAAAACTCTCAAATATGAACCGATATTACCCATCTCGTTCCAAATTTTGCAATAACTCCCATATAAGGTTGTTTAACGGAAAAGAGTTTTGAGTTTTTTAAACTCTTAAATATAGATAATTTCTATTGAAATTATCCTGAATATATGTTATTAATATTACTAACTTCGGTCCATTTTTGATTAAAGCTCCCATATAAGAGCCCTTCCCGGAATATAGTGCTTTATATAAATCAATGCTATTTAAATTCTGCAAAATTATTTTTCTAACTTTCTTTAAAGTAGTTTACTAAGTTGGCAAATATTGTTCCATATAATGCTTTACTTCAAATTTAAGGCTTCTTCCAGAAAAAGGGTTTAAGCTTATAAGACTATAAAACTTAAAAAAATCAAATAAAAAAGTCATTAAAATTGGTCACATATATTTAAGGCAACTACCTGGAATGCTTTTAAAACTTTTAAATTTGAACTAATTTTATTGAAATTTGGTACAACTTTTCTTTTATACAGACTTTAAAATTGCATAAAAGGAACTGTTTTTGTTCTACGAAGAGATTCTGGGCGTAGCTTTCGATTAAATAAGATTAGACCGCCTGCACTTGATTTTTTAGAACATTGTGAAGCCGGATTATCTGACCTCTACGTTATTCCTGCCTTACAATACTCGCTAGCCCTAAACACAGAGCAATTAAAAAGCTAAAACATTTGCTTCGTTGTTGCTTTTTAAGACATTGTCGACAATAATTTTATTTTTGATTTTATTTCAGTGTTGGAAAATTTTAAAATAAAAGCATCTGGAGGTTAAATTGCACTGGCAATAAACAAATAATAATGGAGACAATAGGTTGTATGGTGGATATGTCGCTTCATTGTTCTAGCCAATCAATACACTGTCGGTACAGCAGAGAAATATTATGAAGCTGATACTTTTAAATGATTGTTGAATCTGCCTAATAATATTTCTAGCCCTACATCCAAAGTTATCAAGAAGGAAGAACGTCTTGTGGTAATAACGAATTGGTAACCTTACCTATCAATGCACTAGTGGCGAGCCACTCAAATTGTTAGTTCGATGAGAAAGGTTAGAAAGAGAGCTTTCTGTTAAAAAAGTCGTTTGAGAACTAGTTTAAGAGAAAGTAAAAAATTATTATATGGTGTTTTAAATACTTCTGAGAGAATTTTAATTGGCCATTATAGGCTCCGAATAATTCCAGCTTAAATCGTAATTTCGTGTGTAACGTCATAAGTGACCCCGTAAAATATATATTCTTGCAAGAAATCAAACTCGGAATCGATTACTTGTATGTTTTATTATCCATTAGCAAACAGGTTATTGACCGATATCTAAAACAATTTCAAAATTAAAAAAATCTAATTTATTTCACACAAATTCTTTGAACCGAAACAAAGACACCACCAAGAAAACCATAGCAGAGTGCGAAAACGTCTTGTAAGATTCGACTTAGCATTCTTACTTGTATTCATTATAAATTGTTTGGGTCCATTATAGGGTGCGAATAATTCTAGCTTAAATCCTAAGTGGTTAAATTATTCTTTATGGAAGACTTAAACCTAAATTGTTATTTATTGCCAACACTCTCACTTAGTAAATACAGTTAGCAGTAACCCTCGTATATATATCTGCTTTTCGTGAATGTCCATAAGAATTAGCCTTATTTTTTCACTTATTTATATTTATGTTAAACATGTGTAAACATAAAGGTTTAGTTTATATAATTCTCTTACTCTCTTTACAAATATTTATAAATATGTACATAAGTATTTGTATATATTGATCTTACTTTATGCTTGTATATGTATCTACTTTATATTTATTTATATACTTTGTTATACAAATATATACATACATAAATATTACACTAATACTAAACTAACAAATACCTATAAATGTATTTGTAGAGGGAAAGGAAAATGGAAATAGTAAATATACATATTTACACATACATACAAACATATGATTTTAACTGTATAAAATTTATTTACTTTTTATTTGCTTGACTGAACTAACGATTCTTTATTTTATTCAATTTTTTTTTCTTATGTGAAAACCAAATAGTTAGAAATCATATAAATACATGTTCAATAAACTAATACAAATACTCGTAAATTAATACATACTTATAGATATTTCTATATTGTATACACATGTGCACATTTATAATAAGAATTTATAGAATTTATTTGGCCTCCAGAAAATTATAGAGAAAAAAATTGTTAAATTGTGAAAAAATATGTTTTGATATTAATAATTCTTTATGAAGGGATTAAATGAAAAATAGAGAAAATTGTGGATATTAAAGCATTTTAAATAGAGAAGTTTTTAATTAATTTTATAAAACTTGTTAAAATATTTAATTTTGTAGTATGGAACTACAGCCAGACAGATGGACAGACAAACGGACATAGCTTAATCGATTCAGCTTTTGATTTGATTCAAATATATATACATTATGGCATCTGAAATGATTTCTCCTTAGCGTTACACACAAAACTGCAATGTTAATATACTCTCTACACCACCTGCAGTGGTGGAGGGTATAAACAACTAAAAAAGTTAAAGTCCATTGTGTTCAGACATATTATGAACCTTAAATGGGAACAATGAAGAATTATGAAACAATCCTGGTGGCATGAAACTGAGCTATGTTCCCCAATAAAGGAATTTAATTGAATAAAATATGCAAAGAATTTCAAAAGTATGGGATTCTACTTAGCAGCATATAATTGTTGCTTGTTGCACCCTACACCACAATATGTTGTTAGAGGATTATGTGATTGTGAAGAATTTTGTAACAGGTAGAGAGACCTGTGCAATCATCACCGCACTGTACGATTCAGAATCACTCTTGGAGTCAATTTAACGATATAGTTTTTCACTCCGACAACAATTTCTAATATTAACTTCTGATACTTTGGATCGGTTCCCCTAACGACCTGCTATTAATATACGGAGAGAAACGCCTTTACAGTAGATAAGTATTAACATTCGATTAAAGTTTTATCGACTTCAAACAAATTTTTCTTTAAATTTTTTTCAACTTTAAAATAATTTTCTGACGACTTAGGTATAGTTCAACCAATTTCTACTATTCACTTCTGGAACTTGGGATTATTCTCATAAAAAGTGGTTCTCATAGGAGTAACTACTATAACAGGCAAAATAAAATATTTAAAAAATGTTTAAATTTGTTATAAAATCAATCGAATAATATGTTTACTATCGAAAATACTGATTTTCTCTGTATAAAGGTAGTAGGTCCCAAGGGTTAACTATTAAAGAAACAAGTAAGAATTCTATATTCGGCTATGCTGAATCTTCAATACCCTCCACCACAACTGCCTGTGAAATAAATACGTTTTGTATCGTACATATGCACTCATGCATATACTTACAAACGCATACAACTATATAAACGTTTTTTTAATGTTACACTGAAACTCTTAATGAGCCATAAACCATTTTTCAACTGAACCGATTTTGATAACTTTTGCGATGATATTGAGGTCTACATAACTTAATATTATGTCAAAATTTCATTCTTATTTGTCGATTCATAATTGAAAATTTTACGAAAGTTTTTCGCTTGAACTTAGAGGTTCCCTCAGATATCGGCCTATATTTTTTGTTTACTGAATTGATTTTGCTGGTTTTAAAAGGAAAATGTCTCAGGACTATAACAAATGCTCAGGCTAAATCGCATTGAGCTGTGTCATTAACTGTGAACGTGAGCGTGGCAACAACAGATAGACAGACGAACGGACACAGCTCTATCGACTTAGATTTTGATTTGATGCAAAAATATATATACATTATGTGGTCTCAGATGATTCCTCTTTAGCGTTACATACAGAATGACAAAGTTAGTATACCACTACTCTTCACCACTTGTGGTGGTGGAGAGTATACAAATTAAGCGATTTTCATGTCTGGAACAAAAAAGTATAAATAGTTCCGATCGGACTTAGAGTTGCAGAACTATATACAAATTTCCAAAAGGGTGGTATTTTGGGACGTTTTTATTTTATTTTATATTTGCGTGGAGACTGACCCAACAAAATCTAGGCGTACTTTTTTAGATATCCCGATAAAGTTTTTCAGGTGTCTGTTGAAATTGGTGATAATGGGTCCATTTTTTACTTAGCCCCATACGAATAAAAAAACTCTCGATTTTTTGCGTCAAAATAAGACAATTTTCAATCTGCTCCCTTTGAAAACACAATCATATTATCTTTTGTTCTTCTCTTTTTGGTTACCTTTGGCTTAAAATAATTTCCTCTATTCTAAATAAAAGTTCTCCAAAAGTTTTTTACTTTTTGATGAAAAATGTTCAAATTAATTTACGTCCCTAACTAAAACTTAAAGAAAAATAACTACTGAAATCATTTAAATAGCTGAAAAATTCCAAAAATAATCGATCAAAATTATTTTAAGGTTATAACTAACTCATCCTTAAAACTCCCTCTGTAGCAATAAAATTTTATCAGGCAAAACAGCAGCAGCAACAACTGAATCAGTTGTAATGAAACCTCATTATCATAAAATGAAATTTCCTATTTTAAATGGTCTTTTCCTCAATGAGATATGCTGGTTGTGATGAATACTTTAAATTAAAGCTTTATTCCATTTAGTAGGTCCACGAACACTTTATGGAGCATAAATCAGTAACAAAGATGAGAGGCAATCGTGAAAAATAAATCAGTAAAAAATCAATGAAAATAATAAAAATGAAATTGCAGCATTTAACACTTTTATAACCGGAAATAAAAAATATTATGTACATTGAGAAAATTCAGAACTGAAAACATAAATATTTGTTTGCATACACTATTAGAAAATTTAGGTTAATGCATTGATAATTTGAAGGTTCCCGAATTTTTTGAAGCAAGTACTTCAATATTATGTCTTTTTCAATGTCCTTACTACCTAGACCTTTTCTCTCTCTGTATTATTTTACTTTATTTCCTATTTATGATTTCTTCCCTTTTTATACAATCAATTTTGCTCTAGAGCATATTTTATGTTTGTATATCATCATCTATATATAAATTTTTAACCCGTATCAAATTGTATCGCTTTGCCTTCGTATCATTTTCATCTTTTATTTTATTTACTTTTCATTAAAATGTTTTTGTTATTGTTTTTCTTTTTTTTTTTTTTTTTTTGCCATTGTCGGCATAATCTGACTCAGAATGAGTAAAAAATCATAAATAATATTATTAACCATTGTTACACGTTATCCCTCCTATTTTAAAGGTCATAAAACATTTATCGCTTGTTTATTGTGAACAATTTAACAACTGTTAACCCGTTTGTTGGTGTTTTGTTTCCTTTTTTTTTTTTGCTGTTTCGTCTCTTCTCATTTCGCTTGTTTATTATTTTTCCATTTTTAATTCCTGGGAGCATTATTAGCCACGATTATAAACAAGAGTCGTTTTAATATAAACAACTTTAAATTCAAAACTTCCTCCCTTAGCGATGTTTGTATTGATTCAGAGTTCCACTCGATTTTGTTATTCTTTGGTTGGTTACGTTTTTTATTTGCAAAATTATTATTTGAATACCAACGATAAAGGTGAAGTGGGAATTGAGTATTTTATATTGATACTTCAGTTCTTTGTTGGCGTCGGTGGAGTATGAAGACAGATACTTTTGTTGGTTAATAGATAAATTACATAAAATAGGAAAAATACTAAAATAAAAGATAGAAACTGAAATGTTTTTTTAATAATTGAAAAAGCACTCTATTGGAGTTAAAGACAATTTAAAACTTAATTCATGATAGTAGATGAAATTTGAGGGATTTCACAGGGTCTCAAAGTCCAAACGACTTTGAATTTACTTTTTCACCTGTTCTCCACGTATGAATCACAGGAGCATCTTTCTAAACGATTAGTATATGTCACTTGTGGGATGATTTATAATTTCATCAATATATCCATTTTTTCCTGAAGGACTCTGATCTTCACTTTCATGCCAAATTCGCTGGAGAAGTATCATTATATTCATTGAGATCTAATTTCGAAATTTATTTTGTATTTAATTAACCCGCCGGGAGTCATTGGGGTTTTCCCGCTGTACTTCAACCTTCGACTGAGCAATAGAAAAGTGATGCTACTGTTGTGGGCACTGGGAATAGCTTTAAGCCTTAAACATCTATGCTACTAACATGAGGATTATAGTACTTTAAAAATCTTCCTCACTTTCTGCGTCGGATTTAATTGGGACATAGTATTGGGTGCAGGTAATAAACGTATGCTATTGCAAAATCTAACTGACTTTATCCCGTTTCCAACTTACTAGAACCGTTTTCCCTTGTATTTTATAAGGCGATATTACTACATATGAGCATATAGTTGGACTGAGTATAGCATGTTAAGTCTATAGCATGTTTTGTGCTCTCCTAGAGTAGGAGAGCATAGAATTCTCTTAACAGTTCCGGATAAATATATTCCACTATGACAATAGATATTTCAATCTCCTTTCACAGTTCTCTCTGTAATAGTAAAAGGATATCAAAATTTTGCCCGTGTACTTGCAGGTGGAGGTTTGTGATTCGATTCGATATTTACCGTAAAGGATTTCGCTTATAAATTTACAAAACTTGTACTGCTTAATTCATTTCTATAAGATAATAGATCTAATCTACATTGTAATCATTAGGAAAGGGACTCTAGTCACTACAAAAGTTAAATAACTGAAATTCAAGGCACAAAGCTTTTTTCATAAATAAATGAATAGATGAATATGAAAAGCACGGAAGTGTGGAGCAAACGACTTGCGAGACAAACTCGACATAGGCATCTTTGCATCACACAAGAAAGTTCAAATTTATTAGAGTATAAAAATGTTATTAACACTTGAATAAAATATAAATTTAATTACATTTTAAAATATTTAATACACATTTTCCCATATTAAATTTCTTTAAATTATTTTACAAATTTAAATATTTGCAAATATATATTTATACACACATATTTATATACTTTATATATATACAATTTTTTATATAAAACGTAATTTCGTAATCATGTTTTTTTATTGCAAATTTAATAAAAACTTAAATACTTTTATTCCAATATTATGACAATATTAAAATAAAATATTCCAAAGAGAATGGAGGTAACAATATTAGAGAGTTTAAGTTTAACATAAAATTTTTAAAATAAGGTAGACGTTATTATTGTTTTATTAACATTTTATTTGAACTTCCCTACTAAATATTAACTAAAATATGAGAAAAAGATAAAGAGACAAAATTTATCTTATAAATACAGATGGGATTATCATGTTTATTTGTTTTTGTTTATTTATCTGTTTTTATTTTATTGTTAAAAAGAAACAAATAAATATTCAATATTAATCCCCAAAATAAGAAATTCATACAATTAGAAAGAAAGAAAAAAATCAGAAATACAACTAAATGAAAATTTTAGGAATAAATTTATAAATTTTTCATTTTCTTCAAAGACAGAAGAATGTAAAATTCAATAAATTGCTTAGGAATTATGACATCTTGAATTCCAGTGGGAAAGATTTCTTAATTTTAAAACAAATTTCAGATACTGAACTAAAATAGAGCTAAATTGGAATGCGAACTAGAATACTAACTAGAATCTAAACTTAAATCTGAACCAAAGTATGAGCTGGAACGGAACAAGCAATGAACTAAAGTTTATAAAAATTATTTTTGTAAACTTTGTAGTGCACTGAAATAGAGCTAAACTAAACAGAATTGGAATTAGAATCTTAATTCAATGCCAAACTTGTATATCGTTGAATCTGAAAGAAATTTTGAATTGTAATCTTAATTAGAATCAAAAGTAACTGAACTATAATCTGAACTAGAATCTGAAATAGAGCTGAACTAGAATCTAAAAAAGAATCTCAACTAGAATTTGAATCAGAATTTAAACTAAAATCTGAAGTAGTATCTGAACAAGAATCTGAACTATAATTTGAACTTCAACCTGAACTAGAATCTGAACAAGAACTTAAACTAGAATCTAAATAGAATCTGAACTAGAATCTGAACTCGAATCAGAACTAGAATCTGAACTATAATCTGAACTTTAACCTGAACTAGGATCTGAACAAGAACTTAAACTAGAATCTAAATAGAATCTGAACTAGAATCTGAACCAGAATTTAAACTAGAATCTGCATTAGAATCTGAATTATAATCTAAACCAGAGTATGAACTAGAATCCGAAATAGAATCTAAAGTAGAATCTGAACTGGAACTGACCTAAAAATTGGCAAAAAATTAACTTAAATAAAGCTGGAATTAAGATAGAACTTAGCTAGAACTGTACTTGAATTATGATATGATTTGAACAAAAGTTTGAATTAGAATCTTAACTCGAATCTGAATTATGTTCAGAGTTAGATTCTGAACTAAAATGTGAATGGCATTATATTATCTGAAAATTATAACTTCATTACAATTTTAATCCTTTACTGATAAAGTGTCTAGAGTAGAAGTTAAGGATCTTCTTCATTTTTCATATTAATGATTTCAAATTTCACATAAATTTAAATCATTTTTTAAATACATTTTACAACAATAACAAAGAAGAACGCTTTTGTTTCACAAATTTATATTAAAAACAACAAAATTCTCTAAAGAAAAAGTATCACAGCATCTGTTTCAATTTTTCCTTAGAACAATTTTCTTTATTTCTGTTTTCATCTTTCGTCTATTTTTCGTTTTTAAATTTATATGTGATTTTTTTTCAATGTGAAAATCAAAAAAATATAACTTGACAAGTTATCGTTTGAGGCATTGTTGGCCTTTGTATGATATTTTTCTATATATTTTATTCTGTTATTCTGTTTTTCGTTGTATTGTTTTTTGTAATGTATTTATTTGTTCGTGTTGTTGTTTTTTCTTCTTCTATATTTTATTTCATGCCTTCATTAAATGTGAACGTGAAAATTCGTTCGAATTACATCCTTTGTTTTTTCTTGTGTTCTCGAGATTTTTTTCTATTATTATTATTTTTTTTTTTGTTTGTACATTTTTGCCTTTGAGTTTTTGTTATTGTTGGTGTTGTTGGCTTTATATTTTTTTCTATCTTATATAGACAAACATTTTAGCTCGTGGCATTATAATCTTTTTGCAGGGTGTTGTACTTAGTTTCAATATGAACAGTGGTGCAGAACCAGAAAATTATTGTGTAGACCTATAAAAATTTCTCATTCGTCTTCAAGTAGATTTTTGGGTATACTATGCTCTCTATCAAATTTGTATGAACTGTTTTTTTAATTGAGAAATCATTGTTTTCACATTGCAACTATAAACGAATACAACTTTCAACCTTCTTTCTCAAACATGCCATTTAGAAAGTTGGGTTAAAAACAACACGTTTTTGAAAGCAGCGCCTGAACGAATTACGTAATCTTGATTTTCAAAAGATTCCAACAAACAATCAGTTGCATAATTGCAAGCTACAAAATAAGCTGCAATTTAAAATGACGAAACTTTAATTGTTAACTTAAGGGCTAAATAGGGAGTTGAAAATTAGGTAATTTTAAGTTCCATTGAATTGTTTTAATATTTCAAGAGTAAAAAGAGAGAGAATAATACAAAGCTTTTTCGTTTTGTATCGTTTTATTTCTCTTTGTATTTTGAGGTATCGCATGTCTAAAAAATTTTCTTAGTCTTCTTGGGATCTTCGAATATAAAGTTGCATGATTTCAATGAAGCTGACGTAATGACCTGAAGAACTGATGTTTGCAGTTTCGTTTTCTTTAATTGTTTTATCTGCGATAGTTTTGTTTTCTACATCCGTCCATCATAGTTGTGATCTGCCACTGACTTCATTTTATTTTTTCATTTAATTTCGTTGGTCGATTTATAGTCTTTTGTAATTTTTTCTGGTCGTTTTGGTAAATTCTTCCTGTCGTTTACTGTCATTCCAGGATTTTTGTTTTAACTCTTGTGTTGTGTGCCTCCTTACTTATTGCGATAACTGTCGTTGTTGCAACAGATTCTTGATCTTCTTTGGATACAAGAAATTTTCAGTTGATTCAGCTATTGCAGAGTTCATTATCTTTGTCAGAGATATTTTATTGTGTTGGTAGCAACAGTACCTCCTGTAGATCCTACAGCTGTTTTATAATGTTGTCGCTTTGAATTCTGAACTAAAGGAAACTGGATTTAAATTATGTATAAGCTTCCCGCAGTACTACTCTTCCAACTCTTTATATAAAGAAAACAGTATTATCGGTCTGATAACATCTGAAATCAATAACTACTCATCACATTCAGTAGATATAACACTATCGCAAAGTTTACTCGTAATACTCTCCACATCACAAGAGGAGAAGAGGGTCTATTAACCTTGTCATTTAAAATGTAATGCACAGTCATTTAAAGTGTTAAGTAAGGAAGGAATTATCCAACACTCCAAAAAGTATTTATTTTCTTACATCGATTAAAAAACCGAATCGATTTTGCTATATCCGTCTGTCTGTAGGAAGTATTCACACACCTAGACTAATTGACTGACTTTAATGAAATTTTGGTTGTATTAAGCAGCTAACAATTTAAAACAGATATATCGATCTGAGATATAGACCGATGTCTGATACAATTTCAATATTATGACGAAACCCTATTTTAATTATTTTATAAAAAGTAATTGGATTTAAGCAGAATTTAATTTAATTAGACACGGCGCAGTTGATTATAACGTTATTACTTTCTTTTGTCTCTTACAGTTTATTTCTTTAAAATTTCCACTGCTTTTTCTAGTTCTATTGGACGTTCATTCGTGAACAACTACTGACAGGTACATCTGTAACTGAGACGACAGTCTTTGGTCTGTCGGGTAATTGCGGAACAGAGATCCAATTGTCGATAACGGTTAGTAACAGTTTCGGCAATTGATGACACTGTTGTATCAAAGAACAACTTGAGTTGCTTTTTTTGAATTCGTCTTCAAGTGTGTTTTCCAAGTTTTGATATGCTATTTTCAGTAGTAATTCTTCCACTTGGTTTTCCAAACAAAATTGATATATTTAATATCATTTGGATTTGAGTTTAAGATCTCATTTATATAAGAAATGTAGTATATCAAGCTCATGGCTTTGGAATGTATTATCTCAAGATGCTCTGAAGCCTTCCGCAATTCCTAGGTTACGAATTAACAATCCGGTTGGGCACTCTTGGATCGATTACTAAGAACGGAAATAGCCTTCAGGGAACTACAGTACAGCCATTCGACATACTATTGTCTCAAGGTGAGTTTTTTATATCAAAAATTTGAGATTCCTACATTGAAAAATCAGAACCTTCCCTTTGCAGAGCCCTTCTTCGACTCGTTTATATATTAATCTGAAAAAATTTTGTTTTGAGGCTGTAGTCTATCCATTATATATCAAACTCATGACTCTGTAATAAATAATTATGACCAGAAGGTACACTGGATTCTTTAAGGCCTTGAAATTATCAAATCCTATTATTGCTCTAACTTCTAAGGTATAGATCTACAATCCAAAAAAGCACGTTCCTAACCGACTGTGTTTCAATGTATTCCATTTTTTTCTTCTATTTTTTTTGTTGTGTTTAAATTCAGTTTTGTGGTGTTTTATCATTCATTCGTATCTTGTGTATACGTGTATAAGGATACGGGATATATTTTTTTCTATTTATATTGTTGTTTTTGTTGTTGCTAGTTGTTTGAGAGTGTTGTCAGTACCCTCAAATGTTGGGTTTCCATTACTTGGTTCATGTTATTTTTTATTTTTTCTCTCTCACTCAAGTTTTTCTTGTTGTTATATTTTTGTAAAGGTTTTTAGCCTTAACCTGGTTTAGTAACATCGTATGCTGATAAATGTTAAATAATTAAATTAGAATTTCGTTTCTATTAAATTTTGTTAAATTAAGAGGTAAAGAGAGAGAGAGAATAAGAAGAGAATGTAAAAAAGAGTACATGAGTATAATGAAAAGTTTTTTCTTTAATCAAAAGCGCCTGTAGTAATTGAAGTAAAAGGAAGTTAACCAAACATAATTTTATTAGGAAATAAAAAGGATTTTGGGGATGAAAGGGGGCTTTAAAAAAATCCTTTAAGTGGTTGTTATGTTAATGGTTTTAAAAAGAGATTTTCACATGGAATAATGATACATAATTTTGATATTGTCTGGCATAACAAAGAAATAGATATTTATGATAATGAGAACATCTCAATTGTCTTTTAATTAGATAAGCTTTAGGCTTTTTAGCATTATGAAATTTCTAAGAAAAATGTCTCCTAAATTAAAATTTTCGGTTTTTTTTCTTACCTCTAAATCTGAATCTACTTCCTTGGAAACTAAATCCAGAAAAAAAATTATTTTGATTAAGCTTAGTCAACATTTAAATAAATACAATATCTTGTATAATTTATACAAACACTCACACATATACAAAAACAACAATCTACTTGTTCATTAACAACATAAACTGCTGACAATTGCTATAAGATTTTCTTTATTTTTAACCCACATCTAAGGCAGATTCCTCCACACCCAACCAACCATACATGAGACCATAATAATGACCTTCACACATTCGATATCGAAATATATTTTTGGTGGTAATGTGATCTATTACTTCAAAAACAGCAATTAAATAGACAAATGACAGGAACAACAATTGTTTGGTTAAGGAAGGGAGGGCAGGAGTCGAAACAGTAGCAACAACTGTCGAAAAGATTTGTGTGTTGAAATTAGAACTTACAATTGATATGGAAGTAAGCAAAATCAGCAATATTTTTTTTTTTTTTTGGAAAAAAGTATCAAACTCATTAACACAAATAAGAATGGGAATTTAGGGGAAGACATTAAATCTATTTTTGTATATAAAAATCTTCCTTGTATATATTTTATATATAGTAGTAGACTATAGAAAATTTTACTAATACTACCACAAATAACTACTAAGGCTTAACAAATAGACAGTGCAATAATGGCGAGAAAATGTGATATAGGAAAACGTTGAAGGTAAGGGGCCTTAATGAGAGGACATATTTTTGAATGGTTTTCAAAGAGACAAAAAAAATCCAGTGAGCGTTGATATAAGTACTACAATGGTAATCATGAACTTAAATTTATTAGAAATATTATTTACATAAGCCTTTTTCTGAAATCCAGAAAGCATATATTTCCATTGGTTTGTGTTTATAATTCTCTGCTTTATATAAGTTTCTTAATCATTTCTGTACCCTCCCACATGCATGGTTATGCGGGTATGTTTTTTTATCATTTTGTTTACAACGCAAAGACCCCATATATAGGTATGCCCTACTTGTCTGTTGACCTCTATCAAAACTGTTGATATACCTCAATGAAATTTGACTTGTCTGAAAACGGCAAGATGAATTCAGTAGGAATGCATCTGTAGTTGCCTATAGATGATGCAGTGATGAGCAACTTTGCAAATTTTTCTTTTTTCACACGAACTGAATTGACCACAGGTTTCGGGACTTAATAACCATATTTTGGTTCAGAACACCGCCCTCTATGTAAATTGATAACTTTTTTAATTATTCCTTTTTTCCAAAGGAATTAAAACATTCTTTGTTGAATTTTTTCATATTGGAAAGGAGATTTCTTTGATGATTTCATGCAAATAGCTCCAATAATTTTAAAAATTTAAATGAAATTTAGCACAGCAATAGTATGGGACTATGTTTTTCTTACATAAGTTGTATCTGTCAATTTAATTTCAATGTAATGCAAAATTGGTCTCTCAACCAATTCTAAGTCTTTGGTGGTACTGAAACCAACGCTTCCTTCAGTACTTTCGTTGTACGGCTCTCTATTCCTTGTTTCTTTTTTAAATTGCCTAATCGAAAATATTGGAGAGCACGTCTTCATTATATTTTAATCATGTCTTTTTAGCATTGGAAATACTTTTCAAGCCAACAAGCTGATTTGTATATGTAATCTCTTTAATTAAGCAAGATATTTCATTAGCATTTATTGTTTCAGTTGCCACTGAGGAGATCCAATGATAGATTTGTGGGTATAAAGTATCCTTAGAAAATATCCTTTATCCTTTAGTATCCTTTAGAAAATATGGTACGGAGGACTCAATATTAAATGGAGTCTGTATATCCTTAGCATCTGTAGTAGTCAATAGTCAAAGAATCGGCTTTGTAACTAAGCAACGTTTTACTTTGAGGATCGACTTCTTAAAGATGGATTTATTATCACCCCTTAATAAACATCCTCTCACTGGTCTAAAACTACTATAATTTAAACTATCAAAAAGGCCCTAATTCTTAATTCCACTACATATTCCATTGCACCATAAAAATCAATAAAACCACAGTAATGGCAATAACAACAACAATTCTAACACTAATACCATACACAATGTAATAAAATAAAACTAGAATGTCAATTTAACCCATATTGATATTTTATGTGAAGTTTTATTTTCGTATTTCATTAAAGACAAGTCAAAGATATAGATAAACAGGCAAATACTTACACAGACTAAATGGCAGACAGACTGACTCAAATACTAAAATATCACTTGACATACATACGCATAAAATCGAACACATAGAAAACATATTTAAACATATATTTGAAAGCACCCTAAGTACAATGCTTGTATAAGATTAAAGAGATATGTATGTGTGTATAAATCTACATTGAGAGCACAGAAGACAGTGTTTACGACAGGGCTGTAAAAAGGAGATTACTAAAAATTGGTCTTTCAACAAATTACTGATAATTTCAGAAATCAAAAAATTTTAATAGTACCAATAATTTTCACATTTAGGAAAAGAAGGATTATATATTCACTCTCAGCATCAGAACAGGTTCCCTAGCCGAGTCTTAGCAAATGCTAACTCAAATGAACATTTTTCTTTTTATCCCATTCTTTCAAGCTTTCAAATGAAACTCTTGTTGTTAATTGAAAATATATTTAAATCCTCTGAACCTCCCACATTATTATGCCAATAAATTTGTACAGACCTGCTTCCATATTTGTTTAAACGAGATAGAGAGAGGGAGAGCCACAGACGTGCGTGTCTTTAGCTTAAAATATAAGAAAAAAACTCAAACATACACAATTTTCAATAATATAAATTTTTTAACGCCCGTATACGAATTAGATACATTATGTTGTTACATACATTTATACATATTAACCCATACATTTCATATAGATATTTGTATTTATATAAACACTCTTGTAACAATTGTCAGTTTCAATATTGAAGTTTGAGGTTACATCAACACAATAATACCGGAAATTGAAATGTACATGACAATTCATATCAACAGCATTTTCTAATACTCAAACTATTACTAAATTTGTAGAAAAGTGTGTATTTGTAGATGTGATGAAAATAACAACAACAACTACTACAATACATTAGCAGCTATTTTCTATGGATAGACAAACAAAAATATTAAATTAAGTTTATACGTTGGTATATTGGGAATTATTTTGAATTGATTTTGGAATTATGACAACTGAAGGGTCTCAAGAGTTTAAGGAATCATATAAATGATTAAAATCTATTAAGAAGGCTTTTTTGCTGGACTTAATGGAGTTCTAATTAGAAAGGTAAAGGGGTTTAGGAAGAAAAAGGATATAAGATCTGGAGATTCCCAGTTGGTTTCAGATACTAATAAAACTAAAAGTTTATTGTAATCGAAATTTTATTATACTAATTATATAAATTTCATTGTTTTATAATTATTAATAATTAACAAAGTTAAGAAAAATGAAATTTATATAAAAAAATAAACGAAATCACATATGGTTGATCCATGTATTTCAAAAAGTTTTGAAACAGAAAATCATTCCCAAACATTTTGAAGTCTTCAATATTTTATTAAAGTTTTGGATCGAATTCGAAAAAATTTCCTTCAAATTTAAGCCGCATTAAAAGCTTCGTTTGTAAGAAGTATATCACTTTGACATACCCAATGCAAACATTTTATGGTGTACAGAATCTTTAACTAAAGACAATATCAAATGATAAACTTTTCAATCTATAATCGGACCAAATTTCATTAAGCTTTGCAGTTGTTGTGGATGTGAAAGTGTCAACAATAGTCTGACAGACAGATAGATCAACGTAGCTGAACATTGTGACAAAACCATATTATGGTTAAAGTGGTTCCATATTTTGTTGCTTCAGAAATGTATTATGAACAACAACATGAGCGTGACAGCTTTCGTAACCATAATATGGTTGTACGAGAAACAGGTTAACGGACAGACAGATGAACATAGCTTAATATTGTGACAAAACCATTTTATGGGTAATAATATGTTTATGGAACGTCTATACTTTTTGTGAGAGAATCATATTCTATTGCATCAGGATATATTATTGTCAATAACATGAGTTTGTAAGCATTCACAACCATAATAAGTTATGGATGAATTTTTTGACTGAACCATATTTTGAGTAGGTACAAACATATTTTGTTAGTTTATTTGAAAATATTATTATGGAGCGGCAACCAAAATAGTTAACCATAATATGTTGCATATCCATTATACATACCATAATAATATTGTTCTAATCAAGTCATTATGCTCAATTTAAATCTATACAAAAGCGCAATATAAGGAAATATTTAAATTTGTTTAAAACGCTTAAGGAGGTATGTCGGCTCTCTCGTGGCCCTAGAATTTTGCACAGGGTATTTAAACAACAGCTGAAATCTTATATCTAAGTTAAATACCATATTTTTACGTCAACTACTCAATTTCATGTAAGTTTTAATATCAGATCAAAAGTAACAGATTTACCTCCAATAATGTCCTCAGATTATCAAGGTTAGTTTATGACAAAAAAAGCATTCAAAAACAATAAATGATTGTATATGGTTCCAAAAGATTTTACTTCCAGAAAGTAAAGAGATATATTGAACACATTTTCACATATGACTAATCTATGACTCAATTTCTTACAAAATTTTATAAACATTTAAAAATCGATACACATTTTTGTAGGACTATAGATAACTCTATTTAGACTATATAAGTTCCTTATATAGGTGAGCCTTTTTTCTTCTCTGCAGTATAGCGTACTTTATAGTTGGCTTTAAATGTTGCTATAGCGTGTAGTCTTATCTATATCTTTTCAATAGTAGAGGCTATAGCTTTACAGCCAAGGCTACAATCTGTTCTATAGCTGAGACTATAATCTACTCTACAGTCTAGTCAAAATAGTGAGCCTTAACTTAAGTCCCAATAATCAATAAGATCTAAAATAACATCAATCGCATGACCACACTTCCTTGAATTTTAAATTTTCGTTTTAATTAATATCTTCCTGTCATTTCCACTAACACTGTCATTATAAACTACAAGAACAAAAACAATACTACAATTATTTTCATTAGATTCCAAAATTTCTATAGATTTATTTATAACACAGAAGAAAAAATATCTCATTTCAGTTTCCTTGCAATTAACTCACTTATAAAACTTTGTTGAAATTTATTTTTGGAAAATTGAATCAAAATGACAAAAATAAATTCAATGGACACAAAATGAAAGATGAGATTTAAGGCAAATCAATACAAATCAAATGTTATCCATGTTGCTCACAACTACTTAAAATACACTAACAATATATTAAAGGATACAAAAGAAACAATATTGGCAGGACACAAAATAAAAGAGGGGGAGGCTATGAGATACAAATCTATAATATACAGTTAACTTTAACTACATGTATTTTTGGTTAAATAGTAAAGTCAACAAATGATACACTTTGTCACCTACAATATTTAACAAAACAAATACGGGGTTAAGGCACACACTCAGACAGACAGGCGGATAAACAGATGGAAGGACTTGAGAGAACCATACTAACACATTGGCATAGGAGTTTTGTAGAAATATCTAAACATTTAATTTGTAAATGTAAAATCACATTTACATTTACATTTTATTTACATAATGTTTTTTTCTTCTACTTTGTTTGTGTGCCTGTCTGTCTGTCCTGCAAAGAGGTGGTTGTAGTGCTGAGGTTGAAAAAGAAAATCTATTTCCTAATTTGTGGTTTTGAATTGAGATTCAATGTTGATGAACGGTTGACCATTTTTAGTAGGAAACATAAACGTACAATAGATACAAGTTTGAATGACATTTACATGAAGATGATTTGCAACATAAACATAATTAACCAAAAAGTGTATAATGAATAAAAATTTGGGAGAAGAAATATCAACAAATTGTATTTTCAAAGTTATATAAAATAAGGATATGGAATTAAGAATAATTTAAAATTAAAATTTATTCAACAATTAGAAAAATAGAAGTATTAAATTATGTAAAATGTTGTTTTGCGATGGAATGGAAACCTTTTGTAACGGGATTTTTATAATACTTCGGTTTTGATCAAGGAAGTAAGAAATTTCAAAACGATCTGCTTTGTTGTATATTATTTTATATGAATATAAAACAATTTCAGAAGATAAAATTTAGATCCGCCACTGGTGTGTATGTTTATTAAAGTAATGCCCTTAAAAACATAAATTAGAGAACTCAATAGATCAATATATAAAATATTGACAGCTATACGAATTTATTGAAACACAAATAAAGTTTCTTTCGTATACAAAGCGAACGAAAACTTTCATTCGACTTAGAATATCAGGCTATGAATTTCTGTGAATAAGTTTTTAAAGAAAATAAACAGAAATTCTATAATCAAAAAACTAATAGCAGAATTCTGTGCCTGTTCCTGTAACTATATTTGCCTTAACCCCACACATTATTAAATGAAAAATGATAATTGATGTTATTTATTGACCTGGATTGTCATAGCATTTCAAAGATCTCTGATTTTAGAGTGCAAGTCTCCAAACTCTTAAGGCTGAGAGTTACATAACAGATGTTGTACTACTTCAACTTAATAGCTCTTACAGTAATCAATAAATGTGCGGATCGCATACTTACAACCAAGCAGTGCCTGGACAATTACGCTTCTAAAATACTGTTTGACTACTTATTCTATATTCTGATCTGTAGCATCAAAGAAATTCCCTCGAAACGGCGATTATTTAACTTAAATGATAGATTAGCTTAACATTGGATTGAGAATGTTTCACAAACCATTTTCTGCTATATATTTGCCAATCCGTTCAATAAATAGGATTTCTATATGTCATTGGTCCATACCAAACAAATGTGGTGGTGATATTTTATTTTGTCTAAAGTGTTTAAAAATTTCTACAGATATTTAGGTCTTATTATATTGGAGTTCAAAGACCTGATCGTAACCCACAAAAATATTAGTTTGTGATTTACAGAGATGGTACACCCATCCAGTGTTACCATTGGTGCGACTATAGTCGCAAAGTGCGACTTTTTAAAATTTCCCAAACCGTTTTTTTGTAATTTCAATTTTCGGCAATGAACTTCATGAAATTTCATTAATTTGGCTTAAAAAGGACATATCAATAAATTTTATAAAAAAGAAATTAAGAACGATAGAATAATAATAAATGATACTTCTGAGAAATCATTATGGAAACTCAATAGTGATAATTGGAAAGAGTACAAATCCATCATTATAAAACTATTCCAAAAATCTTATTTTTTTTTTTGCAAATCTTTTTTTAGGTGCGACTTTTCTTTAGCAAATCACCTTTTAGATGCGACTTTATTTTTCAAAATCCCCTTTTCGACTTTTCGAAAAATCTCAATGGTAACGCTGCTCCCATTCCACCTAACTGGCATAATAATAACATATATTTTATCCTTAACAAATCTTGTACGAATTGGAAACTCTGAATGATATAAGAATATGAAAATCTGTGTACGACTTGGAAAGTCTTAGGGATATGCGAATATAAATGTATATCATTAGAGCAAATGTCTGTTTTCGTTTCATTTTTAGTCTGTTTATCATCCGTTCATAGTGAGAATTTGTTGTACTGCCATTAACACCTCTTTGGATCAAACATTTTCCTAAAATTAGTTCTTAATTAAGTGTTTACAATATTAGCATTTAAGTGCCAGTCTCAACCATCCTAAAATTCTTTTGGAGAAGATTCCATAAGAGTGGCAAAATAACCCGAAATTGAGAAATAATTTTTGCCACAAGATTTCTCGGCCTTTAATCATACTGAAATTGATAACTTTGCTATTCAACACTTTGTCTGTCCAGAATATCACCTTTGATCGATGCCATGTCAATAACCGTCTGAACAATTTCGTAAAATTAATTATTAATTAATTGTAATCAAATAGCTCTGATGCAAATTTTTCCTATATCACTCAGTCTGAAATAAATTTTCTTTATGGGGAGCTTCATAAGAAAAACCGGCAATTTTAATTAGAAACATTTTTGACCTGTGATTACACTGAAATTGATGATATCACTATTCAGCATTGAAGAAGATTTTCCGATCAATGTAAAATCAATAACTGCATCAAGTATTGGCAGTGACCGATTTTGAATAAATATTTAGTAATAATAAATAAAAAATACGATTATCCTATCGATATAAGTATCATCCGACAGGATTTGCGATTTAAGAACATAAAAAAATGTTAAGCACTTTAGCTCTCATGAAAAAATCCATTTAAACACTAAATTTTATAAGAGTGTTAGTGTCACAGGAACGTACTACACAATTAAGCATAAATCAGAAAAGCAAATTATACAAGGGTCGTTTATAAATTTTTCGAAGCTGCCATTTACAGCTAACAATAATTTAAATGAGTTGGACTTAAACGGCTATAACATTTTGATTTATTTTTTTAATAATAAATTTTGAAAAGTCCCTTTGGACAATGAAGTTCATCCAGAATTTGTTTACAAGTACTCACATTACGATTTATTTATTTATAAAAGAATAAAATTTAAAAAAGTTCTGAACAAAAAACTGAATTAATGTTGCCACCTTTTCGGAAAAATCTCAAAAATATCAATTGTTTTATACAGTTATTGCAACGACATTTTTTTTTAAATTTTGTAAGGAATCTGGCACATATAAACAAAATGTTAGACCTTCAATGAGCCCGATTGCATAAAAAGGATGAAAATTGTAAACCAATTTTCATGAATTAGCAATTACCTACAACAAGAAAAATCTGGGTGCAAAATTTATTTTGTTTTAATATTGAAAATAATTTTGGAAAATTTTTAAAAATTCAACCAACCTAAGATGAGCAACTTTGAGGGGTAACGGACAACGAGGAGCCTGCACTCATGTGAATCGACTTGAAAATTAATAATATTTAATAATTAATATTTTCATAGTTTCCCATAATTTAAATGATATAAAAATGACTTATGAAAAAACTATTAAAATTAATAAATTTTACTAAAATATTAAATAACTGAAATAATATTATATTGATAAAAAAATGTTATTAAGAATAAAATTTCTAACTGATTCCTTTAATATGACCTCAAACTTTTGCGATATATATTTTTTGCAGAAATTTATCCTCGTAATTCTAATGGGAAAATAAATTTTTTTCTTGATTGTATCTGAAATACTTAATTTATTTTACTTATTGGTTTTAAGAGAAAATTCATTTCCAAATACAAATACTATATAAATCATAAAGATGTTATAGATTAAATACCATAACTAACAGTAAAAATATATTACATCTTTTAAGGGGAAAGATATTACAGTGTATATCACAAAATCTAATCTCATCCCTCAGAAACAAATCATTTCACTTAAATATTTGTTATTTTTACTTTCAAATCTAGTTTCCTAATATTAACCGAAATCCTTGTATTTATTTGTTTCATCTTCCTTAATATAGAAATAGTACTCATTTATGATTTCAATGATGTCATTAATCATCAGCCATAAAAAACTAACATTTGCAACAAAAACACAAACAAACATGGAAAACCCAATAAACGGAAACAGAGTTTATTGAATGAGAAAATTTCCCACTACTGACACTACTTAATACACACACAAATATATTTTTAACCACCCACACACTGTCTCATATTTATCCTAAATCGTGCACAACATGTACGTACACATGCATGTCTCATTTTTTAAGTGTAGTTGTAAAAAATAGAACTTAACGGAAAAGTTAAGACAAGACAAAAACAAATAGACTCTCATTTGATATGAGTAATGATTGTCTTTTATTGTTGATTTATATAAAAATTGAGAAATAAAAAATAAATATAATAAAACATTTAAGGAAACGGAAATCAAATATTTCAAATTACTAACACATACGCAAAACGACAATATAGACGATAATAAAGTTATTATAATGACATACACTGACAGTGGATTTTTCTTTCAATTATAAACATAATTTTATGAAATGAAAGATCTAAATGTTTTAATATTGTTATATAACATTTACAAGGGGAGCGTATGAGTTATATGTATGTATTGAATTTCTTAATTATTACTCATACGTTCGTTAGTTAACAAATCAAAATAAAATATCTAATTATTCTATTTTGGCTGTGTCTTTTTATTTTTTATTTATTTTTAAATTTTATTTGATTGAAATTATTATTACATATTTTATTAACATATTATTAACTTATTTATAGTGCTTTCTGTCATATTGCTCGAACATGTAGTTTATCACCGCTTACAATATATCACAAGGTTTTATTTACTATAGTAGCAAGATTCCAAAACAGGCCAAAAAGTAATTGGACACATTATGAAGTCTTATAAAGAGAAGAAGCCTTTTTTGAAAACATTCCTTTATGTATATTTCAATATTCAAATTTTGGGAAATTTTGGTTGTTCAAAACTTTAATTCAGCATTAATTAGAGCACCAGCAATATAAAGTTTTAACTAGGAAGTTGCGAAAAATTTGACAGAACATACGTCGCGTCATCTAGTAAGCCGTAATGATATTTCTTTTTTAGAAAACTTGACTTCAATTGCCGTGCTCTGTTTTTAGCATCTCCATTTTTTGCAGCTTTTCTGTCAGCAACTGTTTGAGCCTTATTTGTTTCTAAACCTGGGCAGGACCTCCCGGCAATTTGGAACATTCATTTTCTTTACTTAGAGTATAAAAATTGAACCAAATGTTTATACATACATACATACATACATACATACATACATACATACATACATACATACATACATACATACATATATACATACATATATATATACATATACATACATACATTCAATATCAAATTTTGTGTAAAATTTATTCCTTAGAAGGCGATATTTTTTCATTAAAACCTACCGAATCTAGTGACATCTGAAACATGAAATTCTTCTTACATATATCGTTGTCAAAGCAAATATTCTTATAAAAGTAATGCTATTGTGCGACTAATGCACTTAAAGATGCCGTGTAAAGTATAGACTTGTATAGGAGCTCCACATGTTAAAGAAACAATTTTCATAAAATCTGTCGATAAGTTTGGGATAATTACAATAAAATTCGTAAAGAAATTGTTGTTAAAGAGGTTTGTTTGCATCAAAATCCTCATTAGAGGGGAATACCTCTATAAGAGAGTTATACAAAAAATTGATCTGTCATAAACATTTTTAACAGGCTTCGTTCCTCGGAGCCATTAAGTTATTTTTGGAAGTCCTACATTGATTGAAAGTTTTAATTGGACACTTACATGAAGGGATAGCATAATAACTCTTTTTTGTGCTTATTCCTTTAGTAAAATAAAATTATGTGCCAAATATCAGAAATTTGTATTTAAATTGCCATTAGTCTGATACACATATTTTGGGATGTATCAATGTTTTACATATTTTGGCCTATAAATGTTTTTTCAATAATCCGATTTTTATGATGAAATATATATAAACCAGTCTTTAATTCCCGTAAAACAGGTCCTTATTTAATAAATCATTGATCTTAAAACTTTATCGCGAGACTGGGCCTTGTGTAAAAACAAGGTCAAATAATGTTCCCAGTAACCTCGAAACCTATTGCGATAAATCCACTACATAAACAATTTGTGGCGTCATATCTCTTGTCACTTGTTCTAAACCCCATTAAGGAGTTTGCTAGAAAGAAAAAAATAAAACCAACAACTTTCTAATAAAAACCCATAACAAACAATAGTTTTCATTTCAAGAATTTCACTTTATTACTTTACAAATGCAAACAACAAACAAACAAAAAAAAAACACTTTTATTTTTTATAAGTTTATTTATTTATTTATTTGCGCAAAACAATATTGTTATAAAGAAATTGAGTATAAATTTGCAATACTTAACGAAAATAGAAAAGTAAATGAAGACGAGAAAAGCAGAAAATAAAACTCTATACAAACAAATAAAAGAATAACTGAAAGAAAATTATTTTCTTTTGCTTTTTCTCTTTTTCTCTTAAAATAATAAAAGAAATATAAGAAGCAAGAAAGTAGAGTAATAAAAAAACTCATTGTAAAGAAAACGAAAGAAAAAAATTTTTGTAACATTTTTGTAGTCTTGGGTACCCTACAGCAAATGTGATCTTTGAGATGTGATTTTAAGGAGCAAAATATGCTTCATTAGTATAACTTAAATTTTAGGTGACTGTAACATTCTATGCGTAAGATTTCATAAAGTTAAAACTGAGGCAGCTACTCCTTCAGCAACAATTATAGGGGCAGAGTCGAAGACCCTAAACTTTTGGCCACTTTCGTTATGTTGACATATAAAGAATCTAAACTTCATTTTTTTAATTATTTTATTACTTAAACTTTAATAAAACTAAAAAGAATTACGATCTATTTTTTTAATTTCAATGCGAAAATACCCAAAATCCCAATCATACATTTTTTCACTTGACCACTTTATCGACAGAAAATACCATTTTTTGTATATCACACGTTATAGTTCTTAATTAAAGATAATTTAAAAATGATTCTATTGAGATTTCTTTTTTCTCAATCATAAAAGAGTTTCTGAATAATTTTTAATATACTAACATACCCGAGGTGGTAAATTTTGTGGGGTCACCGATTACTCTCATTAATAGAAATAGGCTTGTTCTTCTCCAATATAATGTTGCTCCGGCCAAGTTAAATTTCATTTTCATATTTCTAATATGAAACAAATTATTTTCAAAAAATCTACATGTTTGTCGTTTTTTAAATGTGTCCCTTTGATACACTTGAGGGCGATAATGGCCTACTAAAGGAATGTAATCATTGTTTTGGGCATACCAACAGTATTTCAGAAAGCAATTGCTTCTTTTCCACCTGAAAAATTATAAGAATATTTGATTTATTGAGTAAGAACAAAAGATCCCTAAGAAACGAAACCACTAAACTAATAACTTTATTCACCCATCTCTATTTAAAATCTATCTATTAATTCAAGGAATTGCCTTTTTTGGTGCAAATACCACATTTTCATGAAAATACCACATTTTCGTTCTTGTACCCACTCTCTATCTCGATCCATTAAGAAACCTTTTAAAGAGAAGCAGCCTTTCTTTGTAAACATTCCTTGATATAAATTTCGGTATTTATGGAGTCCATTGTATGAAATATTTGGCTTGTTTGCCACCAAGAACTTTTTGGTAAATTTTAACTACTTCTGGGTTCTAAACTTTTCTCCAACATTACCCCTTACATCAGCAACAAACATTTTTTGATGAGAAAGTTGCGAAAAATCTGACAGAACATAAGTTTCGTTATCCATTTTGCAGAAAGATTTTTTTTTTGTTGAAAACTGGACTTCAATTTCTTGATCTGTTTTTGGTCTTTAAATTTTAAGCAGAGTTACTGTCGGGAACTTTTTGAGCTTTGTATGTCTTCAAACAGCCATTGGCTTTTACTTTTCATCATAAATAATCCGATTACTGAGTTAATCGATTACCGGATGTGTTTCGAACTCTTTTGAAAATAGTCCTACAGAAAGTTGATTAGTTAATTGCTCTATCTGGGCTGCTGCGGATGTGTTTTCAAAATGCTTTCTATTAACGGACACGTTCTCCTGGTACGGTTCAATACAAATTGGATTTGAAGTTACAAATTAGATTTTGGTAGAAATATTTGTAATTTTACTACGCACTCTATTTTTAATACTCATTTTACTAACATTTTAATATTGATATTTCTAATTTGTTTCACATTTAACATAATAACTGATAAGTGATATAGTGCAACAGTCACTACTGAACCCATAGTGCTCTAAAGGATCGCCCAAGACCGACTATAATGTGCATATTTTTTACTTTAGTTTCAAATAAAAGTAATTCAATACACTACTTACAGTTCAATTCAGTTTTTTTGGCGTTTATTTCATTTTTTTTTCTAAGAAAATATAAAAAACAGCTGCATTTGGAAAAAATTTTCTCTTGCGATTTTTTTTTTTAATTTAAACACTTTTTTAAGAAAAGAGCACAAACAAAGAGAGAGGGAAATGTGGATAAAACAATAAAGTTTTTTTCTTACAATAAAAAGACAAAAAAGGCAAAAATATCTTTATTGCTAACAAATTTCAAAGAAAAAAACAAATAACGTTGTGCGCAGATAAAAGTGAATTTCTTTGCCAAAATGCAATTAGACTTAAATGCAATTTTCCATTTAACGAAATTACTTATTTTCTCATGCACAACCTTTCACATTATATGATTCAATGACATTTTTGTCAATTGAATAATTTATTTTGATTAGAAATCACATGAATACATACACACACACACAGTTACTTGTCATTATATATTTCGAAATATAGTGAAAACAAAAAATTATTAATATTTTATCGTATTCAAATCAAGTTGATTATTTTCATTTTCATTTTCCATTTATTGGTTTTTCGGGTTTTCAGTGCTCTCTAATCACTCGTGTACTTTACAAAACTAATTGACAGATTAGTTGTCATTTAATAAATTAAGTTTCATATTTGTATTACTATTCCGTTTGGTTTAATCGACAGGGTCATGGAGGGAGAAGAACATGATGTTATGAGTGTATAAATAAAACTGTTTAATTAATTATAATATTTTTTGGAGGTCGTTTTCATTGGCTGAATCATTAAGTGAGTATAATTTTCATAATTGGAAAAATATGTTAAAAATCTGTTCTCTTAGTTTAATTAACATAATGAAGATATTAAATATCATAGTAATTTTAGTAATTAATATTTATGAAGTACTCATATATAGTCGAACTTGAAATTTTTGGCATTTTAATTAATACTAATTAAAAATCTCTTTAATAAAATATTAAAAGGTCTAGTGGCCTCGGATATTAAAAATACCGTGACACAAAGCCTTCGTTGAATTATATTAAACTAATTGGTATCGTTAAAAACCTAATTACTTCAGAAATATTTATTTGTACAAAATAAGATATTTTTTATTTGGTACTAAATTTCTTAAAAAAGTATCACAAAAATCTATTTTTCATACCCTACACCACCATAGGAAATTGGGGTGTTATGCGTTCGTGCTGATAATTGTAACATACAGAAAAAATGGTGTTATACCCACCTTTATATACAATTTATACAATTTCCGTCTCTCTGGTATAAATAAGTCTTATGATATTCTAAATCGATGTGGCAAATTTTGAGAGGATCTGTCCATTGCTTTTTATAGATCCAACATTTTAGCCATTTTTACTATAGTCTAGTATATTCTGGCTATTTTGTGAAAAACTAGTGGAAAGATTATGGTTGTATACTAAAGTTACACTATTACCATACTCCATCTTGTCTAAAACGCTCGAGGTTACCATAGAAGCCAAGAAGGAACCATCGTGTTAAAGATATAATATTTCCCACGATCGTTAAGCTGTCGCCTCTTTGGTGCAAGGAATTAAATAAAACGTGCTTTTTATAACGTTGAAAAAAAATTGTGTTTTATTCAACATTTAACGAACCCTTGACTCCGCTGAACCTACTCCACTGACCAGCGGAAATCCATGTCGTGACATTCTCCCTTTCAAATATCACTTCGTAGAGCATAAATATCACATATACGTTGGTATTGTAATAATTATTGTTCAAATTATGATATATATAAGCAAAAATCAATGTGCAAAATTATACGAGGATCGGTCCACAATTTCACAAAAATTTAAATTTCAAAATAATTTACTTAAGAATAAATCAGAAAACAAAACTATACGATGGTCGTTTTATAACTTACATTCTTACTTGTTGTTCGTGTAATTTTATGAAAATATTTTTTCTCACCATCTTTATTTGTGAAATTAATTCTGCGTTTGTTTGTTAGTTAATTTTGAACTTAAACACAGCTAAACTACTGGACCGATTTTGTTTACTGGACAAAATGTGAAAAGATAAAGGTCAGATAGGACCATGGCGTAAGGTATTATTAATGAAACACAAATATGAATTGGTGAATATCTAAAAAAATTTAGCAGTTAAAATTCTTAAATTTAGTCCTAATAATAGTTATGCGTGAAAAGATAAATGGTCGCTTGTGTTAAGAAAGATATTAATTGTTGAATATCAAAAAACCTATTTCATCCAGATTTTCCAAATTTTGTCTTCTTCCTATGAAATGAATTTACCGAACAAGTATAAAATAGACAGGTATTATAAGGAGATATATCTTCTATTCAAAGCAATTATTAGTAGTCGAATATGAGAGTTTTTACTAGAAATTATTGAAAAATGAAAGTTTAAGTTAAAAATGCAATTTTTAGTGAAAAATTAAATTTTAAGTAAAAAATGCAATTTTTAGTAAAAAAAGCAATTTTAAGTGAAAAATGCAATTTTTAGTGAGAAATGCAATTTTTAGTAAAAAATGCAATTTTTAGTGAAAAATTAAATTTTAAGTAAAAAATGCAATTTATAGTAAAAAAAGCAATTTTAAGTGAAAAATGCAATTTTTAGTGAAAAATGCAATTTTTAGTGAAAAATGCAATTTTTAGTGAAAAATGCAATTTTTAGTGAAAAATGCAATTTTTAGTGAAAAATGCAATTTTTAGTGAAAAATGCAATTTTTAGTGAAAAATGCAATTTTTAGTAAAAAATGCAATTTTTAGTAAAAAATGCAATTTTAAGTGAAAAATGCAATTTTTAGTGGAAAATGCAATTTTTTAGTGAAAAATGCAATTTTTAGTGAAAAATGCAATTTTTAGTGAAAAATGTAATTTTGAGTAAAAAATGCAATTTTAAGTGAAAAATGCAATTTTTAGTAAAAAATGCAATTTTAAGTGAAAAATGCAATTTTTAGTAAAAAATTCAATTTTTAGTAAAAAATTCAATTTTTAATAAAAAATTCAATTCTAAGCGAAAAATGCAATTTTTAGAAAAAAAATCCAATTTTTAGTGATAAATTCAATTTTTAGTGAAAAATGCAATTTTTAGTGAAAAATTCAATTTTTAGTAAAAAATGCAATTTTTAGTGAAAAATGCAATTTTTAGTGAAAAATGCAATTTTTAGTGAAAAATGCAATTTTTAGTGAAAAATGCAATTTTTAGTGAAAAATGCAATTTTTAGTGAAAAATGCAATTTTTAGTGAAAAATGCAATTTTTAGTGAAAAATGCAATTTTTAGTTAAAAAGTGCAATTTTTAGTGAAAAATGCAATTTTTAGTGAAAAATTCAATTTTTAGTGAAAAATTCAATTTTTAGTGAAAAATTCAATTTTTAGTGAAAAATTCAATTTTTAGTGAAAAATTAGATTTTTAGTGAAAAATTAAATTTTTAGTGAAAAATTAAATTTTTAGTGAAAAATTATCAAAAAAATTCAAAATTAATTAACAACCCTCGTATAAAATTATTTTCATAGAGTGCAGATGTGAAAATTTGGCCCTTTCGAACATAGGTTTTTGCATATATTTATCTCAGTTAAACCAAACATTATTATAATGACAACGCAGATGAAAGATTTTTAAAGTTTAATGTGACACTCGAATTTCCTATTCCGATAGGCATCGTTAATAACACCTGCCAAATTTCATCAAGATATCTCTTAAATTGTGACCAACATTCTGCCAACAAAGCTTGGATGGACAGACGGTTGCAAGGACTTCGTCGACTCAGAAAGTAATTTTGCATCGGTAGGTATTACACCACTTTTCTCTTTTATATTTACAAACATTGGCATATCCAACCAACTATGGTGGTCTAGGTTACAATTAGAGTTTTAAAAATCTTAAAGAGATTTCCAACTATTTCATGAAATTTATGTTAATTTCAAAATCCGATTATATTAGTTTTGAAATGATTTTTCACGGGTTAATTCCGAAATTTTATATTTTAATCTCTATTAACGATTTAATTACACATCGTGATTTTAAATAATAATTAATGAAGCTTTTAGCGAATTTTCAAGAAATAATGCTAAATTTTTCGACTAAAAAATTTACTCACCTTTTGTATATTATACTTGACTCGATATATGCGACGAACAATATTCCTGTAAGAGAAAAAAAAATTAAATATTTGTTAATAAATTAACAACGAGTATGAACGCAATATACGATTATGGGTATGAATCTTCAATACCCTCCACTACAAATACACACAAATATACATAATTAATTAAGAAGGAAGCAATTGTTGCGGACGCCACTTCTTAGTCACTTTTGGAAGATTGTGGGAAGATTTGTGCAGATTTACACATAAAAAAAACATAACATCTACTTGTAGTATATTTGGAGCCGTCTCCCAGAAGTTGTTCAGATGATAGTAAACAATTTTCAAAAACAAAGTACAACATAACTGCTTGATCTACTCAAAGTATACACAGAAGTGTCTTCCAGAAGATATTAAGAAGATTACTATTACCATTTAGCCTTCTTGGAGTATATAAGGAAGTGACTTCCTTATTAATTAAAGTTTTTATTTATAAAATTATTTTAAAAAATTGTCTAAGAAGTGACTTCTGGATGTTTCTCAGAAGTGTCGGGTGAGTCACTTCTTTCTTTTTTCTGGCTTTTTTGAGTTATCTACCACTTCGAAAGAGAACAACTTTTCCTGATGATTTTTTTGATAATATCTTCGGCGATGAATTTCAACTTCTATTAGATTCATCTAAGTCACTTCCGCAAAAAAATGTAATGAGTCATAAACTTATTAATATTTTTTACTATATCATTTTTATACTCCACCGATTTTGGCAATTTTGGAATGGAATCTTTTGATTTATAATTAAGAATTTTAAGAAAGTTTTTTTTCTAGAATGTAGAGGGTACCTCTGATATTGGTCTATATTTATTAACAGACTTAACGAATTTTGGTGATATTAAATAAAAAGCTTCTCAGGACTAACACAAATACACAGGGAAAATTTTAATGGGTACTGTCAATTATTGATGGAGTTAACGCGCCAACAACAAACAGGCAGACGGACAGAGAAACAGACAAACGGACAGACATATATCTGACGGACAGACATAGCTAAACCGACTAAGTCTTTGATTTGATCAAAGAGTTCATAGTTGATTCCTTCTTAGCGTTACACATGGAATGACAAAGTTAATATAACCTCTTCTCCACTTGTGGTGGTGGAGGGTATCGAAACAGAAAAACTTGACAACAATTTTGTAACAAAATTTTAAGCTTTAAAACTCAGCATAATTTTTATAATCTTAAAACATTAAATCCATTACGACATTTCCCCAAACAACCTCTTAACAATTTAAAATTTTCACTATGTTGCATTTCATGAATATTAAACTGAAAAATCCAACAATAATTAACTTTAACACAAGTTAAATCATAACTTAATCTTTGAAAAGAAACTCAACAGAAAAATTGCATCAAATAGAAACTTTTTTTTGAAAAACTAAAAAAAAAACTCCAAAACTCATAAAACATTTAAACGAAATTTTCTTAAACATTAACAAAAAAAGTAGGAAACGAAACTTTTCCTTCCTGATTTAAAGCTTTAAGCGATTTTTATAATAAAATATTTAAACTAAAAAACTTTTGAAATGAAAAAGCAGATAGAATTCATTCAAAAATTATTTTCCCATAAAAAAACATGTAAAAAATATAGTCGGTCAAGTCTGACTATTTAATACCCTACACCGCATTGTTGGTTATTAGTGGTAGCTATCGAAATTAATGATCGAACCTCGTATAAACAAATATTCTAATCTGTGCTTAAAAGTCCAGTTAATTATGATAAAAATATATATGTAAGATTTGCGCTCATTAAAAGGACCTTTTCTGGGGAGAAAATATGGGACCGACCCTCGTAAATTTTCATACATCGACTTTTTTCCTACATTTACCAATAATGACATATATGTCAGATTTAAGCCCTGAGTGTTATTTTTCACTAATATTGAATGTGATCTATGGGAAATACTGGACCAATCCTCGTATAATTAGGCACATCATTTTAGAATATAATAAGACTAATTGTGTGTTATTTCATTGAAATCGCTATATATTTAGAACTTTTATGACACTCCGGGAGTAACATTTGTATGGTGGCTACGTGAAATTACGGAGCCATCATCACCTGTTTCAATAGGTATTGACCCTGACACTTGTAAAGTTTCATCAAGACATCTCTAAAATTGCGACCTTCATTTTGTTCACAAGATTTACAAGGACAACCAGCCAGACAGACGAACGACTCAAAAAATCATTCTGAGTCGAGCAGTCTATTTAAAAGTGGTGGCAACAACCTATGATGGTGTAGGGTACAAAAACGAGAAGAATATTTTATAGAAATAATTTATATTATTTTTTTAAACAGTGAATTTTTCCTTTTCAATTATTAAAGTGGTTGTATAATATGGAATCGTTTTAAATTTTTAATGTTTTCAAGTCCACAATAAAAATAGACTTGATGTTGGAGTGAAAAAATGGATATAAACCAATATAATGTGGTTTATGATAATAAAAGGTTAAATACACAGGACCAGGATACCAGGAATGAAAGCAAAGTAGAAGAGTGGGTGAGAAGAGTAATGAGAAAAGAGATGAGTGATGGGAATGAACAGAAATAACATAATTCTTTTAAATAAATATTTAAAATAGTTTTAAGTATTAAAATGAGTATTCTTGGGTATTTTTAATAAGGTGTAGTGCTGAGTGAGTGAGAGATAAAGTTCAAACGAGTAACATCTTACACGTAAATACTCACTGTTTCATATGTTTTCCATAAAAGAAATTAAAGCAAAATATCTTTATTTTACAATATGCAATTTCTGAATATGCAAATTTAGAGTTTCATAGAATATTCTGTATTTTTTTGTGATCTCAGTGCACTCTTTGGGCATAAATTGCATAAGATTTATTAGAAAAGCTTTTGGAATTATTTCCATTTTCACTTTTTTTCGCTGTGTCCCAACTTAAGGACTCAAAAGATTTTCTATGAGAATGAAATTCGGAAGCTGCTGGAAAATCTTAGACGAATTTTGATATAAGACGCCACTGCTGTCCTTAATTGTCCATTGGAGTAATCTTTCCTACTAAACATACTATTACATATTTGGGAGCTAAGATGTCCCTGAAAATGCGACACTTCAATTTTGCATTTTTCTATAAAGGGACAAGTTCCACTGTCCGAATATCAGATTTAAACCAAAACATCCCAACATGACACATTCTATCTCATTCGAATGTGTAAGTTTATATATGTAACTAAAGAAAATATTCTCCATTTTGGATTTGACAGAAAAATATGGATTTGTCAACAGATCACATGCGATTAATTATATTTTCCGCCAAGATAGTCCAAAATACCATTAAGTACCCCCACACTTCACAAATTGTGTCTTTTTAATACCATTCGCAAGGTTTAATTTAGATCGTGTCAATAACTTCACACCGAAATTTCTTTAAAAACCGCAAAAATATGGATTTGTTTAAAAAATATTATTTTAAATGCGATAAGTGATTTTATCATCTGTAGAAGTGGATAAGTTGAGTCCAGGATGACTTTTATAATCGTTTTTTAACTTAAAGTAAATAGAAGACAGAAGTACCAGTGAAGTCAGTAACTTCACTGGTACTTCTGCCACCAAAAGTGGTTAGTATGTAATAAAGAATCGGCTAGCTCTTTTAGATGATTCATATATTAGTTTTACTTAGAGTGCAAAAGCTGTGATAGAGAAAACTACGTAAAATTGTAAATTAAAGTCGTTGTGTGTGAGGTATTTCTGTGCAAAAAGAATCAGTGTTAGTGATGGTGTGACTTTCTTGCAAATACCACCATAATAGGATGGTGCTTGTTGAGTCTATTTTAATAACGTCTATCCATCCTTTGACTGTCCATTAGAAGCTAATGAACAAGGTAATCACTTTTAAAGATATCTTTCTGAAATTTTCATACCTCTCGCACAAGACCCACTTCTGAATATCACTTTGAAGAGTTTCAATCTTATATATGTTTATGTATAGTATTATTATGGAGGTCGTGCCAAGAAGGTTATAAAAGTCCGATTTAACCGTTTATAACCTTCTTTCTAATAGGCTCCACCAACAGATGTTAATCTGGGTAAATTTACTTTATCATCCCCTATGAAACGCTTAATTGGAAACAATTTCACGTCAACAGTAATGAAGAATATTGGATAAGAAATTATGGGCCGATATCTGGAGCAAACGCAACATTTAGAAAAAACTTTTCTAAAATTTACAATGGAAAGATTTTATTACAATTTTTATTTTAAATCCATTAGGCACAGCTACAAATAAGATAAGATAATGATCAAAGATTATTAAAAATCGGTTTAGTAGCAAAATGGTTATAGTGGGATAACATTGATACACCCCAAAATCAGTGTGTAACACAGATCGCAATTTTGAGGATTATTTTCTAAAATTTGCACATATAGATTGCTCTAAGGCCATAACTCCCTTATAAGACCCTTTTTATGGAAATTCTGAAATATAGACTAATTCTATTGAAGTTTTTATCTGACTTAGGTATGGGTTATTAATTTAGTGCATGTTATTATATAAAGCTTCCATATAAAGCCCCTTCCCGGAATAAGAGTTTAAGCTTGGTTTTTAAAAAAATTTATAAAAACTATTTTTCTAGATGTGCTTCACATACGAAACTTTAATGATATATCAGTCCTATATCTCACCTATAAAGCTCCTTCCCGGAAAACGGAATTGAGCTTATAAAACTCTTAAAATGAAACCATTATTTTTTTTTTGAAATTCTGCACAATTATTTGTATCCTAAATGTACATAACTTAATTGACAAATATCGGTAAATATTTCGTTATAGCTCTCACATAAGATCTCTTTCCAGAATGTAAGAAAAGTTTGTCATAGCCGCATACGTTCGCAGGACCATTCAAGATTTCTTTTTAAAGTCTAAACACTTCCTTTTTATTCCCATTTAAACTTGTACCAAAATACCTGTCACCTGCCCAACACTGCTGTTAAAACATCTAAGAATATTAATTTATGTCTGTACTCGTATTAAAGTGCAATTTTATGAATTATAGTTATAAATTATGTAGATTATAATTCATATTAATCCATAACACAAAAAGAGACCGCATAATATGAAAACTCTTAATGCAAAAATTAATATAGAAACTAATAGAGAAGAAGAGCTAAATGTAAAATCGTTTTAAATAATAAAAAGAAGGGTCATAATAACCTGGTTTATACTATATATTCACACACACATACATATTCATTAGAAAATATTTTATATAGCAAAAAGGAGGGGAAATATAGTAATAATGACTATGATAAAGTTGATGATGAGGCAAGGGTGTTATTAGTGGCGGGAATGATTATAATTATGACTGTTGGTAATGAAATTTGCATTAGAATATAAAATTTAGATAAATATGGTTTAATGGGGAGGAAAAAAGGATAAATATAATTTATTATTTTAAAGAAAAACATATAAATTATTTTTACTATAAAATAAAGAAATAAATATTTAATTAGATAATAATTTCTGTAGCTTAAATATAATAATTAATTAATGATTTATGAGGGGGAAAATAGAAAGAAATTTAAAATTTCTTTAAATCATTCTAAAGAGTGAAAATGAAAAATTGTAAACATACATATATTCTAATTTATTGAAATTAATAATACAATTTACAAAAAACAACAAATTATAGCTTTAGTCTCACTCGTGATTTGAATATTGAACTTTCAAAATTCAATAACGTTTTATAGTTCTTTCTGTAGCTTAAGTTCCACCGCAATTTTGAATACTTTCAATACTCTTTTAGCAGCCGTGAGCAGTTTGGAGGCTTTGGTAAAACTTAAGGACTTGTTTACCATATTGACTTGATGCCAAGTCAGGCTTAAAATAAGCGGATTTATTATGAAAGCTAATAATTGGAGACTGTCTTTTATTTTGATAACATTCCTTTGGTATTTATAGAGTCCTTTGTAACTAAGGATTGGTTTTCTTTGTCGCAATCGCATATTGTTTGCCATGTTAAGAACTGTTTAGTAGTCTTGCATTTGGGTTATAAATATTTTTCAACATTCCTTCAGGCAGATGTTTGTAACGGGATAAAAAACTAAAAAAGTAAGTATACCGTTCGACTCAGAATCACTTCCGAAGTCGATTTAACCATGTCAGTCCGTTCAATCCCAGTTTTTAATATATTCTAATAAAATCTGGCAAACGGTATTATTTTCGCCAAGTACAAATGGAATTTGGACTATAAAATGGGTAAATATAAAATGATTTATATGAAATTTGGTTAATTTTGGATAAACATTTATGTTATGAAATTCTAAAATGATAATACGAGGATTTGGTAATTAACTCTCATAGGTTCCACATATCTCCCTTCCCCAACATCATTTTAAAAGCTGTAATCTTTCATACCCCTGGGTATTTCGATAATATTTGGCCAAAAAATAATAAAAAAAACTGGTAAGCGAATTATATATACGAGGGTCGGCTCATAATTTTTTCTAAGTCCCACATAACGTTCCAGAAAACCATCTTTTAAAGCGCATATAACGCATCAAATAAATGTTGGCATAAAACGACCATATTGCACACTTAAGCGTAAAAAAGATAAACAAGTTATACTAGGGCTCTCAGCTAACCAGACTGTTTTCCTATCGGATGTGATTGAAGCTCTGTTAATTATTCTTTGAGCTTTGTTAATTATTGCAGATGGGAGCGTGGCAATAACAGGCAGGCAGACAGACGGACATATCTAAAGCGACTATGTGTTTGATTTAATGCAAAAATATATATACATTATAGGATCTTAGATGATTCTTTCTTATCGTTACAGACGTCATGACAAAGTTGATATACCCTCTTCACCCCTTGAGGTGGTGAGTTGGTGGAGATTATAAAGAATTGTTTATATATTTTAATGAAAAAAACGTATATTAAAAATTTTTCGATCTCACTCCTTATTCAACTTTTTTTAAACCATAATTTCTTAACATTTTAATCTAACATGTTTAAAATTTTAAATTGACTTTAAAGCCAATAAAGTATAAAGTATTTTTAGATTTCCTTGAGGTTTATTTTTGGGACTTGCAACTTTTTTCTCCTTAAAAATATTTTCAAAGATTTTCCAAAATGTGTTGTAAATATTTTTAAATCGTTGTTGTCTTTTCATTTTTAATAGAAAAAAATCCAAAAACATAAAAATGTTTATTGAAACTAATTTATATTCTAAAAATGTCTGCAATAACAAGAAATCACTTGCTCTACAAGTTACAACATGTTGTGCCTTTTAAGAGAATAGACCCATGGATAATATTTACTACCACTTTTCTTAGTACTTTCCCCATGTTGTATTATTATGTATCGGTTCTTTATTACTCTGGAAGTACTTTGTAAACAACTCTTTTTCTTTATTTAATTTATATTCCTTTTCTGTCTTTTCTCTTAAAGTAGGGATTCCTTTTTTTGTAAAATATCGTTTATATATTTTTTTATATTTGTTTCTATATTTTTCAACATATAAATATTTCTCTTTATCCATCTGTGGTATAAACTACTCAAATATATGTATGTATGTATGTATGTATGTATGTATGTATGTATGTATGTATGTATGTGTGTATTGGTTTTCGATTTTATGTTCATTTTATTCCCGTTTTATATGAGAAGTCGTATTTGTATTTGTATTTGTTTTTGGTATTTTATTTACTTATACATTAAATTTATATACATTTATACCAGCATGTAGTCATACATATTCGTGAAGGATCTTATGTAGGTATAAAGATTGTATCGTATATATTTACAATCCTTTAAAATCATTGCTTTTATTTTCTAGGACATTGAGGGCGAGGTAACGTTCATCATAATATTGACTTATTCATTCATCAGTTTTATTTTAGAAAAAGTTTTTTATATATGAATTTTTTATTGAAAATAGGGAAATGAAAGGATCTAAACTTAAAGAGTACTATCTGATACCATGTTTAAGAAATTATATTAACAAAGACTATTGACTTAAATCTGACTTCAAAGAGGTGACAAGGTGAAGTCCACAAAATATCAAATGCATTTATTTTTTATTTTTTTCTGGTTTTATTAAAAATACCCAATAAAGGAATTATTTCAAATCAAAAGCGACTTTTACTTTTGGGAAAAATGTAATTTGTAATTTTCTTTACCCTAAAATTTATCGTTTATCAAAATTGGTTCTAAAAAACGTTAAACCCCAAAAATGCCTATTGAACTTTGGATTCGAGTATTTACGAAGATTAAAATGGTTTTTCAGGTAGTTCTGAATTATATATGCTCTTATACAAAATTCTTCGTAAAAAATATTTACATTTTTTATTTTATTTAATATTTAAATTGCAGAAGTACATTTATTGATAAAGTTATCTTCACATTGTTCTTAATTAAAGTGTTGAAAACTGCAATCTAAAAAATGCGAGAAAAACATCAAAATCATGTTTGAGCAGTTTTGGTCTAATATCATAAATGAAGAGTTCACATTTAAAAGATGTCGTGAAAATTCCATTACTACTTATATGATTATAAAGGGCTTTCAAAGTTCAAGATCTTAGAACATTAAATCAAATTCTGATTAAAAAAGGCTCAGAAGCGAGAAAGTATAAAACTAAGTGCTATAAATTTCATTTATGTTTTTAACAAAATTTTATTTGAGATAAAAATTTTTCGTCCAAATTTTTTTTTTTAATTCTCCATATGTTGTTTATTTTTAGAAGAAGGTGTTTTGAACTAAATATGTTTTTTATTTATTTTATTTTATTTTATTATTTTTTGATAAATAATTTTTTATTGATCTGAATTATAAAATAATGCTTTTGGATATAATTCAAGAGATGGCTCAAGATCAAGGTTTTTTAAATGAATGAGAATCATATATTAACACGCAGTTGAAAATGAATGAATGACCAATATAACCCTTTAACTCCACCATATAGCCAATGTAATAAAAATACAATTCTTTACTATCATCATGTTAAAAATAATGCCAATTCATCCAGTCGATGAAAAGTTACAGATTTACTTTTAAAAATATCTATTCTGGCCTACGGCGCAAACTCACCATCACTTGAAATAAAAAGGTTCGACTTGATATCAGTAGTGAAAGGTATGTAAAATATTAATGGATCTGGGTTATCAATACCATATTTATCCGAGTTTAGGACCTTGTAAAACCACCATTTTATAACTATAAGTACCAAACTTAAAACTCATACATACTTTTACTAACACTTTTCATTCATATCAGACTAAAGTTTCGGATATAAGGAAATCCATTCCATATATTTTTTTATTAATATAAATCATACGTCATCATGTTCTTCATTTGAAGAAGACAAATCGCATGAAGAACATATACCGTGTTAAAATGTAAAAGTGAAAATTTCAGGAAAACGTATCTAAACTAATTACAAATTTCAACAGAGCTTTTGAAGTTTGTATGCTGAAATTAATTAAAATTTCTGGCAGGATAAAAATTAAAAAAAGGCTCTCCCACAATTGGATTAGTTCTGAGAAATATTGAAATATGTTCCAAAGGGTATTAATATTTTGACGAACAAATTCAACGGACAATTAAAGGAAAAAATTAAAATAAAAGTGAACAACAGGGCAAAATTCTGCTGGTTTTATTTGTAAATATGATAATATGAATGTCCCAGTCAAAAGTTGTTTATTCATTTTCATAAATTTTCTCTGCAAATTAATAAAGAATATTAAAATATTTTATTTTGACTATTATTTTAGCTTTATAAATACGACCAATAGGGAACAATAGTAAAAAATATTTAAAAATACTAGACATTTCTTTTAATATACAAATGGGTATGCAATATAATAATGTCGGTTTTATTGCTTAAAAAAATATTTTATCTAAATGCTAATCGCTGATCAATATATTCCTTTAGCTCTACACACTTAAAGAACAGCAGCGATTTTGAGTAAATAATAAATAAAGTCCAAATCAAATATTTCCTTTGAGATAAAGTGTACTCCAGTAAGTGCGTTTTGCATTGAAAGAAACCGTTCAACCTTTTTAACTTAGACTTCTTCAGGCCTTTTATGTCGTTATCGCCATATTTGAATAAATTTCTACCAGCAATGGATTAGCTTTTTCCCCATTTTCTAGATAAAGAGTTTTACTTTAATAAAACGATTGAAAAATGCGTTATACTTTAGCGTCCATTAATAATCATATGTGATCTCAAAGACGAGAAGTTTTCAGTAAATAAGAATTATGTAATTCTTGCATACATTGAATTAATTCTAGCTCTGCTCCAATTGTGAGAGAGCAGCAGGCGTTTGTGAAAAGTGTGTAGAATTTGAAGTCTAATCTATCGAGTCTAGAAATTTGTATTTTCTACATCACTAATCTAGAACAGAGATCAAATTTTTCGACTCGAGAAGTCATTATAATAGAATTATGTTAACGTAACAATGATTTTCATGTACACAATAAAAGATTGATGTTCTCTCAAAAGTATGAGAGAGAATATTATTTTTAGTTCTCTTTGAAACATAAACATAACAATGGGAACAAGTAAAAACTATTTCACTTTTAATATTTGCCTTCATTGCCACTATTAAAACGGGAATTTGTAAAGAAACCACTGAAATAATAATTAAAAAATGAAGTCGTCAACACCAAACATTTAGATAAATATATATTTCGTTGTTTGGATATATAAATTCCATAAGTGAAGAGTTTTTACAGTGTAAAATTAAGCAGAATAATTTTTCGCTACTTCACACACAAAGTCAAATGTACAACAGTGATGGCGGACATCTCTAATAAAGAAAATAATGTTAGAATAATTCTACTATCATGAAAACACCTCAACATTGCCTTAGGATCCTTGTTTTTATAGCGTATTTTAAAAGTTTCTCTTTGTAAGTCTACATTTGTATTTTATGGTCCTTCCAACATGACCCCATTTTCATGCTTACACCTTTCGCTACATTGTTATTTCCACTGTTTCAAACACCAACCGTCTTTGTCACATTATTTACTCCCTCGTATTTTATGCAAAATGCGTATAACAAAATGAAAATGAGTTTGAAATCTAAAAAGTAATACATTCCTTTTCTCTTACATTACATTTTCAGATTTGAGGTTTTCTTTTCTTCATATATGTTTTTCATCTATTGAATACCTTTACTATTGTAGATTCTTTATTACAATAGATGTTATTGATGAGATTTCTTTTATTTCCACATTTCACTTTCATTTGTTTAACAATACCAAGCGATTTCGATTTTATTTCAAATATTTTTTTTACACCTAAAAACCCATATCAACGACAATGTGATTTCTATATACACCAGAATCTCTTTGGTGATAAAGGATTTTTTTTGTATTTTAATTTCGCATAAAATTAAGGGTCAGATTGTAAAATAAGAAATTCTTCTCTTGAGTTTCAACATAATAAAAATCTTAGATGTATTTTATTATTATTTTCCATGTGTGAGTGTTTGCAAGATACGAGCATAACACTTGTTTTATTGTTCAAAACGGTGAAGGTTAATGTTGAAAACACTATAAACAGAACATATCCTTTACTACACATACATATACATATATACTGGTGCTTATTCCTTTAAATGCACATAACTTTTTTTGAAAAATTAAAAAAAATATATATATTTTGTGGGTTAATAATATTTTTATTTAATCAACTTAAACTTTATATGAAATATTTTTAACTAAAAACTTTATTTGTATTATTTTTTACACTCTACACCACAAGTGGTTTAGAGGTTATGTTATATAAATTTTGTCATTCCGTGTGTTACGCTAAGAAGTAACCATCTCAGACCCCATAATGTATATACATTCCAGCACCAAATCAAAGCTTTAGTAGATTTAGATTGTCCATCTGTCTGGTAAACTCACATCCAGAGTTCATTAAAATTTGGTTAGAGTATTTGTTTTAGCCCTAAAATCTCCTACTTGAAACCATATTAAAAGAATAGATCAATACTTGAAGAAACCCCTAAAGCGAAGAACTCTCATAAAATTATTAATTAAGTCGACAAATTTAAATAAAATTTTGACGTAATATTGGGCTATATGTTTTCAAATTATCACAATCGGTTTTGAACAAAAAAGTTATAGTCAGTTATATTTTTGGCTATAACTTTTATTACTCATTAGGTGTTCCTGTTATATTTAAGAAAAACTTTTATAAATTGTATACGTTTGTGATATTATGTGTTGGAGTAAATGTACGAAGCATAACATATTTAATTCCAATGCATTTGTGCTGGAAGGCATTAAATATTCGGCTAAGCCGAATAAAGCATTTTTCCATATTTTAACTTTATTTTAGAGTTCATTTCAATGGCTTTTTCCTATAAACGCAATTAAGTTTTTTAATCTTTAAAGCATTATTAGTGATGAGTGAACGATTCCCTGTAGTGAATTATCGCAAAAATATGGTCTGGTTGATTCCAATAATTTGTTAAGTAGATCAAGAGCAATTTCCTTTAAAAAGGTTTTAAGTCTAAACACCGCTAAAGTCATTATACTTTTGTTAAATAAATTAACATTACGGGCCACGTTTCTCCACAAGTTTTCCATTGGGTTTTAGTTCGTACTGCAAGCCAGCCAATCTAACAGATCAATCGTTAAACCATGATTTACACTGCATTATCTTGCTGGAATACGCAATTTTAATCTATTTTGTTCATCTATGCAAAGAGCCTTCTTTCATCTTCTATAAATTCGTTTTTAATTGTGCTGTTAAATTTTCTTGGAACAAAATAATTTAAGAATACGCCAGATGCAGAAAATAATACCCAAACTTGAACATGTAACACCGCCGAAATATGATCTTGACATCCGCATATCGTTTAATCACAAATCTTGCCAATAACATAAGTATGTGTCAGAGAAAATTATATTTTTCCACTCCTCTGCCCATTTCATGTACTTTCGTGTGAATTTTGGATGATTTTCAGGAAGATTAAGTTTGTTCTATACTTGTGTAGAGTGAAAATTGTTTCCTGTTTATAAGATTTATTTATATTTTTCTTAATATTGTATTTCCCCTACAAGGATTCCGATCACCATAATTCTGTCTTCTCTTAAATGAATTACGGAAAACGTTTTCAGAAACCTTAACTTGATGACCAGTTTTTCGACTGGAATATTCAAGGACATGAAAATGTAATTTTAAACTTTACATGATTGGACAGAAAAGTTCCCTTAGACATCTGTAAACGTTATGAAATTTATCGATTAAATAAAAAAATCGGCAGTAAAATATTTATTATCACTAAAAACGGACATTTAAAACCAATTTTCATGTGTGCTTTTATAGAAATATTCCACTAAAATGATACCAAAAACACATTAATAAGACAAACCACAAGACTAAGAAAAATTATGTTTACTCCCATTAAAAAAATTAACTTTGCTTTGGTTGAGAACCAAAAGAGATAAAGAAAAAAAAATTAAATGCTTTCATAGGAATACACATCAGTGTACATGTAAACAATACCCATGGAAAATAATAAATAAAAAGGATTTCGAGTTGAGATTTTATTAAATGCAATTTGAGTTGAAAACAAATAGGTTTTGAAAATATTTTCTGTATAAAAATTCATTTACATAGAAATATGAAATAAAAATATCTCTAAATAAAGGTTTTTTTATAGAGATGACGTTAAGTTTAGGACAATTTTTCTTTTTAATATTAAACTGCAAATGTAAAAACTTCCTTTGAATTGCTCTATTAATAAAATAAATCCTTGATTTTCAATTTTTTTATTATTGAAAATGTTTGTAAAAAATTATGTTTTTAAAAAGCAAATTTTCCACTTTAGAAAAATAATTATCTCCATTTCAAGTGTAATTGATATTTATTTACGAAATGTAATTATTTCTCTCTTTAAAATAAATAAATAATAAAAGTAGGTCAACAAAACATTTACAGCTGCGGTCAAAAAATAGCACCACACTGGATTTGAAATAATTGTTCTTATATTTAGTTGGTTATAATATCAAAAAATGAGTTAAAAAGATAGTAAAGAAGAAAAGAAAACTTCTCTTACATTATCATTTTTTAATACATTTTTTCCATTGGAATTGACAAAACTTGGCATCAAAATAGCACCACCCGGTCTCAAGTATTGCAAAAAGCCACATTAAATAATTGTTGTTTCGTGATATTTCATCGAATTGAACACACTATTTATTCTTAGTATTATGAAGTATTTCCTTTGTTAATAAAAGCAGCCTTATATCGCCCTTCCATTGAATTAACTACATACTGACACCTGTCCAGGATAATAGTGTTCATGCCTCTTCTATAGTGGCCCTAAGATCACTATTAATAATTACTGACCCTTTCTTTGTCATGTGTTTACACAAATTATCGATTGGATTTATATCGGGAGACTGGGAAGACCGTTTCATTACAGCGATTCCATTATTCTGAAGCCACTTTTTAGTTATTTTACTGGTATGTTTCGGGAGGTTGTCTTTTTGCATGATTGCAAGTAAGTGGCATTTCTTCAGGTGCATACAATAGCATTGCTTCGTCTAATATGTTCACATATTCTGACACATCCAAAATAGTTTTAATACGATAAATTTGTCCAACACCTTTGTACGAAAAACACCTCCAAACCGTCATGCTTGAAAGATTTTGTTGAAAATTTTTGATTATATTCCTTGCTAGGAGGTCTTCTAAGTAATAATAATAAAAATTTGGATTCGTCGGCCCACAGAAATTTACTCGCCTCTCTCAATATGCCAAACCAAGTAAGTTTTAATAAACTTTTATCTTTTCGAAGACATGCGGTAGAGTTTAGAGGTGAACATTTCAAGGTCTATTGACTTTCAAATCATATATCCAAAACCTTCAGCTTGAGCTTCAGTACTTATTGACAGATTTAATTTTTTAATCCCTGCAACTGAGATAAATGACGCCTTCTTTATTTCATGTAATGTACAATGAACCACTTAAGGTATCGCCTTAGTTTTTCTCCCACGACGTCCTAGTTTTAATGTGTAGACTGTGGTATTTCAAATCATTTTATTTGATTATCAAAGTTTGTTCATCAGAATTAAGCTTTTTAGTAGCTTCATGCTTTTCTGAAGTGCAGGTCTTAGACAAACCCACTATTTAAATTAATTAAAGTAGCAGCTATACACTTACTAATTAATAATTCCTTCGACAGTTCATAGTTTTTCCAACTATAATAGAAATGGTGTTATTTTTTTGAGAGTTCCGAATATGATATTTTGTCTTTATAATAAAATTTATTGGAATACTCGTGTTGGTTTTAAATAAATTCCTTCATTTTCTCAGAAATATACTTTGAATAACGGGACTACAAAAATGTGGTTAAAAAAATTTAGCAATGATGATGTGATAGGCGAGTTGTGCTATTAGTTTTACTGCAGCTGTATATTATTTTTAGTTTCATTAAAGTATAAATTCGAAACGTTTTAGTTTGTTTTTATAATATGGAACTGTAAAATAGAGCATATGAAAAAAAAACAAGAATGAATTCATTATCTAAACATATCAAATTTCTAAGAATCTATTTTGCTTTTGGCTTTTAACCTACAGATGTTACTCAAATGGGTTTTATACATACTTTTGTTTACACATAAGAATAAGTATGTTGTGTGTTAAAAATTTTCTAAAAAATACACTTGAAAAAAACAAACTTTTTATGAAGTTGAATTTAGGTTATAAAATTGTAATCTCTCGTAGTCTAAGATTTCAATTAGTTCTGCTTTTCACTCCTCCGTTTAGTACTGTGTCCTTTCCTTTTGCAATTTAATACAAGCTGTGTTACCGTTGGTGCGACTTTTCAGCTCGTGTGACTTTTATATTCTTTTTAATATTTTCCCTTTTTGTCTCCCTTTTGCATATTTGCATTTTCGGCATAAAATTTCATGAAATTTCAGTAACTTCAGTTAGCTAAGGACAAATCAATAAATTTGGCCAATATTCAAGATTATTTCAACATAAAGGAGAACAAAGCGAATACATGATCTAAAACTATTCAAAAAATATTAAAAGTCTAAACGGGTTTAATTAACTTTTGTTCCGCAAATCCTCTTTAAGCTGCGAATTTATTTTCCCCCTTTTCAAAAATCTCGACTTTACATAAAATCTCAACGGTAACGATGAATACAAGAATTATGTCTGCTGTTATTAGCATTAAACGCAAGTTTGACTACTTTAAGAAAATTAAATAAAATCGGGGTAAAACTTCTGGATAAAGACTAAAAAAACGGTCTCAAGATCTTGCAATATTTAAAAAATTTTAAATGAAAATTTCTTGAATTTAAAAGTCTTCTTTCAGTCTTCTCTATCACTCTTTCTGCTATCAATATTTAAATTTCGTGGAATCCATTTAGCCGATTAAATTTTTACAGAGCAAAAATTTTGGTCTCATCATGTAAAACTTTCCGATGTTTAATTGCTTGAAAAAGACTCCTCAATTTTCTATCCCATTGATTTAAAGGCTCTATATTAAGTAATATCTCTCTGACAGATATAACGTAAAACACACGATCCATTTCTGTTTTCATTCTATTAACAAGAAGCTCTTTCATTTTCTGTGACCCAAATACATTTTTAAGTAGCATCATATCTCCCTTAACGGTGTTGCGTATAACAATAAGGTTCCATACATTAAAGAAGGAATGATGTCTCTATTTCACATGATGCTAGAAGTAATCAGTTTAAAACCCAACTCTGTGGTAGACATTGGCCATTTAACAATTTTTCTCCTTATTACGGATCATTTCACATATAATTCACCAACATGAACCGTGCTAGTGTCAGATACTCGTTCCATGTTAAAAATCACAGAATCAGGAACCTCAAATATCGACATTTAGTTGTTTCCCAGATGTCAAAAACAATTACGGGGATTTTTAATACAATAAGTAGATACATATTTGCCTCGAATTTAGTTCACTCCCTACTTTCACTCCCAGAGTACTCGATCACAGATAGTGGATGATACAATTCACACTATAAACCATTTATTTTATTTATTAACTTCAGCGGTATCGTAACCTGTGTATTATGGACGGTTACAAAATGATGTTCAATTTCCGTTATAAAACTAATCCCTTAACGGTAATACACGAAGCAAATGCCGCAGAGTGACGAACGGTACACGCACCTTATTAGAAAACACAGAAGAAACAATTCGAACTATAGTTACTCTTTGGTGAGACCTGATAGCTTCATGGAATCGCTGATAGGTTGTGGATGATTCATCAATCACCTTAATGCCTCATTGAAATCATGGATTGAGATAAACTTCATTTCTAAAACCATGTCTTATAATTCACCATCTGGTTTTCTGGTTTCGTTTTCAAACTTTAACTTCATCAAGAGTCCAAAAATGAAATAAAAATAATTTCCAGTTACAACAATTACATTTTTGGTTTTTAAGACTTCAGAACTATTTTTCCAAAGTGTTATGACAGTTAGCTTATCAAAATGAAGTGTGGGCGTTTTTGAAATTTATTGAAAAATTGAATTTTGATTGAAGATAAAATCCAGAATTTTAATAATTTTATCGACAATGATGTAGATTTCACGTGCACCGATTATCTTTGAAATGGAAAATTGTCATGTTAGAAATTATTAATTTTTTTTTTTAAATTTTTAGAATGTCCTTAATACATTGCAGCCTTAGAACTATAAAAAGTATGAATTTCTTATTACAATTTAAGAGGAAAGTAAAAATTACATCTCTGCTGTCAATTACAATTTTTAAAAACAAAAATTTTCTTCAAGTGTAGAAACCTCAGTCACACATATTTTTTACTAAAAAAATTTCTCTATTTTGATAAGAAAACAAAAAAAATTTTCAATAAATAAAATTTTCAATAGATTTTTCTTCTTCTAGGTTGAATAGAAATATTCTTTATTTTTCAATTTCTTTGCCATATTTCTAAAGAATGCAAAAGTTATTAATGTTTGTTTTACGTTAATAGAAATCAATTCCATTTACGATTTCTTTTATGTGTTACAATTCTTTAATTTCTTTACAAAATGAAAATTTCATTTTGAAATTTTTGTTGTTTTTATTTTATTCTTTTTTTTTTTGCGAATGATTTCATTGAGGGAGGACTTATGAGGTTTTTCATTTTGGGATTTCCCTAAAAATGTAAGCAATATGGCAAAAAAAAATGCTTAGAAATTCTACATGCTAAAAACATATACATATAGATTTTTAGATCCTCCTTTATCACAAGTGGCAAAGAGTGTATATCAAATTTGCCATTCCGTGTGTAGCGTTAAGAAGGAATGTTCTCAGTTCTGAGAATATGTATATTTATTCTTGCATCGAATCAATATCTGAATCGTCTGTCCATCCGTCTATTTTTGACATGATCACATCCACAAAACTGACAAACTTTAATGAAATTGAGTCTGATTCTTTGCTATACTTCTGAGAAATATCCTGTTTAAAACCAGTAAAATCAATTTTGTACATTAAAATATATTGACCGATATCTGAGGCAACCTCTTAATTCAAGCAACAAATTTCCCTATAATTGTCAATCTACAAATGAGAATGAAATTTTTCCATAATATTAAGCACTTTATTACCATTCCAAAAATTATAAAAATCGGTTCAATATCAAAAAAGTTATAGCCAAAACTATAACTAATTTTATGACTCGTTAAGAGTTTCTGTGTGATTTATAAGAAGAACTTTTATATATAATCTGTGAGTGTATATACGATTGTGTATGTACGAAACATAATGTATTTAATTAACACGCATTTATGGTAGAGCATATTGAATATTCGTCATAGCCGAATATAGCATCCTTACTTGCTTCTATTTATCTTCTATTGTTGCTTTTTGGAATTTTTTCTTGCATCTATAAAATACAATATTTAGTAGATACAAAGATACATTCCTTTATATTGTTTAGTTTTTTTTTTTTTTTTTTTTTTTTTTTGATTCAATTTCCAAAAGAATGTTTTTGGAAGATTTTATAGTAATGATGCATGTTTCTCTTTTAATTTTTTTCTTTCTGGTTTTTTGTTAAGGATCAAATGATTTTCGTTAATGTATGTCCTTGAAGGTTTCATTGTAATTTTTTTCGAAACTTAAAAATTGTATGCAAATCTCTTACAATTTTCAAAGGAACAAAAAGTGAAATCAGATTTTTTTTTGTGAAATTTTCCAAGGACTCAATTGTAATTCAATTTATTATTTAAATAAGAAGATAAAATAGAAATTAAATGAAATTTGTATTGAAATTTTAGACAAGAGATTTAATTTAATATTTCAATTGGTTTTCTTCATTTCGAGATAAAAAACTTAATTTATTGGGACTTTTATTACTGAGGAAGACTTAAATTTAATTAAATAATAATTTATTTATTTAACAAATTTTTTATTATGAAAATTTTCTTTTTTATTTATTAATGCAATAATTTCTAATCTAAAAACTAACTAAATTTAAGAAAACTTTTCTCATAAATCTTAGAAATTTTCCCACTTTTTCTTAAATTAAATTTCTCATAAACTTGTTTTTACAAAGTCTAAATTATTTGTTACTCTATAACGCACTATGGGGCAAAATAAAAAATGTTAGTATACAAAACTAATACCTAGAAGAATTTAATACCTAAAGGAATTGAAATTGTAATAGTTGCAATCAGTGTTACCGTTGAGATTTTTCGAAAAGTCGCAAAAAAAGAAAATTTTTGAAAACAAAATCTCACAATTTGCAGAACAAACTTTAATAAAAATTAAAATTTTTGAATAATTTTAAATGAAAAATTTGCTTTATTTTCCATTTAGTGTAGAAAAATTTTTGAATAGTAATCAACAATTACATTTTTCCTTAATTAACACTATTTCGATTTGCACTATATATTTCGTAAAAGTACCGTTAATGATTATTTATGATTCTGTCATTCAAAATTTTCATCTTTTCATCCATAATTTATACAAATTTTTTTGATATTTTCATTCTTAAATAAAATTAATCAAATTTCATGAAATTCTATGCTGAAAATGCAAATTATAAAGAAAGAACGAAAAGGGAAAATTTGAAAAAACTGCAATTTGCGACTAAAATGCCACCAATGGTAACACTGGTTTCAACTGTTTAATAATAAATAAATAAATTAAAAATTAATCCAAAAAAGTTGTGAGACCGAAAAAATATTAAACTAATTTTGCCCTCCACTAAAACAATATTATAATTATCAAACCCTCCACTACCTCAATAGGGGATACATTAAGTCTGTCATGTCGTGTGCAACGCGAAAAGGAATCATCTAAGAACTTAAAAGGTATATAAGAATATATATCACAACAAAATCTGAGCCGGAATGATTATTTTTGTTCTAAGCAGTTTTCTGATTTTTCAACATATTTTCTGGAATTATTATCAGAAAAGAAGGTGTAGCATCCAGTTTCACTTAACATTGAAAATTTAAATTTAATGTCAGTTTGGGCTACTCTACGGACTAGGCTTCTTTAGGTCTTTTGAATCGATATCGATATCAATATTTGAATCACTTTTTCAAAAAAACTAGTTATAAGATGAAAATAAAATTTAACTTTATTTTATAGATCCCATTACAATTCCAAAATCTTTAAAAATCAGATAAGAATAAAAAGTTATAGTCAAAAATATGCCATATTTTATGACCACCAATTTACACACATATGAAATTTCACTTCACATAAAACCAGTTTATTCTTATTCAATGTAAAATCAATTAAAATGGAAATAATTTAACTTTTTCAGTTATGATTTTGCTTCATAGATGAAAAATGTTAATTTAACATTGTTGCACAGTAAATACAGTTTATGAGAATATTTTTGAAAATTTAATTCTTGAAATTTTACTATTTAAAAGTAATTTAAGAATTAATTATTTATAATTTTACATATATTTATATCAAAAAATCTGATATGTTCAATATTATTTCACCCCAAACGTTAAATTTAAATTAAATGAAAAAATATTCAATTTCAAATCAATTATATTCAACGTTAATTTTGCTTCCTATTTTTTTCTGTGTGTGTATGTCTATAAAGTACGTTAGGGTGTGTGTCTATCTTAAGATTGATGAAACTTCATACATATGTGCATGTGATGGGGGACGGAGGTTATTTAAAAAATTATCACTGCTAAAATAATAAAATCCTTCACCACTGTTATCTGTAATACCCTTCATCTTGGGATATAAATTCTGAACCAACTCTCACATAATTTGAGTATTTGTTTTGTTCACACTAAGAAATTCACATACTAAAATTCATCTAGATTTCTAAATTTGGACATGCAGACAGTTCACAGCATTAGATGGGAAACACTGAGACGGACAGTTGGACTTCGTTCACTTAGAGTGATGGAAAGACCAAATAATGTATGCATAAAAGCATAACATGGTATATTCATATAAACCCCGCTAGAATTTCAGAATGGAGCCATATATAAAGCTATAGTCACATATGAAGCGATATTATAAAAGTTGCTTTCAAGCCAAAACCTATTAATGTACACATTTTATTAGCAAAGAACCTTATTTCGGGAAACGGATATATATGAAATCTATATGATCTAAATATTACCAATATAATTATGTCTGGGAAAGTGGTTTTGTATGAGAGTTTTGTGAAATAATGGTCACCATATACAAATTTGTCTTTGCGGATAATTTCATCATAACGTTCTTCTAAAAATACTGATCTGATTAAGATTGATTTTTTATTTCATAGTGTCAAAGGTATTTTGGATAATACATATGTGTTTGTGTTAATGTTTATATTTTAATATTTAATCAAATTGGCGAAAGTTGTGCTCAAAATTTCTGGTGATCGATTAACAATTTAATTTAACCTCCATATAAAGTTTGCTCATTATTAATCTCAATTAAATGGTAATATTTGGTTCAACTTGGATGTATATAAGCAGATATTACTATTCCAAATTTTACGATCCAATGTTCATAATTTTCCAATTTAACCACATAGAGATCTGCTAAGTTCAGAGTAAAATTAATGTTTTCTTCTAAAACTATATATTATATGATGAAGGTTATAATATGTTCGGTTTTGATCGACTGTACCACTCTTACCTTTTTAATTTACCAAATTAAAGCCGTCAATTCTTAAGGTCGGATCTGAACCGATGTTGTCAACTCTAAATAACAAAATGGAGGGACAATAAGAAATAATATAATCAAATTGAAATGAATTCCGAAAAGTTTCTCTTAGACAAACACAGCTATATCGACCCAAATAAAAAATAAAGGTATCGGATGAACTTAACGATTGACCCAAGATTGAACTGTAAAGTGATTTAAATGAATTTTAATCAGCTATCGAAGCATTTGATAAAAAATGATAAAGCCAATATTGGTTTGACTACGTGCTAAGACCAAAAAATTTGATTATAGCAGCCACCTAAAAATATAATCTGAAGAATTGTTTACAGAAATTAAAATAAAATTTGGAATATAAATATTTAAATACTTTGAAGTCAAAATTGGTACCCTACATGTAAAAATATTGAAGTTCTTGTTATGATTTTAAAGTCATCTACATTTTATGAAACAATTCGGACAGATTTTTATTTAATCTGGCATTGTATCTTTAACTGGAGGATCATCTAAGGGAAACATGGAACACTACACTGTTTTTTGCATGATAATGAAGTGGAAATCAATTGTAAGCCTAATAGGAGCCACTCCACACGATCCCAAAGTTGAACTCACATGGTCATAGAAATATTTAAAACGATCCAGATTGCTCATATCTAAACTGATTTTAAATATTTTTAATAATTTAAAACTGGGTTTACAATTCTCTATTTGGAATCATATTACAACGGTAAGAAATCTCAGGAATTGAAACGTATCAGTGTCATAGCTTTTGCGTGAAGAGTGTTTCATATTTAAGGGTCAATTTGGACACATTTTTATTTAATCTGGCATTATATTAAAACTGGAGTATCGTCTAAGGGAAACATGAAACACTGTACTGCGTTTTCTATGATAATGAAATGGAAATAAATCTGTAACTCATGAACGGTTAGTCCGAAATTGGAGGTTGGAATTTGTAACCCAAACGGGAACTATTCCACGGGTCATAGAAATATTTAAAATGATGCAGATTGCTCATATCTGAACTGACTTTGAATATTTTTGTTTAAGTGAAATCTACTAGTGAAGACCTATTAAAATTGTATTTAAAATTGTCTATTTGGAATCATATAAGTGACATAGCTTTTGCGTTGAGGTTTATTATATTTTTTGGTCAATTTGGAGAGATTTTATTTAATCTATTGCTGTAATGTCTAACTTTAAAAATTGTAATTTATTCCACATATTAAAGATTAATTTTCCAAAAAATTTTGATCCTGCCCCACTATTCCTAATAAATGATTAAATGACATTTTACAAGGCTTGTTTGCGAACAATTGCCAGCGCAAATTAGCAAAAAAATTCTATTTTTCTTAAAGTTTTATTTCTTTCAATTTGCGAAAAAAAAATCCAAGATTCCATTTTCAATTTATTTACTGGCCTTGTTTTTTAGTTGGGGGTGAAACAAGAAAAAAACTTTGGCAACAGTATTAAACTTAAAAGCATTTTCAATTGCCAGAATTTAAGTTAAAAAAATGTGAAGAAAAAAATATTGAAAGAAACTAAAGAAAATTGAAAAGATAAGAAAAAATCTATTTCGTAGAAAACAAATGTAACTTTAGTCGTTTTCGGAGAAATTAAAATTAATTGTTAAGTCCCGCAATAGGAAAACTTTTTAAAAACAACGATTTTCTTTTTTTTGGAAAAGAAAGTAAGAAGATAATGAGTTTATGGTAAGAAAAAAATGGGTTTAAATTCAAAGAATCGTATTGAAAATATTTTATTAAAAATTTTTCAAGAACATAAGAATATTTAATTTTAAAAATCCATTATTTAACTCCTTAAAATATATTGTTCCATGATCAGTTATTGCATTCGGGATAATTTGATTAGTTAGTTAATGACAGCAATCATTCATGGAGGCTTTTCTTTAATAGTATTTTTCCCAAAGAAACGAGAAAAAATTATGGAAAAATTTAAACGGTATTAATATGTGAAGTCTATTTTCCAGATCGAAAAATGCAATTAAATATCGGAAGTGTTGAGAAATGGATACTTATTTGGCAAAACTAAAATTGTGAAATCTAATAAAAGAGATTTTACTATCGATTCAATTGAAAATAAGAAAAAATAAGCTGCCAAAAGAACATCCGATTTTAAGGCACGAATAGACAGGCTTAGACCATTGATGTGCATGATAATTCCCCAAAAACTCATATGCCTTCAGGAAAAGTTTATATCGTAATGCTTTTGGAAGTATAAATCATGACAACTTGTTGAATAGAAAAGTGAAAGTTGCAACACATAAACGTTTTAAAAAAAAATTTTCCACCTTCGAGCATTTATTTATGTTCGATTGAATGGAAATGAAAATCGTCTGTCAGATCCGCTGTCTTGAGACCATCTAAAACTAGATGATCGAATAAGTAAACTTAAATCACTGTCAGTATTTTAAATGATAACGAAATGGAAATAAATCTGTAATTTCCGAACGACGAAAACTTCACACAGATAGCAGAGGTATTTGCGAGTTTGAGACTTGTGTATAGATTTTGTTACCCAAAAGGGGTATGCTCCACAGATTCCCAAAATTGGGAATTGGATTAATTATAACTAAAACGATTTTAAGGATATTCATTTTAGTGAATTCTGCTAGTAAAGAAATACAATAACACCTGTTGCAGAGATAGGTTGTCTCTTATAGTTTAAGAGATATTAAGCTTAAAAAATTTAATAGAATTGGGGATCTTAGCGAAGCTTTTATGCTAAGTCCCAATATTGCCAGATTTATTAAATGTATATTCTTGATATAATTTGACGTATTCTAACATTTCAGTAATAGACTATTTTGTTCTTCGATAACCGTTGAAGAGATATATCATTGGAATTGGACTGGCTGTTAAAAATTAAAGATTTATTTCCAGTTCATTTTCCATATGAAACAGACTATTCTAGTGCCACTTTTTATATGACAACTGAACCTAATTAAATCGACTCAGCCAATAATTTTTTGTAGATTCCAACCAAAAGCTTTGAACACCTGAAAAAATAACAGAAAATAATGACACAATTGCCATTTTACCAGAGTATATAAATTTTATTACTGCACATAATGTTTATAAGATCTCCCGAATATGAGTTTGTAACACCGATTATGGTATAAAATCTTCCTGGAAATAATATTACTGTCTAAAATTTTCAAAGCGATAATATTAATGGGATTCTTTCCCAAAAAATCTGGACAATTTTGTAAATAACAAAAACAAAACAAAATTTAAATGATAAAAAATATCTTCAAAGTTCTCCAGTTTGGTTTACCTGAAAACATGAAACTCTTGAACATTTAACCGGAAAGATTAGGAAATCTTTTGAATTAAAAGAGTATTGTAATAATCGGTAATATTTTCGTTTATCGCGCAAGCTTTTGCTAAAGTATGACAAAAGGGCCTCAAATACAAAAATAGAATTCTGCCACCACCTTTACTGAAAAATTGTAAGAGTCCTATTTGGATGATATGCATATCAGACTAATTGTAATGACATTATAACTCAGAAGTCTTGTTTAAAGTTACTCAGGGAAGTGTTTCAGACACTTTTTAATATTTGATGCGATGATCTTTCAATTTCAACATTTGCTGATGATTTGACTGTTCTCAGTACACAGTACACGAGGACTTTAATTTAGTCTCTTGTATCCTTGATATATATTTAAAGCTCTCTTACCAGTTTCTCTAAATAGTGTTAACATATTGTTATGTTAGATATTCTGGTATTCATATGGGTAGGCGATTTCATGGCACCGGCAAATAGAAACCAAGAATCTTACTATGCAGTGAAAATTCTCCAGCTCACAGTGGTTAATTAACCATCAAACTTAAGCTTTGATAAGAAACAAATCCTATTAATATACAAAGGAAATTCCAACCGGCGCTCCATTGTACTTTAGACTCTTGTAAATTTCATTAGAAAAGGAAGAGTTTGGAAAAGTATACGAGAGATATACAAGAAGGCTAAGGACTTCTTCTAATATGCAGATGTGTAGATATTTTCAAGCCTCTGCCCGAGTGATTTATCGCCATTTCAAAAATAAAATTTCCCAGATAAAAATTTATTATAGTTCTTTACTTATTGCGAGACCTCAAAAGAGAAGTAAAATCAATAAAAACGACGTACAAAAATCATAAGGGTGAATTGGAGCATAAAAATTAACTCTTAAAATTTAATATGACAGATTTGAACAAATCTGACTGGAAATTAAAAAAAAAAAAAAAAAAAAAAAAAAAACTGGACCAAAACTAAAAACTTTAGTATTCTTAAATCAAACTCAGTAGAAGACGTCCTCCTTGATGTCACACTGTTTTAATTGGGAAAAATAAATTTGCGAATTCATTCACCAAACTTGCTATCGTACTTTAATTGGTAATTTAAATAAAGTACAAAATATCTCTTCCGATAAATACATCCACTTTAAGTGTCACCAAAAATATTTTGTAAATTTTCTTAATTTTCGTCATTTTTATTTTATTTAAAATTTAAAAACTTCCCCTTAGTTTAACGTTCATATTTAGCAAAAAAATCTGCATATATTTTATCCCCAAATAAAAACAACGAAGAAAAAACCATATGTAAAAAACAACCATTGAGTGCAAGTAATTTTATGCCATCTTCCAAGTGGGTGTCATTTATGTTCACTGGAGTTCATTGTACGACATCTTCAAAAAATAAATGAAAATAAAATATGAATGAAAAACACTACAAAATATTTATATCGGTTGATGTTATAGTGTAGAGATTTTTTAGGAACGACAAGTTAGTTCACAAAATATTAGCGTCACTAAGGAATACGGAAAAACTAAATTTGTCTACCAGAAAAAATCAAATAAAATAAATGAAATAAAAGTCTTATAAAATTATAATGGTAATTTTTGATTTTGTCACACAAGAAGAGAAAAATGCAGAAGTTTTAAGGCATCAAGTACATATAAAACAGGAAAGAATGCTATATTGGGCTATGCCGAATCTTCAATATTCTCCACCTCAAATGCGTGTAAAGTAAAATTGTCACAAACGTACATAATACGCTTATAACACAGGAACACTTCATGTCAAGTCGTACAATTAGTCATATTTCTGTCAATAATTTATTTCTTCTGATCCGATTTCGATAATTTTTGGAATGATAATGAAGTACATATTATTTTTTGTAATGCCAAAATTTTATTCAAATTTGTCGATTTCTTATTGACCGTTAAACGTTAATTCTTCTCTGGTACATAGAGGTTGCCTCAGATATCGGTCTATATCTTTTATTATACAGAACCGATTTAGCTGATTATAAAATGAAACTTCTCAGACTATGACAAATACTCGGATCAAACTTCATAGAGCTCCGTCAATTATTGTGGATGTGAGCGTTCCAACATTAGACAGACGGATAGGACGGTATGGACAGACAGACAAACAGACATAGCTAAATCGACTCAGATTTTGATTTTATGCAAGAATATGTATGCATTATGGGGTTTTACATGATTCCTTCTTAGCGTTACACATGGAATGACAAATTTAATATACCCTCTTCACCACTTGTGGCGATGGAGGGTATAAAAATTATATTTTGAATTAAATTTATGCTTAAAATCCCTAAAATCAAAATTTGCATTTTTTGACTTAAAATGCATTTTATTCCAAACAACTTTTTAAAGAAATAAATTTCACTTTAAACATTTAATTAATATTTAAATATCTGCTTTAGACATTTACACAAACACATATTTAAACTCTTCTACATTGATTTCAAATACAGTAACAAAAACAACTTAATCGAAAATATATAAATTCCTTCATAAAATCTGTTTTCTGTTTATAATGAGAAAGCGTTGTTGCTTGCCTGTCTGTCTGTCTGTCCATCTGTCTGTCTTTGTATTCGTTTATCTGAATATTAAGTCATGTTATCTGTCTGTCTGTTCGTCTGTTTGTATTTTTTATGGTCTTTTATAAATGTTTGACTTTAATGTGACATTCTAACGTCGTTGATTTTTTTGCGAACGTATGCAAAATATTTTAGCAATAAAAATGAAGGAAAAATATTTGAAACTTAAAATTTTTTATCTTTCTGTGCCCTACATTTTCGCAGTTGGTGAATATAGAAAAATAATTTCATAATAATTTCCTCTGTTTTTGACACTCCTATCTGGTAAACTATATAAAATCACAAATTAAAGGACGATATCTCAAAAATTAAGTTAGAATGCTACATTCGACTATGCCAAATCTTTAATAACCTCCAACGCGATCTATTTAGAATTAATTGTACTTACAGATTATAAACAATGGGCTAGTGCTATCCTTTCCAAGATTTTGTCTTTAATAATTTGTTTGTAGGGCCAAATTTCAAGACTTTTAAAGTTTAAGAGATATGCCATAATTAAAGTTTCATTTGTTAGAATGATATCACTTCCGTTTTAGATTATTAAAGCACTAATCATGTAGCAAATAACGTGAGATTTTCTGTATTAGATATAGTGATAAGTGAAATTAAATCTTTCGTTTTCATGAGTCATATCTTTCCCATCTTTGCCTTTCTAAAAATCATTATAATGAATTTTGTTTTTCACTAAATTCATGGAAATTGAATAAGTCTTTTGGTCATTATTATATCACATTTTCAGGTTAAGGAGGTTGCCTCAGATATCGGGCTATAATTTTTTTATTTTTTCTGTAATGATCTATTAAATAAACAACAAGCATTCAATCAGACAGACGGACATCGCTTATACTACTCAGATTTTGATTTGATGCAAGAATAAATAAACTTAATTGGATCTAAAATGATTAGTTCTTGACGTTCCATATGAATGAATACATCACCGAAGAAGTGATGTATTTCACTTAAAAATATTGGTCATCTTTAGTTACTACTTCTTCCCAACCTTCCGCAAGCATGTGCATTTCCCAATAAAGTAATAATAAATTAATAAAAATACGCCGGTTTTGAAGTAAATGGCGAACTGATACTCCTTCATAGACTATATTCTAAAATGAAGCGTCTTTCAGCAATTGTGACGCAAATGTGCACTGGAAAGTGCAAGTTTGGTAAAAAGGCAGATCTTATCTGTCCGGATTTGCTTTAATTTTTTTAATTGTTTCTTCAACTGAAACGATTGTCTTCACTACAGGATATCTATCCCCTCAAATACAGATTGGCTTTTCGGTTTGCAACTAATAGTCCAAATTTGCGATTTGAATATTCTTAATGGAGAGACACTTCGTTATATTTCGTAGAGAAAAATATTCTTTGAGAATGTTTCTTAATATTCTTGAATACTTTTAATTGTTACTATTGTAGGGTATTCGAAAATTGGTACACACGAATATGGAATATTAGATGTTTCAAATAAATTTATTCAGTGACACATACTATCTCTCTCTCTCTCTCTCTCTTTAGCAAATACACACACTCAGTCACTCATAAACTCACTTAAGTTATGTGTATGAATATACAGATATTTACTGAATGTATGTATGTGTTTGTATATTTACATGTTAATGTTGGTGTTGTTTGTTGTCTGTCTCTAAAAAACTAACACCACATTGTGAACCTACGTCAACAAAACTAAGGGGATGTTTGCATCCTAGTTAGAACAGAACGAAAGTTATGCTACATTAAGTAGTTCAAAATTTGTGACTTTTACTTGTGTTTTAGATAGAGATACAGATAAGTACTGGAGAAACTGATATTACTGGAGATAGATTTATAATAAAAACTAGAGTTCCAAATAGAGATATTGATAGGGAGATACATACATGAAGCGATAAAAACTTAAATAAAAATACATATGAGAGGAATATAGAGATACAAATACGGATAAATTATCAGACAAAGATACAGATACCTACTCAGATATAAATTAAGATATTTTTGCCTCAATCTTTTGTAGGCAAAGATATACAAAATGTGAGCACAGGTGCACATAAAAATTCAAATAAAAATGCAGATAGAAATTCCGTTAAAGATTAAAATAGAGAAACAAATAAAAATGCTGCTTTAATTCAAGTCAGGCCCAATAATGGACCCATTATGAGTCCATTTATTTGGGCCTGACTTGACATCCGGTAACTGTGTGGCGTTTGACATTTGTACCGAGATAGATAAATCTTCCAAACTGCCAGGAGCTAAGGCCGGTAGAGTAGAATTGTTGGACGTATAGGACCAGGGATGGAGGTAACCTCCACACAAAGCGAAAATTAAATTTAAGTACTATTGAAGTGTGAGTATTAACATTTCATTTCAATTACTTTACAAAGGATCAGTAGGACAGATAGGATCAGGGGAGATGTAGCCCTTATGCAAGGCAGATAGGACCTAAATTCATCGATTAATCGCTTATCGCCCTGCGTGAGTGTTTTCATATGCATAATTCTGTGACTAGATTTTCTATCTTGCTTTTATTTACATATGATATTACTGTGTATGGAAGGATATTCCTCTAAATACATTTAAATATATTTTTCATTTTATTTTTGTTTTCAAACACTAAAACACATACGATAAAAACATTGATTTTATAACATCAAATATATAAAACCAAAATATTGACTTGTTGTCGCGCAGCAGAAACTCATATTTGTTTTTTTTCCATAGAAACTCATTTCAAATTCGAAGGCATAAATAATCAATTCAGTCAATATCTAATGAATATTCATAAGAAAACTTTATACGTTTTCCACATGTGTTTGTCTCTATGAATATATACAATTACAAAATTTAATATAAAGAGTTTGAAGGATTATTAAAACTGAATGTGGGTGGGTGTTAGTTTGAAGGAAAGAGAAGAGAATTTTGTGAATTTTATTAATATTTTTTTCATGTGAAAAGTACTTCAATATTTAGCAGGATTAAAATGAAAAACGGTCCTTCGATTTACTTGTACAGGAAAATGAGTTAGTTATTTCCGGAATATTAATTAAAAATCGAACATATACACATACACATATATGCAGATACAAATTTGTCACAAAAAATATGTATCTATTTATGGAATGTTAAAAAGGAAATTAATCAAAAGATGGGAAAAACGCCTGGTAATCGATATTCAATTATAAAATCTATATATAATCTATAATCATTTATTAATATTTAATAGAATATTAATATCAAACTTTCAAAAATATCTAAACTGTAATCAATGAAACCCAAATATTCTTCTTAAAATGAAAAACCCTTAACTCACGTTATTTACGTGAACAAATTGTTAAACTGATTAAAATGTGTGACCAAGTGCGTACTCAAATTATTAAATATTTTCAACAAAAAAACGAACTTGATCCTACAAAAAATTGATAATGCAATCAAAGGTCTGTTTTAAAAAATACCTAATTCAGGTAGAAGGAATGTTCCACATGATGCTTCTTAAGCCAAAGAAAGCATTTTGAAAGCAGCTCCCAACACACGAGGAAGAAAACAGGCTGTTTAGCCCGCTGCTCGTATTATTCGATATGAAAAGTTAACACTAATGCAGGTTTAAAAACATAAAAGGCTCACAAAGTTCCTCACAAAAACGCTGTTAAAAAATTTAGAGGCCAAAAACAGAGCACGAAAATTGAAGTCAGGTTTTAAAAAAATGTTCTGGTAGATTTTTTGTAACTTCCTGGTCAAAAAAATTTATGTTACTGATGCTCGAAAGAATGTTAAAGAATATTTAAGATCCCAAAAGAAGCCAAAATTTTCCAAAAGTTTTCAATTTGGCCTGCTTTAGTATCCAAATACAATGGTATGCATGCTCTTGAGAGGTACAAGAAAAATAATGTGGTATTTGAACCCAGAGAAGAAGATTCTCAAAATTGTCCGGAGCTAAGTCCAGTAAAGAGATATTTTGCTATTGTTAAAAGAGAATTGAAGAGCTCAAAAAGATGTCCAAAATGATGTGCTTTTTTCAGCAAAGTGACAGAAAGCACCATAAAAACGTTAATGCAAACGTTAATGTTTATAATTTTAATCACATCAAAAATCAAAAGTGTGGGTTTAGTGATTTCATTTTAATTAGCAAATATGTGTGAGATGAATTCTTCAATCTCACTCCTTAAGCGCCATTTTAAACTCATATGTTAACTTCTTCTAAAATTTATAAAAATATACTCAAATATAAAAAATATCATTGTTTCCCTATTTTACTTCCCCTCTCTAATGTATATTTAAATATGTAACCTTTTGGCCCACATGCATTTCAAGCTGAAAAAAAAAACATATTCAAATGTCTGTCACATTCACACATCTTCTGCCGAATTTCAAATAATTTCTTTGTCTTTCTTTTTACAATTCCAACTCGAGCAATCTTTTGCATTTATACGTTTATTATTTTGTTGCTTTTTTGTTTCTGATACCATTATTTACTCCAAAATCTATTTTTGAATACATAGCGCCCTCATGTATCGTACGTATGTATGTGTTGATGATGACAAAAACTGCAAAATGTTGGAAGTGTGTAAATGTAAAAATAAAAGTATTTTGCAAGATGTTTCATTGTATGATTTTATTTTAGCATATTTTCAAGAAACAAACTAAAAGAGGGGGACCGACCTAACAGATATTTAAAGGAATGAGTACCAATTTTTATAAATATATATGCATCTTAAGAGTATGAATACACCACATGAATCAGAGAGAAATTTAGAAAGAGATACTGGTTTTAAAGATAAAAGATACATTTAGTAATTAAGACACTGAATGTGGTAGATATACAGACAGAGAGATACACTAAAGAGATACTAATAGACATGTTAATACAAGATAATATTACAAGAAGGACTCACACAAAGATACAAATAGTGAAAAGATAAAGAGATACAAACAGAGATGCATGTGAAGATATATGCTACATACAGTTACAGATTCCGATAAAGATTAAATAATATATGTGTAGTTGGAGGATTTGTAGAGAAACAAAGATACGAAATGTATCTCTGCAGATTGGAATGCGTATGGAGCTGCATTATACTTTAATAAGTAATGAAATAACAAATAAAAAAATTCTGAGAGAGATACAAGTACTGATCCAAATAGAGATGGTAATAAATAATGATAAAAGGACTTATTAAACAATGAGAATAATTATATTATGATGATATAGTGGTCAAGGCCGTTACTTACCTTGTGGGGTTTCTGAATAACACATTTGCTTGACTTAAGTGAAGTTTGGTTTTATGTAATATATAGTTGCAATATCCAAGTATTATGAGAGATCTTAGGAATTTAGACCTCTTTGTGAAGTCGGTAGAATTTAAGAGCTATAAAAAGTTATAAAGCGATTTTCTTTTAACATGAGAAAATTGTTCGAATCCTAACTGAACATAATGTGATTATGATTCTAACTTATTTTGCAGATTTACGTCTCTTGATTTCCAAAGTGGGTTTATAACGTTGGCTATAAAAATGTATAAATCGTTATTTTCAGTCTGCGTGACTTAGACAATTTCATTTACATTGATTTACATTTAGGACTTCCATTAGCCTAGTAATCTTTTCCATTATAATATTATAAAGAATTCGAGTTATATAACATTTGCATCTGTGGACAATTCCATTATACCATTCGGATAGACGGATGGGTGGAATTCGTAACGTCGCTTCAGAAGGTGATTGAAAGAGACAGCCAACCTGATAGACACTTATCGTAGACATTAAAAAAAATCTAGTGTAGAAAATTTTCTCAGGCTAAACTATAGGTCAATTCATAGGACCACAAGTGGTCACAGAGGGTATATTAAGTTTGTCATTTGTATATTAAGGAATCATATAAGATCACATAAATATATTCTTGCATCATCATAAAAAATTTAGGTCGATTAAGCTTTGCCCTTCAGTAATTGACACTGCACAAAAAAACTTGCTCAAGTATTCATATGTATTATCCTGAAAAGCTCCTTATTTAGAATCTGTTCAGAAGAAAGGGTTTTAGACTAATATATGAAAGAACATCCTTAATTAAAAATTTTATAATGATAACGAGCAAAAAGCTCATAAAGTTATAAATTTTAAGGGAAGAGTGTACCCCATTCAAATGAAACATGAGTGATATTTCTCTACAAACGAAACCTAATATCCATACATGGGAAATGTACCACACGCTGTATAACATCAGTAAAAAATCATCATAAGTGTGACAACCTTCAAGGCAATCGGTCCACAACAGGGTTTCTTTTCAGAATTGGGTAAACTTAAACTTCTAAAATTTTTTCTAAAAAATATTAAATTAACTAATAACTTTCGAAAATCAAAAAATGAGAGAAGTTTGAAGAAGATCAAAAAATGTTATCTTTCATAGAAAACCTCTCTCCTGAATCGGATTTTAAACTCTTGACAAATCTTTCAAAAATATAAGTATTATCGACTATTTAAATGATTCAGTATAAAAAAGCACACCTAATATATGCTACTCTATCACATATTTATTCAAATGTATCTCAATAAACTCCTCAACTTATAACTTCCGAATTATACCAATAATAACAATAATGATATTCCTTTTTTTCCAGCAACAAATTTGTATAAAAGCAAAAAAAAAATCATATTGAGAAAACAACTGGAAAACGAACATCAAGTTATGAGATGATAAGAAAGAGAAAGAAATGTAAATTGCAAAATAGTTTCCTCTTTTGAAATCAAAAAATATTTTTTAAATTCATTTTGTATTCAGTGAAATGCATTTCAACGTATAAACAAAATTTCGTATTGAAAAACGAATGGAAGAAATGATAAAATGGAAGAATATATGACAACATATGGAATATTTTCTTTTAGTATTTTATTTTCCAAGTTCTACTTCATAAATTACCTCATTTCTATGTATTTCTACTTATGGATGTGAATGTAAAACAAAAAATCTAAAATAGAAAATGAAATGCATTTACGTTAATACCAAAGGTACGGTTTTCGAATCTCTTTTATTTTTCTTCAAAAGGTCGCATCTTTCAAAGAGTTTAATTTTAATTTAAAAAAAGAGTTTAATTTTTTATAGCTCTTTAATAAGAGTTTTATTCCAAAAAATTAGAAAAATTAAAAAAAAACCGAAATAATAAAGAAAAAATTTCGACTATTTTTTCTTCACAATATCGTGTCATTCAAAGAAATTAATTTTAATTTAAAAAAATCTTAATTTATTACCGCTCTTTGAAAAGTGTTTAATTCTCAAAAATTTGAAAAATTAACAAAAAAAGAAACAGAACAAATTAATACAATAATTTTCGATTCTATTTTTATTCTTCACAAGATCATATCTTTTGAAGAGTTTAATTTTAATTAAAAAAAAGTTTTATTTTTTATCGCTCTTTGAAAAGTGTTTGATCCTAAAAAAATTATAAAAAATCAAAAAAGAGCACAAAAACGAAAAAATAAAGATAAAAATTTTGATCGAAAAAAGAGTTTATTTTTTTAATCTTCGCAAATGAAGATAAACAAATTAAAATCATTTGAAAATAAAGATGTTGCTCCGATTTTTTCCATACTCTGGTAGAAACCAGTTTTATTTTTTATCGCTCGTTGAAAAGTGTTTGATCCAAAAAAAATTATAAAAATCAAAAAAGAGCACAAAAACGAAAATTAAAGATAAAAATTTTGATCGAAAAAGGAGTTTATTTTTTTAATCTTCGCAAATGAAGATAAACAAATTAAAATCATTTGAAAATAAAGATGTTGCTCCGATTTTTTCCATGCTCTGGTAGAAACCTTCTGTCAAGAAAGTAAATATGGAAATTATATGCTTAAACGAAAATTTTGCCATGTATTGCTGAAAATTTGTAATATTTGGAAAACAAAATCAATGCGATTTCTTTTTCATGATTTAAATAATATTTGTAGTATAAGAAACAGATGATTTTCTGCTCTCTTAATTTTAAATTTATTTCCTTGCTAACCGATTTTTTTAGCCCCTCCATATTTTTTCTGAACCTTTTGCATTACACCTGTGTTTTGAATGTTGTTCTTTAATAGCAATCCATTTTCTATTTTCGTTTTTCTTCCATTTCTACAATGCACAAATAAATATTCTCTTTGATTTCCATATTTTTATTGATTATAGGGAAAAATGTTTTGAATTTCATGCGATTTTTTATTTCCCTCTTTAAATTTAACTTTTCTCCAATATGTGAACGCTGACATGGTGGACGAGGAACAAGTTAGTTTTAGCAAAATATTTTTATATAAAAACCGATTTTCTAGATATTTAAATAGAATAAAAAATGATCATAATGGGCGTGCCGCAAAGAACAAATAATTCATAAAAACACAACTAAGAATTCTATATTAGATTGTGCCGAATTAAAATACCGTTCACCACTTACATTATGCAACATTTGCATAGGTAGAAAAAAGGTTTCATATCAAATTACAGTGAATAATGATATTGGCCCATATTTTCGTTAGAATTGATCCATATTAAAGTACCTTTTAGCCTTAAACCCTTATCGGAAAAGTTACAACCGAAAATAGCTCCATAACTGTCAAATAAGATTCATATATTAAAGACAGTTAAAAAAAAGTTGAGCAAAATGTCAAAAAATCGAAATGTTATAGTCTTATAAGTTAAAAACCATTTTCCAAGAAGGGGCCTAAAATAGAAGCTAAAGCAAAATTTAATAGCAACGATTTTTAATAAAATTGGTATATTAAAGCACAAAACTAGAAGGGGCCTTTTATGGTAGCAATATGAAAATATGGAACGACGTTTGTCAAATTGATTTCATATATTCAAGAAAACAAGAATTTCCGAACTTAGTCCATGTTAAAAAGTTTTATAAGCTTAAAACCGTATTCCGGGAAAAGGACTTAATTGAAGCTATATCAAAGTATATGTATTAAAAATTGAAAAAATAATTGTTTCGAATTTCAATGAAATTTATCTATGGTTAAGACTCTTATAAACCAAACTCCGTTTTCGGAAAGGGGCCTTATATGGGAGTTATAGAAAAAATGGAACGATTAATTAATAACATATATTCGGAACAATTACAAAAATAATTGTGGTAAATTTTAATAGAATTTGAATTTAATAGAATCAAAGAATTATCTAAGCTTAATATCATACTCCGGGATCTAAATGAAATATTAGCTCCAGCACAATATAGATTTTTTTGGTTTTATATTTATACTTAAATTTATTTGCAGAAAATTATATTAGAAATTGATTTTGGAGGTTGTCTAAAGTTCACATATTATATTTGTAACGTTGTCTCATATATCAGTCCATAACTCTTTTAATTAATTAGCCGATATTATAAGGAGACTCCTTAGGATAATTTGGATAATTATTCTAAGCATGAGAACAGACCGTCAGCACCACTTAATTGTCTCAGGAAGTGATTCTGAGTTCATCGTTATACTATCAAACCAGAAGTATATTATAATGACTAGAATGACTAGTACTAGGAGACTATTTTACTGTTATATTGGTAGAAAAGAGGATAAAAAGAATTAAATGAATCAAATGAATTTCGAATATTCTATTTTTCAATGGAACATTTTCCAATGCTTTCAAACTAGTTTTTATTGATCGTGCAACTTTTTTATGGTACCCTGTCTGATCATTTCTTTTAGTTTTCTACTATCGCCTGACTGAATTTTAACATCTCACAAAATATGGGACATTAACAAACCGCAAGGGACATCGGTTTTATATATAACTTTTTGAGCTTTAGGAAAAATATATCTTTCCTATTAAAGGTTCTATTATAGAGTCAAATTTCATATATTTTTATGGGGAATACAATTCTCCTGTCCTAATAAAAATGCTTGTAAGCACCATTTTTTATATTCGCGATACATTCAATATTATTTGCTGAAAATTATCACATTTCCAACTAGTTTGTAAGGGGATACCGCGATATTAAAAATTAACTTTAATAAAAGAAACTATTTCTATAAATGTGATAATTTTGTGAAAACGCATTCTATAAACCTTTTTTTTGAATCCATATTCAAATCTTTCAGTTCTTATAAGTTGTCTCAATATCGGCCTCTTACTTTGTAATATTTTCAGCCATTTATTTTGAATTTGAAGGTTCCAAAAAGGGACACAAAACTAGATCTACTTAATATCTTTTTTGGCCGGGATGACAAAACTTACACACCCCTTTCTGCACTCGCGGTGATTACCTTCATGTAATGGATAACAAATTTTCAAGAGTTCTTCACTGGAATTTTGAGGTTATCTTAGATATTGATCTATAACTTTTTAGGCATTAAACCGAATTTGCTGCTTTTAAATAATAATGGCAGTAATAATAAATAAATAGTCCAATCAGTTTAATATAAGAGTGTCTTTCAATTTGTTCCAGAAAAATATATTCTTTTTAGGGCTTTTAGTCTGAATCACAGTTTGCAGGAGTGTAATATAAAATAATCCATCAAAAATGATGATTTTTTAAATATTTTTGTGGGCACAAAACTTACAGCGTTTTGGCCTATAAAAACACGTTCCTTAACCACTGTGTTTCGTTGTTTTTTTATTTCAAAAATAAAAATGTAAAAACAGGGAACAAAATTCCGTATATAAAAGAGCAGCTGTTGCCAAATACTTTGTGCTGAGTTGAAAATTAATGATGATGATTTTACATTAACCTTTTTTTTACACAATTTGAAAACAAAAAATTTGCATAAAAATTTTGTTGGAAATTATTATAACAAACAAACGTAGAGTAAAGAGAAAAATCTATTCTTAAAAAAAGTAGAATATGAAAATGCTACCTTTTAAGCCCAAAAAGAAAAAATAAGCTTAATCACATGTTACATAATCGATAAGAAATTGTATTTTTTTATGTTTATAAAATTATGGTTTTAAATTGAAAAATGATGTAATTAAAAGTTAATTTCACTTTTTAATAAATTTCCTTAAATATCCTCACATTTTTCTTATCGCCTCTGCCTAAGGAATTAAATGCTTTAAATATATTCTTCTTATAAAAATTTCATTTAAATATTCCACCTTTAAAAAATAATTAATTTTAACTACACGACATTTCAACGCCTGGTGACATGAATTATCTTTGTGTCATGTCCATTTAAAATAGTTTCTGAAACCGCTGAATTGTTTTTCTTTCTCTCTCTCTCTCTCTCTCTCTCTCTCCAAAATTACAAGAAATAAAAGTTCTTTTTACAACTTGTTGTAACTTGTTAAACAGAACACATAAAATAAATGACATGTAATTTATAAAAAGACCAAGAGAGAAGGCGATATTCGGCAATGATGTTTCTTTTATATTCTCCGTCAGTATTACACTGGTACATATTCCTATGAACTTAATTTTATGTGTCTCTGAAGCACTATTAATAATGGGAAGTTTATGCTTAGAAAAGGTCTGGTATTGAATCTACTAATTTTTAAAGAAGATCGGAATAAGTTTCCTTCCAAATTCGCTTTATTTTTAGTTTAAGCTCTGTTAAAGTAATTCTGCTTACATTTTGAGCATAAGTTCAATAATTTGAGTCCGAACTGCAAGATGGCCACTTTGGCATAGGTATGTTGTGTTTGTTCAAACTCACACAGTGTAAGAGGTTTTGAGTAGTGGACATCATAGCGGTATACGATATCTATCACCTCCAAAAGGAGGTTGAAATCCATATTCATCCCACATAGAATTTAATTAAATAATCTTCACAATTTTGTTCAACTTACACTGTTAGAGATTCCGAATAGTGGATATCATAACGATATCTATCTCCTGGAAGTTCGTCTTATTCCTTAGAGTAAATCCATATTTTAAAATATCTTTTTTTCAACGAATATTTATTAAAGTTTTTTGAGAATACGATATGTGCACATAGTTTCTTGTTCGTCCATTTTTCTTAAAGTGCTCCATATTTCATCTTAAATTAATACATTATTTCTTGATATATTAAACATATAAAAACAGCTCTCTTAACTTACATGGTTTGCCGGTTATAAATTTCAAACTTATCTTCACACAGGTTGATTAAGATATGTACCATACCATGTCCCATAATAGAGAGCAAAGCATCTTTCAGCAATTCATTATAAATTGTGCTCATCATTTTTCCTGGGATTAAATAATTTTTAGATTTGGCAACTGCAGAAAATGCTTCCCAAACCAAAACACTACCACAGTCGAAATTACGTTTTGACATCCGATCATTGTTTGATCTCAAATCGTACCAATAAATATGAATCGGGGCCATCTAAATTATTATTTTATCTTTAGTTAAAAATAAAAGCTTTTTCCTTTCCTCTGTCCATTTTATGTTCTCTCGTGAGAATTTTAAACAATTTCCCTTATGGTCTTGGAACACTGATTTACTCGTTTGCTTCTTTTATTTTATGTTTTCATCTGTTTGTAAAATATGAGCGACGTATCTGAAAGTCACAGGAAGATTTAGTTAGTTCATTATGTTCCCATAGTAACCACGAATATTCTATTGATCGGCCATAAAAGTTTCCCTGGTCATTAATAATATTTCTTTCAGATAATGCAAGAATACACAAAAAATTAACTGAATTTAATTTCAAAAAACCGGTTTACCGACTAAAAAACTGGCATGTCAAATAACTCGAAAGAAGAAATTATTCTAAATCGTTCGATTCTCCAAAAAACCGAGTAACTGGTATCCGATTTGGTGTATTTGAATACACTACTTCGAATGTAATAAATATTACGAAGCTTTAGCCCTTTTTATCTAACTCCAAATATAATATCACCATTTTTAGACCATGTACTCTCATTTAGTGATGAGTGAATGGTCCCATAACTTCTTTCTGGAAATAATACTGTAAACAGTAATTTTTTAATACATAATTATTTTTATTTTCATTCCCAAGGTGACGCACTAGAAACATGTTCTTCTCCAAATTCGGACAACACTTAAAAATTGACCATGTCAAATTTTGCAAAAAATATTCAATAGTTCCAAAATTATAGAATTAAAAAAACGATGTGAAATCACTCTTTTTCACATAAGTGAAATAAGATTTAAGTTTATTAATTTGGCTCTATATTGGATCTAAATAAAGGATTTAAGAATTTTGAATTTTACTACATATTACATGCATAATGACACACTTAATATACCTTCATTTTTTATATCTCTTGTGATTTAGGTTCTGAAATAAATTTTCCTGAAAAATACATTACACTATATTTTATGCCATAAATATGACAAAATATTTAAATTTAAAATCCCACTGAAAAGAAACACACAAACACACGCACAAATTCACCAAATGAATATTAAAATTACAACTACAACAAAAGAAACGCTTTACATATTTCACACACTTCCTTATAATCTATTGAAATAAGTATGTATGTATGTATGTATGTATGTATGTATGTATGTATGTATGTATGTATGTATGTATGTATGTATGTATGTATGTATATATGTATGTACGTATGTATGTATTTATTTAAATGAGAAAAAATATATGTGAACACTTAACCTTAAAGGCATGCAACAGTCTATAGTACCATACATACATATATATTTGTAAAAGAAATATATAGCTGGAACAGTATAAGAAAACATAAAGAATTGCATAAACATAATAAATACCTTGAAGGTTTATGAAGATATTGTCGTGTGAAAATACAATGTGGTTGGTTGGTTACACTCCCGTAAAACAACAAAGATACATATTTTCATCAGTATAGAAAAAAAGATATACAATTTTTCTTATATTTTATACACTTACATAAACACATTTATAAATATGTATATGTAAAAATGTACTTGAACTCCTTATAATGTTAAAGTGATAGCCAACAGCGGTATTTGTCGCATATTAAGTAAATAAAGCTTCTTGGCAAACGTGTTTTGTGTTCTGAATATGCTATTTATTGGTTTCCCTCCATAAAGACAGTTAACTTTAAAATACCGGGAAAGATATTGGTATATGTGTTAGGGAGTAGACAGGTAATAGGGAAGAAAGACATTGGTTGAGGTAACTAGATATTTTAAAGAAGCTTGGTTAGACACTTGTCCCTCGAAGTGGGAAAAAATTAAGAGAAAAATAGAAATCAAAGTAAAATTTGTAAAATTAGTCATATAACATATTATTGAACTAGTGAGCAGCCTCTCTGTTCTTATAGTTATTGTTGTTGACCCAGAAAGAGAAAAATTGAATTAAAACACATTTTTTGATTATACAAATTAGCACATGTAGTAGTACTTTACATGGACGCTGAACTCTCAGTTTTACTCAACGGCATTGTCAGCCAACAATTTTAAACAACATGGATGTCTCTACCATTACAGCACCTCCGTGCTGGATGATATAATGAGCGAAGTCTGTTCAGAGGGAGAGAGAGATCGGCATTGGGAGATGCTCACAAATATACAGACACAGAACCGTCTGAATATTCAACACATGTGTAAAATCAATTCTCGATATTCGATATTCGGAAACTTAATATCGAACACCATCACGTTTAATCTGCAGGTATTGAACTATAAGTCCCTCAGAATTATATGTGGAATATTCTATACTAATAACATCATAAAACGAAATGGCGCATGAGTGGAATTTCAGAAGCGAGAAGAAGCAAAAACAACTGCAGCAAACCATATAAGAGAAATGACACTACCATACACGCTTAAGGTATTCTACGTTTGAGATGCAATTTGCAGTATATAGGAAAAATCACTTCTCTAACCAATTTGATTTATCTGTGTGTTCGGTTGTTCAAGTCTACAAGTAAAAATTTAAAATATTTATCGGTAATTTTACATATGTCAATGATGAATCATTTGAAGCTGGTGCTGACCGGTAGACATATCTAGTAGATTCCATAAAAGTGTCCACTCGGAATTAAGTTTTGTGCTCATCATAATTATTTTAAAGTGAATAAATTTCTAAGAATCAATTTTGTGAAAATTGGTCCTTAACTTCTTAAAGGCCTCTTATAACTGTCACTTCAAAAAATCGCCATAACTTTTGTATATATGAAATAAATTCGAATATCAAGAACATATTTTCATTAAGTATGTTCTATAGATATAATGTAAAATTTTACCCGAGTCGGTCCATAATTATTTATATATACGTTACATTGCAGAGTTATTTACTTTCGGTTTTAAACGATGAAATATTATAGCCGCACATGTTTCTTAGATTTATATTACAAATTTATCTCAAATAACATATTTTGATCTATATATATCACAAAGTGGTTCATTGATGAGGCCATATAAAAGTCCATATCATTACTCGATGCAGAAGCTTTAAATTAATCGAAGCTTTTAGTTAATTCAATACGATCAATTCTCAATATTCATCACATTGACTCACAAGCCTTCAAAAAATTTAAAGATTTTGTGATAATAGTTCTATTATATTCCCTATTTTTGGCAACCTCCACTTCACATTTTCCATTCAGCTCTACATTTTATATAGTATGGGGAAGAGACCTCCTACGGTTTTATCCACCCGCTCTTTTCTCCAGTAATTTCTTAAAACCAATTAATAGAAATAAGTTTTAAAGTTTTCACTGCAATAGTTCAATAGATAATCTATAAATAATATTTAGTTTATATGGATTAACTCTACATTGGTCCTTCCCTTATATTTTTTCTGCGAAGCAGTTCAATAAAATTATTTGTGACTAAATTTAAAAAATATCACTAAAATAGTTCCATAAATATTAGAAAATTAATATAAGTTTGTATGCGGGATATTTCTTTCCTTATAAATCTTTTAATATTTTCGACAAACCTTTAAGAAAGAAAATGATAGTAAATTAGCTCCCATCTAATGTGAAAATGTATTTTCAAATTTTAAATAGGCTTCGGTGTAAATTTCGCTACTCTAACAAATATAAAAGTCAACATTATGTTCAATCTAATACAGGGACTTTAAACTACAGTAAATGACAAAATAAATCTTCTTAAAATCAGCTAACAGATAATATATTTCTGGAAAACTAATTTAAGTTCCTAATGTTTTTTATCTAAATATAACTCCTCTATAGCAAATGAAAAATATCTATAGGTATTTAGCTAATTTTGTAACAAGGACTTTATATTTTCAAGGTGTTAAACTTAGAAAACTCGTAGACACATTAAACTAAAATAAATAAGAAATAAGTTCGCATTCCTTCAACCTCTTTTCACCTTCACTATAACTTTAAGAAAAGCGAAAAAGTACACGCATATTGCACATAAAGTAATGTAGATACATTTACACTCATACAATATCTAACAAAGACATTTTCATATAAACTCACACGCACACAAATATTCACAGACAGGTGCAAAAGCCTAGATTTATGTGTAATAAATTTCAATCTGTTTACAAGATATTTTAACCAAAGCCACGTTACGAACGCAATTCATTTACGCCATCCAAGTCAATGACAAAAAAACTAATACGTTTGTATATATAAATGTATATACATACACACAGAAAAAAGGAATAAAGCTAAATCAAAGTTGAACATTGTTGATTTAAGATTAAATAGTATTTTTCATTTAATTTAAATTGAGCATTTTTATATTTGTGGTGAAATAATATTGTACATTTTAGAATCTTTCGATGTTAATATTAAAATTTCAAGTAGTAAAAAATCAAGAATATTCTCATGAAGTGATATTTACTGTAAAACAATGTTAAATTATCATTTTTTGTCTATGAAGCAAAATCATAACTGAACAAAAATTTAAATTATTTATATTTCAGTTAATTTAACATTAATTTTTTTCTGCGTGTACTTATATATTATATGTAAAGGAATTTGCGGCAGGCAAGTCACAAGAAATAAAATCTTTAACATTTTCAGTTAAAGAATAAGAAAAAAATGAAATCCAGAGCAAATCTTAAGACGCAACAAGAAACGCATAAAAATTACTCAACTTAGATTTATTAGACGGGCGTGTGGTTGCTATGCCTTTCCTTGTGGATTGTGGAATATTATTTTCATGCTATAACACTTCTATAGAGATGGAAAGAGTAAAAATAAATTAAAAAATATGTATTTTATGCGCCTTTAAAAGATTAAAATATTGTTGCATGCACAAGATATATTTTAATATGAATCAAATTAAGCTTGATTTAACATAAATTATATTTTTAGTAGAAAAAATAACCCATGTTGGACCATATTTGAATGTTATAGCTATAAAAGGTGTTGTTTTAATTGAACTCCAGGTCAATAAATTGTGCAATCATTATTGCATTAGTCCATCAGAATTTTGAATGAAGTATACAATGTAGTATACATTTGAGATGGCATAGTCCATCTTAGTTTGCCAGAAGTACTTTTGTACACCGCTACAGATCGTGTTTAATGTCTGCAATGGGCGTGGAGGGCCTCCAAATATTTCAAACTGCCAATTGAATCGTCTCCATGAAAGTCGTTCAAAGCTCTCATATACGAATTCCAATAAAAAAAATTTTGCACTTTTAAATCGTGCAAGATTGTTTTGAAAATTCTTTGCGGGAAACTCCAATTCTTTACTATTTTTATGTTCCTTAGTCGGTAGGATTCTTAATATTTTAGTTCATATTTAGGTTTTAATACATACCTCGTCCATCATGGGGTGTTTCCCTAATGCAAGACATTGGTTTGGGATGGACCGGTCAACGAAACATTTATACGGTAACTTGAAACTGTAGAACGTGAGGAGTCTGTGTGAAATCCGCTTAAAGGTGGCATATAAGAATTTCGACCAAAAGGATATTGCTTATACTCTATTCTGATCGTATGTTTGGAGATCCTTTCTATTATGCCTCGAAAGAAATTCAAATAATGGGATGTTGAAGTTGGGATGATCTAACTGATGACATACAATAGGGAATTCTTTACTTCGTCTCCTCAAATAGATAATTGAACACATTTATATAAGAATTTTATAGTTCTCAAGGCTGCAGTGATATGTAGTGCAAGGCTGAACTATTCTGACACAAGTTTTTTATGTAGCGAATAATATTTTTATATTCATACTGACTATTGTTTTAAGGTCCTTATTCCTACTTAACAAATAAAAATATGATACCAACAGTAACCCTCAAGATCTTCTGGCGTTTAACGGTCGTATTTTGGATTCCATCGCCCATGATGCCAGACTTGTGTTAACCTCTTTAGTTTAAAAATAAAGTGTTACTATTGACTTCACTAATGAAAGTTTCAAATTACCTGCCGTAAAGAGAAAATATAGTGATCGAAAACAACGACTACATTTGTGACCAAAAATAAAAAACACGAACACGAGTACCATTTAAAGGCGGATAATTGTGGTAAATATATGAGAACATATCAGGGTATTCGAATCAGAGAGACAAATAATTAATCTTATATCAATTGAATTGACTACGGAATCTTTTATTTAAAGGTCTATAATTTAGTTTGTCAAAATTTTATTCTGAAAATGTCTCTTTAAAAAAATTCAATATTACAAAATATTAAATGCCTCATTATATCATTCTTTTCTGCTAACATAATTTCCACCAACATTTATCATTTATTCCCTTTCGAATTTATAATTCATGATTATTGTAATGTTTTGTATGTCAATATCAGATTTTAAGCGATAAGGCGATAACTGTTACAGCTTACACATTCCAACTTTCATGTCTATTCTTGATTATAGTATTTATTTCGTTACAACACCAAATTTAAATAAAATATCTACTTAACTATCACTTTTATAAGCTTAAAACCACATTCCGGAAAGACTTTTGTATGGGAGCTACCGAATTTCATTAAGATCGATACCTATAGAGTATTTACAGCGCTTACAAGGACGGATGGACAAACAGGCGGAAGGATGGACAGATGGGAGGACATCGTTAAATCCACTCAGAAGTGATTCTGTAACACTCTTTTAATAACATTATTTTTTATTTGTAACACACAACAAACATCGCAAAAACATATATTATCCTAATCTATGGTGGTGGTATAATGAAGTCTGAGATGTGGAGATATCGTTAAAATAAGCTTTGTACTGTTTATGTTTTAGATAATGAAAAAATTCAATTTATCATGCCCTTTTCTGAAGTGAAACTTATTCCAGTTATTTAAGGTTTGTCTGATAAAGTGGGTAAACCAAAAGTTACCAACAAATGTTGTCCAAACTGGTTTTGGTCAGTGGAATATTAGATCTTGTTTCTGATTGCTTATTTTTCTGTCTAGTAATCTGACTCTTACATCGACACATAAAGCAATCGTTAGGCTTTTGGCATTATTTTCCTGGTTGGCCTGGTTTTGCACATGACCTTCTTGGATTGGAGTTATCACAATAACATACACTAATAACAACACAATTTAAGAAAGACTTCTTGCGTTTTTGCATTCAAATATAATTTTCGAGAATTAAATATAAATTTCAAATTTTCTTCAATCCATACGTGTCCCAATTTCCGGGTTTTCAATGCATAACAAAGCTCTTTTTATCTGTCATGTCGAAAATACCACGTTCACGTAAACGATCAACTGGTACATGTCGATCATAAGCTTTTTCCTATTGTCCATAATTTTCAGTAGACGTTTTCTTCAATTCCCACATAATTTAAATCGAATTCAAATTTTCTGAAAACATAATTGTCATATCAATTAAAGCTTTAATTAACAAAATAAACAAATTAATTGATATCTCTCTTCTTGTCTATTCCATTTGTTTTTCTTGAACTTCAGACTTTGCAATTTAAAACCAATTTAATGTTTTCTTCTCTCTACAATTCTTAAATTTTAAAACATTTTTTGCTTAAGTGATTTTGTTCAGTCTGGAAATTGTATTTAGCAATTTCATGCCATCCAGATTCAACTATTTCACAATAAAACTTCTTTTCCAGAATTTCTACTTTTTCTTCCTCGGACATACAACAATCCATTTATACATATATAATCCATATATAAACACACATGCATATACTTATAACTACATAGATATTTAAATACAAGGAAATGCAAACGAAAAGAGAGAAATACAGAAAAAAACAACAACAAAATTGATGAAAGAAAACGAAAACAATTTAATGAAGTCAATTATAAATGCAGACATGCATTTGAACATGTTTTTCCATGCATCCCAACAAACACATGCACAAAAACACATAATCACACAAATGCCTCACACCCTTGTAGAAGAAATAGAAGCACTTTACGTTCGGAATGATTAACAAAAGTAATTAAATGGAAAAAAGTGTAGTATAGAACATGTTGCAAGTTACAGTTAGCTTAACAACAGGATGCATTTAAATTATGCTTCAAGTTATTTTTTTTTTGTTTTTTTGATCGGAATAAACTAAGCAAATGAGAATTCTATTTTAATAGTTTTACTCCTTTTTTTTTTTTTTTGCATGTTTGAGTTATTTTTTCTTTTCACTGCTAAATGAGGAAAGTAGAAATACAATGAGATTAATGTTGCATACATTTTTTATAAATTCTGCGTTTAAAGCGTAAATCTTTGTTTAATTGCAATTTATATGTTTGTGGCAATAAATTTTTCGGAAATACGTTAGAAATTTGTTTAATTATTAGTTAATCTCAAGAAAAATTTATCAAGTCTAAAATCGGAGACAAATTGTTCCAGAAAAAGCAAGAATTTATTCTACTGCGATGCATCTTTTTATACGTGCCGCCACTTATATTTTAGAAAAACATTTTAAGAATTTAATGGACTAAGCTCAATACTAGAACTATAACCATGACATCCCCTGGTTGAAATTCGTCACATATCCATAATTATTAGTACCAATATTCAGGAGTTTTATTAACGTAAAACATACATGGCAGATAACGTTAAAAGGATGGCAATTATAAAAATTATGGTTCCAAAAAACAACATCACTACTAAAGAAATTTATGATCTAAAACCTGTTTTCTCGGAAGCGAAACATATAACATTTTTCTATTCATCCGATTTTGAGGAATTTTAGTGATATTTGTTCCATGACTAAATTCTGCTTAAAACCAATTTTTACAACTTTGTGGCCGTATTTCGAGGTTGCCTCAGATATCGGTTTATAACTTCTTTGCTTGGATATATAAAGGTAACTGCTTAAGATAAAAAGAAAAAATCTGGCCAAATTTCATTGAATTATTCTAGGCCTGAGCTTGTTTCCAAAAGACAGAGGGATAAAGCTTACTCGATGATGTCTTAAATGATACCTTCTTAGAGATACACAGGGAATTATAAGGTTAATTGGCGCTTATTAAATAATGACTTTCATACACTCCACCACAATAATTGGTAATAAGACACTTGTGGTTGTGGAGGACATACAAATTTTTCCATTATTCTTCCATTAGAAAGGATAATATTAACAACTAGAACAATGAAAAAGTTGTCCAGCAGGTCGGGTTTCACGTGTTAAATTTCCACTAAATATACACTATTCATGGGAAAAAGCAACAGCGAGTTACAGGGAAAATTTAGAAACTAATCTAAATGACTTAAAAATTAAATAAAATAATTCTCTCCAAGAAGTCGTGAGTCTTTAGTAACCAAAATTACACTAAATGGTAATACAAATCATTGGAGTTATGTACATTAAACAGCTTTTCACAACGGGAATGACAGTGAATCATTACACAAACGCTGCAGTAAAACAGAGATGCTTTCCATCAATTCAGCCATTCTAAATCATGTTGAATTATATAATATGCGACATTTTTTAAGATTGTTGTCCAGACTGGTTACAGGTGCGTTGAACAAGTTTCCTTACACTTTACTGAAATGAATTCCAATTGATAAGGCTATATGCTGGTAATCCATGGAACAGATAGGCCCATTGCCATTCGCGAATCCAAGACTTTACTATGAGCGGTCTGAATCCGGTTAACTACTGTTTTTCGTGACCATTTTCTGACAGGATTTAATTATTAACGGTCTTGGTATAGTGTTCTCCTTAATATTAAGAAACTCTCCTGTAGGTGGAGATTTTGACTATAAAGAGAACGTTATCAGTCTGAAGCATATATAAGTTCAAGTAGGATTGCTTAAATAACGCCTTGATATGGAATCAAAGGTTATACGGGACAGCGCAGGAGAGATGTGTCAATTAGGCTAAATATCAAACAATCGTATTACGTGGACTTTGTATGACGTCCAAGGATATACCATTTCCTTGGTTACGTCAGAGGAAAGTTTTCGGTATGGCTTTTGGTGTTAATTGGACATCGCGTACTGAGCACTCATGCTATGAGTGTCTCAATCCTCATGAGTGAGGATTGTCTCCAATAAATTTTGTTGAAGTAACCATGCTAAGGCAGAGGAAGATACAGGTTTTTCACACTTGTATGATTTTCCAGCTCTGAGAGATCTTTCAGACAATATACTTGAATGTAGAACAGTCTAGCGGAGTGGTCTATCTAACTGTCAGGTATGTCAAGTATATCGGCGTAATGTTTCAAAGGGGGAAGGGAAGAAATTCATCTTAAAATATTAAAAATAAATTATATCCTTCCAATGTTCTTTTTTATCTGTGAGTGAAACCGATAAAATAATTTTCCAGATCTTTGAAAAATTATTAATTTAAATAGAATTTGAAAATGACTAAATCATATTTAGTATATGACGCAATATAATTCACTTCTTCTCAACCAAAAAATTTTCAATTTCCTTAAAACAATAACGATATTTAACTCAATTTTAATATTTTCTACAATTAATTTCAATTCACTTTCATCAAAACAACACTAAATAAACAATAACTGTGAAACTATAAATATTCACTTAAATAAGCTTTAAAGTATAAATACACTTAATTTTCCATTATATCTTTTAATTTATCTTCCCAAAAGAGAAAAAAACTAATTAAATATTTGTAATTTAAACTTCGAAAAAAAACTTAGTAAATGTGTTACAACAAGTGAAAACAATGATTTCGTTCAGAAGAAACAAAATTAAAGCAAATATAAATATTCCAAATGACACGCGTGTGAAAAAGACAACAACTACAACAACTGGTGGCTACATTCTCCTTTTTCATCATTGTACTAATGAAAATTTCTATATAACTCGTGTTACACATTTCAAATTGACACTTAATTAAATTGAACTTTATTTATTTGGTCTTTTGCAATTGTTATTTTTGTATTTCATTCGTCAGTCACATCAATAAAAACAATCAAACCAAAATAACAAAACACAAACAACTGGTGAATTTTCCAGGTTCAACATATTCAATTTTCGACTACTCACTCAACCATTCAGCAGACCAAGAAATCAAAATAAACGGGGAAAATGGGGAGAAAACGTAATTGAATGCCAATAATGTTTACTTGGCACACGTCATCGTGTATACAATTCAATTGAAAATGTATTAAGGTTTGGTGTTGTTTTCTGAGGCTGGAAAAGCTAAAAGAACAAAAATACCGAAATTACCTTATTCACACTATAGCACAACGGGCCAAATCCGATTCATTTTTGATGTAATTAATAAATAGGTTAAGTTTAAAAGGAAATTACATAAAATGTTTTCAAGAAATTGAGTTTAAAATCGATAACGTTACAAAAAAATCTTGTTAAAGATGCTCAGCTTAAATTTAAGATCTTGTGTAGAGCTTTAGCGTTCAATGCCAAACTATTCAATCCTAAAGAACTGCGCCAGAACTGAATTAGAACAGAACTAGAACTGAAATAGAAGTGAAGTAGAACTAAAGAACAGAACTAGAACTGCACCAAAACTGGACTAGAACGGAACTAGAACAGAACTAGAACTGAACAAAACTGAACTGGAACTGAACTAGAACTGAACTAGAACTAAACTAGAACTGAACTAGAACTGAACTAGAAGTAAACTAAAATTGAACTAGAACAGAACTAGAACTAAACTAGAACTGAACTAGAACTAAACTAAAATTGAACTAGAACCGTTTTGCAACTGAATAAGTTTAGTTCTCACGAATACTTCATCAATTGGTTCTCAGAATCTCCTAAGAATTAAGTTAAATGCGAAATGCCGTAAACTCTTAACGTTCTGTCCGGTAAGCAAGTTCATTGCAGCCTATGAAGTTGTCAAATGCTGGAGATATAATGGATACCTCCAATGCTATAGTTCGACAAGTGCCCAATATGTGTAATATCTGTAGCATTAAAAACTTTGAATCATGAGACCAACTTTGCAAGTTCACTACAGATGAAATGAGATTTCACACAGATGTTTTTAGTCTGGCTGAATTGAGGGAGCAACAAAAAACCACGCCACTTCTTTGCGAGCGCTTAAAATATATAATTTTTGGGTAAAAAATTAAACTGTTTCGAGTTGAACGGTTTTTAAGGGCAACCACGAAGGAAGAATGACAACAACCTAAGAGCACTTTCTTCAAATTCATTAAATCAGATCGTTGAGTTATTTGACTTTGAAAAGAGCCTCAGGTGTAATTAAGCCAATAGCAAACAAAGGAATGCATCATGTGATAGTAGTAGATTAGTCATTATAACACCGAAAAGACTATGTAAATTGACACACGTTTTTTGACCCATAGTGCGAAATGAAGAAAAATATATAGAAATCAATTTCTAATACGTTTAACAAAAACTCAACTCTATCATTATACATATACAAACAAACACATATACAGATAAAGACACTCACCCACACTCACACACGTTTACCAAAAAAAATACATCAAGTATTTAATACTCTTGTTTATATGTAAATTTGAAAGTGTAATATATTGAAATTGAAATTGACACTATCCACCCACTTTGCAACAACAGCAGCAACATCTACAAAAAAACAACAACAACAACAATAGGAAGTTTTATGGACATTAGTTGTCTAATTAGAGTAAATTTAAGCAACTTTTTCTGTTGTTACGTTCGCATGATTTATCTGCAACAGTCAAACTAATCATTCATTTAAAAAGAAGAAGAAAAAACTTGTTCGCTTAAAGCTTCAACTTTCCTCCAGTCCGTTCCTTCTCACTACTTCTTTGTGGCTACATAATGAATAATTATGCCTGTTTCTAGATTTGACAGTCTGATGGTGACTGCTTGCTTTTTCCTGCCAGCTGGAATTTATTCCTGTCTTTTTTTTTTTTTTTGCTCTTCTCCTTTTTATTTTATATGTCTATCAAAATGACAAACTGAAGAAAAAGTATGCTTAAGGGAGCGTGGAAAGGAGAATGTTAAGAGTAAGAAAAATATTTTAATGTCTTTAAAACTATATCAACCAAATTTTTATCTCTTCCTGCTGCCCTTGTTCTTAATAATAATCACCCCATTTCGTAAGCACAGAAAAGGAGTTTTTGTCCCATTAATTTTACTGTTTTGTATCAACATAATTTCATGGCTAAAATCCTTGTAGATTCTTAAAGATGTATAGTAAATGGAGGAATTTTGTTTACGTTTGTGTGTGTGTGAATGTTAAAATTGGTTAGAGTTTATACAGTTTCAATGTAAATATGTTGTCGTAAATATGGTTACAGTGAGTAATAAAATTTTGTTGAAAAGTGGATTTTTGAAATGGGTTATAGTTAAGTCCCTTTTTATAATCATGTTTCTAGATTTTTGATTTTATATAAATTTATCAGATTTGAAACTTAGTTTTACTATTGTGTATAAACTTTTGTTTTTAACTGTAAATCTGTTATTGGAGCAAATGCTGTTTACAAAATGAGCTTGTAACCTAGTAAGAAACCTAAATATTGTATTTGTGTTGTTATTTGTGTATTTGTAATTTAATTTTCTCTATATAGTTGAAGTTATCGCTGTTACCTGCAGTTCTTGGTTCATTATAAAAATTTGTAAGATTTTATTAATATTGAGATATTCAAATTAAAATTTGAATTATAAGAATTTTCTAAATTTCAAACTGAAATCTTGCAGATGGATCTTATCTACACTTTAATGATACAGGATTATTTTATAATATATCACTGAGCTGTAAGTCCGATATATTTAAATAAATACTCTCTGGTTAGGCGATCCCTTAGTTGCGGCCAAAAGAGCTTGAAAAAGCTTTAAAAATCATAAATTTTCACATAAGCGAAATGAATGATGTGATTATTCTTTTTGTTATGGCTCAATGTACTCCTTATAAACGTATGATAAGCTAACGTATTTTGGCAAATGATACTTTTAGTTGGTGGGGGAGCTGCAGGGAATGGATCTCCTTTTCTATTAGAAGATATAATATTTCATCGGGTGACCGTAGACTGAGAAAGCCGCAAGAGAAAAAATAGAGAAAGAAGAGAACAAAAATATTAATTAAAATATTAATCCTTATAACCCAATCTTACCTAAAAAAAATAATTGTGACCTTTGAATGAATTTAAGATTTTGTACAGTTCCAACAAATTTGTATAACTTCTATATTCCTCTAACTCTAAATTGGTCCCTTCAAGAAGGTAAAAACATTGATTATATATTATTGAATAAACCTCCGAACTGTTGGGCTTAATTTAATATTATCAAGTTAGTTTTGAATGTTACTCTGTGTGTGTGTGTGTTTGTGAGTATGAAAATATTATTTGTCACTTTCAAGACGACACTTGGCTGGCTTATTTAGTTAGAAAAACAGCTTGAGATACAATTTTATTTTTACTTGATTCCTCTCGTTCTCGTTCTCTCTTCTTTTTTTTTAACGTCATTAATTATTAAATCTTCTTCTTATCCGCTCTTATTTTTGGTTTATCATTTTCTATATATTTTTACGTTTAAGTTTTATGCCAACAAATAAATTAATTTTATGTTGAAATGTTTTTGTTGTCATTTAATGAAACCTACATATACACACGCATTTACAAACATACACACACACACAAAAAAACTTCTTGACTTTTGACAACAACCGCGAGGAAAATTTAATTGGAAATAAAATGAAAAAAACTGTTTGAAAATTTAAGAGAAAATTTATGTTTAAGAAAATTTTAGTGAAATTTTTTACAAAATAAATCAAGACATTATAATCAAGGAAGGAGTTATCTTCGGCCAAGTCCGACTATTTAATACCCTACACCACATTGTTGGTTATAAGTGGTAATTACCAGAAATTAATGAACCACCTTCGTATAAAGGTATTTTTTAATTTATGCTTAGGAGCACAGTATATTTACTGGTACTTACATCCATGTGAGATTAGTTCATTCTAGAAGGATTTTTGTGGACGTTATATGGGAGCTAAAAGAAATTATGTAGCGACACTAGTAAAATTTCGAACATCTTGATTTAAGTAATTCTTATTACTATACTAACGTATACATGAGATTTAAGCCTTTCGAAGCGAAGAAGAGCTTTATGGAACTTATGAGATATATAATACCGATCTCCGTATAATTTGGGATAATATATACCGTTTTAGAATATCATAAAACAAGTTTGTGCTGAGTTTTATTTAAATCACTTTATATTTAGGACTTTTGTGACTTTAAATCACCATTCCGTGAGGAAAATTTGTATAGCGTCTAGGTTAAATAATGCACACAACATCACGAACTTCAATAGGCATTATCCTTAGGCCTAAATTATGACACTTGCCAAATTTCATTAAGTTATCTTTAAAACTGCGGCCTGAATCGAACATCGTAAATAAAAAAAGTGATTTTGACTCGAACTATATATACTTAATAGTGGTGGTAGAAATATTATTTCTCCCTGTTACAAACTTTTGTACAAACGCATAATACACCAACCACCTACGGTGGTGTAGGTTATAACAAACAAACTTGTCATAATTTGAAAAAGATGTAAAATAAATTATATTGACATTACGGGAATAAATGCGTGAATTACAACATCATTTATTTGTTGTAGGAGTAAGAAAAAAACAATATTTTGCGTCAAGTGTTTTAATTGAAAATAAAAATATAGAATTATTAAATAAAACATATTTTATTGAAATTGTATTGTAACCTCGAAAATTTATTGAAAACAATAAGTTCAATTTTCCATAAAATGGGGGAGGGGGGGAATATATGCGAAAAAGGGTTAACATATGAATATATGAATGATTGAATTTAATTAATTTAACCATTATATGCTTCATTTGCAAGGACAATGAAATTAATTATATAAACAATTAATATGAACTCATAAAATTTAAATCAACAACACTTGCACATGAAGTACAGTGGGGAAAAATTGAAAAAATTGTGAATTAATCTGAAAGTTTAATACAAATAATCGGACTCACAATAGCTATATACTTTATAGAGTAAAGTTACTGACTGATAGATCATCATTCCATGGCCTAAATGTCAGAAATATGAAATTCTAATGTTTAGGGATTAAAAAAGGGAAAAAGACGAAAAGGGATAAAAAATAAAATACGTGAGTTATTTTTTCTACAAGTAGAAAAAACATTCGAATAAAAAAACAAGTGTGACCAAAATTTGAATTTCATGTATACTGCTTTGAAAGGTATATGGGGTACAAAAAAGCACCGAAACTATAGTTTTTACCCTAAATAAAAGTACCAAACTTTTGCCTTCAATTCCTTCAAGTGTACTTACTCTTATTTTATACTACTTATTCTCTATTATTGGTGAAAGTAAGCCGACAGGCCCATATATGGTAAATAAGGATAAAAACTATAATTTTAGTACTTTTTTGTAGCCTTTGTATCTTTCAAACCACTGTACAGAGCAGATTACATTCGAAAGTTATTAAAAAATAACAAAATGAAATTGGTACTTTTTGAACTCGAATGTTTAGGGGGCTAAATAATGTATGTACCTTTCTAATTATTGACAAAATGGTTCAAATATTTTATATATGAAAAAATCATACTTTTATACATTTGGTCATGCAAAAAAAGTTAATAAGTTTATTTCTGTAAGCTGGATCATAAACAGTACCAATTCCAATAATAATGGTACTTTTTTAGAGAAAACTTATTTTAAGATTTTTTACAAAATTTGACTTTATTACAACAAGAATATCTAAATAAGCTGAGCATTTTAAAACTTCATCACAAAAAGTTGCTTTTTTGGTCAAAAATAAGATTTGGTACTTTTTTAATTTGTCAAAGATCAAATATAATTAGAGGACATGAAGTGATACTTTATAATTTTACGGAAAATACGGAATCAAAATGATGAAATTTTATGAACTTTTAGAATTTTCCCATGGTACTTTTTAATAAGTTAACTTAAACCTGAAATAAACTATAAATGGACCCATAAGAATAAAAAGTAATTATAGACATTATGTAGTACATTTTCAATCTTCTAATGGTACTTTTGATTTATCCATACAAAATTGATATAACAGCACGATAAGTATGAAATTTTATTTAACTTTTTATATTTTCGAAAGGTACTTTTTGTTTCAGTGGAAATAATCTATTTATGTACAAAGAAATAAAAGTATTTTTTTTTTTGGTACTTTATAAAATTTTTAAAGGTACTTTTTGAATTCCTTGATATAATTAACCTAAAATTATGAAATAAATGTTAAATACCTCGAAACAGATGAAAATAATTTGATGGTGTTTTGTGATACTTTTCGTGTCTTCTAAATGTACAATTTGTCTTTTCATAATAACTAAAGCAAAAGTACGAAATTTAAAATATGTGATCATTAGTGAGGAAAGGAAATTCCGACTTTATCAAAAAACTGTGCTATGAGCCTTTTTCATTTCAATGATACTTTTGCTCTCAAACCACTTCAATTTAAATTTGTTAACAACGCACATTTTGCAATTTGTAAGACATCTTGATGAATATTAGTTTAAGTAAATCGGGGCCTATTAAAATTAGTGATAATCGGTCCATTATTTCATTTAACCTATTGTTAGCTGTATTTCGAGGTTATAAAAAATCGTAAAGGTATTTTCATATACTTTTATAAAATTTGATTTATGTGCCATAAAAGATCCTCATATATTCCAATCATATTATAATGATTGGGTAATGCGTACCATTATAATATCGATCGGTCCACTATTTCCATAATTTACAAGTAAAGACTACTATAGCAAATTTTTCATAGCTCAAAAATACGGCCTGGTTCAAAAATTAATTTTGATTTAAATTTGATTAACTTTTGGAATGACAATAATTATAATTTATGACATAAATTTGCTTGAATGCGTTCATTTACAAAAGTCACTTTGTTTTCATTTTGAGACAGTTTCAGATCTCTTTCAATAACCATGTATCTTTTCAACAGATTGTAAATTTATCAAGAAAATAACAAATTATTTGGCCAAATTTAATATTTTATTAAATTTTATTAGTTAAAAAACGGCTTAACTGACAGATATAGATAAAACAAATCAGATTCTTTTTTATAATCCAAATCCTTACCGAGTATAGAGGTTTAATTCTGTATTTTGGATTCTGCTCCACTGTATATTTTAACAAATACAAATAAACATATACATTGACAGCAGAAAACAAATAAATATATAACTCAGTCAGGAATAACACATCAATACGTTGACATATGAAATTTTATAAATATTACAGTATGTATTTGTTTACACAGACATACACATATCAAAATATATATTTAAATTAAAGTGGCTCCATAAAATTTATAACTTCTTAACGCAATTTGTAAAAAAATCAGTTAATAATTCCAATAATTAAAATTATTCTTTGAAAATCTTTTCAATAAAATTCCCAATCAAATTGCGACAAATTATTTTCATATGTCCCCCGGCTTTTTGAAACCCCTCTAATATACATTTGAAAGAATATATGTGAAAGCAAATAAACTCATTTATTATTTGTTATTTTTACATAATGACTACAATTAACTGAACATATGATTACATTGACTTGGTAAATGTGGTAAACCAAAAGGATAAAGAATAAATTTCTTAATTTAATATAATTTTGAAAAAAGGACTAAAATGTTTTTCTTGAAATATTAATAAAGATATTGAGAGGACCAATAACAACTGTTATATGTTTTACCACTTAAAGTGAAAAGCTTTTCTTTTCATGTATAATATTGGGTATAAGTTTTAACTTGTTGGTAGCATAAATAATTAGTCGCTAACAGCTTGCCAGAGTGCACGGGTCTGTTATAAAAATTCTTTGTCTAAATCAAGTACGCCAACAATGCATGTATGGTCCATGCCCTTACTTACCTACTCGTGGGAATTACATGAACAGCTCTATTTACAATACCAACACACACCAGCAATCAGTCAGATTGGCAACCCCAAACTGTCTGACTACAAACAGTCTACGGTATCACTAAGAAATATCGAACTTAGAAGGAGGTACCACTTTTAGTTATGGCAAGTGACTCGGCACCTTGACGCACTTCTTTGCCAGACACCAAGTGTCCGAAAACAATTCCCAAGTAACCAATAGGCCGTGAGGTTGCAAAAAACTGGTACATACAGAAGTGAGTATGACGGAACCATTTTATTTCAAAAACTGCTAAAGGGAAACTAAAGGCTTCTGAATGGATAATCCAGGACAACTTACTCAGAACGATGAAGCTGGCTGGTTTCAGGATTACATAATTTTTTTGGCATGTAGCAGCGAACGATTTGCGCTACTAATGCTGTTAGGACCAAGTGAGATTCCTCGCAGATCGAGATTTCTTACAGACTTTGCCCGAGAAAAATGTTAATAAACAAACAGCAAAAATTTCCTTGACTCATCAATACTTCAAAACTTACAGAGGGAAGCCAGGGCACAGGTTTGTGGGAAATCTTTTTGCATAATTCTCATCTGGAATTACTACAACGTACAGTTGGAGATCGATAAGGAGGTAGTTGGATTACATATGTATGATGGCATTGAATACATACGACAGATAGACCAAAATCAAATCGGACGATGGTGTCTAGATAAATTTTGCCACTGGTGATAATAAAACAATCCATTAACAAGTGACCGACCGCGATGATGTCCATATTGTCAGAAGATTCCCTGATGGTATCAGGAACTAGGGGGATTGATAGTAGTTTTTCTGAACTCCGACTAAGAGCTCAAGTTGACTCTGATGTCAGTTCTTAGCTAGAACACTGAAATGAATATCTGCGTTTACCTGAGTCGTTATAAAACAGTGCAGACGATATAAAATCAGAAATTGGCGTGACAGGACATTCTGACGTAATGGTGATAAGAGAGTCAACAATAGTGCTGAGAAATTCTTGGTTAGAAAGCACTGGTTGTTTCTTAAAATTTGAAGAGTTTTGGGTCATATAGTATTGTTGTTACCGACACATGAGATCGAGACAGATCTTTTCTATTTGATGACTCAGAAATGGAAAATACTCTCGATAATATCAATAAAAGTGATCTATAGAGAATAGCACGTCTTAAGTAGACACTGGTCACTTATGTCGAAGAGCATTTGTCTTGATCTCAAGTGTCGGTAACAACAATACCCTACATACATTCCATTATTAAAAATTAATCAGTTTTTTTAAATTTCCATTAAAAAATCACCAAAACTTAATAACTTCCTTTTTCACTTACAAAAGAAAATTATTTAAATAAATAAGAGAAAAATTAACTCCCGAGAAGTTGTCCATTGACTCAAAAACAATAATAAGAAATTTCAATTTAATACGAATCACACACTTATGCTCACACGTGTCCAAAACACATTTCTACATATAATTATGAGTTTCCCCTGATTTTTCAGTTTTTCACTCACACAAACAAACTCTTTTGTTATAATAATTCTTTTATGTCTGTGCATATATTTTTTTGTATTTCCCTCTGCAGTTGTTTTTGTTGCAACAATTGAAACTGCATTTTCCTGTTGCATTTTTTTTATACGTAATAATGTTCAAAAGGGATTAATATTGGAGGGATTGTGTATTTAAAATGTTATAATGTTCATTTGTGCTATAAGTTCAGCTTCTCTCGTTTTGTTGTTCATAACAAAGAAATAATGTTTATATAACGATAATAAAATAAAAAAATTATAATCATGAAAATAAGAACAATGACAACAATAATACAAATAATATTAAGTGACATTGACCATTATCATCAATTGTACTATCTTCCCAATGTGAATTGTTGCAGTCATGAACAAGTAGAAAAGAAATTATTTTCAAAAAATGAGAGTGAATTTATGTAAGCGATGATAAGGAATGTGTTCACACTAGAGAAATTATATTTAAACTAGTGACTGTGAAATATTTTGCGGTTAAAAATCTTAAATGTACTTCCAGAACCACCTTTAATGGTTTAAGGTATAGAATGTCGTCAAATATTTCAGCTAGCTTCCATAAAAATGTCCTCCCCGAATGTGTTTTCAAACTTATAAAACTCTCAGGTCAAAGATTCATGAATAAATTAAAAATTTCGAATTTTTATTGATTTTTAAAAAGTAAGTTGACATCTAAACTTTATTAAAATTAAAAGATGTTTATTCAAAATGTCAGTAAAGTATGGTCGAATTTTTCCATGAAACAGATCATTACAGAAAATTCCCCTTTTGGATACTGAAATATCCAAAATCCCAATATGTATAAAGCATGTTTAAGAGTTTGTCTCTTTTTCATTGAAGTTATCACACTGTCTTTATAAGGTCTCTTCGGCTCCTAAGGATACTTCAAAAATTATGATAAGTTGTCTCAGATATCGGTCTATAACTAGAGGGCCGATTTAACAGATTTTATGTTGGAAATCGGTTAGAGCAACAACAAACAACGAGATAAAATTTCATTGAAATCAGACAATTATTCTATACGTGAGAATGTCTACAACAGACAGACGGATCTAAATCTTACATTATGGGTTCTTGGCTAATTCCTTCTGGACTTCACACACGAAATGAGAAAATTGCTATACTCTCATCACCATTTGTGATGGTGTATGGTATAAAAATCGTTTTAAAACCCCAGTGAGCTAGAGAGCGATTGTCCGTTAGGTATTCTTAATAGTGGGTCTATTTTTATTATGTTTAAAACTCTAGAACAAACTAATGATACCTTAACCAATCAAATATGTAAATTTTTTCTAAAGATCGGTTGAAAGTTAGCCGATCTGAGAAATCAGAAAATTTTTATGGTGTCAATATTTGATTAAATCTCTCATGATTTGATTCCTATACAGAACTTAGAGCGAATTGGTTGAAGAAAGAGAAATTTAATACTCTAACATATGCAACTGTCACAAAGTGATTAGTGATCACCAAGAAGAGAAGTTGGTGAATAGAGAGTTGAACCAGTTCTAGACAGTTCATTGTAAATAATATTATTGGAATAATCTTTTACCCATACAGAGTCCACAACTCAGAAGTAAATTTCATTTTAAGTATAAAAACGCTTTAAAGTTTCTCTTAAATTCCACAAACCTCCACAGTGTAAACGTTTCATTTTTTAAATTTAATCTGCTTTTAATTTTATGTTTAAAATACAACGATTTTTTGATAAAAAACCTTAAAAAATACAAAGAAAATATAGTAAAAGATGCTTAAATTAATTTGATTGCTCTTAAATACAAACTCTTATATAAGCTGATTTGGCATGTGGCAACATGTGTGTGTGTGCGTATGTATAAATATGTGTGCGTGGTAGTGACATAAAACATTAAATTTATTGAATCTTAACTTTATGTAACATTTCATTGATGATTTACTCTTCATCATAATTATAATGATGATGAAAATGACGACAACAACGATGATGATGACGAGACACTGGCAAAGTGAATGACTGACAGACAAATTGAAGGCCTGTCTGTAACATATACATATTTTACAATATTTGTTTTATCATGAAAAGTCTTTTGTTTGTTGTCTGACATTAAGTGCTGTTGGATGTTTGAAGGTATTAAATGAATGTAAGACTCATTCAACCATTAATATTTATCAATGTGTTTTTTTATTTTGTATATAAAATCATATCATCGTCATCATTAAATGTCCAGTTAACAAGAAATTCAAAAAAGAATTTCCAGAAAAAATTATCATTTTCAAAATTAACTATTTTTTGGGCAAATTTATCAAAAATATCAAAATTTTTGTTTACTTTAATTTGATATGACATCAATATGTTTGCTGGGTATTTACAAAAGTAGCTTTTTGTAAGATTTTGTATTTTGTAAGTATTTGTGTATATGTGTTTATGTGTTTACGCATAAATTGTAGTGATTATCATTGTTATTAATATAAATTAAGTGGTTGTTGAAATGTCTGCTACAATTTGTAGAAACATTAATCTGTGCTACAAACACACTCACACACGCACACACATATGCTTACATATACACGATTTAAAAAGCAAAACTAACTGCCTACTTAATGCAATTGTATGCTTATATATACCTTAATACATTTATATTGATATATGTATGTTATGTATGTGGTTGTACATATGTGTGTGTATGTAAGTGTATGAGTAAAGTATGACTTTGTTTCAATTTCATTAATTTCGTAATTGTTCTGATTTAACATTAAAATGATTGAATAGCGGGAGCGGGATAACTCACAATTTGATTGAGAGCTTTTGTTATTTATTTTTAATTAAAAGTGGAGGAAGTTAAAATTTGTTTAATTTAAGAAATAAATATGGATTCATTAAAAAAATCAAAAACAATGTTGAGATTAAAGTTTTTCATCTAGAATTTATCTTAGAATTTTACATTTTTAATACCAAATATTTTATATCCTCCAATGCACAGTGAATCTAAGTCGATTATTTTTTTCTTTGGAAATAAGTATCTAAAATTTCACATAGTTGAAGCTGATGAGCACTATAGCCAATTCTTGAAGAGCATTTGTGGCTTAATCCTAATAGAATAGGGACTAAAAAAATGGCTAAAACGGTGACTAAATTTTTACAAAAGTTTAAGTAAAAACAAAAGTAATTAATTCACATTTCAACATTTGTCGAAAGAGATTATTAATTGAACTATTTCAACAAAAATACTATTATTTTTTTCATAAATTATAAATTCATATTAAAAAAAAATAAAATAATGTATAAAATCAAATTTGTCAAATATAATCGAATATATCAGTCATAAATCATTGAAAAATATTAGCTTTATAACATTTTTCCATCACTATACGCTTTTCAAAAATTATCCTTAAGATCCAAAATGATGGAAATTCAATTGATAATCATCTTGTTTTTGATATATAAACGATAGATGAAAATTTCTATGAACATGACTAAAAAACTGGCTATAAAATATTGAATGACTAAATACAATTTTCGGTGGCTAAAAGGGACTGAAAATGGCTAAATTGGCAACACTGCTGCTGAGGAGTCTTCAATCTGTTTTGGAGTAGTGGAGACCTCACCACCAGTACGTTGATATTTTAAATGCATGGAGTATAAAAATATAATAAAAAACCAAACCAACGTTTCTTTGGCCATCATAGGCCCTAATCGCCACCAAATAAATCCAAATGAATTAGGGCCACCAACTGTAAGAATACAACTAAAACTTACAAGCATATAAGCAGTCATCCATAATGACCACAAAATTGATAAAAAAATGATAAAACACAATACATTCACACACTTTGTTGCCACAAGGTGTTCAGTAAGTCCTCATAAGAATGGTCATTGCATAAAGTGAAGTGACTGCAAAAGAGACTAGAATAGATTGTCCTAAACTGGTTACCTACTAGGGACTAGGATCGTCGGCAAAAATTTCTGCTAATTTTTTACACGGTTAAGTTATTAATTAAATTTGTTAATAACCGTACAATTTTCATTGAAATATGTCAAAAGTTCTTCGCCTACAAGCAATCTAACCAATTTTAACTAATTTTAGACAAATAATTTGGTGCTGAGCGTGCCAGTAAGTGATAGATGGTGCACAGGTTTAAATTTTATTTAAAAATTTATCCCAGATACTTCCTTCCTGGTCTTATACAGGCATTAATATTACCTCTTGTACGTAGTCTTTAATAGTGTTTCATTATCGTTCCATCCATGCGCAAAATTTTATTAAATTCTTGGAGTATATGGGAGTAATAGCTCTTTTAGAACTATTGCTCTCTAAAAAAGAAGTGCTTGAGTGTCCAATATATTCTTACTTTTTTGCAACGTAACAGAGAAAAAGAGATTCATTGGGAATTTTAAATTCGTACCTGGTTCTATGATGAAATAATTATGAAAGGCAGGAATATAATTATTTTTAAATTTACCAATTTGAGAATCAGATAAACATACTTTTCAAAGGAGTTCTAAAAAATTATGAGGAGAGATTTTGTATATTTTGGGAACTTAAGAATTTGGGAGATTAACAAATCGAGAGAGTAAAAAGAAAGTAGCAGCAGAAAGAATGTGGTCTTTAAAACAACTGCAAAAAACTTCTCTTAAAATGAGCAAAAGTTTGGCTTTTTATCACTCTGGCACTATGAAAATTACCTAATGGAATGAAAATATTAAAATTAGCTGTCACATAAAGTTAGATCGTCCAAAATAATATCCTTTATAAATTCGTTAGGACAGAGACGCAGTGAATTTTGAATAAAAAAATTGGTTCAGTAGTCATAATTAATCAACAGAAGTAGATTATTGTCCAAAAGCATTATTCAATACTTCAATGATTATGTGATTAAACTATCAACTGTTTGTGAATTCCGCGAATTAATTGAGAGAGTCAACATAAATCGCTGGAATAAATCCGGTACTGAAAAAATATCTCAGATATCCGAAGGGTAATTTGAAAAGGATTCTAATCTCACAAGTCCACCAAAGGCTTTGGAAATATCCAAATTGAGAAGCACTCTATATAATGGATATAGATTCACTGGCAAATCTATATTTTCAGACTTTAATAAACTGCTTCAAAATGCAATTCCGAGCACATGAATAACGCAGAAAAACAATCTCTAAAACCTTTACATATAACGACAAACTTTCTTGCAAATGTTGACTGATTTAACTTCTTTGCCTTTTCCATGTTGCAAGAGTGATTGTAATGCGATTAAGCCGATTAAATATTTCATTGGGAATCAACATTTTTATCATTTTGGTAAAAATCTTATATGGGGGAGATAAAAATTTTTAAAAATAGGAACTTATGTTATTGAAATAAAAAACCCACAACGTAACTTGAAACAATAACAAGTTATAAGTAATCGCTACACAAAAAAAAAAAAAAAAAAAAAAAAACATGAAGCAAAATCAACGTTAAACATAGTTGATTTAAAATTGAATAATTTTTTTATTTAGTTTAAATTGAACGTTTTTAAGTTTGTGGTGAAATAATATTGTACATATTTGAATCTTTCGATATAAATATATACAATTATGTAACGATAAATTTATAAAATCTCAAGGAACCTTATATATTCAGATATCGGACAATAAATCATTTCACAATACTTAACTGTTTGTAAAATTTCACTTTAATTGTTATATAGGAAATACGCAAGTTTAGGATCATATAAATTTGATTATATATTGACTATGATGTTTCTATATCAAATTTGTATTAAAACACTGAGAAAAATTTCAAGTGAATCGAAATGGTTGATCTGAAGATAAAGATTTATACTCAAAAGATTTCAAATTTGATAACGAACTTTACTGTATGGGAAGACTGGACAGACGGACTGTAGCAAATATACACATGGTTACACTTGTGGTAGTAGACTGTATATAGAATAATTATATATTATTTTTTTATAATTTTAATAACAAAAATAATTTGTTTATCTAATTTAAGTGTTAAAAATTTCCTGATTATAATAACAATAATTATAATTTTCATTTGTAAATATTTCAAGTTAATTACATAAAACAACCTAAATGATTTATTTGAAATTATCATTTAAAAATCGAAAAATTAAATAAATCGTGATTTCACCTAAAGACTTACTAAACATTAAATGTCATGACATTAATTCACGTTTTATTGTTTATAATTTACAAACGCATACAATTAAAACTAAATATTTGAATAGCTGTAAGAGTGTTTGTGTGTGTGTATAGCTGTGTGTGTGGCTGTTTGATTTTAGGAACAATAAACTAAATAACAATAAATAAACAAGAACAATAGAAAAACAACAGTTTATTTTGTTGCATTTTAACTAAAAATATCTGTTTATTATGAATACAAAAATAAAATGTTCAATGTACGATGATGAACCCAATAAACAATTAATCGATTATTGTAAAATTTTTACTTCCCACAGTGGTCCCAAAATGATTTTTTTTGGCAAAGAATTGAACCATTAAAAATATTTTAATAAAATTTAAATTGGATAGAGATGAGATGATTTTGACTTGATTTGGTTGAAAACATGTCACCATCTTGACTGGGGGGAGTATGTATAAAATATACTTATTCAAAACATTATCATTATAACCAAACTAATGGAAGTGGACTATAGAAACATATGGATCGATTCTCTCAAAAAATCTTTTGTGGCATATTCTTGAAAGCTTTAAATACCTATTTTCGCAATATTAATAGTTTTAGATTTTTTTTTTTGACTATAAAGTGATTTTCGCAAGTGGGTCTTTTGTAGACCAATTTTTTTGATATCTCACACGTGGACTTGTACATACAAAATATTACTTTTCTCCAAAATTAATAAAAATATGTGAGTTTTAAATGAGCTTAAAATCTCATTACTGGAGGATATTTGTAATGGACCTAATTGAAACATTAGACTGAACATGACCAAGATATCTCTAAAATTGCTACCTGAATGTCAGCTAGCAAAATGAACGGATGTACATTTTGTGTTTTAGTACTTTTTTGTACCCTTCGTACTTAAAAAGCAGTATACATAGAATTAAAGTTTACAAATTTTGTACTTTTTTGATTCGAATGTTGAGATGATAAAAATCTGTAGCAAGGACATCTTTCTATTCAGACAATTTGTACTATTGAAATTTTCTGTATGAAATTAAAATAATATGATTTTATATACATTTTGTATTTCTAACTGGTACTTTTTAAATTCTTTATCAAAAGTAACTTAAAAGTAAAATTTAGCATTCTTAGACTTAAATGAATTAAAGATAATTTTTGGATATTCTCATACAATAATACCAATTAATGTGAAAACACGATATTTAGAATACGTGATTCTTAATGGTTAACAATGAATAATATGGGAATTTATGGTACCTTTTAGATTTTTCAAAGGCATTTTTTGTGGTCTAAAACAATAGTACGTGGAAAATTTCATTATAAACTGCGAACTGTATTTGGCGCATAAGCTTTATATGGACAGCTATACAAACGGATGGACATGGTTAAATCGGCCCAGGAAGTAATTCCCATATAAAATAAAGGTAATTTTTGGATCTTCTAATGATAGTTTTGGGTTTTCCATAATAATTAACGTGAAAACACAAAACATGGTCCTAATTGCCTAACAATCGATAATTTGGGTACTTTTTGGACTTTCAAAGGTATTTTTGGTACTATTAGTAATGACTAGTTTATGCATATTTATTGAATTATACACACATTGTTCGAAATAGATTAAAAGTAACCAAAATTGATTTTTGCAATCATTAAAGAAATTTTTTCCTAAAATGTCTTTCTTTGGAAATTATTCTGTTACTTGAGAACTACTAAAAATTTTATTATGTAATTTCACATAGAGATTCTTGAGGTGTTTTCCAATTCCTACTCAAACATGGGATCGTGGTATGAACATCTAAAATTGATTACATCGGTTACGAAAATTAAAAAAAATTGAAGAAACATTTTTAATTCATATTTGTCTCTTATAGCTTAATTGATATTTAGGCCAATATAATATTTTGACCACATTTAGGACTAGGTTTTTCTATTTCCTTTTTTTAACTTGTTGCGCTCTACTTTGGTCCAGAAATTCTCTAAAAAATTATAAATAATGATTGTGCATGTAACATGCATCTCTTTGGGTTTAACAAAATGTTGCATTTTTTTTAAAAGAAATTTAGGAATTTTTTTTGAAACAAAACAAAATGGAGATTTGTTGATTTTAATTCTGAAAAAAGTTGAAACGTATGTAAAGCAAATCCGATTGCATCAGAGAAAACGCTCGCTAGCCCTATCGGAATTTGAGTGTAAAGATACCAATATGCACTCTAATAAATAATATTTCAGTGTTTAAGTATAATTTTACAAAAAAATAATAAAAATTCACTTACTTTTTTTTAAACTCGTTAAATTTTCTTTAATTTTATTTTAATAATCTGAAAAGATATTAAAATAGAAAAACAAATTAATTTTTTTAATTAATTTTATAATTAAAACAATCAAAAATGTTTACTGGTTAATAAATAGCACCATTCAAATTTGTATAGACAATTACATATGCATGTGGATGCAATACATATACACATCATAAACAAATATAAATAGAAAACAAAAACATTAGTGTTTTTAAGCTAATGAACAAGTACAATGAAGCGCTTTAAGTCATAAAATCATCTAATTATATATAACAAATGCATCATCATCATATGCACACACATACACAAATAACATCCTTTTGTTAAATAAAATAAATTATGTAATATTATTAAAATATTTGAATGTGTGAGTGTGTGTATTTATTTTTAATTGTATAAGTAGGTTTTTGTGTAAAATATTCATAATGATATAAATGCTAAAAATAATTCTAAACAAATTATGTAAAAATTCTTTACCTAAAATTACTTTTAATGTTTATTTCACATAATAGAAGAAAAACAATCAAACCAATACACAGACACATACATTCGTATACAAATGAAAAGGTATCATTTAGTAGAAAATGTGTTTTTTTTTTTTTTTTGAATCATTTGGGAACTCATTGTTATGACAGTGATGAGATTTAAAGAGAAAAATATTGAATCATTAAAATTAATAATAGAAAAACAAGTAAAAATGTTATAGTCGGTCAACCCCAACTGTGTAATAGCCTACACTACTTTGTTGGTTTTACGAAAAAATTATGAACCGCCCTCGTATAAATTGCTATTCTTATTTATGCTTATGTGTGCAATAGATTATTATTAAACTTACATTTGGAGGGTTATATGGGAGTTAGAAAAAATTATGGAACGGCCGTCGTATAATTTAGTACAGCGGATTTAACTTATATTCATTCTTTATTTGACTAAATATTATTACAATATTCACGTATATGTTTGCTTTATGAGTTTCAAAGAGATATTTGGAAGGGTGTATGGGACCATTGAGAAATAATGAACCGATCCTCGTGTAATTTAGCACGTGGGGCCTATTTGAAATAATGAACCAATTATAACCAATTTCAGTTGACATCGTCCTTGGGATAAAACCGGACGGACATTGCTCAGAAAGTGATTCTGAGTCGAATGATATACTTAAAAGTGTGATAGGATTATTTTTTCTGCCCATTTCAAACATCTACACAAACGCAGAAAAAACCATTTGCATACAACTATAAACCTTTTGATTGCATTCCAATGTAAAATTTAGATTTTAAAACATAAAGTTGGATTCAAAATTTTCATAAATATAAGATAAGATTTAAAAGGGTCCGGATTTGAATTAATAAATTTGGCGTAACAGAGCGTTACAGAAAAAATTAATTTTCTAAATGCTTTCAAGAAAAATTTTGTTGAAGATGAAAACAAATGTGTCTTACTTTTGCGGATAAATACAATAAATGTCGAAAATTTGGAATCTATTTTTTTGTAATTTTGTTTGATAAAGATCGGGGCAATACTTGATAAATTTTATAAATAATATATGTTTTTGAAAGATCTCATCAAGATCTCTCTTTAATGTAGCTAATCTTTGTAATTGGGTGAGAACAAATTTAGTACGCATTTTAAAGAAATTGAATATTAAGGTGCCCTAATTTGCGTCCCTTTAACTCCGCCCAATTAATTTCTCACTATCGAAGTTATAATGCCACACTCCTCCGCAATCGTTATGATAACCTTAATGCCGATAAAATTTTATAGATTCATTTTCTAAAATTTGATTCTGGCCTTCCCTGATTCTTTTTTATTTCTTTGTATTACACTGAAGACCAAATCTTTACAAAATCGTGTAAAACTGTCTAAAAAATGGGGTCTTAGCCATTTGCCACTCTCCTTCTGTACATCTATTCTGTTTGAAATATTCAATATGAGCTATAAATCATATTCCGGGAAAGAGCATTGTATGGGAGCTATATCAAAATATGGACCCATGTTAACAAAATTTATAACATATATTTAAAATAGCTAGAAAATTTATTGTGCCAAATTTCAATAGAATTGGTTCAAATTTAAAAGTTTTATAAGCTATAAATCATATTCCGGGAAGGGGTGTTATATGGGAGCTATATCAAAATATGGACCAATGTTAATAAAATTTTTAAAGTATATTAAGAATGGTTAAATTAGTTGTGACAAATTTTAGTAAATTATCATAAAAATTGCGGCCCATATGACACAAATAGTTTGGGGTGTATCAAAATTTTGCATATTATAGCCTATAACTTTTTTCCGGTTAATCAGATTTTGATAATTTTTTGCACGATGATGAAGCACGTGTAATTGTATGCTAAAATTAATTTTTGGTTTAAGTCCAATTACATATTTTGAAGAAATTATAAGAGTTCATTTTCGAAATTTTGAGGTTGTTTCAAATATCGGTCTATAACTTCCTTGCATATAAACCGATATAGCTGGTTTTAAATAGCAAACTGCTTAGGACAATAAAAAACAATGTGGCCAAGTTTTATTGAATTCGGTCAATTATTCTAGGCGTGAGAATGTTTCCAACAGACGGACATAGCTAAATCGACTCAGTTTTTGATTTGATGCAATAATATATATACATTGTTGGGTCTGAGATGATTACTTCTTGGCGTTACATACAGAATGATAAACTTAATATACCCTCACCACTTGTGGTGGTGGAGGGTATAAAAATATGCCCCAAAAATTACATTACAAAGGTGCTATTATTTTACGGGTAAAATGCTGTACTGGAAAAGAAGAAGACCAAGCATGTCGAACCTGTCATCGATCGAATTTTAGGCAAGAAACAAAACTCGTAAAAAGAAAGTAATTCATATGATATCTGGCGAGCAATCGAAGCTCGAATAAGTTCTAAGGCTGACCTAAACGTAGCTCGAAAGCGCAGTATTAAGCTACAGTTGCAAACATGTTGAGATAAGAATTTTGATGGAAGATATCAGTAAAGAGGCAGATATCACAACGGACAGCCATCGTACCGATAACATTTACAGGGTCCTAAGAAACTTACACATCTATATATATATATATATATATATATATATATATATATATATATATATATATATATATATATATATATATATATATATATATATATATATATATATATATATATATATATATATATATATTTATATATATATATATATATATATATATATATATATATATATATATATATATATATATATATATATATATATATATATATATATATATATATATATATATATAAACGAATCAGTGTTTGTTGTTTGTTGGTTTAGCCAGCTAAACTACTTGACCAATTTTGCTAAAATTTTCACAGAATAATCCCGATATACTCATAAGTAGCATAAGCTATAAAAAATTACGATAAGATTTGGGGGGAGAGGTAAACCCCATACAAAGCAAATACTGATTATCGAGTATCTAAAGAAATATAACAGCGATAATTTAAAAGATGTTTTCAATCACTTCTTTCAGTAACTGTTATGCTGGACAAATATAGGACAGATAGGATCAGGGGAGACGTAGCCTCGACATAGAGCAAATATTGATCTTCGATTATTTAAAGAACTATAAGAGCGAAAATTTTCGAATTTGGTCCCAATCAGCTTTAATAGACAAAATGAAGAATGGATAGGATCATGGAGAGAGGGGTCCCCCATACAAGGAAATTATCTATTATCGAATATCTTAAGAACTGTAACAGCAAAAGTTCTCAAATTCGTCCCCAATCACTTTCTCAAAAATTTGTGTTACTGATCAAAATACAGAACGGTTAGGAACCAGCGCAAAGGTACTTCCATACAAAGAAATTATTATTTCTTTGTATGGAAGTAAATATCTAAAGAATTGTAAAAGCGGAAATGTTCAAATTGGTTTCAATTACATTTACAAGGATCTTTTTAACTGATCATGGGACCATAGGGAGGGATACCATCCACCATGGTCCCACAGAAAATCCTCATATTGGGATATGGTTGAATCATGAAACATTGTCTGTTCTTACTCCACAGTAATGGAAATTGAAATTATCCGAAAGTTTAACAGAATCAAAATTTGAGTTTATTTTAAAATGTCGGTATTTATTTCCATTTGTACATCGTTCTTTCTAATAATGAGATTAATATAAAATTTTCAAAATAAAAAAACAATTCATAAGTCTATAACTGAAATAACATGAAATTTCTTTTAATAAAAATTACATTTTGTTTGATTTTTTTCGTTATGCTTTCGGTCGTTTTAATAATACGAATATAATAGAATTTAACCAATATTTTTGTTGGGATTCATTTGAGTTTGGAGGAAGTTATACCCCCCTAATTGAAATAATATTAAATTTAAACCAAATCGAAATGTGAGTTATTTTACAAATGTTAATTTTTTTACTTAACTACCGATCACAAAACCTTACCGCGGAAATGAAGCAGAATCCGGGAAAAACAAAAATCCTATTTTTACACAACTCAATTAAAATTTCCTTTAGTCATTTTAGTGGGAGGGTTTTGATTATTTTATTATATGATTAATTCACCGCTTTTTATAATTTTAATTAATATTTGCAATTTATATAATTTATATTTCTCGATTTTCCATACAAATTCACTTTAATTTAATTTTCCCCAAAAATTAAAATTTCATATCAAAATTAGTTTCTCATTAAAATTTCGTTCAAAATAATATAATTTATTTTATATTTCCTGTAAATTAAAATTTTTTGCATTAAATATTTAAAATACTGAATAATAATTTTGCGTATATTTCGATTTTACTGATTTTAAAAATGTTTGTAATTATTATGTTAATGAACATAAAAATAATGAACGAAAAAAAATATATCAATTTTATGATTTTATAAAATTTATAATTCTAATGAATTTGAATTTTTGATTTTGAATAATAAATGAATTGAAAGTATTTTTTAATTAATGCATACACACATACGCACATAAATAGTGAAAAAAGGGTGAAATATAGAGAGATATGATTATGAAATTAATGATTAGAATTAAAATTGAATATGTAAGAACGATATATATCGGCTATACCGAATTTTGAAAACCCTTCACCACAAATGCATGTAAATAAATGGGTTGTGTTTAGTACAAACTCATACATACAATAACAAACATACAGCTGCAGTCAAATTAATAGCACCACATACAGACGTCTCCTTTAATAAGTCATACAATTCATTATCTTTCATTAAAATATTTTTTTCTTTGGTGTCAAAATAATAGAACCATTATTATTCTTAGCATTTTGTAGTATTTGCTTTCTTGGTATTAACAGTTGAATATCGAAATAAATTTATTACATTCCAGGATAGAGATATAGTTACATGGATGCTTTATATTGTTCCAGAAATATATACACAAATTATTGAATGGACTTGTGTCGGGACACTGGGCAGGCCATTTCATTACAGTGACTCCCATCCGAAAAGTTATCTTTATCTATTTTGCAGGTATGTTTCGGGTTATCGTCTTGTTGCGTGGTCCAAATAAGTGGCATTTCTTCAGAGATATATGGATGCATTACTTTGTCTAATATTTTCAAATACCCTGACACATCTATGATAGTTTAAATACGGTAAATTTGTCTAAGACCACAATATGAAAAGCACATCCATGTCATAAGACTAGAATCATCATGTTTGAAAGATTTTATTGAAAATTTTCGATAACATTCCCTGCTAAGAGGCCTCTTCACAAATAAAATTATTTAAGACTTTTCGGTCCACAAAATACTACTCCCCTTTTGTAATATGTGAAACCAAGTAAGTTTTAGCAAACTTTAATTTATTTGAGATATGTGGAGCAGTTAAGAGAAGGACTTTCCACGGTCTATGGACTTTCAAATTCTTAGTCTTTTGATACAGTTTCAGTACTTATGGACAGTTTTAATTATTTTTTGATCTCCGCAGCAGAGATAATTGTGGCCTTCTTTATTTGATTTAATATACGATGAACTATTGAAGGTGTCGCCACAGTTTCGTCCACGACTTCATACTTTTAATTTGTAAGTTATGGACTTTCTAATAATTTTATTCTTTTATTCAATAATATTTCTTATTTAGGGACAAGTTTGCTCATAAGAACCATGCTTTTTAATGAGCTCATGCTTTTCTGAAGACCAACCGATTATTTACAGACTAATAACACGTTTCTAAAATGGGACTACAAAACGACGAAGATGTGGCATGTCATTGATCGATTCGGTTTTAATTTGCTGCAAATATATAGATATTCATTACAGGGTCTGACATGATTCCTTTTTAGTGTTACATACAGAATGATAAATTTGAAATCACTACTTGTGGTCGTGGATTAACGATTTAAAATGGTCTTAAGTTAATTTTGTAAATTTATGTGTAAAAATAAAATATTAATTTTCTATTAATTTATAATTAATGGAGATTAAAAATAAAACTTTATACAAAATTTCTAAAATAAGAAATTCATTATGTTTGTAATATTTAAGTTCTTAATAATAAATTTATAATGAGTTTTTGTTTTGTGATGGTCATTATTAAGGCTGTTTATTTAATAAAGACGAAGGTCTACTTTTAGGCTGAATATAAGTAATTTATTTTAAGGATTAACCAGAATCCTTTAAAGCAATTTATCTTTTTCAAAATGTAAAGTAAACAATATGTGATTTACTCAATCATGCATGCAACAGTTGGTTACATAAATTATTTCTTATATAAAGGCTCGAATAAATAACAAGACAAACATAAATTTCTTATTTCGGCCCCCCTTCAAATAGGCCAAGAAACTTATTTAAAATTATAATTTCTAGTTTACATTATTTGTGTTGTTTTTGCATTAGACTTGGCTTAAAGTTTAAGTATTTTAATGTCCATTGGGTTAAAAGCCCAATGGTTACTTAAGCCATTATAATTTGTTGTAAAAGGAAAAATAATATATTCCTAAAACCCCTAAGGAAATTTAGAATTTTAAACAAGGACAAAGGGAGAGAGGCGAGACAAATTATGAAAAAGGAAGAAAAGGTTTTAAGTTAAAAAGAATAGTAAAATGACCCCATTTAAACTATCATTAAAATATTCTTCCTTTTACCCCTATTTGTGTCAAATTTGACCTTAAATAAAATAACAAACCCTTATTTCAAACTTTCTCACATAAAAATCATGTCTTAAAAAATTAAAAATTTTGGAGAAGGGGAAAACATCAAAAAGCAACAACAATTTAAAATTGCTGTTGCCGGAGACAGAAATAAAAAGGTAAAATTCCCACACTTTAAATCATAAAAAATATGAAAAACTCAGAAAGAACAAATGACAGCATCCGTTAGTCTCATGTAGCGAAAACAGCAACAACTTTCACTTACATAAAACTTTCGTTATTGCTGTTGTATACTCTGCAAAAGTGATGGTATATTAAGTTTGTCATTCTGTTTAATAAACAAATTAAAATTTTAGAAAATTTAAAAAAATATCAGTTTATCTTTCCATTAATCTGACGGTCTTTCTATTGATCAGATTAGAGCAAAATTCTTCCTGATTGTTAATTCTGAATTAATCTGAATTTAAGAAAATCCCAGAATACCCGCTATCATCCTTGATATTTCTATATTTAAAATCAGCCAAATCTGTGCGGTTAAAAAGAAGCTCTTTATCGATATTTGGAGAAATATTAAAATTTAAATAAATAAAAATAAGAAATTATTTGAAATGTCCATCCGTCTTTATATTTGTCTTAGAAGTTACTCAATAAAATCATTCCCAACCATTCGCCATTATCCTGAGGACTTCATAAACGAAAATCCGCAAAATCCTTTCAGGAACAAAGAAGTTAAATACCGATAACTGAAACAACATCAAAATTAAAATTTTCTTTGGAAGATAAAAGAAAATAAATGAAAATTACAATAAAAAAAGAGTGAGATCGAAAAAAATTTAAGATACATTTATGTTAATAAAAAAACACTACTCTTACAGTTATAATTATTTTATTTGATTGAAATTATTATTACAATTTACAAAAATCATTTTTATAGTTTTAATCAATTGTGATAAAATTTTGAACCTTTTTCCAAACCCCTTCGATAAACGTTTTTAAATTGCTTTCTGTCACTTTGCTCGAACAGGTAGTCCATCTCCGTTTAAAATCTACCAAACTTTTGGATACCTTTTTGTTCTCGTATCCCTCAAGGGGTTATTTACTACATTGACAGGATGCGAAGTGAGGTCAAAAATAAGTGGACACATTTTGAAGTCTAATGAATGGAAGCAGCCTTTTTGTAATGCTTCTCTGTTGTAAATTTCGGTATTTACAGAGCCCATTGTAACAAATGATTGCCTTCTTTTGCCGAAACTGTCACACCAAGAACATTTTTCAAGTTTTGACTGCTTTTGGGTCCTAAACTTTTTTTCAACATTCACCTCAAAATCGTACCAAATGGTCTGAGCACTAAGCTAACCAGCCTTCTATTCTACTGAATGTGTTAAAAGCTCCTTTGAAAATGGCTTCTATTTTTTAGCTTTAGAAACATCATGTGGATAATTCTCTCTACCTGAACCAGGATTTCTATCAGTGGACGAGTTCTATAAAAATACAGTGTAATAACTCTTAAAGCATTTTGATGGTAGACCTTTTTTGTAAGACCAAGTAAAGTTTTGCTGAAAATATTTAATCATTTTAGAAAGCACTTTTTATTGGACACTTTAATCAGATTATAACTATATAACTTGATCAAAACATGTCAAGTGTTGTAGGTTAAAAGTGGTAACTAAAAACGTGAATTAAGAATTTTTCGAACTCACTTCTTATATTACATCACATTGTCGGTTATATACGCGGTGCTACAAAAAGTTAACAAAAGATCACCAAATTAGTTTTTATGCTTAAAAATGCATTTTAAAAATTATGTACCGACCCTCATACAATTTCGTATGCTCATTTTAAACTTTCTTTCAAAATTCTGTTATTATTGTACTGTAGCATATTTAAAAGGATTCATTGCTCCTGTTTTCTTAAAGCAGCTTCATCAGCATCAACAGTCAGTAGGAAATAAAAAATAAATAGCAAACGTATGCTAGAAATTGAGATTTTTTGATGTTTAAATTATGTTGACAAGTCCAACCAAAACGAATGGGAAACATCATCATCATCATCATCTTCATAAGAGATTTTTATGGCAGTCAAGCGTAAAAGTAGCATATTACAAAGTTGTTTGTTTGTTTGTCTCCAGCTGTTGTTGTTGTTGTTTCTATTTTGAGACCATTTTAGCATCAAAATAAAATTTATGAAAATATTTAACAAACAAAATCGTATATAAAGTTATATTTATACTTTTATAAGGATGTTTAGTATTTAGAAAATAAAATAACCCTTTTTTCTTGGTTCTTCCAAATTGCTCCCCCTATTTTTTGTGTATTTTATTTACAATAAAAGCTTTAAAGGATTTTATATGGGTTTCTGTCACATTCATATAATTTAATAGGGATAAACTGAAAAGGTTTTAGAAATGAAATGACAAAATAACTCCTGTTCATACATGATCTAGATCATAACATGATCGTTTGTTAAATTAAGTGTTAAAATAATTCTTAAGCTGTTTGAAAAGAATCAAGTCCATATTCGAAAAGCTGACTAAATGAATTTTGGACAATTTTGCGATCTATAAAATTTGACATCAAAATCCTAAAAAACTGTGAGGATCACATTGTAATTTGATTATTTATTTGTGATCGTTTGTGCGTTAAAGTTACTTTTAAATCACTGTTCTCTGTGTGGCAGTGATCGCAGTATTTCAAAGAAAAACAAGAATGTTTTTTCAATGAAGAAAAGTAACGAAAAAGGACATCATTTCTTTGAATATGGGAGACTCTATTAGAGTTCACACTGTGTACCGTAGCAAATAGATAATTTTCTTTTGAGATGAATCGCGAGTTTATGCTCCGCACTACCTTTAAGTAATTTTGCTGGTTCAAAATAAAAACAAATACATTTGAGTATACAACCAATAAGAAAGAACGACATAATTAGTAACTGTTATTTCATAGCTTAAGTTAATACAGTTACCAGTGATTTACCAGACAAAGTGATTAAATCACTTTCGTGAAAATATCGCTCGTCTCTGTTATCGAGAAACGTTAAAACGTATGTAATATTTCTTTTAGTTTAAGAGATTATGGTTCTTTTTTGGGCATGTTTTTTTTGTGACTTGATGAGCTCAAGTTAATACCTCAAGTTATATAACCTTGAAACAAAAATTTAGATTTTTTATTTTTTTCCCAAAAGTTGGCATAAATTTACTACTTATGCTCTGAATTATACCGTCTTCTTCATAATTTGGTAAGAGTACTTTACATAAGTAAGTTTATGTTAAGAATATTGGGAAAATCCTTAAATACACTGGTCCTTTCAGCATTTCGGAGGAAGAATGCAACACCGATTCTTCAATACCCTCCACCACAAATGTGTGAAACGTAAAAAAAACATTATATTTCATACATATACAGTGTAATATATATAAACTCACAAATACGCAAACACAGTTTTTCATCAAACTAATATTAGAACCGTTAATGAGTCATAACATTGTTAATATTTTAGATAACAACTTTTTTACTGAACCGATTTTAATAGTTTTTGAAACAGTTATGAAGTACATATGGCCTTATTTAACGGCGAAATTTCATTCTAATTTGTAGAATTAAAATTGTAAATTTTGCGGAATTTCCTCTTTTAAACTTAGAAATTTCCTCTTTAAACTTATGATGAAACTTATTTGCTGGAATGAGATTGAGTAAAGTGTGCTTGTCATGCAAAGAAAACAATTTAAATTATTTCCCATTTATTAAGTCACTACTAGTATTGTTGTAATGTAATAAGCTTTAAATTAAATGTCAAAGTCATCAAGAGTTTTTGTGCTTTAACGACAAGGAATCTTCCGAAATCTAGAAGGTTTTGGCTTCTATATTTTTGCTTGTGGCTTCTATGTAAAGAGTTTACAGGCACTTTCAAACGCACTGCCTTCCTTTGGGTGCCTATTTCACATCGTAATTATTTCATTAAGATCGGACATCACTTAACGAGATGATGAGGAATTCTAATCTAGATTAAATATGGGTAAGAGATTATTTTTTACGTCGTTTTAGGCAACGAACTCTTTTCATTCGGCAGATATCTTTATTAAGAGCATGAAAAATGGCCCGATGCATGTATCGGCTCAACATCGAGGCTTCAATAGAATCATAAATCATCGAACAATATTCTGGGCCATACGATACTGAAGCTTATTACTCTAATTTGAATAACTACAGGTGCGAATGTCAAGATATTTAATATTCCTTTAAATGAATTCTGTACAAAATGCGGTAATAAGGATCAGTTATTCAAGAACTCTGTTTTTAAATGTCTCGATTTACATATCTTGGATAAATTTCTGAATAATAATCTTTTTCGTTTGTTGTGAACATCTGAATGTCTTAATTATATCCTTATCTTTGCCAATCCCCAATAATATGACATGAAAAATATCGGCGTATAGCTCTAGTGGATATCAAAATATATACAAAATATACATGTTCACTCATAAGCATTTAACAAACACATAACAAAATTCATAATGTTTGCAATATAAAATCCTTTTCAGTCCAAACTCGCTCCATAAACATTAATTTAAGTTTTAACCAAATACATTCACATATTTAGCTGTAGGTATATGTATATGAAACATGTTTTTGTAGGTCTATATTTGTCTTATATCTGTTGGAATATATGTCATATGCTATTTTATTATTGTTCTTGTTGTTATTTGTTAAAGTTCTTGAAAAAACATTAACTTTTATACATCATATAACTCAACTTTTAGTTCTTTTTTCCTTACTCATGTTTTGAATTGTTTTAAGTACCTTCCTTTTGCAAACGCTTGCACACATATATAAATATTCATATCCTTTCATTTTTTTTTTGTTTGTAACATAATGCACACTAACTCATTTGTTACTGAGTGTTATTACACACTCCACCACCACAAGTGGTAAATAGGGTATATTAACTTTGTCATTCCGTGTGTAACGCTAAGTAGGAATCATCTCATCTATATATATTCTTGCATTTCATGCCTGTCTGTTGTTGGCACGCTCTTTTCCACAATAATTTAAAAAGTTCAATGAAAGTTGGCCTTAATATTTTCTATACTCCTGAGAAGTTTTCTATTTAAAACGAACAAAATTGGTCAAGTATATCATAAGATATCTACACTGGACTTAACCAAGAAAGTAAATACAACGAAAAAGGGTGTAAAATTAAGGAAAAGTAGGTTATATGTCAACCAACTAAACCTTTTTTCATCATAACGTAGATTTTCGTAAATTTTTCGTAAATTCTTCAAATTGACGAAAACTTGTCAAAGGGACTATTTGAATTCGTTAATAAAAATGTAGTTAATTTGAATAAATATTATTCATTTTGAATAATACATTATTCAAATTAACTAAAATAAATTCTTTATATTGATGAATGTTATTCAATTTATTATACCATTTTTAAGTAAAATTTACGAAATTTTAGTGAAATTGATTGTAACAAATTTAATTCTTAAATTCCGGTCTCCTCGCTTTTAACCTCGAACTGGTAACATCATGTGAATTAATATATCCCTAATTATTTTTATAATTCTAAAAGAAAATATATTATTTCTTTATTTACTTTCATCATCATATGAAAGTAATCGAATAATTTCACTAAAGAAATTAAATACATATTTAGACACAGTGTTTTAAATGAAAAATTAAATGGAAATAATCTATAACTTTCCATTGTAATGAAACCTATCTTAATGAAATTTTGACACTTAGTTGGAAATTTTTAACATTATTTTGTTTCTCTTTAAAGAAATCCCGTAATTCCCAAGAAATTTTCGAAAATTTCCAACAATGTATTTTTTTTTGCTATATCTTTCTAACCGATATCAAACCATGAAGAAACCATAAATCTTTTAAAATTTCAACTTTGCGACTTGAGAAATTAAACCAGAAATTAGAGTATTATGACAAAATAAGTTGAATTTGAGAAACTTTGGCTTTCCCAAAATTTAAGTTTTGAAATATTTTTTTTTTTTGTAAAAAATCTTCATTTTTAAAAATTCATATTAAAGGCTTATAACTTTTGATTATATGAAGATATTTCTTTACAAAATTTTATCATTAGTTTTCAAAAAAAAAAAATATTTCATAAAAATCGCACAAAATTTGGACTCGCTTTAGCATAAAAACTTCGCCAAGATCGGTTCAAAAGTAAAATACAAAAAAAACTCAATATCTCTCAAACAATAAGAGAGGGTAGGCTACCCATTCGGTAATGTTTTTAATCGGTTTAGATATAAGAAATCAAGATCGTTTTAAATATTTTAATGAAAGAGGCGGCTGGCATTGGGTCCTGTGGAGCGACCTCCTTTAAGTCCACAAATTCCAAACTCAAACTTTAAACTCGTCCACACTTTCACTGTCACAATGTGATCATTAACATCATTAATATCGAACTAGCCGTTCGGAATTTACAGATTTGTTTCCATTTAATTTTTCAATGTTTCAACACTGTGCGTCTGTGACTGAATATATAAAACATAACGTATTTGTTTAACATGCGCTTGTGGTGGAGGGTCTTGAAAATTCGGCATAACCGAATATAAAATTTTTACTTGTTTTTTTTTTTATTATTTTTGCTTTATAAATTATTAAATACATTTGTTGTAACTGTCTGGTATGTGTGTGTATGTATATGTTTTTATGTGTATGTGTGTGAGTATACTTTTAGGCTTACCGTAATAAAGTTTTTTTTCTACTTTTGTTTTTCTTTACACCAAGTCGATGTGAATATGTGTGTGTAGTTATTGTTGTTTTTTATTATTGTGGTTTATATTTGTTGTCATTTTGTATGTGAGAGAGTGTGCCTGTGTGGGTTTATTTTGTTTTTGTACTAAACTATTTAATATGCATGTGTTGGCTATCCGCAAAATTATGCCACAAAAATAATTTAAAAGTAATCAGCCAGTTTTTTGTTTTGTTTTCTGTTTTCTGTTTTCTGCTCTCTGTTTATGCCATAAACAAACATTTCTTTTGTGTTTTTTATTTCCTTTTTTCCCACTAAACCCACACATTAAACCTTTACATAAACACATATGCTGAATTGCGTGTATTTGAATTTTGCAGACAGTTTTATGTTTTGTGAAAGAAGATTTAATCCATTTTTTTACACACAATTATTTTAAACGATCAAAAATGGCTGCTGCGTTTTATTTTTATTGTTTTATCCTTTTTTTGTTGTAGTTCAACAATTTTGACCACAAGATTTATTTGAATAATTGCTGTCATTTTTATTTAGAAACCTTTGAATATTTAATTAAGTTTATTTTGTAAAGCATACATTTAGGCTTAATAAAATATAAAACAAAAGCAGCATAACTTCAGGGTGTTAATAACTGTTGTTTAAATATTTTGATAATAAAAAATAGTTTAATTTATTAAAAAATTCAATTTTGTTATACTACAGATGAATCATTAAGGAGTGAGTTCGAAAAGAACCCATCACATATTTTTTTCAATTTTTTGTTGGTTGATCTATTCATATTAAATGAAAACCTTTCATTATTTGAAAATTTAAGGATTTGGTAAAATACGTGTGTTGAGAAAATAGGATCCACATGACAGTGGAAGGACAAAGATAATTTAGAGCAACAATTTAAAGTCGATTTAGTCTACAAATACACAAAGTTCTCTCTCTGAACAGCCAACTATTTGAAGCAGTACAGTAAAAAGTAGAAGTTTTCAAATAATCAGATCCAACATAAAAAATTGCAAAATTTCTAGGAAAAAAAACAAGTTTCAAAGAGTTTTGTTTTCAAGCTTTTTTCGTACCCACAATCTCATTATTAATTGTGCATACATTTTTAAATTAAAAAAAAAAAAATCGATCTCTGCTTTCGATTCCGAATAAGAGATCAATTGGACGAGTCAAATAAATGTATGCCGACAGTGAAGCGATAATGGCATAAGTAATTTCGGGATGGGGCATTGGGGAGTGATATCCCCTACAGAATTTATAATATATTTCCACAAATATTTTTAATTTAATCGTGCATTCTTACTTGTTTTGAATTGTTTTCAGTTGCTTATCAAAGGGAGTTATGATTTAATAACACTTCGTATTTCTCTCTATTTAACGAAAATCAGAACGCAATCTTCTTAAAAACTTGCTTTATTTAACTTACATTATTTCCGTAACCTTAAAGGACCACTCCAGACATATCGCTGAAATGTGAGTGAAATAAAAAACTGGTTTAAATGGCATAGCAACCTTTTGAGTCCAGTGATTTTAGTTAGTTAAGCCACGTGGGCTTTAATATATGTCCTAAAATAGTTTAATAATATTCACCAGATTCACTTTAAAATGTTTGAAATTCTGATGCATTCACCATAGAAATGAACAAAAATCGATTTTTTGGCATTTATTCCTAGAGTTTGGAACTTATTCTGAGCCTTACATTTATACCCTACACCACATGCGGTAATGGTCTTTTGTGTTTGGGCAACATGTTTAAGGGGCATAAAAACTATGCTACCACTACTTTAAGAATCAATTTTTGTGTCGATTTAACGATGTCATCCTAAAATCCAATATCATTGTTTTGACATTTGTTCGTAGAACTCTGTTACAATTTTTTCGCTCTCACTCTTTATAATAAAACAATTTTAATTTACTTTTAAATTATACATTTAGTTTTGTTTTTATTTCAGATTTTTATTAATAAAATTTTATGGTTAAAAGTTATTTTACTAAGTAAATGAAATTTATATTTTTTATATAAATTTTTACTCCCCCATTGAAAAAAATTATATTTCTTTTAATTTATTAAAAAAAAGCTTTTTATAAAAGTAATCATTTTATTGCAATTCTTTTGCTGATATTAAAATGCATTAAGTTTTTTATTCTCATTATTTGTTTTTATACCCTCCACCACCACAAGTAGTGATGAGGGTATATTAACTTTGTCATTCCGTTTGTAACGCCAAGAAGAAATCATCTCAGATTAAGTTATGTCCGTCTGTATGTCTCTTGGAGGCATTCTCAAGCCTGCAATAATTGACCGAATTTAATGAAATTGATTAATGACCACGTTGTTCGTTATATCCTAAGCAGTTTCCTATTTAAAATTAGCTGCACCGCAACATTGGTAAAAAAGTTATAGTCCGATATATGAAACAATCTCAAAATTCCGATAAGATGAAAAGATACATTGATTAAAAAAGATTGACTATAACATACTGTTATATGCTCTTCACCATCGTACACAAAAATCATCAAAATCGGATCAGTAAAATTTTGATAAACAAAAAGTAAAATTTTGATAAAAATTGATCAATATCGGTCTATATTTTGCTGTAGCTGCCATATAATGTCCCTTCCCGGAAAACAGGTTTATGAAAAATCCCAGTTCATATCATGCTGTAGCTCACATTTAAGGCCTCTTCTTGGAAAACAGTTTTGAACTTAAAAAAATAGTAAATAAAGACAAAATTGGACCAATTCTATTGAAATTCGGTATAATTACTTTCCAACTGCCTTGAATATATATTAATAATTTGACCAATATCGGTAAATATTATGCTATAGCTCCCAGTTTAATATTAATTTAAAATTGTCACAATTATTTTCTAACTGTCATGAATATGTGGTACTTTCTTGGCAGCTGTACCAAAAATTGGTTCTATAATATTTTGGTACAGCTGCCATTTAAGTCTCGTTTTCGGAAAAAAATAAAACTTATAAAACTTTTGAGCTTGAAATAAATATATTAAAATTTGGTACAATTATTTTTCAAGATTTCATAAATACATTTTTGTAATTTATGACCCAGTTATTTTTAACTGGATTATCTTCATCTAATGCAAATTTTTGTATAATATTCGCCACTACCGAAAATAGCGTTCTCACTTGTGATTTAAACGTTTCTTCACATCACATTTAAAGGTGCAATAAAACATAAAAAAATAAATAAAATTTTTTAAATTGAATTTTATTTTCATTGAGAAACTTTTATCTGACTGGAATTCTGTGTATCTAAAAGTGAATGCATACTCATGCAAGTACCATATATGTACACATGCACTCTCACACTTACACACATATATAAATTCACTTTTATTTGTGTTTTTTCGTTTTTGTTTTAATGTATTGTTTAATTTTCAAGCAATTAATTTTGAATAATGTCACAAAAAAATGGTTTAAATGGTTTCACTTGATAATTAACTCATTGAAAAAATGTTGATACACAAAAACACATACACGTACTCATATATGTGGCTTCATATGTATGTGTTTGTATGTACTGTACATAAACCAAATAAGAGAAAACGATTTTTATTAATATTTATAAGAATGAAAAAAATTATATTTCTTCAATAAATGAACATTAATTTAAATTAGTTTGTCTGAAAACTCTGCCAGATTTGTATTTAATTGGAAATTTTTCGTATACGACTTTTTAATGGTTAAATAAAGAGGAGGAATATTGTGAAATATATTTTTGGGTATAAATTAAAATTATTTATTCTCTAAAGGAAAAGAAAATGAAATTTTGTATACAAATTAAATTGAATTTAAAGTTATTATTGAAAAATGTCGAAAATACAATCGAAAAATTGAAATAACATTTTGGATAAATTTTTCAGAGTAAGAATTGATCATAAAGCATTAAATAAACAGATTCACTATAATATTCATTATGTGCATTTTCTTGTTCAATCCGTCTCAATGAAATTTGCTTGTGTATTTGTTATGGTCCTGAAAATTTTGCTTTTTAAAATCAGCAAATTCGGTTCAGTATCTTAATAGTTATAGACCGATATCTTAGCCAACCTCTAAATTCAATCAATGATATTTTGTTAATCAAAATATTAGAATAAATAAAGCATTCTGACTTGTTTTTTGTTTACCATTTAATACATTACAACGTATGATTGATATTCAATTAACTGTATTACTTATACGCTGACATGTTCAATAAATTTTTCAATTAAATTAAATTGTTATTAAAATTCGCAAAAGCAAATTATGTTGAAATTATCGATACTAAGTTCACAATGTCGCGTAGATTTAGTTTCGACTTGATTTCACTGAAACTCGATACATCCACTAATAGTGAAATAAATTATAAGATTCTATGGAGCGTTCATTCCCAAACAAATGGTCTAGCTATACGAAATAATAGATCGATCATAACTAAATCCAATAGGCTTTGTTTTCTTGTGAACTGTATAAACAGTTCTCATTAAATCGACTCATAAAGAGATTCTTGGCGAAATTGAATTTATACTTAATATATTTAATTAATATTACTTATACGTATGTATACTAATAAAGTAAATATATTCTTGTACCATATCAAAATCTGAGTCGATTTAGGAATGTTCGTATTTCTATCCGTCCATCTGTATATTTGTAATATCTTAACGTCACAATGTCAGAATCCGAATTCGTGAAAAAATTCAAATTGTTCAAATGTTGTTATTTAAACAAAAAAAATATCGATCCATTAACAAAAAAGTTATAGACCGATACCTGAGACAACCTTGTAATTCGGATAAAACACTTTTATAATTTTTTACAATAATTAGTTATCCGATTAGAATAATATTTTACTTTAACTTTTAGCTAATTAAACCTCATTACGGTTCTAATAATCATAAATTATCGGTTTAAAATATGTAAAATTTTATGACCCACAATAAGAGAGAAATTTCGTTTAATATATAAAACAATTTGTTGTTAGTGTTTATATATATATATATATATATATATATATATATATATATATATATATATATATATATATATATATATATATATATATATATATATATATATATATATATATACATATATATATATATATATATATATATATATATATATATATATATATATATATATATATATATATATATATATATATATATATATATATATATATACATCTTCCACATGTATTTAATAACGTTAAGACCTGAAGAATCAATTTTTAAGAAAATGTATGTGGAATGATACTTAATATCAAAAAGTCATTAAAACTTGAAAAACTTTTTGCTTTTGAATTTTGAAAAAAACAGCAAAGATATCAAAATTCTGATAAAATTAACTGGTCCATGAATCAGAAAAGTAAAACGATTACCACTCTACCATGAGGAAATACTTATAATTCCAACCTGTATAATTTTGTTTTAACATTTAAATTTTTTTCCCAGAAATAATTATCCTGTACTTAAAAGAAAATACTATTCTGATTTTTAGCTTAGAAAAATAGCTATATATCAGGATAATTTAAATATGATTGCACTTTGGTGTTTTAGATCTCAACAAAACATTTTTAAATTGAAAAATTCACCAAATTCAGATCGTGCTTGTCGGCAGATATTTTCCTCAAACTGTTTCAAATTCAGTTTGGATGCATTCCAACTATGATTTCTTAAGGTAGATATTTATCAGTTAACAAGTGTTGCCATGTTGAAATATTTACATAGTTATTACACCAGTTTTGTGGGAAATCTGGGAAATCTTTAGGACCTTTATTAAATTCTCTAACTTAACAAATAAATGAGAATCCCCTATAACACATCTTTGGTTAAAAATGATAGTTACGAAAAATTAATGAACGACCCTCGTATAATTAGATTTTCTGATTTATTCATAAGTGTGTAGTATATTATTGTGACACAAAGATGTATGTTAAATTTATGTATTTTAAAATTAAATTTTCTGAATATTTTCGCACATCGTTTTAGAAGACTTACTTGTTTTATAATCTTAATATTAAGGACTTTTATGACCTTTTCGGGAATAAACTTTGTGTGGGGGTACCTAAAATAGTGTACTGGACATGGCCAATTTAAATAGGCTTCGTCGTTGAGCCAAAATAATAATATGTACCACATTTCGTTGAGATATTCAAAAATTACGACCTGTAAATTGTTCAAAAAACTGGATGGACAGAAAGACAGACCCAGAAAGTAATTCTGAATCGAACGGAATACTTATGGTGGGCGCAACAGCAGTTTTTTTCATGCTACAAACTTCAGCACAAACTCATAATACCCCAACCACCTATGGTGGTGTAGGGTATAAAAAGACAAAGATAAAAGTATGTTAAAATTTTATTTCCATTTGAATATCTTTAAAACTGCAAGAGATAATAAAATTTAGTAAAAATATACTGGAAATATCTATATAGAATGTATTACCAGTTCTGAAGGGTCAACAACCGCACCCCTGATCAGTTAGGAGTCTGAACTTCGTCGAAAGAAATCGACTTATAAAATTTTATTAAAATATCTCTAATGGTTTGGTCTCAATGTGGGTCATTAGAACTCTAACTTAAATTTGAAAATTATCCTTTTATATGGCGTATATTAAGTTAAATATTTTATATTAATATTTTAAAACAGTTGGAATTGTTTCACTTCTATAAATTTTAATTTTAATTTCTAAAAAAAAAAAAAAAAAAAAAAAAAAAAAAAACTTCTAAATTATTGAAAAAATATACAAAGTACGAACTGTACTTAAAACCCCTTAAGATTATAATTCTTTAATCACTACTCCCACTATTCCAACTATATAGACGACTTTCAAAAGAACAGTTTAATGGAAAACAATAGAAAAAAAGCTTTAAACCACACAAAACCACCTTCAAAATCCGACACTTATTTCTTTTTACAAAAAAGTAACGTTTTCATAAATGATAAGTGAGAGTTTAAGTAGACATGAATGGTGAGTGAGTGAGTATACAATTGTCTGCGTTCCGTATGACATCGTTCATTATTTTATTTGTCTCATGTGGCTTTCAAACAAAGAAGAATTTTAAAGAGACCAGGTGGAAGATTGAGGAACAGCGGAAAATTGTCGGTGAAATTAGGAAAGAGTTTATGATAAAAATGTATTTATTTTTTTATGAAAAAAGTGATTTTTAAAAAATTTGTTAGTTTTAGTTCTAAAAGGGTCACCTTAAAAGAATCTTTAACAAATAAGAATGCTATGTTCGGTTATGCCATATCTTCAATACCCTCCATCAAAAATGCATGTGAAGAATATATGTGAGATTTGGTACATACACACGCACACATACACTTATAAACGTTTTCTATATATAAAAGTTTTCTTAAATATAACAAAAGAACATTTAATGAGTCATAAAATCAGTTATATATTTGGGCTATAACTTTTTTTCTACTAACCCGATTTTTATCATTTTTGGAATGACAATGAAGGCAACTTAATATTATGACAAAATTAATTCTAATTTGTCGATTTATTATTCTCAATTTTACTTAGATATCGGTCTATATTTATTAATATACTGAATTTGGATATGAGCGTGCCAACAACAAAAATACAGACAGACGGACATAGCTGAATCGCCTTAGATTTTGATTTAATGCAAGAATTTATATACATTATGGGATCTGAGATGAATCCTTCTTAGCGTTACACATGGAATCAAAAAAGTTAATATACCCTCTTCTCCACTTGTGGTGGTGGAAATTGTAAAAATGTTCATTTGTCGTTGTTACACTTTAAAGGTTGCCATCCGTTAATTTTCCCCTACCCCTTCCCTCAACAAACTTTAAGGTTTTCATTATTTTATTTTTCCCAAAAGTTCGTGAGTTTTGTAAATTTTTGGTGTTTTTCATTTCTTTGGAATTTTTTGTATGTTTAACAAATAAATCCATTTGCACTTCCGTTTCCGCAAAAATGGTTTACCCAACTCAGTGCACTCATACTAAGAAAACCTAAAAACTTATAAAGGCATATAAAACACACACACATAAAGAGAGTGCAAGCAAGAAGAGAGAAAGCAGCAGAATGAAGCGAACAATGTCACTAACGCTCATTTGAAAATTCTAAAATTTGTTTGACAAATACACATGTAACGTGTAACGTGTACCAAAGCTCTTTTGTTTTATTTCCACTGTAAATGTAGGAGTATGTGTGAAAGTGTATTGGTGAAAGTATCTATATGTAACTCATAAATAAAGATTTAATTTAAAGACTTGTTGTTCATGTATCCTGGATTTTTCTCCTGTGCTTCTATTTTTTGTAAATTTTCTCTGTTCGGTTTTATAATCTAAATTACACTTAATAAAGGTTTTTTCTAGGTTTTTCTGTTCTTGTTTTTTTTTTATTAAATGGAAATTTAATTAAATAAATTAAATGGATACTTGTGTGTCTTTTTTATTTAAATATTTTTTTTATCTCATGTTTTTTTTTTATACCCTCCACCACCACAAGTGTTGAAGAGAATGTATTAACTTTGTCTTGTATGTGTATGAAGGAATCATCTCAGACAGAGTCGATTTAGCTATGTCCATCTTTTTATCCTTCCATCTGTCAGTTCGTCTGTCTGTCTATTGATGGCACACTAACATTCACAAAAGTTGACAAAGCTCAATGAAGTTTTGTCTAAGTATTTGTTGTGATCCTGGAAAGTTGTCTATTTAAAAGCAGCAAAATCGGTTTGATATATTAAAAGATATATACCGATATCTGTGGTAACCTCCAAGATTTAGCGAAAAATTTTCGTAAAATTGTCAATTATACGTCGATAAATTAGACGACATATTAATTTTGTCATTCCGTATGTAACGCTTAGAAAGAATCAATTTAAACCCCTTTATGTATATGTATGTTCTTGCATCAAATCAAATTTTAGTCGATTTCAAACTGTCCATCCGTCCATTTGTCTGTTTGTTGTTAACATACTCAAACCAGCAAAATCGGTTCAGTACATTAAAATATATAGACCGATGACTGAGGCAACCTCTAAGTACAAGACAAGAACTTTGTGTAAAATAATATCTAGTATTAATATCTAGTTTTATGTACATCATTATCAATATCGGTTCAGTAGAAAAAAGTTATAGCCACAAATATAACCAATATTGTGACTTGTTAAATGTTTCTGTATTATATTTAAGAAATACATTTATATGTCGTATACATTTGTGAGTATTTGTGCGAGTTTCTATTTACAAAACATAACATCTTTACTTCGCACGAATTTTTGGTGGAGGGAACTGAAGATTCGCCTTAGCCGAATATATATAGAACTCATACTTGTTTTTTTTTCCTGTTAAATGCTTAATTTAAATAAAATTCATTAAAATCTTTTTTCATTTTTATTATTGTTTATTAGGGTCAAGTTGTTGTTACATAAGTATGTGTGCGTAGATTTATATGTTTACAAAATGTGTTTATTTGTGTTTGTATTTTTTTCTATATTTTACATTTTTCTATAGCAGTAAATCTGCTGAGGGGAAGAAAATGTGAATGATAAAATATAAAAAAACATATAATTTATAATTTTTTAATTAATTCTGTTGGCTTAATGAGGTTGTGCTTTACACTTTATTATAACATCATGTTGTTTTTGTTTTTTGTAGATTTTTTTATAAATATTTTTTTTTTTTTACAAAAGTGAAAAGTGAAAAAAAAACTTTACTTTTTATTCTATTTAAATTGTGGTTTTGTTTTGTACAGTTAATGTCAGTAGCGGCTTAAACAAAATAACTAAAAAAACCTAAAGTAACTGATTAAAAAAGTTTTAATGGGTATTAATTTCATTAAATAAAGAAATTGAAATTTTTAACTGAAAAATTAATTAAATTAATTTAAAATAACGATAATTGCTACTTAATTGAAAAGTTTTAATAAACAGCTAAATCTGAAGGGAAACTAAATAAAGTGCTTATTAAATATAGTGAAAATGATTTTTGTGAAAATTACATAAATTGCCGAAAATTACTCTTATTTCTGGGTATAATTTTTTTTCTGCTTAAACTCTTTTTTAAAGAGTAATGTGATACATATGGCTTAATCTTGCGAAAGTATGTTAATTTGTCTATTTATAATGATCATCTCTAGAATTTAGAGATTTTCTCAGATATCGGTCAAGATCACTTAATATACTAAACCGATTTTATTGGTTTTAAACAGCAATATTCTTAGGACAATAACAAATTTCATTGAACTCTTTCAACTATTGTGGATGTGAGAGAAAAGCGACTCAGATTTAAATTTAATTCAAGAATATATATACATTTTACATAAGATGATTCCTCTTTAAAATCAGATCCGTCAGATATAGGCTTTATACTAACTTTAGTAGAATCATTAATTTTAGTAGAATTATAAATATATAAAAATTACATGATGATGAAATGAACTTTTTAAAAAAGTATATATGATGGGTACCGACATCCTTCTTCTGGTATTAGAAAAATTTTAGAATTTGGTACATAAATTTAACCATAACTACAAAACTACAAACTATTCTGAACATAAGTGAACAACAACTATAATAACTATAATTATGAACTAATAATTATGTGCAAGTTTTCAGAATACGGAGAAAAACGCCTTATTTGTACAGGACTTGTAGTATTGTCTCTACCCCAAACTTATCCATATTTCATTAACAAAGCTCCTTGTTAAGATTACCTTTTGAAAACAATACAAAAAAATATGAAGCTCAGAACACAAAAGACCCACTTCCTTAAAAAAACTGAAAAACGCTGCTAAAAATGGATTAAAAATTATATATGGACTTTAATAAACCAAACGCATTAGCCTAAGAATATTTTCTATTTATATACACAATTTCTTTACCCTAAATTTTTAAATGGAACCTTTTGCGAATTTTTAAATAATCAACATATCTTTGAAGGCTCATCTTAGCTGGGTTATGTGAAATTGTATCCTGATTTCTTTAACAGTTCAAAAGTTACAGAATTATTTCCAAAAAAATCATATTGTGCTAAAGATTCTAAAGATGGCAATTTAGGGCACTAAGAAAACTTAGATCACTCCTAAATTGTAATACCATCCGATTTGAAAGAATTTTGTATTTGTTGGTTTAACTACACAAGAGCCATGACTTGAGCCGTCCCGATTTGATTCGTTTCCATTTGCGTCCTTTTTAAGAAGTGAAAGAGTTCGATTTGCGTCGTTGCAATTTCAAGTTTGATAATCGTCGTTTTATAAAGTAAAAGAATAGTAATAACTTTAGAATTAAAATTGGACGTAATAAAACGTTTTAAATTAAAAAGGCTCTTAATAAGGAAGAGCCCTTCGACTAGCACTTAGTACAGTAAGAACAATTTGCAAAAGACAAAGTGATTAAGTCAATCAATTAGCTGAAATTATCACACCACTCCAATTTAAACATGTTAATATAGCAAGAAATATCTTATTGGAAAGATGGAGTCCTTTTTTTCAATTTTATACATGATAAGCCAAGAATGCCACTGAACAAGGACATATTAACTCCGACCTTAAAAAGATTACTGTATCTAGTAGGAACAGAAATTCGGATATTTTTGAAGCCAGCAGTTTAACTTTTTTATCAAAAATACAAAATTGCTTGTATTGTTTTAAATATTTCCGCCAATAATAACAATTCAATGTATTTATATAGAAAAATCGCTTTCCTCCCCATTAACAACGCAAAATAAGGGCCTCTTAAAACATATGTGACGTATGAATAATATTAATAAATAATATTAAGTATACGTTCTTTTTTCATTGATTCAAAAACGAAATTATTTTAAACCTTAATTGAGCTAATCTGAAGATTGCATTATTATTATGGCACTAAATCATTAGTCCCACTAATACATTTATATAAGAAATATATTTGTAAATAAATACCTTTCGACATATTTATTTATCTCTTAAATTAAATAATTGTATTTTCTTCAAAAATTAATCATTTAATTAAATTTTCTATAACCAAATTTTTATATCACTAACAATTTCTTTAATTGAATTAAAATTTATTTATTTTAATTATTTCAATAATTATTTTCTAAGTAAATAATAATTTCATTTAGTTTTCACTCAATTAAATTTATTATAAATTTCTTAAAATGTTTCAAAGGATAAATAACCATAAACTATAATTAATTATTTAGAAATTTATTGGTTAAATACATATTTGAAAAATAGTTTTAATTTAAAATTATAAAGAAAAAAAATACTTTTTGTTACTTAATTTGTAAGAGACATAAACGTGACTACAAACCAAAAATGGGTAAAAAAAATCCTTAAACCAAAGAAAACGTAAGCAAAATATTTAACTTTTGCTTATAATTGCCAGAGACCCTTAAACACAACTTGCGGTTGGTAATTCCGTTTGTAAATGTTAGAAGGGATATTTGAAGTGTAATGAGTGAAATTGAAAAATTCTTAACACACGTTTTTCATTAAAAATTTTAACTTAAATATAAAACATCTGACATGTTTTATGTTTAATGCCAAACAAAGTAATATATTGTTAATTATTGTCCAAAAAATTTTTCCAAGCATGAAAGGTCTGCCTTCAAACTGTTCCCAAAATTTAACCGAAAGCTCTTTTCCGTTGATTGAAACCTGGTTCTGACGACGAAATAAAAAGCCTTTTTTAAAGAGCTCCCAATACATTTGGTTGGAAAGCAGCCCCTTTAGCTTGGTGTTTGAACTGTTTGGTACGAAAAGTTAAAAATCCTGCTGGTTTAAAAACACACAAGGTCCAAAAAGTTCTCGACAGAGAACGGAAATTGAAGTGAAGTTTTTCTAAAAAATAAAAAAAAAACATTCTCTCTACACAATTGATGACGAAACGTATTTTCTAGCAGAATTTTCGCAACTTCCTAGTCAAAAATTTTGTGTTGCTGAACCGAAATTAGTAAAAAATTTCCAAAATACTTGGTACGGCAAGTACAATGCAGTTGTGGGTAAAAGGTCAATCATTTCTTGCAAGGAACTCTATAAATACCAAAATTTACATCAAGGAATAAGAGCATAAAAATCTTGTTCCTTTCATAAAATTTCATAACGTGTCCACTTATTTTTAGCCAGAATTGTCATTTTGTCGCAATGTAAACAAACAAGTACAAGAACAATAATATGGTATTTGTATCAAGAGAGGCAAATCCTCCAATCTTTCTGCAGCAAAGGTCAGTGGAGAGTTATTAGGTTTTTGTGGAAAGATTATTGAAGAGCACAAAAAAGGTGTTCTAAAGTATTCTAGATTTTTAACGAAGATATGTTCCATGTTAATGAAAGTGTTTCCGAATAAGGTTCGAAATTTCATCGCTAGTGATCGCTAAATTAATAATTCTAATCAAATGTAATTTTAGTGATTTCATACTTATTAACATATATGTATATTACGAATTTTTCGATCTCACTGCTTATATAGTCTTGTAACAAATTTTGATTTCTGTCGATTTAGCAATGTCTATCCGACCATTTGCACGTTCACTTCTGTATCAAAAGTTCAAGCTTTATGAAATTGTATTGTTCATGGTAAAATTCTATTTGAATCCAAGGTAATCGATTAAGCTGATAAATAATTATAGACCGATATCTAAGACAACATCAAAATTAAAAAAAATCGCATATAATTATGAAGGTTGAGGAATATAAAATTTTTATTCATTTTCGATACAGCGTGATCCTGGATCAAATTAATCTTTAAACGTTTAGATATTTCCGTCCTTCTGTCTGTATGAAAGGCCATAGATTCCCATTTTTTCACAAACTCTAGTTATATCCTGATGAGATTGACCTTTATATACCACAAAATTTGAAATATACCAAAACTGCTATAGACCGATATCTGAGACTATAAGAGCCTTAAAACAAATATCTAGATTTAGTATAATTCTTATTAAAAAGTATGTAAAATTTTGTTTAACTTCTATAAGATTCTTACAATTCAATACTCCTTCGATCCCCTCATTACGAATTATAAATTTTTTCCACGTTCCTGTTTAATAATTCAATAATTATTTATGTTAATTAAATCATAAATTTAATAACAAATTTTAAATTCACTTTAATGAATACTGAAGTTAACACTTGAGATCACAAATTCATGTAATTAAATTTTTATCTAGAAAAATGTTTAAAAAAATAATTTTAATGAAACCAAAAACAATTTTAATTTATATACTCTTTTTTGTAAATATCACAGCAACTTTAAAGTAATTTAAAGTAATTTTAAGTCCTTTTACAAATATTAAGAAAAAAGTACAAAAGTCTCTTTTTTATAAATTTTTTTAAATAAAAAACACTTATTGGAATTATCTCAGATCCCAAATTCGTCTGCCTGTCTGTCGTTGACGCTCACAGATGTAGCATAATTGACAGAGCTCATATTTGGCTGAAATTTGGCCTGAGTATTTATTATATTCCTGAGAATTCTCCTACTAAAAGCTGATATCTAAGGCAACTGTTGAAAATACACTTTATCGTTTTGAAAGTTTATATTAATTATTTAATATAGAATATAGAATATAGTTTATAGAATTTTCATGTTTTCAAATGCCTTCACTTTATAATTTATATTCAGTCAATAAAGACATACATTTTTTTTATAAACACTGCGTTATAATTTCAATAGGTTATGGACCCAGGACCAAACCTTCTAAAGAATTTATAAGTGTAAGAATTATCTTTAATTTAGAAAAGATAAAGAAATGGCGATTGTATCAGGAAGAATACCTTTGCTAAATGGAAAAAATTTTTCCACATGGTTTCCACAAAAATCGTTTATTACGAATGGTAAGAGGAGAAGTAGCCAAACCAGAAGAGGTTATTATCAGTAGCAATCCCACAGCTTTAGAAAGAAAAGCATATGAAGAATTTTTAAAGAAGAAACGGGAATATGAAGATTTGGATCAAGATGCCAGAGCTGAAATCATAATTTGTCTAGAGCCGGATATTATACGCATGATTAAAACTTTGAAATCTTCAAATGAAATTTGGTATTACCTTAAGAACACGGTCTATAAGAAAGAAGGCAGAGTTATATAGAAAATTATTGAACCTAAAAATGGTGGAAAGTCAAAATATTTCGCAATATTTGATTGAATTTGACATTGCAGTTTCCGAACTTCGTGAAATGGTGTCTGATATAGATGAAGATTTTCTGACGGTAATGCTTTTAGATGGTTTGCAGGACAAATATAAAGCAGTAAAAGCAGCATTTGACACTGCCAATGAGTTTCCTACTCTCAACGTTCTACGCTCAAGACTTTTGGAAATTGGTTACAAGCCTGAAGAAGAAAATGTTCAGGACAATGCTCTCAAAATGTACAAGTTTTCAAATAACAAGAAGAAGCAGGGTATTAAGAAAAAATGTTTCCTTTTAATTGTTACAATTGTGGAAAAAAGGGCCACATGGCCAAAAAATGTAAATTGAAAATTAATAAAGCAAATGAAGTACATGTCAGTTCAGGTTTTGCAGTATCTGCTATGAAAGCTAATAGATATTTTCATTCATCAGAATACAAAACTATTTGGATAGTTGATAGTGGAGCATCCTCCCACATGACAAACTTAAAGTCAGAATTTATAGACTTAGGTGAAACATATACTGGCAATGTAAGATTAGCAGATGATAAAAATTTGGAAATTAAAGGAATTGGTACAGCACAAATTAATGTTAACATCAATGGACGAATAAGCAGTGTAAATCTTTTACAAACATTGTATATACCAGATTTGAGAAGGAATTTGTTTTCAATAGGAAAGGCAACAGACAATTGTTGTAAAATTAATGTATTTAAAAATAAGATAGAAATCCGCAAGAATGGTAAAATTCTAATAACATCTAAAAAGAACGGTGGCATATATTGTATCGAATCAATACGTAAACCTTATACTGTTACAAATGTTATTGAAAATCGGAGAAATATTTTAGAAGTATGGCACAAACGTTATGACCATTTGAATCCAGCAGATTTGGTAAAACTTCAATTCAATAATATGGTTCTTGGTTTACCAAAGATTCCTTATAAGAATGTACAGTGTATTAGTTGTATTCGAGGAAAACTACCGAACCGTCTATTAAAGAACGTTTAAGATCATGGTCATTATTCAAAAGTAGAGAAGAAGCTAATATAGTTGATTGCAGTAATAATGATCCAAAAACATACAAAGAAATGCTTAATTCTGAAAATATAGAAGAATGGAAGCATGCAGTTAAGCAGGAATATAGTTCATTAATGAAGAACAAAACTTGGAAGTTAGTAGATTTGCCCAAAGGGAGAAAAGCAATAGGATGTAAATGGGTATTTAGACCTAAATATACACCCGATGGTAAAATAGATAAACGTAAAGCCCGTTTAGTAGCAAAAGGATTAAATTGATTATAACAGTACTTTTGCACCCGTCGTAAGACAGAATTCGTTACGTTTAGTATATGCACTTGCAGTTGAAAAAGATTTAAAATTACGACAGTTAGATGTGTCTACAGCTTTCCTGAATGGAATCATAGATGAAGAAATTTTCATGACACAACCGAAAGGTTTCATTGACGAGAAAAACAGAAACAAAGTGTGTTTGTTAAAAAAGTCTATATATGGTTTAAAACAAGCTGGTCGTCAATGGTATAAAAGTATTGATGCAGTTTTAAGAAAATTCAATTTAACAAAATCTAAGTACGACCAATGCATATATTCGGGAAAAATTGGAAATGAAACTATCATAGTTGCATTATATGTAGATGATATTATCATCGCAAGTAATAATGAGAAAATTACTCTTGAATTATTTACACTATTGAAAAATAATTTCGATATTCGGGATATGGAAGTACATAAACTTGATTGTACTTAAGGAGGCGCATTATTCAAAACCGATTGCAGTGAGGAGGCGTGTTGAAAATACACTTTATCGTTTTGAAAGTTTATATTAATTATAATAAACATTAGTTCATTGAAAAATTTGTTTATAGAATTTTTCATGTTTTCAAATGCCTTCACTTTATAATTTATATTCAGTCAATAAAGACATACATTTTTTTTATAAACACTGCGTTATAATTTCAATAGCAACCTCTACGTTCAACGAAGATCTTTCACAAAGTTGTAAAATATAAATCAACAAATTAGTAGGAAATGTCATAATATTCAGTTTTATATACGTCATTACCAAAATCGGTTCAAAAGAAAAAAGTTATAGCCAAAAATGTAACTTATTTTATGATTCATTAACTGCCCCATGTTATATCTCAGAAATACTTTTATATTTTGTATACGTTTGTGAGTGTATTTGTAAGTGTGTATGTCCAAAATATGATGCATTAATTTCACATGTATTTGTGATGGAGGGTATTAAATATTCGACATGGCCGAATATATCATTCTCACTTGTTTCTTTTCTGTTTAAAAATTTTTATTTTAAAATCTTTTTTAATGATGTCCTTTTTGGAGATAAAATCAATATTTATTTAACTGAAATAATTAATGTTTTCTGATAAAATTATTTTAACTTTTAAATCAATACGATGATTAAATATTTTATTGTTAAAATAACACAATAAAAACATAATTGGCCTTGAGATATTTTTTTTTTATTTACAAGTTTTAGAAATTTTTAATAATGAGAATTTTAATAATGAAATTCAATGATGAATGACGAAATAAATAACCAATAATGAATTAAAATAAAAAAATGATTAATTTTCTAAAAAATTAGTTTAAAGATTAAAACTTCGTTGCACCTTCATTTAATAGAATTCAAGTCATTTAAAGTTTTCTAAGACTTTCTTTAAAGATGTAATGAAAACTATGTTTTTGAAATCGCAGAGTGTGGAAAGTAACCTGAAACTGTGGCAACTTAATTTTAACAGTATTAGATTTCTTCGCTAACCCCAATACACTTTCACCTCAAATGTGCATTTAAATACTCCAAGAAATTTACATGTTACAATTAGTATACAATTTATCACAATGCGTTTGTACACCCTGTGACATTTTTTAAAAATCCGAACACATTTTAAAGTCCCCTTCCGAAATAAAGTTTTTAATTAACCCAGATATTGTCATGAAACTTCAGTATTAAAAGGAAAAGGTTGTCCTTAAAACAAGACTTTCTGATTCTTCAATACCACAAATTCCAATTTGGAAAACTTATTTTAAAAATTACTTAAATGATAACAAGCATTTCCAATTTGACTCGAAAACACCTCAGCTATAATCCAGTGATATTTCATTAATATATATCTCGAACACTTCAAAGATTTCATAATTAATAAGAACAAGTAAGAATGCTACACTCGGCTATGGCAAAACCCCTCCATCACAATGCCTGTGAAAAAATACGTTATTATTCGTACTTACACACTCACACATACACACGAAGACGTATAATCATAAAATTAGCTAAATCTTAAACTATAACTTTTCTACAAACCATTTGATCGTTTTGGAATGGAAATGAAGTTTACATAACTTTATAATCTGTCAGAATTTGATTTTAATTTGTCGACTTATAATTGACAATTTTAAGAAAATTTTTGGATTGAACTTAGAAGATGCTTCAGATATCGGTGTAGATCTACTAGTATACTGCACTCATTTACCAGTTTAAAGTAGGAATCATCTCAGAACTATAAGAAATACTCAGGCCTTAATTCATTGAGCTCCGTCAATGATTGTGGATGGGAGCATGCCAACATGAGACAGAAAGACAGACATAGCTAAATCGACTCATATTTTGATTTGATGCAAGAATATATATATATATATATATATATATATATATATATATATATATATATATATATATATATATATATATATATATATATATATATATATATATATATATATATATATATATATATATATATATTATGGGATCTGATATGATTTCTTCTTAGCTTTACACGTGGAATGACAAATATGCCCTCTTCACCACTTGTGGTGGTGGAGGTTATAAAAAAAACGATTTGGACAAACTTTTCAATATTCACTCTTTTTTCTACCCAAAAATTTGCCACTTCTAAATATTTGTGTCAATTTCTCATTATAACTTTCCCTTTTGCAGACATCTGTTCAAATCTTTTTTTTTTTTTGCAACCACATGTTTTTCTTAAATTTAATCATATAAAAACTGTTCCTCCATTTTGTGACATTCGTTAAGTGAACTTAATTGATTTTAAATAACTTACACAGGTATTAATAAAATTCCGTGTAAACATTCTTCCATTTCTCTTTCAGCGGAAGAAGAGGAAAAAGAAAATCTTTGAGAAAATTTTCAATATTGATAAGAAGTATTTTTTATAACCCCCCCCCCCTTCACAAGGGTTGAAGAGGGCAATATTAACTTTGTCATTTCATCGGTTAAGCCAAGAAGGAATCATCTCAGATCCCATAATGTATGTATAATGTATCGCCTTTAATCTCAGTTTGAATCGATTTAGCTTTGTCCGTCTGTCTGCCTGTTGCTGGTATCTACAATAATTAATGTGCTCAGTGAAGTTTGGCTCAAGAATTTGTTATATTTCTGAAAAGTTTCCAATTTAGAACTAGTAAAATCAGTTCAGTATATTAAGAGATTAAACTGATATCTGAGGTAACCTCTAAGTTTGGGCGATAACCTTTCGTAAAATTATCAATTATAGAACGGCTAATTGGAATAAAATTTGCCATAATATTAAGTAATATATACTTCATTACCATTTCAAAAATATCAGAATCGGTTCAGTCGAAAAAAGTTATAGCAAAAAATATATATCTAATTTTATTACTCATTAAGTGTCCCTGAGTTATATTTAAGAAAAACTTTTACATATTGTATACATCTATGAGTGTGTGCGAGAATGTGTATGTACGAAACATAACGTGTTCACTTCACTCACATTTGTGTTGGAGGGTATTAAAGATTCGGCATAACCGAAATAACATTCATATTTGTTTTCAATTCAATATTGTATGTAGCAAGAAATTCCATTTTGCGAGTAAACAAATTACCGCTTTAATAAAAGTATTAAAAGCTGCTACGACGAAATATAAAACGAAAATTGAAATGAACAAATAAATGAATTTATCGGATTGAAAATAAAATATCAATCATTTTGTGACGGAAAAGAAAAAAATCCCAATGAAAGGGACAAAGGCACGAACGTACACATACCTTTACATATATAACCACAGACACACATACAAACAGACAAACAAATCCATTGATACAGACACACTTACATGTAAAGATATTAAAATTGAAAATCTCAGGTGAATTTTATTTATTCAGCAACGACAAGAAAAAATGGTCAAAAGAGTAAGAGATGAAGAAAAATATTGTTATAAATAAAAATGAAAACCATAAAACCGTAAGATGAAATAAAGGAAACAAAAAAATATTTTTTATTGTAATAAAAACGTATAAACAAAATTAAGACATAAAATAATATAATTTGAATAATTTTGTACCCAAAAAGGATAATGCTGCTGTTTTATTGTTTTTGTAATTTCTTTATTTTTATCTCTGTAGGCAGGGGGATGAGAGAAAATGTACAATGAAACCTTTTGTAGTTTAATAAATTTAGGATTTAAAGCGATCAATAAATATAGATGATTAAAAGGAAATTTTTCAAAAATTTTACAAAAAATGTTTAGCATAATTTCTTAATAACATTATAATCGTTCTTGGCAAATTCTAGACATCCTAATATGGACTTCCACTTCCGGTCTTTCCAATAAAGCAATTCTTTTCTTTTAGTTTACTATACAGTCGTTGCTTGAAGTTTTTAATCATAATATATGTCCAAGAATTTTTATATATCGCAAATAATTACAAAGTTAAGGTTCACCTTCATTGCTTGGGCTGCAGTCAACATGGGGCCTCAAAATATTTGTTTTTGGTGTTTTGTAAGAAATTACAGCTGAAAACATGATTGGTCTATTGTAGCTAAGTTCTAGGGTAATTCAGTTTCCCTCTATGTGCGATGAAGCGTGAAAGAGCTTTGGTAATATGTTCATTTCTTTATTTTCCCAAGAAGGTGTTATAACATTAACTAACCGTTTGCTGAGTATAAAAACGCCCTCTATGTGTAATGTAATGTTAAACTCCCAAGATCACTTTGTTTTAAATTTCATTTAAAAGTAATATTTAACGGGGGTCTAATAACAGGTATATGACTGGTCATCAGAATTATCTTTAATTTATTATTATTATTATTATTATTATTATTATTATTATTATTATTATTATTATTATTATTATTATTATTTTTATTATTATTATTATTATTATTATTATTATTATTATTATTATTATTATTATTATTATTATTATTTTTATTATTATTATTATTATTATTATTATTATTATTATTATTATTATTATCTTTACTATTATCTTTGCTATGTAATTTCTAGAAATAGGTTTTAAGTGACTTGGCAGAGGAATTAGTATGTAATTGATACATCGAATCATTTTGACAAGTATTGGCGAGCACCTTTCTTTTCCCAAAATTAGATAACTTTATAATCTTAAAGTCCTGTTCTCGGAGAACATTTTATAAGGAAAATTTTATAAAAAATGTCTATTCCTCTATATACGATTTAAATGTGGACTGGTCTTTTAATAAAGAGGTTATCCAATAACACTTTGGAGTTAATTTTTACTAGAATTAAATGTACAAACAAACTCTACTTAAAATTGGGCCATATAAAGAATTGGATTAAAGAACCACGATTGAACTGTGAATTGGACTATATAAGGAACAACGACTGAAGTCAAAATTAAACTATATAAAGACCCACGATTGAACTCAAAACTTATTTATATAATGACCCATAATTGAACTAAGAATTGGACTAAAGAACCAAGATTGAACTTGGAATTATATAATTAAGCTATAAAAAGACTCACTATTGAACTAAGAATTGGAATATAGTGACCCACGACTGAACTAAAAATTTAAGTGCATAAAGACCCATGATTGGACCCAAAATTAAACTGTATTAAGACTCACTATTAAACGTAGAATTGCACTTCAGAACCACGATTGAACTTAGAATTTAACTATATCAAAACCCACAATTGAAGTTTGAATTGGACTAAAAAAGACCCACGATAAAAATTAAAACTGAACTACATATATTTATGCAGAATTCAACTATATAAAGACCCACGATTAAACTCAAAACTGTACTACATAAAGGTGCAGAACTGAACTATAAAAAATTCCCACCATCATCCCTCAACTCAAAATTGAACTAATTAAAGATCCATGATTGAAATCAAAATTTAACTAAAAACCCACGATTTTATTATGCAAAGAACTACGTTTGAACTTAAAACTAAACTACAATTTGACATACATTATACTACATGAAGATCGGACTATATAAAGACCCTAAATTGGATTACCTACATGACTATACAAAGACCCACGTTTGATCATATTTACCTAAAATGGGACATAGAATTAGACTATAAAAAGACAAACGATAAAATATCGATTCTGAATTTTATATAGTTGAAAAATAAATTTCCTTTCTTGGATCCTAAATATTGAATATATACAGTAACTCTCATAAGTTTTTCACTCACTTTCAAAGTCATGAAAATATTTTAAACTTTTATTAAATTATATTTATCTAAAAAGGCTTAAAATTCCTTTCAACACAAAAAAGCTTTGAAACATACTTTTTTCATAATTTCCTATGAAAAATACAAGTTTGTTACAAAAGTTTTAACAAATTTTTAACAATTTTTTTTTCTTACGTTACGTTAATGTCAAATATTTTGACCGAAAATTTTGTTATAAAAAAGTTTATTTTACTGATGAAAAGAAAATATGAGAAAAAAGAACAACAGCAACAAAATATTTAATAATAATGAACAAAAAAAGGTTCTAATACAGCTAACACACACACACAATCAGTTACATAAACACAAGGTCATTTTGGCTTAAAATACATGGACCAAAAAAAGTAAAATTTCCGAAAAAAGATGAATAGAATTTTTTTGAAAGTTAAGGAATTTAGAAAGTTAATATGATGAAACTTTTACTAAAAGTTTAAAAAATTTTTGTTAGAAAATAAAAAATACAAAAAGATAAAAAGGAAATTTACTTTTTAATACATAATTTTACAATTAAAATATTATGACACAAAAGTAAAGGAAACAAGTAGGAATATCATAATCGGCTATGCAGAATCTTTAGTACCCTTCACCACGTGATTTAAATATGTTATGGATCGTACATACACACTCACAGACGTATGCAATATGTACAAGTTTTTCTTAAATATGACACAGGAACACTTAATGAGTCATAAAATTATCTATTTTTTTAGCTTTAACTTTTTTGGTTCCTGAACCGATTTTAATAATTTTTGGAATGGTAATAAGGAACATAAAGCTTAATATTATGGACAATTTCAATCTAATTTGTCGGTTTATAATTGACAATTTTAAGAAAGTTTTTAGATTAAACTTGGATGTTGTCTCAGATATCGGTTTATATCTTTTAATATACTCAACCGATAACGCTGATTTTAAATAGGGCAATATTCAGGACTATAAGAAATACTCAGGCCAAATTTTATTAAGCTCTGCTTTATAGTAAATGAGAACGCGTCAACAACACACAGACTAACGGACATAGTTAAATCGACTCAGAATTTGATTTGATATCAGATTATATATACATTATGGGCTCTGATATGACTCCTTCTAAATGTTACGCGAAGAATGACAAAGTTAGTATACCCTCTTCACTACTTCTGGTGGTGTAGAGTATAATAACAAAAATAGCAAGAACAACAACAAAAACCCAACAAGGACATTTATAATTTTGTGTAAAAGACTTGATTAACAAAAAATTACAGTCATTCTTGGAAGAGAGGTTTTTAATTTCCTTAACAATTAAGTAAAAATTTTAAAATAATTCAATTTAATTCTTTTTTGAAATTCTGTAATTTCAAGGGAAATATGAAGAGTGTTAATTACGCTTGAAATATTATATTCCCCAGGAATTTAGACAGAGTTCTGTAAGATGAATTATTCGTTAAATCATTTTGCATAATTATCGTGGTATTAAATTGTTTAAAGTATGAAATTTGAATATTTTTTGAAGAAAATATGTAAACGTTAATTTAATCTTAATTGGCGACAAGGGAATTTAAACGATTTTTATTTTCAATTACAATTAAAAGATTTTTAAATGCACGAATAAACAATTTTTATATTTCAAGTTGCTATTTATAAGAACACGTTAAGGTAGTCATATTTGATCCCTAATAGTCTATCTGGGGCATCAGTTTCATATGTATATTTTTCAGTTGTTCCTTCGAGGAGCTCAATGATCATTTCCGTCTTTTTGCCTACCAATTTCATTGGTGATTGGTCCATTGTAGCTAAATTCTGAGATATCTAACATTTCATAGAACAACGCCATCTATGTGTGATATAATAGTAAGGAGCTTTCATAATATTTATTGAAGTTTCTATGCCGTACACCACCGTAGATGGTTGGGGTATTATGAGTTTGTGTGTTTTGATGACATTTGTATCATGCACCCACACTTAAGTATACTGTTTATCGATTTAATGATGTCCATCCGTCCGTACGCCCGTGGGTCCGTCTGTCTGTCCGGCTGGCTGTCCATGTATATGTTGTGAATAGTCTACAAGTCGCAATTTTTAAGGTATTCGACAAAATTTGGTACATATTATTACAAGGATTTCTATTGAAATTTACCATATTCGGTTCAATATTTCAGGTACTTCCTATACAAATATTCCTCCCGGAATAGGGTTCATAAAGGTACTAAATATAAAGCGATTTAAAAGTAAATATTGTAATATTCTAAAACAATATGCCAAAATACGCGAGGTTCGGTCCATTATTATCACTTTTAAGGGCATAAACCTCACACATACCTTGGTAATAATAATTGTAGTAATAATAGGCCAAATTAGAATAAATTTAAGCAAAAATTATGTGCAAAATTATACGAGGGTTGGTTCATAATTTCCGAAGAAAATTATTTTTAAAACTCATAAATTTAACATAGATGTTAGTGTCACAATAATGTACTGCACACTTAAGAATAAATCAGAAAATCAAATTATACGAGGGTAATTCATTAATTTTCCGTAAATTTGATTACTAACCAACAATGTGGTGTAGGGTATTAGATAGTTGGGGCTTGACCGACTATACATTATTACATGTTTTTTTCCCTTTATTTCTTCAAAAGATGGACTGTTGGCATACTAACTGATCATGTTTTGGTGTTTCTATGTTGTTGTTCTTCGTAAATTAGTGTTTCCACTGGAAGATCCAGAAACTGTACTTGGGGAACTCCCAAAATACATATTAAAGAAAAAGTTCATGTCCATTTTTATTTTTATTTAAATGCAGATAACAAATCAAACTTTTTCTTTTAGAAACTTATTATGTTTCTTTGATTTATTCTGGTTCCAAACGAGAATTTACTTTAAGATTTTCAAAGCCTAATCAAGAATCATGCTGACTTTTCTTATTATGAAGTTGTAGAAAATATATGTCGAATATTCAAAATTCTTTAATTCAAAGAATCGATCATTATTTGGATTAACATTATCTGCAATAGAATAATTTGCAGGAAAAAATTCAGTCTCAGGATGTGTACATGAGATAACAAAGGCCTGTAATTAAGTAACATAACACAATGCTTAATTAGCAGATCCTAACATCAGCAACATACTGTTGGAGAAATTTCCAAACTTCAAAAATCCTCTACTTAAATAAAGTTGATCTAGAACATGTTAACTTTGAAGAATATTCACAGAGATAATACAAATTCCACAATTTCAAGTTACCATAAGCATGTTGTATTCCAAATTCATTGCGCGAAACTCATGAATATTTCGGATACAACCGAGATCAAAGGGCTCAATACTAACTGGTATCCTATTGACAAGATCAGGGTGATCGTGTTAATAAAAATAGTTTCTTTTTTAAACGCATTTTATACGTTAATCGGATTTTATTTTATTTTTATAAACTTATTTATTTAATTTAATAAAAATTCGAAATATAAATTTCTTCATTTTAAATCAAATATCAGTCCACCCACTAACATGAGAATCTTCTTATTATAACATTTTCCATTAATTTCTACAGCAAATAACAAACTTAAGATGGCCAATAATGGATGGACACTGATTTCCTCTTCTGACCAGCTACCAGACTTCCATCTGTCAGACCAATTTAAGCGCCATACTTTTGCTCTAATTTTATAAATATCATAATGAAATTTGATACATATTATTTGTAGAAAAATGTGACTTTCTGAAAATTGTTCATTTTTGATCCAATATATAATCCCGAAATGGGATATTTATCCTCATAAAAGTCTCAGATTATGAGTTATTTATCTTGGAACAAATAAAGTTTGTATGTTTTCAAGATGGCTAAAGTTCTCACAAAGATGCACTTCCTAAAATTATCGCAAAGTGACAAAATAAAAAAAATTGTATTGCGATTTCATTCCTTAGATTTAGGATATATAAACTGAATTTTTTATAACCACAGTGGTCCTGAAGCGTTTTTTTAAATAATTCAGTAATTTTTTTACTTCCATAAAATTTAACATGTTTATGATTCTTTCGTTTAAGATTCTTTCGTTGCTCCGGCTACGAATGCTTTTATACCAAAACACTCGAAATACAATAACTATGTTAAATTTCACTAAAATAAATTTAACAGTTTAAAAGTTAAGCAATCCAGACCATAGAGTGCACCAAGTTCAAAATAATAATTTGCTATAATATCTCCTAAACTATAAGAGATGACAAATAAAAATAAGCATTTTTAGTACAGAATTATAATTTATTTTACTATAAATGAAATATAGGTCCCAAGCCCAGAACCAGCTAAGAACACTTCATTCTTTAAAAGTAATTGAAAAATACTCACGAATGCTACTGTGAAGATTCATTTGAAAATAGTATGTAGTTTCAAGGTTACAAAATTATTTCCATAAAATTGTTTGGAATTGTTGTTTAACCCTTATATAACCCCCACTTGAAAAAAATCAGCTAAAATGGAATAAATCATGTGTGTGAGTACCATGAACATGTTCTAAATAAGGACAATTCACAATTCTACGTTGATCGTTCCATTACTTTTGAAACATTGGTTGAAGTACAACATTTTTGAAATATGTATTGGAATATGGGGCTCTATAGTTCTGCCACCTCTACACGTAAAGGTCAAATTCAAACTTGATGCATTACTCAAATCGAATTAGCCCCTTATAATTTTTTCACAGTTTCCTTAACAATTAAGCACGTATTACCTTTAATGCCTTATTTATATTCCAAATAAGATTAGGTTACAAAAAATATTAAAATGTGTTTAAAATATTCAAATATTTCATACAGTCCACAACTGTGAGAAAAATCATCCCTTACAAAGTGTATTCAGGGACTACCTCAACTCAAAACACTTGTTAATATATTACGAACTCTCTCTAACAAAAACTAAGAATTTCAATTGGCCCAAAGTAAAAAAAACACTAAATATATTGAGGAAGGTTCTAACAACCACTATTACAAAACACGTGGATCCATAAAAATTCCCAACAAAAATAAAAACACTTTGAAGATTTCCATTTATACACTCCCATTTAAGAAAAATCCATATATTAAGAACAGCAAAAAATACGAAACGGAAACGGATGTACTTGTTTGCCAACAAAAAAAATAAATCATCTTTAGAAAATTTCCAAAAACCAGTTGCTTTATTTTGTATATTAGAAAAACATATATGAACTTTAAACAAAATTTTCAGCTTATTTAAGACATTTTTATAATATTTTGACAAATTAACAAAAATGTGTTTCGAAAATAAAAACTTTCTAAAAAACCAGGACAAACTTTAAAAAAAAATAATATCAAAAAAATTACACACACACGAAATATTATAAGTATTCGAAAAAAATAGATAGTTTAAGGCAAAAAGGATTACATTTGCTTTCATACATCAAAACTGACACAAATGTCTAGAAAACCATATGTTGGCAATTTATCAGGTTTTACTAACTTAGATGTTGTTGAGTTGTGCTGCGATGTTGCTGCAGCTACGAAAAGAAGAAAAAAATAAAATAAATTATTTACTAGTTAAAAGTAGAAAATATTACACTGGGTAACAGTTTTAGAAAAAAATCTATAGCATATTTAAGTAGATGTGTAACTACAGAATACAGTGAGGAATTAGTGTTTTCGAATTTTTCATATTGGAGCGAAATTTTCTTTTAAATGGACTTTAAAATGGACTTTAAATGGACTCTAAAGATCTCAGCAATATATTAAAATTATATATATTTTTAACTAAAAATTTAAAATAAATGAAACTTTTGAAAACTGTGTAAATTTGAACTTATTTGAATTGATTTGAGAGACAAAATTTGTTAAAGGACATTTTCCCTTTGTATCCTGGAAGATTCAAAAAAGTTTTTTTCCTTTCCTGCATTCAAAACTATAAATTTATATCCATATTATGAGTTTCTACTGTCACACTCATTTTAAAAAATCTCATTTTCTTTAAAGTTTTAAAAGAAAGTCGATTTAAGAGAAAATATGAATCAATATGAGAAAAAGAGGAAATCTGACTCGATATGAGAAGAATTGATATCTTGAGTGCTCTAAATTTATTTGAAAAAAAAATTTTTTGAATATGTTGCCTGGTGTTATATATAATTTGGCGATGAAAGGGAAAAGAAGAGAAAATAACGCGCGTAATAAGATAAAATTGTTTGAAACATGTTTGAGCATGTAAAAGTAAAGAAAACCGGGTCATAAATAAATCCATTTCGTTTCCATATAAAAATATTAGAAGTATGAACATTTTATTTTCAAAAAAAGTGTAATAAAGACAAAATATATTGTAGCATTGAACTTTTGATATAATTTTGAGATGAACTATTAAAGAAGAAATGAAAATTTATTGTCAACACAAGTGGTGTATGAGAGTATATTTACACAGGACAAAAAGAGAATCACCTGGGATCACATACAGTAGGAAAGTTCTTGAACCAGTGTTAACGTTGTTGTGACTTTAGTCGCAAATTGCGACTTTTTCAACTGCGTGTGGCTTTTTGTGTACTTTTTCAAATTTTCACTTTATTTAATTTATCACTCCATGTATAATATCTCGAAAATCGTACTTGAGAAACTATAAATAACAACTTAAAAATTCAGTAGATTTTTATAAAATAAGACCATCTGTCCAGTCCATCTGTCTTCATTTAGCATGCTCATAATCCAACTAATTATCTGAATATCTGATCAGTTTGAATCGATATAGCAATCAATGTTTGTCTTTTGTCCATTTGGCGCACTCTTTAGCAAACCAAAATTGGTTCAATATATAAAAAGTTATAGACCGATAACTCGGACCATCTTAAAATTAAAAAGAATAATTTTGAAAAATTTGTCAAAGAAAAATTAATGGTATTAAACGAGACCTTATTACCGCTCTCATCCAAACACATAGTTTGTGTCCAATGAAATTTGGTAAATTTGATTGTTGTTATCTTGCAAAATTTTGTCTAAAACCATAAAAACCGTTTTAAAAACCAATTATGAATTGAAATTTCGTGAGATTATTTATTTATTATAAAACCATTAAAATCGATGCAGAAAATAAAAACATATTAAGCAATATCAGAGCAACATAGGGTCAGATTAATTGCTGTTGTCTTAAAAATAATCATAAATAAAATCATTCAGATCACTTCAGTTGATTAACATTTATCAAGCGATATCTGAGACATTTGCAAAATTTGAGCAAGGAATTTTAGAAAACTTTTTTAATGATAAAAAGACATTTACATAAAATACTTTGCCGCTCATTTTAAACCAAAATTGTTTTAGTGCAAAGAAATATAATAAGATTAATTGTTGTCTTGGACTTAAAATCATTCAAATTACTTCAGTTGATAAACACTTCTTAAGCGATATATGAGACATTCTTATTATGTGAAATTTTACGCGATGTTGTCTTGAAAATGTTCCTAAAACCAATCTGTACAGATATATTGAATATTCAAGTGAATTTTCAAGATGTCTCCAGTAAAGTGTGAGATTATCAGAAGAGACGACATCATTTTGATGTTGTCTTCACAAGTCTATCGTTTAAAACCAGCAAAATTTATTCAATGAATAAAATGTTATAGAACGATATCTTAAACCTCAAAAGTTATAGATTTAATTCTTAAATTTCCCATAAAAAATAATCTTTAAATAAAAATTTATTCTGATTACTTGTTGTAGTACTGAGATCAGTTTAGTAGTTTAAAAGTTATATAGTGATTTCTTAACTAAACATAAAACTCCTCCTAAAATTGTCTCGATCGTTTGAAATTATCTTGAGAAGTTTTCTGTATAAAATCAACAAGATCGGTTCAGTAAATGAGATGTTATGTAGAAAGCTTTATTAAACGATACCAAGCAAATTAAAATAATAATAACAATAAAAATTATTAAAGAAAAGTGTTTCAAAGAATTATATATATTCTATATATATACTAAATGTCATTAGAATCGGTTAACGATAAAGAAAGCTAAAAACGTAAATAATGTTGGTAACAAAATTTATTCAAGAAACTGTTTTCTTTTAATAAGCGTATGTGTATACATAATTGAGAGTCTTTATTAGTGTGTTATTTGTATATGTATTTATATGTGATGTATGTGTATGAAACATAGTGTTTTATAACTTTACATATATTTGTATTTGAAGGGCAGCTTAAGTTATTTTTTTGCACTAGAAATTGTTTTGTTTAGAAAATGCAGCAAAATCCTTAAAAACATCCATAAAAAGCATCATAACAGAAATCAATAAAAATAAGCGAAAGTTTGTGTTCATATTTTTCATCACAGAAATTTAGGGAAAACTCACCTTTAAAGTATTTAAATATTATTTTAAAATATACAATTTCAAAAACACTTTAATTTTTTAACACTTTTTCAATTTAATTTTCACTTTAAATATTTTTTTAAATTCACCAATTTTTCTTTCCGGCTTTAATTTTAACTTTTTGTAAATATTTTCCAATTTTCTTTAATCTGGTTAAATTCGTACATACTTTTTTATTATTTTTGTTTTCATACTTAATATTTTATCATTTTCTGATTTTATAGGTTTTCCACACTTTTTATTTTTTATTTTTTTCTTACGTATTTTATTTCACCATCACTTATTAAAGACTTTTTTATGTTTTAATATAATTTTTTTTTGCGTAAAATTTCCGTTTGTTTTAATACGTCTCGTTGCGCGTTGCGTTCGTAAACATTATTACATTTATTAAGCTGTTTTTTATGTAAAAATAATGATTTAATTACAAAAGGATTAAACTGATATATAATGACTGTATTAATCTCCTTATATATATATATATATAGATTTCCTCTTATTTCGTTATATTCTTTATTTTTCAACAATATTTTTAATGGCCTATCGATATTTTCTCCTCTACTTTTTTCTTAATGGTAAATAACACTTTTAAGCGTTATGATACTTTGGGGGGATTTAATACTCAAGCACTTTCAAAATTAATGAATGATATATCTTTAATTATTATTAAATTCTTAAATGCATATAAATATATAAATTTTAAGCTGTGAGGCGGAGGAATAAGGATTTTTTATAGCCTTTATACACTTCACTTCATTGGGGGTTTTCATAGTATATTTTTGAAACGAAATTTATAAAATTTTGCGTAAAATTCTTGCGTTATTTGGTACCGTTACGTGTTAAAATCACGCGAAGACTAAAGTATACTTCGTCTTTAAAAGCATCGTAACACTTTTTTTGCCATAATATATGCAAAAGATTCACACAGACACAAACACAACATAACAAGTATGAAAAAGAAATTTTACAGTTATATAGCTTAAGAGGCACACCAAAGAATAAAATCCACACACAGCATCCTCAATTAAAGTAAAAACAACAGCAACACAACATTTACAAAATCTCAGAAATTTAACTCATAGTTCTACACCTACAAACATACCTATACATATGAATAATATCACAGCATCATTTCAGAGACTCTTGTTTCTCTCTCTTTATAACCAAAAACAGACTCCAATTTTATCACTCTCTCTCTCTCTCTCTGTTTATTTCCAAAAACGAAAAAGGGAAATTTTCTCTTTTATGCTTTTAAACACGTGCAACAATAAATAAAAACTCTGTCTAAAGGTACTCCCTTCCTATCTCTTTAATTTCAAACTCTCTCTTTCTGTCTTTTCCTCTCTTTTTGTAAAACACCGTTAATTTTTATTATTTATTTTCTTCATTTTGATTTTTGCTTTTGTTTTCATTTTTCCATTCTTCATTTAATATTTATGAAATTTTTGTATACATTTTTCTCTTGTTTTTGTTTTTATTTTTGTTTGTAATATTTTTCCCTATTTTTATCCATAATATTATTTTTGTTGTTTCTATTATTATTCTTGTTTGTTGTTTTTAGCCTGTTTGTTCTATATTTAATTTTGTTCATAGTAGGTTAGGTCAGTGACGTATTGTATGGAATTTTCTTTTTATATATATGTGTGTGTGTGTTTTGAAAAATCTCTTTTACTTCCAAATAATTTTCTTTTTTCAACTGTGTGTTTGTGTTGTTGTTCTTATTATGATTATTAGCAGAGTAACCGGAAATAAATATATGAAAAACTTTTTTGGAAACGATTTCTTCCAGATGAAATAAGTTTCAATAAATATATAAATTTAGGAACAGATCCCACAAATGAAAGTAGTAACCCAACAAACCAAAAGGCTTTAAAATAAGTTTGTAACAAACTTACTAGCATAAGCGTGGGGCTTGCAAAAGTGTTATGCTAATTATTGTGAAACACATGTTAACAATTAGTTTATTGGGAAAATTGAACACTTGCGGAAATATTTTTAGTTAAAGTATATTCAAAGCTTAGAAGTGCAATAATAAAATAAGCTTACATGGAAATACTTTTAAATTCAAATAAGCTTATTTTCGTAATATTATTACAAGCTTAGAAACTCAATTGAGATAATAGCTTTCTTATTTTTAATATATTTTTGAATTTTTACAATTTATTTCTATTTAATTTTATACAAACAAAAAGACAAATTAGAAAAATGATTTTGTATGTTTTATAAATTTGTCCTCACCCAATCTAATAGAAATGGCGGCTACTATATGTACTATTTACTTCTTGTGACATTTGATCTACTTAAGCTACGAACACTTTTTTCTCTGTTCCTTTTCAACACACATTATCTGCTAACTCATCCATTAATAAGTTCCATCGGCAGTTTTTACGAAATTTGTAATTTTTGCAACAATTTTGAGCTCGTTTACCTATGGATACAAGGTAAATGAAGGTATGAGAGGAGCAACAAGGCAGGCTTTTTCTAACTTACAAAAGAATCCGCAAAGTTTTGTCAGTATCCTCATTATCTTCAGAACTTAAAATCTCGTTGTCATTTGTTTTTCATCACTATTTTGGAACTAATATGACTGGTGCTGGTTGGAACTTCACACAAATTACTTGTATTAGGTCTTTTATTATTTAAAAGTCAAATAACAATTTCTTTTGATTCTTTACGTACTTCGTATATTATTTTATTTGATATTTTTTACAATTTAATTTTAAAATCTTTTTTTAACACAGATTATATATTTTTATTTTTATACAGATAAACTTACAAAACTATTGAGAGAATTAGTCTTTTACAATCATATCTGTAAATATTGTTATTTTAACAAGTGTATTGCAAGTATTATTACAAATACTGTTGCTATAGGAAACATTTTTATTTATAATTTTGATTAAAATAAAGCTATAATAAGTATGCTTGTGAAATGTTATCGAAAATTCTTCATGATTAATTTATTTCAGGATATAATGACATTTTGTTTATGGCTTGGTTTTTGGGTATATACATACTGAATAAATCTGTGTTTTTTTACCAGTTTGAACAAACTGAATGAAAACAAACTTATGAAAACTTCCCTACAGTTCTACAGTCATTCTCATTACAATAATTTTAAACAGTACATATCGGGACAATTTCTATATTAATATATAACCCATGTAGAGAAGGAAAAATAAATACCACGTGTTACTGCGAGGGTCAGTAAATCGAAGGCATCTGATATTCTCCTAATTTCTCCTGATAATATTCGAAATATTCTCTATTATTTGCCAATCTTTCTTATCTCTTTGGTCCCAAAAAATTTGTACTAATTTTGAAGGTAAAAAATGTACAGATATTTCGGCAGAAAAAATATGCATCATTTTTAAGTCTATCGATTGATTCAGAATAATTTTACGAGTCGATTTAACATTCAATATTATAGGTAAATGGTGAGAAGAGAAATTTATTCACTTAAGACATTGTAATATTACGAAGGATCTAATACAACCTACTGCCCAATAAGTTAGTAGTCATATCCATATAAATCCTTAGTTTCAGTGTAGGAAAAATGTCAACAATCATATTAACGAGTATACGAAGTATATAACTTTAGCTCTTAATCCGAATCTGTTCGAAGAAGTTTGACACGTCATATTGGAATCTAAAGAAAAATTGTTAGAAAAACTGAAACGCGTATGACAAGTACGAGGTCGCCAGATGCAAAGCTGAGGTATTCAATTGCAAGTATGAAACTGAGAAAACTAATTCGGTTGGAAGATGATCGGAATATGTTTTAAGAAATAAATACACAAACTTTTTATTGCGAAAGGCAGCGAATGATATTAAGCCACCTGTAGAGGCATAAAGTCCATTAAGAAAATCTGACGGTACGTGATCGCGTAAAGTTTTTCAACTGAATTTTCTCACTAAGGACTTTGTTAGGTTTATTTATTTATTTATTTATTTATTAGGCTGGATGATTTGAATTTATTTATTAAATATAAAGTTAATATCAGAAAATTGCCATGATATGATTTTGTAACAACGGTTATACTTAAAAATCTTTCTAATAGTATTGTCAATGGTTTTCAATGGAAATCTTTCCCACAATATGGAGATTATAATGATACCGAAAACTGTAAAGGATTTCATGATATAATCCTTTAGATATATGAGCCTATTGCCCAGCTTGTCCAAAGTTTTTGAAAAAATATTTTAAGAAAAAATTATATAAAATTATAGAAATATTATCCAACAGATTGGCTTTCGCAAAAAAAGCAATAAAACAGGGTTCCTTTTAGAATTTAAAAATCCTGTTCGACATTATTTTTGATGTTTAAGTATGGTATAAGGACCTTGTACCATCAGAACTCACAAATTGTTCGAATCCTATTTGGATAATCGAAATGTTACGAATTTATAATTAGAGGTGGTGTTTATCATGAAAGTGTTCTAAGGCCGACTCTCTACTTAACATATATCTATATATATAGATAACTTAATATTAATTTAAATAGCCACCGCTAAGAGTTATCATATGAATTTATAAGCCTCTAGATAACATTGACTAATTAAACATTAGATAAGTTAAGCCTTGACAAAAATGTCATGCTGTAGATAACCAAAACGACTACTGCTAATAAACAGAGGGCAAAATCTACATTTTACGGATTATAGCCATTGTATCTATGATATATTAGAAACGACATCATCCATCATCCATGTAGACTTAGATATTCAAAGACATGATGGAATATGTGACAAGTTCATTTTCCATACGTCTCAAATGATCCAACAGAACTTTGTTCAGATTCCCTGATACTCGACTTAGGCTTTCATACTTCTTGTCTATTTGATTTCATATTTCTATCATAAGACAACTCTGGAACCCTGCCAAAACAATAACAGAGTTTATGTTTCAAGAGGGGTAAATTTTGAAGTTGGTGGAAGCAGTTTTAAATAGAAAATTGTTTTTATTTAATTCAAAAATTTGCTCTAACTATTTCTGAGATATATAACGTTACAAGTTTTACCCATATGGGTATTATCATTCTTCCTTGCCCTATCCAAAAAGTTTATAGTGCAAAGCTCTTTGCTAAACGAAATATCTGTGCGTTAAGTTTCATAGAAATAAAAGAAGTTTTGTCGATAGTATTTATCTGTGATTTTCAGATTTTAATTTATTGATCGGAATACACTTTCTTAGACAATGACAAATTTCATTGTCTCTCATGTCAATTATTTTTGATATAACAAACAGATATAGCTAAATTGATTGGATACAAGAATATATACACTTTGGAGGATCTTAGATGATACCTTTTTCTCGTTACAAACCAAATGACGTGTTAGTGAAGGGTAAAAAGCTGAAACAAAGCAATGGATTGGTACGCAACAATTAGCTTTGTGGAAGCCACAACCTCTAAGTGGGATTAAGGAGATATAAAATATAAAATTATATTCACAAATTCACAACTTGATATCTGTGTTGCTTTTAAATCTATTGAGCTAAATAATCTCAATACCGTTCGATAATATGGAGTTCTAATTAGTTTATTTCCAATTAATTTTGGGTTATCACTATTTTCATGTTTATTTTTTCATCTTTTTAAAATTTTCATTGGGTCTCCCTGTTTATGAGACCTTTCATATATATTTTATTTTGCTCTTTAGACTTGTTTAAGTGTTTCCACAACCATTGTTTTTTAATTTTCCTTTTTTAGGCTCCTTTTCGTTGCCCCCTTTCCATACCAAATATTTTAGTTATTTGTATTATTTGCTCTGATATTTGTTATTTCCCCCAAAAAAGGGGTTTTTACTACCACATTTTTATTGTTTTCTTTATATTTTTTTCCAATTTTCTAGGTCAATTTTGTCTGATTTGATAGAAATAATTGGTTTTGGCTGTTTGTTGTTGTATGCACAACAACAAGTATTAGAAATAAATGAAAATCAAAATTTGTTGTTTTTTTATTTGCTGTTGTTGTTGTTGCTGCTATTTGTATTTACAAATTTGATTTGAAAATTGTATGGAATATTGTTCTCAAGGGAAAAATTTAAAAAAATTCAAAATACAGGATGAACAATTTTTGTGAAACTTAATTATATTTAATTGAATGTATTGTAGTCTTTATTTTATTAAAAATAAATTTTATTATTGTTGTTGTTGTTTTATATTCATATTAGAAGATTAAACAACAACAATTTTTAATATTTGTTTGGAAAATTGTTTGCTAAAGGTCAAATAGAAAATAAGAGGATTATTACTTGTTTGTTTAGAGATATAAAAGGACTTTTTTATTTTATTTTTATTTTTATTTTATAGAAATTTAAATAAAATGTTTTATAAATTCTTCAGAATAGAAAAAAAGAACAGTTAGGATCACAGAAAGTAGGCTTAGTTCCATTTTAATTTAAGTTTTCCGTTAATTAAAGCTATTTTATCGTATTATCGCAATATTAACATTTTTTTAGATTTGTGCATTTTTAAGTGGTTTTCGAATGGTTCACGGCCTTTTGTAGCTGATCTTCTTCTGCGGAAAGGGGGAGGCGACCCCACAGATGAGGACACTGATCGCTTGTGAGAAAAATATAGAACATTAGCTCTTTGCTGTAACGCAATACATGTGGAATATTGACCATAGCATGCTTACCAGAATGCTATGGCCAAAATTGGATGGCGGGAGGACATCGCACCTACTCAACATCTCAAAAACATTTTGAGGGACACAATGTGAACATTGTCACGAGAATTGGTTCTCCTTTAAACGATTTTCTGCCACTAGTCTGATTTTAGGGCTCTACCGTCGCCTTTCTTAGACTCCAGTTCTTTGAAATCTCTAATAAATTTGGCGACTTCTTTTGATGAATCCAATATGCGATCACTCTTGGAGATACAGTTTCTGTAATACTGATGGCTGAACCAAATACAAATCCTTACATCCTTAACTTATATCTTTACTTTCGCCTTCATCTCTTTCTTCTTTTATTATTTATACACTTTATGAGTAACCTAGGAGGAATTTCTGCTCCCAAATTAGCCATATTCTGCATAATAATGAGACTATCTCTTTATCTTTTAAAGGGTTAATTGATAAATCATTTAAATATGATTGAATGAGAAATATTTTGCAGTCCTCGGTTCAAACTAATGAGGTTAATTATTCACCGATCAATTTCAACAACGACATATAATTTAGCTCTTAATTATCTTAATAATAAACATATTCAACATGGTCTAATAAAAGCTGAAATTTATCTCAGTAGGATAATTATAATCTCCTGAGAATCCTAGAAGTTAAATCCGATTTAAATGTATAATATCTCTTTCAAAAGTAATATATACTTGACGGCATTCCATGGACTAATGTTATATTATTTAGCTGAATATTATCCGGTAAATTACAGTGCTTTTGTAATGAGAGGATTTTAAATAAAAGCGGGCGGGCACTTAAAATATTTAGCACCGAGATCGATTTTATACAGAAGACCCAGATCAAAACTCTTATCAGGAGCACCATGGTACATGTAAAGTAAAAAGTAAGTTTTAGAAATGTGGAGGAAATCAATTAATCCTACGCTTGTCGTACACAATTGGATCTCCGTTCCAAAATGACTCGAGTCAAACTCGACCTAAGATTGTGAATCCAACGACTGCTGTTTCAATCACAAGTTTTTCCCCTAGAAAGAACAACCAGAAGTGCCAAACAGCCGAACTGTTATAACAACAGCCGACGCTTGAATGCTCTAATTATCTCCTGTTGAAGTTTCAATTCCCGCCATACGAGGTAAAAGGTCCGCCTGTAAGAGGATACTCCTACTCAATGCCATATCCCAAAACTACCAATCCCCAAATTTCGTAGTCTACAATGTTCCAAATGTAATAAAGGTAACACTCATCTCCGGGCCCTATTCAACGTTTTATGGAAATTGAATCAGCCGTTTAGTTATAACTTAAAACATTTACCACCAAGATCGATTTTATTCAGAATACCTAGATCAAAACTCTTATCAGGAGCACTATGGTGCATGAAAAAGTAAGTTTTAGAAATGTAGAGGAAAAAACTCCAAAACTATCCGTACGCTTTTAGAAGACTTCAAATTTAAGTGAAACCAAACGATCCTGCAAAACTTCTAATTAAAACGGAATTAGAAATAAGACGCACACATTGTACAGAGGAAAATCTTGTGTGTGACCCCGATATATAACTTTTAGTAAGTAAATAATAAAAATCGCATGTGGAAGCAATTATAACCATGATCATAAAACTCTCAGTAAAATGATAATATACAATGCGTCTAACCAATCCACTCTAAGGTGATATATAAAACCATCCAAACACTTTTCAAGATTCTTGACTGAAATGAAACCTGACGATCTTTTAAAAAATTCTAACTGAAGTGGAATCAAAAACAAAGTTTCGTAGAACTTTAACATCTCTTCTGATGTTAGAAATGTGTAACTTAACAATTTTAAAATAAATATACTGTGGCCTATAGAGGAGAAATTCAAGAAAAAATATAACCTCTAAAAATTACCTGTTCCTAAGTACTAAGATCAGTTTAATTGATGCAAAAGTAACTTTAAATTTTCAACTTTTTTTTGATTCCAAATTTTTATAAACCACAAAATAATTATATGAAATTCTATTGTCAAACTTCTTCTCGGTTTTCCTTAGAAAATAATTACTTAGCCCAGTTTACAAAACATAAATTATTACCTTTACCCCGACTCCCTTAAAAACCAAAGTAGTAAATGGAATTTTAATAAATAAAAATTTCTGAACAAAACTTTCATTTTAAAATAAATAAAAAAAAAAAAAAACTTGATCAAATTTCTAACACAAATATTTGTCATATATTCAAATTACACACAAAATTCTCTTTCTTTCATGTATATGTATGTGTATATGGGTATATATGCATATGTATGAGTATGTGTTTTTCCATCTTTCACAAAGAAATTTATTCTATGGAAATTTTTGGGTAGAATTGAATTGATGTTGTTGTTGTTTTTTTTTTCTTTCATGCACTTTTTTTCTTTACCTCAGAAATCAAATATTTAATTTTGCATTTTGAGAAAAGCAAACGAAATGCAAACATTTTCTTTATAAATAAAAGAAATGGCTGCAGACAAAAATGCCAAAAAATAAAGAAGAAGAAGAAGAAGAAGATTAATAAAAAATGTCGAAATAAAAAAATCTCCATAAAATCTATTGTTAATTATACACAAGTCAAAAAATCAACACAATTAACATTTGGTAAACATTAACAACATTATGGCCTAATTTGAAATTCTTCTTCATTTTTGCTTAATGCTTTGACAGGAAATAAACACATATACATACATACATGCATATACATATATATACAGATTAAAAATAACGACAACAACAGCAATAAATAAAATAAAAAAACAGCAATAAATAAAATAAAAAAAAATAAATTGAAGACTTAACAGTGGAGTATGAATGGAAAGATTATAAAGGTAAATCCATAATTCCTGATCGGTTAGTTAGACTTGGATACAAATAATCTCCTCTGCTTACACAGAATAGTCCAGGCAGTTTTATGTGTAACACAAAAATGTAGTTATACAAACCTCATGAATATGTTCCTAGATTATATTAATTCTTCATTTCTGTGCTAACATTTCTTTGAAGCCATCAATTCATCCTACGCTTGTCGTACACAATTGGATCTCCGTGCCAAAACGACTCTAGTCAAAATCGACCTAAGATTGCGAATCCAACGCTGCTGTTTCAATCGCAAGTTTTTCCCCTAGAAAGAACAACCAGAAGTGCCAAACAGCCGAACTGTTATAACAACAGCCGACGCTTGAATGCTCTAATTATCTCCTGTTGAAGTTTCAATTCTCGCCGTACGAGGTAAAAGGTCCGCCTATAAGAGGATACTACTACTCAATGCCATATCCCAAAACTACCAATCCCCAAATTTTGTAGTCTACAATGTTTCAAATGTAATAAGGGAAACACTCATCTCCGGGCCCTATTCAACGTTTTATGGAAATTAAATCAGCCGTTTAGTTATAACCTTTCAGTTATACCGTTTAGTTTTATGGGTTTGTCTCACTTCTATTTGTTTTCTTCTGAAGCGATTTTCCGAATTTAATTACTAAACTTCACTGAGTACGGTGAATTATTGTGGATGTGAGAGTGCCAACAACAGACAGATGGACATAGCTAAATCGACTCAGATTTTAGTATGATGCAAAGATATACATTTTGGGATCGAAGTGATTCCTTCTTGGCGTTATACACGGAATAAAGAAAAACTAATGGGAACTTCGCTCTACAGCGGTAAATATTGACAAAAGGGAACCTCTTTTTGGAAAAACCATAAAGAAAATTGAACCTCCATCTATAGAGACGTAACTTTATAAGTTTCCATACAGTCAATAAGGACTATATAGATGAAAGAATAACTTGAGGTAATTCGAATAAGGAGAGCACCGATAACCATTATTAGAATAAACATATTTCAGAATACTATTTTCTATCGAGGGTTTTATTATGATACCAAGATGAAACGTGTGAAAAAAGTATAAGTGAAAAGAATTAACCTGAAGTCGAAGACGTGACCAAATTGGAATATACATCGGTAGTGCGCACCAAGACTTCTACACATGTTTCCTTTTGATCTAATCAAATATATGTGAACTGATTAACACGTTTACAAAATCCAATAAATGTAAATAAATAAACAAAGGATTAATTTGTTATTACATTGGAATAAAAATGAGCTCCATTATAAAGACAAACTTAAGCCACAGTGATGACTAATGAAAATTTCAATTCTACGAACTTACAAGATCATTTCCAACTGAGAATGCACAGTGTTAATTGTGAAACACACATAAATGACAAATTTTAGGGTACGGAGCTTGAGGAGCTATATGAATTTGGCCAAAATATATACATAGTTTCTTCCAATAAATAACAGAGTTAGAAAAAATCGAATTTATTGGATCTAGAAAAGTAGCAACACCTATAAATCAGTGTTGTAATCTAGTCGGGGCTTAAATAACTAATTTATCATAAAAATGTTTTATGAGTTTAATAACGTTCGGCATCTCAAAAGCCGTTAGGAGCTCTAACCCACCAAAAAATTGCCAACTTAACCACTTCGTCCTATGTTTGGTTGTACAATAAAACAAATGATACAATGACTCCAGTTTTTGCTCATTGTTAGCCATCCTACATATATGTGATGTACTCAAATTCCACTTTAGTAGTAACATCTATATAGTGATGTCGTATCAAATTCCAGATACAAAACCTTCGACACTGTGCAATCATATCTTCTGCTCTATTTGTACTGTAAATACTTCAAAACAGATTTAGCTGATTATGACATTTAAAGGAGATCATCTCCTTGTAACAGACATAACATGAATACTAAAGTTTAATTTGGCTGGCAAAGGGTTTTGAAGGATTTCATTTCCAAACACGCCTACCACCCAGTCGTTAATAGTTCACCTGTGTATATGCTGCTCTATTTTAAGTGATCTTCACACAACTAATCTGATGTTATTTCAAATACATAGAGTGTTGTCCTATTTGCCCATTGCTCTGGCCTTTTTATACTTAACCTCAAACTATGAATCTTCCAACGGATTTTCCAAGGCCCTTATTTTGGTATGGAGTGACTTTAGAATATTTCCTTAAATTTTTCTTCGTTGAAAAAGAATTCTATATTTATTCGAGAATAATAAAAATATTTTATAGATCCAACCCACTGTACTACATGGAGATAGAAAAAAATATATTCCTTATTATCTTTTAAATAGGAATAATTGGGAGATCTAATGATAATGGAGTCTTAAAATGTTTTTATAGAAAATTACACTAAATTTCTATATTTAAAACTACTTTTCAAATTACCTTCGTTTATAACAAAACTATATATCTAAACCTAAATAATATATCTGGCAATGGAAGTTTGCTCTTATACTTACATGTCTTATCTTGATGTATTATATATGTGTGTGTATGTGTGTAAGTATTTGTAGGTGCATTTTCAACTTTAATATTTAAGTTAGAAATCCATAAGGATTCATTCTTTCTATTACTCTAAGTTAGAGAATTGTTAAACAAAACTCATATAAAAACAAACTGCAGCAAAAACAACAAGAACAACAGCAGCAGCAACAACAACAACAACCACAAATCTTTTCAAACTTAACAAAAGCTTTAAATACACAGCAGCATTTTGAGTATGAACTAAAGTAGCGAAGAACATCAAGGAAATGGAATTAAACTCAAGAGCAACCCACAACATTAACTTCTACTGCCAAAAATCTGTGCAGTATGACATTAAACTGGGTCACAAGGAAAAATTCATTAATTTATAATTTTTTCTATTTTTTTTTATTCCTCAAAAATAAAAATTAAAATATAAAAAGAAGAAAAAAATGCAAAACTAAAGAAAAGTAAAGTAAAATTTTTACACACACAAATTTTTCTCCCTGAGGAGATTTTTAGTTTTTGGTCTGTTAGATTGAAGTTTTTGTGTAAAAATTAATGGAAAAATACACACACTTTTATCATTTTTATTGAATTTTGTTTAAAGGCAATAATGGCAGAACACAATGAGACTTATATGGAGGTAATAATAAGTAAATGAGGTTTTGTTGGAATATTTAATGAAATAGAAATATATTAAATTTAGATACACGATATTTAATAGAGCTGAATTTGAAATTTTATATTGCAGATGATTTGGTATTATTTTGCGCTTTTTTGAACTCTATGAAATTTGTAAATTAATGTTTAATAATTTTTATACCCTACACCACCGTAGGTGTTTGTGGTATAATGCGTTTGTGCAGATGTTTGTGACATGCAGAAAAATTAATGTTAAGTATACTGCTCAGACTGCTTTCTGAGTCGATATAACGATATCCGTCTGTCTGTCTATCCGGTCCAATATTTAAGATTCCCACCATACAAATTATTCTCGCGGAATGGGGTTTTAAGGTCATAAACGTCCTAAATATAAAGCGATTTAATCGAAATGCGATAAAAGTAAGTATTTTAATACCCCAAAACATTCACCAAAATATGCGATGTTCAGTCCATTATTTCTGATAGGTTCCATAAAAGCCGCCTTCGAAATTTCACTTTTAAGGACATAAATCTTACAAATACGTTAGTTTTGTAATAATAACTGCTTCAAATTAATATAACTATAAGCTAAAATCTATGTGCAAAATAATACGAGGGTCGGCTCGTAAGTTCTTATAGCAATCATGTAACCCTCAGAATAAAATCAATTTTAAAACTCATAAATTTAAAATAGATGTTAGAGTCACAAGAATTTACTGCACACTTAAGAATAAATCAAAAAATCAAATTATACGAGGGTAGTTCGTTAATTTTTCTTAACCACAATTTATAACCTACACTTTCGTGTAGGGTATTAGATATTCGGGCTTGACCGACCACAACTTCTTTTGATTTTCTCCATTGAATTTATTAAAATATGTTGTTAAGACTATAAAAAGTATATTAATTTAGAAGAAGGATCTGCATAATATTTCTAATAGAATACAACACCAAATTTTACATGAACCCATGATGTATTTTAACACTGACTTGTAGCAATAACAGTTCTAAGTGAGTTCAGGAGGAGAGGGATTATACTTCAAAATTGTTCTCTTCCGGAATGAAAAGAGAAAAAAGCGCGAAAATTTTATTTATAATTTTTGTAGCTGTTTTCTGGTAGGTTCTAGATCTCCATCTTCTAGAATTTGGTTTTAAATCAATTCTTCATTAAATTAATTACAATTCAGATACTTTTTTTACAAGTTTAAAAATTGGAAAGTTCCTCATTTTTTCATCTTTGTTGGCCAGTCCAATACCCAAACACAGGGTATTCATAACTGACTGGATACTGAATATAATTTTATAACAGCAAATCAATGCTTATACGATATAATATGCTACAAATTATTATATACTAGATTTTACCCAGTTCATTTTGCTGTATTTGATTCAGTCAAATTCAAATATTAAAAATGTTTCATACAATTGAGATTTGGCCAAATTGAAAATTGTTTGCCGATAGTTTTTCAGATATTCGATTTCTAATATCTGGTATATGGGTGCACTAACTCTCGACCATGTCTATGGAATCTTACAACCAATATGTTCTAAGTAATTCACCACTTTCGGAAGAGATTTGCGAAATTTGTATTGAGCTTGACTTTATTCAAGGAGTTTGCAAGATATTTTTGTACTTAACATCATGACGATGAAAAAATAATTGAAATGTAATAATGAGTGGGAACCAGGTATTATTTGACTCCATAGGTAGAAGGAATGGTCCACCTGATATTTTTAAAACCCAATAAATAGAATGCATTTTAAAAAATCTCATACATTTCAGGTGGAAAGCAGCCGGTTAACCCAATGCTCGTATTATTAACTTACAGAGCTCTAAAAGTTCCTGATAGGAATACAAAATGGAGCACGAAAATTGATGTTATGTTTTCTATAAAGAAATAAATTCCAGCTGGTCTAAAATCGTTTGTTGCCAATACTCAAGAGAACTTTGAAGAATATTTTAGAATCCAAAATGAACTGCTTCTCACAAAAAGTTCGTGGCATGGCAAAGCAGTTGCAGCAAAAGAAGCCAATTGTTTCTTACAAACAAAATAATTTACATCAAGCCATATTTTCCAGGAAGGCTACTTCCATTCATGACACTACATAATGTGTCCATTTATTTTTGGTATGACTTAGCATCTAGTCACTGGGGTAAAAAAGCCCTTATATGGTTCAATAATGTGGTATTTTTACCAAGAGAGGCAAATCCTCCAAACGGCCTAGAGCTAAGGTGAGCGGGGAGTTACTGAGCTCTTGTGAAAAGAGTTGAAACTGTAAGTTAAGTGGATTCGTTGTTATTAACATATCTGTATGCTAAACATGTTTCGATCTCCTCCTTCTCATTACTGTCAAATTAATAAATATCGTAAGTGGTATCAGAAATGATACCTCTTTGTGTATGTGAGGTACATAAAAATAATTTGCAGATTAAAAAAAATGGGCTAAACGAAGGTAAAAGGAAATAAAATATTTTTAAAAGAAAACATGTTGCAACAATTACCATTACAATAACAGAATAACTTACATATACAAAGTAACAGCAAAAAGAAATGTTGACTTATTTTTCAACTCCTCTACAGATTCAGCTAAAAAAACTTGAGAATTCGATTTTCACAAAGAGAATTCATCCTCTGCCTTTTGTGGGAGAGTATTCGAAAGGAAGTCTCTTTGCAGCAATATTTTGTTGTCATTTATGAATTTTCATTTATAAAAATTATTAATAATAAAAACGCATTGTTTTGATTTAGTTTCTGTTATTCTCATCAATTTCGTTCTTTCTTATTTTTTCTAGTTCCACTACTTCTTCGTCATATTTCTCTCAACAATTTAAAGAGGTGGAAAACCTTTAAACTTCAAGATGTTTTGAAATGCTGACCTTTGGCTATAGTTTTTTAATTGTTACAATTATGAAGGTTTTCATTTAAAATTCAATAAATATTTGAAATGTTTAGTTTCATTTAAGAAGATTTAAATTATGCAATGAGGGGTTATTGGTTTAATTAATGAAGTCATGATTAACTGTTTGACTAATAAGGGAACATAAAGAAGTTGCTTATACATTAATAATAAAAATTTTCATAAAATTAACTACGATATTGATTTGGAAAAGAGTTTTGTAAATTGTTATTAATTTTTGGTAGAAAGCAAGTTCGGTGTGGCGTATGATTAATATAAATAATTTTCCCAGGAACTCATACGTCTAGGAGTTTTAGTATGAAATAATTTAAAACTTTTTTAAAGTAAAACTTTTATTAATAAATAATTCATTTTTAAATACTGAAAGAAATGAAGGTAACATAGATATGACGTAACGTATTGTTTCTATGAGGATGTATTAAAAGTATATAGCGTTTATATGCATATATTTGACATCAAAGAAATAATGTAGATTGACATTACTTATTATATGGCGTATAATTAATATAATTAAGTTTTTATAATACTTATACGTCGAGATATTTGAGTACAAAATATTTTATTTATTTTAATAAAAAGTTTAAATGCAATAATTTATTATAAAGAATTCCCTTTAAAGAAAATTATGGGGAGAAAGGTACCCTTGACAGTTTGCTTTAATTTCCAAATAAAAATCTGATTATACTTCATCGCTGACAGAAAATCTTATTGTTGAGAAGTTATTAGAAAATGTCATGGTGATCGCCATTTTGTAAAAAAATAATAAGATTTTTATTTGATAAAATATTGTCTGGAGGAACTAAAAATCTATATTTATATTATTTTTAAAAGTAACCAAAAATGTCAATAAAATTTAAATGTTACATATGTTTACTTAACCTTAAATCAACAAAAGGCCCAAAATCCCACTTGACGTAAAACCCAAGTGAAAAAATTTCACAAATCATCACTTTAAAATTATAAATACAAACAGAAATGAATCATTATGAATTCTTTAAATCACTTGTAACTATCTTCACTGTTAACTGCTTAAAGTGAACACAATTCTAATAAAATTTCTAATACAGTTCTTTAAAAAATTATTCCGCACTCAATACTTCTGCCGTAATAGAACATATCGCAGAGTATTCATTTACTAAAATCGACAGTTCAGACAGTCCAGATGACTTTTCGTCGTCGTTTCCTTCAAAAAAGATGAGAATGTTAAGCACTAGAATAAATTTTGTTCCCATATACGTTAACGTGTTTCTCACATTTGAGGAACTTAGATTCCAACATTTAATCCAATGTTTAATTTAAATTTAAGTGTATTCCTTCCATGCTGGAGAAGCCTTCGAGATCACTCAGCATTTTATTCAAATCAGTTTTTGGAGGATTTGCCTTTCGTGGTACAAATACCACATTATTGTTTTTGTACCGCTCAAGGGGTTGTTTACCACAATATCAAGATTTATTATGAAGTTTATTTATTGTATGATGCGATTGACTTCTTTTGCCGCAACTTCAATTTCCATGCTCTGTTTATGATCTCTACATTTTTAGTAGCGTTCTCGTCGTCGTTCTCGTCTCTTTTATGTTTTTAAACCTGTATTAGCTTGAACTTTTGTACCAAAAAGTCTGAGCACTGACAGCTGCTCTCCAAGCGGCTTTGTTGTCTTCAGAAACATCATGTGGACCAAGCATTATAGACATTAAGTTTCATTTGATTAAGAATTTCAAATTTTAATGTAAAATGTGTGCTACACATCAGTCCTCTATAAGGTGCATCCTTCTTAGCGTTACACAGGCAATGTCAAAGTAGATGTGAACTCTTTACACTTTTGGCGGTGATTACATAAATAGATAAATTCAATATGAAAATTGTTTCCCTAATATCAAGTGAAAATAACTGCTTTGATTTTGGGAGCAAAATAAAGCCAGTTATTAATACACGTACAAGGATGGAAGCAGTGTTACCGTTGGTGCGACTTTTTCAACTGCATGTGACTTTTTGTGTGCTTTGTAAAATTTCCCCTTTTTCATAATTTGTCTTTCTGGCATAGAACTTCACGATATTTCATTATTTTAACTCAACAAAGGACAAATTAATAAATTTTATGTAAATTATGGGTAAAAAAGAATAAAATTTAGAACGATAGAATCCTTGAAATTCATTAAAGTTTTTTCTACGAAATACAGAGGAAAATTGAAATAGTATTTATTTCAAGAAAAAACTAATTGTTTGTTAATATTTGAAGCTTTTTCTATATAAAATTGAAGCCATTAAAAATTGACAATTTAAAACTACTTAAAAAGTGTTAAATTTTGGAAAAGGAAACTTGTTGCGACTTTTGTTCCACAAATCAACTTTATCTTCCAAAATCCTCTTTTCGTGCGACTTTTCGAAAATTCTTAACAGAAGCGCTAAATGAGAGTTTAAAGCTCCATGTCGGTATTTTTTCCTGATTTTTGGTTTTAACGAACTGGTTTCTACAAGTACATGTCCACTTTGATTTTTGATCAGTTTAATAGTAAGTAAAATATATGAATTTGCTTTCAAATAAGCTAATGGTTCTTGATTATTTCAATTTTTTAGTACGAAATGATCGTTTTAATGGAGCATCCTTTACATGACACCGAGTAGAATATAGAAAAAAACGTTCAGGACTTATTTCAGTTCTATCTATTGGCATCCACCAGGAATTTAATTACTTCCCCAATACTCTTTTTACAATTAAGATGATCCGAAATTTATTGCCTTTTGAAAATCTCTCATTACGCATAAAATTTCCATTTTGTTTTATCATCTCTTCAAACATTTTATGCATTTCACTTTTTCAAAATCAAAATTTTCATTAGAACTGAAGAAGTCAAGATTGATGAGAATTTCAACCTTGTTTTGTACATAAAATCATTTAAATAAAAACTTTTTTCTACTTTTTTATTCCACAAAAAATAGAGAAGAAAATTTAACACAAAAAAGGGGAAAAGAAGAAATAAAATTCTTCACTTTAATCTTAACAAAAAATATAAATAAAATTCTTGACAAAAAATATAACAAAAAAGGCGAAATCAAAAGACAAGATACATAAATAATGACCACGTGAGTGACACATTTCGATGTCGAACACTATATAAATTTTTTTGTGTTTATTGTTCCTCAGTTACTTGACAAGGTAGAAATAGACTAAAAACAGGGCCATAAAAACAGGACACACGTAGAAGATTTATACGAACGAAATAAAAACTACAGAAATAATAAAAGAAATACTGAAACTCACGTATACATACAAAACATTTTCTATATTTGGTTTTATTGTTGTTATCGTATTGATGACAATGTTCACACACATATACATATACACACACAACCAAATACACAAGAATGACGACAACATTTAACGACAAATCACAACAATTTCATAGCAATAAATCAGAAGTGACTTTGGTCTTCTTTTAATCGTAGATCATCAATCAAATCAATCAAGGAGTTGTTGATGTTGTTGTTGGTATTGTCACGTTTATCAGGGAAGAAGTTGGTTAAGGTAAAACTAAGAAGGTAAATAATATTTAAGTATTAATTTTTGTTTATAATCAGTTAAAGTCCTTCTTTTGTGGCTTCCAAATGAACTCTTAAATACTTCAAGAGAAAGAGTTTTTGTTACCTCAAGATAAAGTGACCAAAGATTAAATGTCATTTGTCCTTTTTTCGTCTTCTGAGAAATTTGTTAACAATGATTATTTAAGACATATGTTAAATATTAACAAATGTTGTAACAAAAAAGACACATTCGTTCTTTTCTTTGTATCCAATAAATGATTATGTCATATGATGACGTATGATTAATATTAATAAAAAATAATACTCATACGCCTAAGTGTTGGAGGTGTAAAATCCTATGGTTTGTTACAGAAATTTTCTTTTTTAAAGGATAAATAAGTCAATTTGGTATAAAGTTTCTTTGTATGATTTATGAAAGAAATTTAGAAACAGTGAAAGGTTTGAAAATTGGACTAAAAGATTTTGGAAAGGCAATGCAGATTATCACACAATTTTCTTAACTGAATGTTTGATTTGTGAATTCTTTATTTCAGAATTCTTCATCTTTCCAAGTTAATGACGTATAGAAAGGACAATTTCTGTGCCCAAAGGTGGTTGAATCTAAAGCTCCCATCCATTCAGTTTATAAGGATGTGAGTTTTAAGCCTCGTGTATTTTTCTTCGATTGCTGATTTTAAATGGATCTGGACTAGTTTTTTCTAGTAGAGATCTACTTATATCCTATGCTCTGCACAACATTGGCGAAATGGTTTTAACTGGTCGGTCGGGCTTTATTGGTTATATTTCTCTTTACAAGCAACAGTTCGAACAAAAGATCTTTCTTTGTAGGCGTTCAAGCATAATTTCCAATATGCAAATTGGCCTTTTCGTGATAATATTGGGGTTCGAACAGAAGGGAAGACTTAAGAAAATGCAGAAGGAACTTATAAGACCATAATCCTTTTTTTAATTTCAATATTATTGTCGAATATGTCGCATCAAACGTATCTCTAACATGGATTTGAGTACCTGGAACCAATCAGGTGAATATAAAAGTTGACTAGCTTATGAGATATTGAGAATTTTTGTTTCATGAGCCGAAAGACTTTGCTGTCAGTGGTAAGTGGGTCGTCGAGATTTCAGATAAATCGGCGAGTGAATCAACAGCCTTGCAGACTACATTCTTTTAAGAATCTAAAAATCAAATAATTCTTGTTTCCTTGACGTCCTTAATAAGAACAGTATTCCTGCACAATATTTAAAGAACATTCATTTTGGAAACATTGTCATAGAAATAATCAGAAAATGTTACTTTGGAGTAAATGCAGAACTTTTACATCAATTGATTATGTTTGTAACTACAAAAGAATTCAATGGACCGAATACCATCACTCTTAACATGGATGCAAGTACTTAAGACCAATCAGGACAATATAATTATATTATTATATATCACTAATTCGCGGGGTAATAAACAAGTGTACTTTATGAGGTGATAGACCTGTCTTTTACTTCTAAAAGATGCATGAAAGTTTAACCCGAACACAGAGTAAATGGGTGAGTGGATGAGCAGTTCTATAAACTAAAATTATCCAGAAGAAACGAGATAGCGTTCCTGCTAGTGGATATTGTGTCTAATGACTTTAGCGGAAGAGTAATAATTGTAGAGAGTACTGAAGGATTCTTTATTAGCCTTTTTAATGATCTAAGTAGTGCTTGTTAAAGTTTTTAATGGACATGGATTTGGATAATATGGATAAGAAATATTTGATTAAAAAGTCTTAATTGGTGCTGATTACTTAAAGAATGTTAGGAATTTCGTAAACCCACCAGATTTATTTGATGTTAAATATGCCTGAGAAATAACTGTTGGATCAAGTCACACATGGCGAAAGATTGTCACTCCAGAACAACTGTATCAATTTGAATTTTTTCCCCAAGAAAGAACAGCCAGATACAGCCGAACTGTTACAAAAAACCACAGCACCATAAGCGGCTTCAAACAACTTCAACAAATGCGAAATATTTCTAAAATCTTTTTTAAATAATTTGAACATATAAATTTAAAAATCCTCCTTTTTTTCTTAACTTTAAAGAAATATGACAAATTAGTTTTCTGCACAAATCATTTCATCTTTCTTTACACTCAAATTTACAATTTTATTACATTCCACCTTCCAACCAAAAAAATAATAAACAAAATGGTTAAAATGAAATTGTTATATAACTTACCAGCCTTTTTTTAATGTGTCTGTAAGAAATAAATGAAGAAGAAAAAAATAAATAAATGTAGGCGAAATAACAACATTAACGTTAAAATAACATAAATACTGCGAGTAAAATAAAATTTGAAAAAAAAACAACAATTTTTATTGGCCAACAACCAACATTAAAGTTAAGAATTTTATTTAGATAAATTTTTTCCTCTTTTTTCCATTTTTATTTTTCTTTGTTATTCCTTTTCACACAAAAGAAAACTAAAAGTAATAAGAAAATATGTAAAATTACAATAACAAAAATAGCATTAATAATAACAAGAATAACTAAAGTAGAGTAAAATAAAATAAAGACGATAACTGAGACAAAATTCATGGACTTTTGAAAAAAATGTTTAAAATGTTAAAAGGAGCTGAATTAAGAGAAGAAGCAGAAATAGAACAAATACAAAAACAACTGACTAAATATTAGTTTAAAGAAAACAAAAACGTATTTGAAGTAAATGTAAATATGTATTTGTTTACATAACTTAAACTACGCAAAGGACTTAAATATGTTTGGGACAGTGGTTCAGGTATTAAAAAAATCGAGGGTCTTAATGTGAAAAGAATTCATATGGCAACCTATGGAAAATAATCAGTGAGAACAAGAGCCACTTCCCAAGATACACCATAAATATTTAGTTCTGAAGTCCTAAAAATTTCAAAAAAACTCATCCGGTTCTCTTGACCAACTTCACATAAATTCACACAAAAAAGAACCAAAGATCTTCCGTCAAAATTACAGGCAAAAAATATAATAAAATTGGAGATGAAAAAACGAGGTTCCAATAAGAATATTAAAAAGATTATTGTACTGTGACAGTACTGTAATACGGGCTGGGGTTGGTCTTCAAATCTTAAAGCGTCCAAGAAATGAAGATATTTGAATTCATAAAGAATTTAGCATAACAAGCATCGTATGAACTCCTGATACAATGCAAGCAAACACTACGAAAAGACTCTGATCAAAAGTTCTTGATAAGTAATCATTGTAACATCCTGACAATAATAAGAAACGATCGCCGAAAATTTTTCTACAGTCAAGTAATACTCCTTATTTATTGGATGTACACATTATTATCAGTCGCAATGAATAAACTCGGAAAGAAATAACATAAATATATTGATAAAAATTTATCAATAGCGACCTCTAGGGAGCCAATAGTTTTACCTGAAATGAACTTAAACATCCAACTCTCCATCATCCGATTAAATCGTTACAGGAACTTCATTAAGTATCTAATTATTTGGGAATAATTTACTTTTCTCAAGGCTGTGTAGTAGTTACCAACGGTATTTTATTCTAATATATCAAAAGTGTAGCCAACTAAAGCAGAATATAGACCGATATTCTTCTAGTTAGTAACATATATTCAAGACAGTTAGAAAAGCAATTGTTCCAAATTTCAATTTAATTGTTTTATATTTAAGTGATTTATAAGCCTAAATCCATATGTATGGAACGGGTGTTATGTGTGAGCTATAACCAAATATTGACCGATATTTGTCAGATTAATATCATATATTCAAGAGAGTTGGACAACAGTCGTTGCATATTTCAATAGAATTGGTTCATACTTAATAGTTTTATAAGCATTAAACTATATTCCGGAATCGGGTCTTACATGGGATCTAGATAATATAAAAGCTCCAGCAAAATCCATTAAAATTAAATTATAAAAATTATCTTTTAAATTGCGGCTTTTATTTCATTCTGATTTTTGGGTGAATCAAAATTTGTTTCCTACTAATCCGATCTTAACGATTTTTTGATGTGATAATGAAGTACATTTAACAGTATGTTATCAAAAGTCCGATTACTTTTTTTGTTGACTAAATCGATTCAAAACATATACTTTGTGTGGTCTAAGATGATTCCCTCTTGGCGTAACACAGGAAACGATAAAATAAGTCAGTATATCCCCATCACCATCTGTGGCATCAAAATGGAATTAAAAAGTGATTAATATAATTATAGAGTGAGTCAAAAGTAAACATAGAAGTTGTACGATTTAGGTACTCTGGGTAAAATTAACGTTAATTTCTACAATACGAATTTCATATATTTTGTTAGAAAATCTAATATTAAAATTGAAACTTCCAAAAAATCTGTGAAGGATATTTTCCTCACAAATATGATTATCACTACCAAAACACAGTTTGCATTAATTCGTCTGAAAAAGTTAAGTGACTCCGCAATTAAGTCAATCTTACCTTGCAAAAGGCCTCAATTAAAAATTTATCTAAAATTACAATAATAAAAAGAGTCAACTTTAATATTTTCCGTTGATTGTGACTCACAAGGGTTTTGAATGTCAGTATTATTGCACCGTTAAGTTGTTGTAGTCGGATTTGTCAAAATAATTTGGTGAAAAATCTTAATTTAATATGTGACTCATCGTGATTATAATGATTGCAACTGATCTTAAAATTTTCCAAAAACTTGCTTAAGACTTAAATATCTGCTCTTTCATAAAATTTTGTCCTCATTAAAATATAAAAGATTCCACTAGCAACTGGAGGATTATAAGAACCCATCCAAAAACTTCTTATCCTCGATATTCACGATACTACAAAAAGTAGTATAAAGATACATATTGTATTTATTAGAATTTTACATTTAAAACTTTTTTCTATCCCACTGTCACATTTCAATGGACATCATCAGCTTTGATGTGATGCTATTTATGTCTCAAGGCTGTTAGGTATTTTTTGCTTTTTTTGTTTTTTTTTTTTTGCTTTTTTAAGAATCTTCTTTTTTAGAAAATAGTTCCTTCATAGCATTATAACAGCTTCCGCTTACAACAAATATTTATAAAATAAAAGTAGAAAAACAGAAAAAAACTAATATTTATTTTAAATGAGAAAATAAGTTTGAAAAAATTTATACCAAGAAAACATCAAATTTTTTCAACACAAATAATTTTTTGATTTCACTTTAATAAAAATTTAAATTTAAATCACATAAATGAAGATGCAACAAAAATAATTTAATATTTTTTCCCCAACAAAAAAACTACTACAAGAATTTAATTTAAAATAAATTTTATTGAGAAAAAATTTAAAATTTACTGAACAGTGAATAGTTCAATAAACATAAATGGAGTTAAGAGCAACAACATCAAAAACACCAACAACAACTAAAAAAAAAAATACAAGATAAATTGTAAAACCAAAACAAAATAGCTTGCAGACAAAAGGACATCTGATATGAAATTTATAGCAGACTGTATAGATATGTTTTTGCAAACACACATACGTACGCACACACACACACGTACACTTAAATAAACATAAATGTTATAGAAGTATAAGTCTATGGAAAAATAATGGAAAAACAGGCCTTTTTGAAATAAATTTCAAATTCATTTACAAAATTTTAATATCCTTTGGAAATATTACGATTCCGCACTGGTGCATATTTCTGTAAATGCACATAACTTTTTTTAGAATTAAAATAAATTAAACAAGAAAATATTTAATGGGCAAATAATATTTTTATTAAATTAATTGAAAATTCAATTAAAAAATTTGTAAACTAAAAACTTTACTTATTTTACTTTTGAACCATCCACCATCACAAGTGGTGAAGAGGGTATATTAACTTTGTCATACCGTATGTAACTCTAAAAAATAGTTGATAGGGCTCAGTAAAACTTAGCCTGATTGTTTGTTTCCTACTTAAAACCATTAAAATCGCTTAAGTATATAAAAAGATATAGACCGATATCTAAGGCAGCCTCTAAATTCAAGAGAAGATTATCCGTATATTTTTCTATTACAAATTGACAAATTGAAATTTGTCTATAAGATTCAGCTATATGTACCTCGTTACTATTCAAAAAACTATTAACATCGGTTCAGTAAAAAAGTTAAAGCGAAAAATACTTTTATGGATCATAAAGGTTACTTTTTTTATTTAAGAATACCTTTCATGTGAGTGTGTCTGTATGTACAAAATATCGTATTTATGGTGGAATATAGCAGAAAATAGCATTTTTGGTATTTGGTATTTCCAATAAAGTTTATTACACGATATATCATTATTATTAATGGATGGATGATCCTTTGGTGTGAATTACCTCAAAGATGCTTTTTAACTTTATGTACCACGTATCCTCACAAGTTCCCATTGGGCCAGTCCAACAGAGGAATGCTGTATTCGTTACACCATTATTTAGACGACTATTAACTATTAAACATGTACCGCAGCATTATCTTGATCAAATATGCAATATTCATCCATTATTTCATCCATAAATCGGAGAAGAGCATTTTCCTGCAATTCGTTATAAATTGTGATATTTAGTTTTGTTAGATCAAAATAAATTTTATCTGATCCAACTGCAGGAAAAGCTGCCCAAATCATAACATCAACCGAAGATCGTTTGATTTTAAATAGCGGCAATAACGTGAGCGTTAATCAGGATCGTCTAAGATAATTTTTATTTTGTTCGTCAGTAGAAATTACTATCTTCCACTCATTTCTCCATTTCACGTATTTTCGTGTGAATCTTAGACGATTCTTTGTGAAGATTTTTTTAGCATTGGCCTACACTTTGGCTTCCTTTATTCTATGTTTTCATTTCTTTCGGAAATATGAACAACATGTTGAAGTCTCGTTTGCTTCTAATTTGTGCAAATTGTTACTGGTTGCTTTTTATGTTACATTAAAAATTTGTCCGATCACCGTAATTTGGTCCTTTCATAAAGAAATTATGCTCCACTCTTTCGGGATGTTTAATTCTAATTAATCAGAAAAAAAATTTGATATTTTCTTGATCGAACGGGAAAGTTCTCTTGGTCATTTGTCGATTATGTTAAAATTTTGTAATAAACTTGAGAAATTGTCATTAAAGCCATATCTTTATTTATAGGAAATAGACTTGAAAAGCTATTTTCAAGTATGCGTTTATAGAAATATTCCACATAAAATAGCACGAAGTATATTTTAGGTATATTTGAACAAAGCTGAGAAAAATTTTTCTATAAAAAACTTCAACTTTACTCTTGGATGAAAACATTAAATTAAAAAAAACTAAATGTCTTTATAGGAATATGCATCAGTGTATAATGTTTTGAAAAGGCCCTTTAGTTAACTTTCCTTCTATGTAGTTTTTCGTTTTCATTTTTTTCTTTGTAGGTTTGTGTGTATGTGTAAATTTTTTTTCTTTCTTTTAAATAAATAAATTGAAATTCAACCTGTTTTTCCATCAGAGTGTAATAATGTTATTAAATTGTAAATTATCTTTTCTCTCTTTATGAAAAAAATGCGAAGATACAAATTTATTGCACTTTAATGTTTTTTTTTATATAAAAAAATTATTCCACAATCAAACCTTTGAATTTTGAATTCACATAGAACGTAGGGAATATAGTTTTTTTAATATCCTTTTTTCATTTTTAGGTTAATTGTATATTTTCAAATAAATAATATAAAAATATTAACAGAAAAAAACATGTAAAAATGAACATTAAAACAAATGAAATCAGAAAAAGTGTTTTCATGTCAAAAGTTGGTCAAATTAAAGAGAAAAAATTTGAAATCAACAAATAAATGGAAACCCAATTAAAAAGAATTTTATTCATTTAATTAAAAAAGCGTTATCTTTATTATTACTTAAAGCTTCAATATGTTGGTTAACATTTTTATTAAAATTTTAAGTGACATATTTTTAAATGTGACAACTATAATAATAAATACAAATGATGACAAAGGGTATATTAAGTTCGTTATTCCATGTGTAACACCAAGAAGAATTTATCTATGATCACATATAGTATGTACATTAAGGTGGATTGAAGAAAAAGTTGTATCAGTCACCCCCTAGAATGAAGGAATAGTTGATGCTCTTTTCAGTTTTACCACGCCTCAAAATACAGTCCCGATCGCAACAAATTATTAATTGTTGTTCATGATTTTTGAATCCGACATCATCCTCTAATATTCACATCTGTCACTTGGCTCATTCCTCCCTCAGGTCTCACTATTTATATATGGGGCAGTTGCAAAATCCAAATTTTGTTTTTTTTTCCAATAAAAATAAATAAAACAATTTATACCAAATTTCTGAAAGATGCTCTTCTCTCTTTTATGGGTGAAAAAAATAATAAAGAATGCATATTCCAGCAAGATAAACCAGCAGTACTCGAAACATGTCTAAATCATGATTTAATGAGCAAAGCATACCTCTCTTGGACGGGTTAACTTGCAGTTGAGCTTAAACCCAATGAAAAGCTTGTTGGGAATGGGACTATCATACTGCTGCTCATATTAGTGTGCATAAATTTCCAAAACTTTTACTATTCTTCTAATATTTTGCATACTTCATGGAACCAGAAATTTCCGGGCAAATTTCATTGGCGTTCAAAAAATCACCTCAAATGACATAAGTCCTTTTTATATATGCGAGTATTATGAAAATATTTCAAATCAACATAAGTTTATTTTATATTTTCAGTCAAATTCAGAGTCAGTCCATGATTTCTATGCCTGCGTCTGGTGAAGATTATTACAAAGTCACTCTTATCATATATTTTAATGAAATTTAACATGTTTATTGTCAAGAGGTTTTCAAATAATTTAGAAATTAAACTTCACATCGATATTCTTAGGGTATTTTCCAATTGAGTTGGAAGAGCTCAAGTTCTTAGTTTGTCCAGGAGTCAGAAAGTAGATTTTCAAAGTATATGTTTTTCTTAATTATCTTGTATAACTTTTGAGACGTTAATACATGCAGAGAAAGCTATTTTCCCAATATGTTCATCGCAACACGAATATATTCGTGACAAACATTTATTGTTATAACCAACATGTTATTTGTTAAATTAACTTTATTTTGACAATAATTTTGTTGCTATTTATTTTGTTATTAATTATTTTTGTTTTATTGATTAAAAAATATTGTAAGGCAATATGTTTCACTGGTTACACTTTTTATTGTTATTAAATTATTAATTTATTTATTTAATTACAAACATGAAAAATTCAACAGCAACTTTATAAACTTATTATAAATTTAATAAAAAACATTTCATTGTAAAAACATTGTAAAAACATCACTTTCAATGACGATAACAATAAAATTGTTAAAAAGGCAAAATCACAATGCGAATAATCAAGTTGTTTGATTGGAGTAACAATACCTAACAACAATAGTATGTTGATTTTCGTTTATAGTTTTTCTCCGCGTGTATTTCTATGAGATTTAGCAAACTATCGCTAAGGTTTATAAGTTTTTTATATTTTAATTAAAGTTCCTCTTTAAACTTGGACCTACCTAAACCCAAATAACCTATTCAAACATTACCCTCACCCTAACCCTAATCAAGTAGACCGACTCTCTTTGAAATATTATTAAAATGTTACCATAACTTAAATAATCCTCTTGAAAAACTTGTTTCTTTTATTTAATTGTTCTTGAAACATTATAATTGTTTATTTTTTTCCATTGCGATCGTACTTTCAATTCGTTTTCTTTTTTAACCATTAACTTCCTTTTTTTTCTTTGCGTTTTTATACCCTCCACCAATAGAAGTGGTAAAAAGGGTATATTAACTTTGTCATTCTGTGTGTAACGCTAAGAATGAATCAGCTCAGACCACATAAAGTATATATATTCTTGCATAAAACCAAAATCTGAGTCGATTTATTTATGTCCATCTGTCTGTCTTTCAGCCAATCTGTTCGTCTGTCTGTCTGTATGTCCTTCTGCCTGTCTACTTGTTGTTGGCCCGCCCACATCCACAATAATTGACAGAGCTCAATGAAATTTGACCTTAGTATTTCTTATAGTTCTGAAAATCTCCTAATTAAAATCAAAACAAAATCTGTTCAGTATGTTAAAAGATATAGGCCGATATCTGAAACATCTTCTAAGTTCAATCAATTTTTTTTCGTAAAATTGTCAATTATAAATCGAAAAATTAGGATGTAATTTTGCCATAACATTAAGTTGTATGTTCTTTCTATTCCAAATATTATCAAAATCGACTCCGTAGAAAAAAGGTGTAGAGTGAAACATAACTAATATTATGACTCATTAAGTATTCCAGTGTTATATTTAAGAAACCGTTTATATATTGTATATGTCTGTGAGTGTATGTATGAGTGTGAATGTAGGAAACATAACACGTATTTGTGGTACAGGGTATTAAAGATTCAGCATAGCCGAATATAGCATTCTTACTTGTTTCTTTATTCATTTACGTTTGCGGCAAAGTATTTGTATCTGTACTTTATTGTTCCGTTCTGGGTAAAAAGCGCAAAAGGCGGAAAAGGAAATAGCATGTTCTCAGGTGTGTGTGTGTGTGTGTGATACATTTAACGCGTACTCCCCAAGTACTAACACGAGCACAAGCACCCATATCCGTTAATTTATGTAAATGTAAATACACGACATTCACATCATCATGATGCTCACCTGAAGAACATAAAATGTTAAGAAAAGAAAACAGAGACAAAATGCAACAAAAGAAAATTTTTATTTACGTTAATAACACTCAATGTGGGATAAAATATGAAAAGAAAATCAGTAATTGCACACTGCAGATGTATTAAAAATATAAGGAAAACAAGGAGAAAAAACACAGTATCACGTCATTGTGCGGATGGAAAATGTTAACAAAAATGTTAAAATTAAGTACAGAACCCTCAAGAAGTGTGAAGTAATAATGAATTATTGAATTGAGAAGAAAAGAAAAAGAGAGAGAGAAAGAAAAATAAGGATATGATAATAATTTTTAAATGTTAAAGAAGATGATTAATAAGGGAATAAAGTAAGAGGACGTTTCTCTTATTTAAATGAAAATTTGTATTTTTTTTAAGAATTTGTTGCAATTGAAAAAATATCAGACTTATAATTTGAGCATAATTCGACATAATTTATACGACTGTACCAAACACAAAATAACAATTAAAATTGGGCATATATTCTAGGAATTTCTTATAAATATTGGTACCCGGCCAAAATTTGTAATGGCTGATTTTCCGGTAGAGCTACTTTTAAGCTATGCTGAACTTTAGTACCTTCACCATGGTTAATTTGAATAACTGTAAAACTATTAAAATTATGGTTTAGCTATGCCATTCTCCGCGACTATTCAAAATCTTATAACCTAAAATATTGCTATTATTCCTAGACAGTTAAGAGATATGCGACATTAAAATTTGGTTTGTATGGAGGTAACCGTATGCCTATCAAATAAATTAGTGTAAACGTTCAACATTACACTCAAACAGATTAAAGCAATTATTTACTGTATCTGCTTATCAATTCTTAATAACAATATTGTCTTCAATATTTTAATGAAGTCTTTTTAAAAAAAGGGCGGTTAAAAAAAAATTTCCTTCTTTCGTTGGAAAGTCTCTCAAAATTGGGGTTGCTTTAACAAAGTATTGATCGCTATTTTAGCCAAACATTTATTCTAAACGATTAGCGAAAGTAATAGTGTCGCGTTTTAATACAATTGATTTTAATGCCGTTTTAAAAAGCGAACTGAAAAGAACTAGAAGGACACATACGGCAGAATTTTGTAAGAATTCGGTTCACAAATGTGGTTGAAGAGAATGTTTCCAATAGACTGACAGAAAGACGGACATAATAAAATCAATTCAATTTTGATATGATGCAATAATATATATACTTAACGAGATCTCAGACAATTCCTTCTTGGCGTTACAAACATTATGACACATAAAGTGGTGGAGGATACAAAGAAATTATTCTTTTTTTAACTTTCTGCAATCTGTGATCATTTAAACACTGTCTAACAAATTAACTCTGGTCATTGTTCCTCAAAATCCACCATTTAGACTTACAATTTCTGTAGGATTATATCCCTCTTGAGAAACCAATTAATTTTAAAAGAATTGTTTGTTGAAATATGTAAAATTATGTTCCAGATAAACAGTGGGATCAAACGCGAAATACAAGAGTTAATATCTGATTTTCAAATAATCCGGGGATAAGAATAACTTAGGAAGTATTTAGATTAAAACAAATTAATTATTTTTCCCCAAAAGCATTGAGAACCTCAAAGACATTTAATTCACTTAACTAAATGCTACAAAGTGTTAATGAAATGCAAAGGACGATAAAAATGAGAGTGTCAAGACCTATTAGGGCTCGAATTGAAGGCTGAATTTGATCAATATTACTTAATATGATTCTGTTACTCAACATGATGCTCTGCCATCCTAAACATTTTAAATGAAAATTATCTTATATTCTCGTAGCCTTTTTGAGATGCGATTATGCCTTTAATACAAGCTTTTGCTTGCTTTGATAGTTTTATCCAAAGTATTCCCTGATTTTATCCGGTTTTAATCTACACTGTTTCGGAAATTGAGATCCAGCTAGAAAGACAAAAAGGCATACAAGAGGACTTTTAATAGGAATTGTCTTGATGAAAATTAATGGCCTCATATCTGGTAAAATGTTCTAGTTATCTTTCATTGATTGGTCTCTGAAAGGGAATACATGTTTGTCCGGTACGGTACTCTAAGTTCGTCTCACCCGATTTTAATAGTCCATATTTCAAAACACTTTTCTAATCCTAACAATTACAGAGCATTAACATCGCGTCTAATATGTTGGGCTTAAACATTGTTTTGGCTGGTTTGTTACGCTTTATAGAGGACTTAAAAAAGGTATGTTGGCACTTTATGGTCTATTGTACACTGTATATTTCTAATCATCATAAAAACGTTACATTATATTTAGTATGATGAATTAATGTTATAAGTTGAATAAAACTTTAGTCCACAATACTCCAAAGAAAGGAATTTTATGAAACAAAGCTTCATAGTTATGTTGAAAAATATCGGAAAAAGGGAATGCAATTCGTTGGAAAGAAGAAAAAGCTTTAGTTACTGGAGACAATTTTGATTTTCACTGCACCATTTCCATTTACCGAAATTTTGACTTAAATATAGACTTCGTCTGAGTGATTTAAATGTTTTTCATGAATTTTCCTTGTAGACAAAGAGTTTTATCAATATCGTTCTCATCTTTGTCAATTTGACTTTTGTAAAGTTATTTATCAATTGAATTGTTGCTTTTGCATTTCAGTTTTATTTTTCTGGTTTTGTTTGCATTTGAAATTCCACTTCGTACAATTGAATACATTTTCAACCCACACAAAAAAACATTAAAAAATATGATGAAAATGTTGAAAACGATGCTGATGACGATGATTGTGATGACATGACAGTCATGACATGTGAACAGCGATTATAAATTTCATGAAAAATAATATTTGCATGTTGGACTCTTAAGTGATTTAAATGGATTTTTTCTTATTGTTGCAAACAGGTAAATCTGTTGCAAAAGTCCATAGTGGGATATTATAGGTTGTGGAAGAATTTGAGATATGCTACACTAAAATTTAAAGTACAATTATTGTCGCTCCTACTTCAAAATAAGTGTAAAATTATACTAGATTAGATTAGGACGTAAAAGGATCAGCTGACTTATGTAAATTTTTAACAGACAGATCCTTTATATTGCTCAGTAAAACTATACGTTTAAAAGGAACGCAGGCTCCCTCAGGTATCATTAAATCGATGATTGAGCATCAATAAAATAGCAAATTATTGAAAAAAATACGTTAATTAGTCCTTCCTAAATCTCTTTCCTTGAAAACTAATATTTAACGACTTATGGTCATTTAAAATTCTTTCATAAATATATCGCTTTAATGTGAAAACTAAGTCATTACAAAGTATCGTATTAAGCGAATTATGGCCCTTTAAAGTTTTGTTCATAAAAAAGTGATTTTTATAAGGAAACAATTGATTACTAAATAACGTCGTAAATTAAATACTAAACGACTAATGACCATTTAGAGTTCATTCACAAAAGTATCGATTACAAAATAACGTCCTTTTGTCGAAAAACCCAATATTAAGCGACTTATGGCCATTTAAAAGTCTTTCAGAAAATTATCAATTTTTAGTATGAAAACTATGTGACTTCAAAATAACGTTCTTTTGTCGAAAAACTCAAATTTAAGGGACCTATAGCCATTTAGAGTTGCTTCACAAAAATATCTATTTTCAGTATGAAAACTAAGTGATTACAAAATAACATCATTTTTTCAAAATTTTTCATAAAAGCGAGATAACACTCTTTTCTCAAAAATAATTTATGGCAATTTTAATATTAAGCTTTCCAAAATTCTATATCCTTTTGAAGTTATTTTATAATATTCCATGATCACTAAGTTTATTTATCAAAAAATCATTGACAAAAGAATGGAAATATTAAAATTGAACATTTATTCTTGAAACTTTTCTCCACTTTTTTTTTAAAAAAGTTCTAAGCTCGAAATTTCCACCAACTCTATACCTCTAACACAACCTTTCCAAATATGCATGTAACCATACCAGAAATCATGTGTATTTTCCTTCTTTTTTTCCAATTATTGCGTTCATCTGTAAATACACTCTCTTTATAATGCGCGTCCGCATATGCAGAATTTACACATTAAAAGCAGTGAATTTTTGTACTTGATGAATGTTTCATTGGAAATTTCTGACCGTTACATTTTAGTGAATTTTTTTCTTTTCTTTTATTTTCGTTCGTTGTTGCAAGAATGCAAAATAAACAAATGTTTGCATAATTTATGTGAATTCATATGAATTTATTACTTATGAAGAGTACACTGAAAGAAATTTTCTAGAAATCACTAATTTGAATACGAAACATCGATATTTTTATAAATGAAATTAAATTATGAGTTCTTTATCGGAAGACGGACGTTATTTTGTAATCATTTCCTCTCATATTAAAAATCGATATTTTTACAAAAGAACTTTAAATACGTATAAATCGCATTATAATATTGAGGTTTTTGGAAAAAAAAAAAACGTTATTTTGTAATCACTTGGTTTCATACTAAAAATCGTTACTTTTATGAAAAAACCTTAAATGACCACAAGTCGCTTAAATTGAAATTTTTGGCAAATGGACGTTATTTTGTAACCAAAAATCATTTTTATGAAAAATCTTTAAACAAGACTTTTTATACTTTTATTTTGTAATCATACTAAAAATTGATAATTAAAAAAAGCCCTAAATGGTCCTAAGTCGCTTAATTTTGATTTTTCCGACAAAAGGACGTTTATTTTGTTATCAGTTGATTTTCATTCTAAAAACTGCTTTTTTCGCAAGAACTCTTTATTTGAGTTTTCGACTAATATATTTTTCGAGTGTATGAAAATTTGTTCCTCAAAAAAATCTTCATCATTTTTTTCCAAATGTCATGTCATGCTACAAATATTTCTCTAATAGTAACCATCACATATGATAACATAACGTATTTTTTTGTTTTGTATAAATGAGCTTTTTCTCATTTCATTTTCCAGATACGGAGTTCCAACATTAACATCATTTTTTTTTTATTTTTAGTGGCAGATTTGCATTTCAATTGAAAATCATTAATAATCCAGACAATATCAAACAAAGTTACTGTGATGAGGAGAACTTGGAACTAGAAAGACAAGAGGATGAATGCCACTAAAGTGTGTAGTGAGCTGAGAGCTTTTATAGAATGAAGTTTACAAAAATGCAACAAAAGATTTTGCTAAAGAAAACAATCTGAAATGTTTTGTGGCAAAAATGTTAACAAATTATTCATCACACGGTTTGATGATCTTCATAATAAAACGAAAAATAAAAAAGTTTTAAAAGAAAATTTATTTCTTAATTAGAGGTATGAATTTTTGCTAAAATGACAATAACAATTTATTTGCTATAAATCACTAATTAGTGTTAATTATCTTAATTAAACTAATTAAAATTAAATATTATTTTTTAACATTTTTATTTCAAATTTATAACTTCCACCACCAGAAGTGATAATGAGGGTTTATTTACTTTGTCATTCCGTGTGGAACGCACAGAAGGAGTCATCTTAGACCTCAAAAAAGTATATATATTTTCATATCAAATCAAAATCTCAGTTGATTAAGCTGTGTCCGTCTTTCTGTCTGTTGGCAACATTCTCACGTCTAAAATAGTTGTCGGAATTCAATTTGGCCACATTATTTGTTAAGCAGTTTCATTATCAGTTCAGAAATATAAAAGTTATAGACTGATATCTGAATAAACCTCAAAATTTCAAAAAAAAAAAAAAACTTTTCTAAATTTTTCAACAAAAAAGTAACTGGACTTAAAGAGAAAATTTAACTATAACTTACAATTACATGTACTTCGAAATCGAGACAAAAAAAGCATCGAAATCGGAGCAATAGAAAAAAAGTTATAGACTACAATACGCAAAACTCCAAAATCTTTTTTGTCACATAAGTCGCAGTTTAAGGGATAATTTTCTGAAATTTTGCAATATGTATATATTTTCATGAAACAGTTATAAACCCAAAAAATTTGATTGTGTTGGGGCAATTATTTGACCTAGCACCCTTATAAGGACCCTTCCCGGAAAACGGATTTGATCTAATAAAACAAGTAAATAAAAACTAATTTTATTGAAATTCGGTACAAAATTTTTTCTAACTGTCTTAGATAGATGTTATAATATTGACCAATATCGGTCCATATTTTCTTACAGCTCCTATATGACGAAATTAGTCTGGACTTATAAAACTCTTTTATGAAAATTACCTCATTCTATTTAAAATCATCACGATTATGTTATAACTAACTTGAATATGAGTTTCGAATATCGGTCCATTTTATGCTATAGCTCCCATTTAAATCTCCTTAGAGGAAAACATTTTTAAGGTTATAAGTTATTATTTTACTACAGTTCCCATTTCATACCTCTTCACAGGTTTTAAGCCTTTAAGATTTTAAATATTAAGACTCTTAACAATTATTTTTATTTAAACGATTTTTAATATATGAATCTAGTGTGACAATATCGAGTCATGTTTTGGTTATAGCACCTTTATAACCATACTTTCCGGAATGTAGTTTAAGACTTAAAAAATTCTTAAATATGGGCCAATTTTTATTGAATTTTAAACATTTTTCTTAAAGATTTCAACATATGTAACTAATTTTATGCATATTGGATCTCATATTCCAGTTTGTATAGCTCGGTATCAATACTTATAGCCCTTCTTCCTGAATCGGTGTCTTAAATGTTGAACTCATGCTTATTGTTGTGTAATGTAAGAGGTAGAGGGTATTTAAGATTCCGCATAGCCGAATATAGCATTTTTACTTGTTTCACTTAATTAAATTTATTTTTAGCGTTTTAAAAATGCGTTTTTTGTGAAAAATATTTCTCTACAAACATGTTAACCACAAAATAGTTTTAATCCTAAAATATTTCTATTAATGTGGTTTATTATCACTAATTTTTTAGTCTATGACTTTTTGTCTCCTTCCCCGCTTTTTTTTCTTTGGCACCACAAATATTTCAACAAAAGTTAATAACCCACCAAAAATTGTCGACAAAAGCAGAAAAAAAGGAAAAAACGTTGTAAAATTATTTCTCTAAAAACTAATTCATCTCTTTTTTTTTTTGCTTCTAAACCAAATAAATGAATATAAATTTGTAACTACTAACAACTCATAAGTTAATTGGAAAATTTTTATGTTAAAAGTTAAAACTAAAAAAAAGCTAAAAATACACAAACACACATACAAACACACAAATTAAGAGCAAAACTAGAAAAAAAACTAAAGTTTATGCCTTTTTGTGTTGGTGTTTTTGTATTTGTCGAAGCCACAAAAAATTCTCTATGGCATTTTAGGGTTCAAATATATATTTTTACACTCAACCCACAAATGCAAGCGTGTGTGTGTGCATTTCTAATAGATAAACAAATTTCCCCATATTCAAAAATGTTAGTTATAATGAGTAAGAGCACTATATGCAGGTTTGGCGAATCTTAACTACGCTCTGTCACTTACAGTTAAAACAAGTAAGAATGTATAGTCGGTCAAGCGCGACTATTTTATACCCTACGCCACATTGTTGGTTAAACATGAAAGTTAGGAAAATCAAAAATAAAAAAAAAATAATAAAAAATAAAAAATTGCGACCTGTAGACCTCTTCACAACGTTTATATGGACAGCCAGACGGACGTTAAATAGAGTCAGAAAGAGATTCGGACTCGAACGCTATACTTAAATGTGGGTGTAACATCATTTTTATGCATGTTACAAACATCTGCACAGACACGTAATACGCCGACCACCTACAATAATGATGAAGGGTACGAAAATTCGACTACTTAAAGATATTGATTTAGGGACTTATCAGATCATTAACTTCGAATTTCGTTTCCGGAAAAAGCCTTTACCATTCAATGCTTAACAAGTAATTATTAGTGCCACATTTCAATGAAATATTGCGACTTTTAACTCTATGTGTGAAGATATTTGTGGCGGGTAAACAAAACTGTGGGACCACTAATTTTAAGTATGTATAGCGACTGTCCGTTCGTCTGGCTCAATATGTCAACAAAACACAGCTCGAAATTAAAAAAAAAAAAAAAAAAAAAAAAAAACTTGCTGTAATGCGACGCATTTGGCTCAAGCCCAATGCCTATTCAAATTGGAGATGATGGGTCATTATTTCATCTAATCACCACTTTTTAAGCTCATAAAGGTTCTAAATTTTGAGGAGTAAGTATTTTTTACCTCCCACAACAAGTGTCTTGTCATTCCATGTGTAACGCTAAGAAGTAATCATCTAAGACTCCATAATATATTCTTGCAACAAATATAATTTGAGTTAGATGTGTCCGTCTGTCTGTTAACATCCGCAATAATTGACAGAGCTCAATACTGCTTGTGTACTTGTATTGTCCTGACAAGTTTCCTATTTAAAACCAACAAAATTAGTTAAGTTTATTTAAAATAAATTAGACCAATATCCGATGCAACCTCTTAGTTAACCCGTGGAACTTTTATATAATTATTACCATTCCAATAACAATCTAAATCGGTTAAGTTATAGCCAAAAATACACATAATGTATTCATTTCATCCGCATTCGAGATGGATGGTATTGACGATTGTTTTGTTATTTCAAATAATTGAATTTAAAAAAGTGTTTATTTTGGACAGGAGATGGGGAAAAATATTACACCAAAAGTTTCAAAGGATCCAGGTGAAGGGCCACAACTTATATGGTCATGATAGCTTTTTAAGAGTTAATAAATAATAAATAGATGAATGTAGCAGAAAGAAACCACAGCACCTACGACGTTACTGCAGAGCAGACAAGTAGCAGAAGTAGCTAATCTGCAAAGCAATAACAGAGCGTTCATGCAGAGGACGTTGCAACATGGAAAAATATATAGGAGTATATGCATAAGAAGAGATACAGAAATGTTTGTTGACCGTTCGAACCAACTGCAAGAAAACTGTAATAATAGCAGTTGGATTAAGAGTATAAAAACAATAATAACGATCCGGTCTGATCAGTAGTTAAAAGAGCAATTTTAGAGGAAAATATATATTTGATGTTAAAACTGTTACATGTAATGTAATTTATACAGGTTTCTGATCTGCAAGATTTAGAAGGTGTACAAACTGATTAAAGGTTGTAAACAATCACACAGCTCAGGGCTAAGGGTACAACATTTTCTTAGAAATAACACTCAAAAGATATAGAAAACATTAATTGATCCCAAATCAAATCAAAGTTCGCTGAGATCAATTTCTCTACCGAGTTTAAATCCAAAATATGTTTATAATCTTATTAAGTACAGCGGCGTTTCAAACCTCTAATGTCTCTTAAATTAAAATAAAAAAAAAATCTCATTTGCCAGACAGATTTATTTTTTAACAAATAAGAATGCTATATTCGCCTATGCCGAATATAGCATTCTTATTTCTTATTCTTATATTCTTATATAGGTGGAGGGTACTGAATCTTCAGTACCCTCCACCACAAATTCATGTGAAGTTAATACGTTAGGTTCCACAGATATACATATACACACACATATACTCACAAATGTATATAGTAAATTACACTATGCTTTGATTATAGCTAGAAAAATCAAAACCGTTTTCCGGGAAATCCCGTTATAAAGGAGCTATAGGAAAATATGGACCGATATAGAGCAAATTAATATAATATCTTCAAAACAGTTAGCAAAAAAATTGTGTCGAATTTGGTCTTTATTTACTCGTTTTATAAACTGTTTTCTGTGAGGAGTCTGATATGGGAGCTCCATCAAAATATGGACCGAGATTTTTCCAATTAAAAATATACAAAAAAAATAGTTCCAAAAATTCATTGCACTGAGTTCCAATGGAATTAGTCTTTATTAATGGTTTTTAAGCTCAAACCCCTTTTCCGGGAAGGGGAGTTATATGGGAGCTACATCAAAATAGGAACCCATGTTAATAAAATTTATAATATATATTTAGAATAGTTTAAAAATTAATTGTGTCTAATTTCTATAGAATTTGTTCAAATTTAAGAGTTTTATAAGTTATAAATCATATTCCGGAAAAGGGCCTTATATGGGGGCTGGGTCAATTAATGATTCCAGAACAATACAACTTCTTTGGATTTATTGTTGTATCAAAATAAGTATATTTGACAAACTTCAATAAATTATCTTAATAATTGCGACCCATATGACATACAGAGTTTGGGATGTATCAAAATTTTGTATATTATAGACTATACCTTTTTTCCCGTTAATCCGATTTTGATGATCTTTTTTGAAGAAATTAGAAGAGTTCTTTTTCGGAATATTGAGGTTGTTTCAGACATCGGTCCATAACTTCCTTGATTATAAACCGATATAGCAGGTTTTAAATAGCAAACTGCTTAGGAGAATAACAAACGATGTGGCCAAATTTTGAATTCGGACAATTATTCTAGGCGTGAGAATGTTTCCAACAGACAGACAGACGGAGAGAGAGACAGACGAACATGCAATAATATACATTGTAGGGTTCGAGATGATTCCTTCTTGGCGTTACACACGGAATGACAAACCCAATATACCCTAATCACCACTTGTGGTGGTGGAGGTTATAAAAATCGTTTCAGTCCTATTATCTTACAATATTTGTAATAATAATTTCAAAACTTTATTACTTAATAACTCATATCCGAGAAGGGATCCATTGATATGTAAAGTATCAATGGAATCAATGGAACAATTTTAATGAAATTAATTTAATTCATTAATGTCCATTATAGTGAATATTAACGTAACATAACCTTATAACTATATTTCTATGAACATGAACATGAGTTCGGTATAATGGTGTTCGATACTAAATATTTTACACAGAAATTAATATTCTACTCTTAGTTCCCATTAATATTTGAGAGTTCCTGCATATTGATTGTATTCGTTTGAATGTCGCTCTCAATTTGTATTCATTTATACATCAATTTATTCGAAAATACTGACGAGATAACAGAACGTATCTATATACTCGAAAGTTCAACATTGAGCATCAATCTTTTCAAATCTTGTAATTTTGCTTGTTCAATGAAGAAATTTATAAACTTGATATATAAAATGTGTTCGATCACTTTATTCCAAAGCGTTGAAAATGATAAAAAAAGAAATCGTCCACCATTTACACTATATTTAGATGACATCGAAACCATAATTAGTTCTTTAGATACAATTTCAAAATTCATCTTTTCATTAAAACATCTTTATGTTTCCTGGGTATAAGCCATAATGTCTCATACTTCAACGATCAGCCTTACAACTTTATTGTTTGTTAGTACACGTTTCAAACAAATACAAGTACATACGCTAACTGTTGGGGGAGTGGAAAAAAATAAGGAACGACAACAAATATAACTGCTCACAGAAAGAGAGAAAAGAAACAACAAGTGAACACCTCGAGCATTTCCAAACAAATTCGTCGTCTATTTGTAGAAATAGTTTGTTAACGGAAACATTTACATTTTGTAACAAACTGAGGGGGGCGAAAATATTCAAAAAATACAAAAAAAAAAACACAATACTCACATACACAAACATAATAATATTTTAAAGTACACAGAAAATTATCATTAGTTAAAGATGAACGGTGGAGCTAAATTTTGAAATAATTTAATTATTTCAAAATTTAGCACAGTCAAAAATTTTATGAAACCAAAGAGTTCGTTATGAAAAAATTAACTTCTTTTTATTAGTATGAAAATCGTTCAAATTGGACCAAAGTATATAAATCGATGTATTTGAAGTTACAGTTTCAATCATCTCCACTGTTTTGCCAACAAATAACGTTAATATATTTTAGTTCCCAATCTAATATAAATGTATTTTTAGTACCAAAACATTCATAATACTGAAACAAAAACAAAAAGTATTTAAGAAAAAAACCAAAAAACCAACATGTCTCTTGGGAATTGAAACTCATTTTACTAAAATACGAGACACATCATGCATTTGAATGCCAAAAACTAGTTAGTTCACATACAAATATAAACTTCGAATAATGAACGGATAATTGAGGATAATAAAATAGCAAATGTTTCTTAATTAATTATAAAATTTTAAGTAGAACAGTTCTAGAACTGAGCTAAAAATGAACTAAAACTGAACTAGAACTGAACTGGAACTGAACCAGAACTGAACTAAAACTAAAATAAAACTGAAGTAGAACTGACTTAGAACTGAACAAGAACTGAACTTGAACGGAACAAGAACTGAATTAAAATTGAACAAGAACTGAACTAAAACTGAAATAGAACTGAACTTGAGCTGAACTTAAACTAGAACTGAATTAAAACTGAATTAGAATTTAAACAGAACTGAAATAGAACTGAACTAGAACTAAATTAAAACTGAACTAGAACTGAACTTGAACGGAACAAGAACTGAACTAAAACTGAACTAGAATTTAAATAGAACTGAAATAGAACTGAATTAGAACTAAACTAGAAACTGAACTAGAACTAGAACCGAACTAAACCTGAACTGGAACTAAATTTAAATTAAACTAGAACTTAACTAAAACTGAACTAGAACTGACCTGAAATCACAGCTAGAATCAAAACTAGAATCCGAGCAAGAAATTGAACAAGATCCTAAATTGAAGCTTACAATAATCTATTGCAGCATCTAAAGTAGTATTTGAAGTTGAATCGGAGCAAAACTATAAACTAGAATTTCATCTGGAATATGAACTTAAACCTGAACTAATATTTGAACTTGAGTCAGATTGTCCTCAGATTCTGAACCCAAATTAAAATCTGAAATTAAATCTGAACTAGGATCCAGACTAGAATTTGAACTGGAAATCATTTTACAAAATGGTAAAAGCAGCTAAACTAAGTCTTAATTTAATTTGAACTATGGAGAACCGATCAGGAAAATAACGCAAACTGAATTAGAATTTGAATTGAAGTCTGAACACGAATTTGAACTAGAATTAGACTTATTCAGGAACTATATAAAAATTTTTGGTAAGAAGTGTCTTTGTACTTCGCTGTAAGATTGATCTATAAGAAAAAGAGAAATCATTGCAACGTTCCATTTGTAGCCTGAAAATATGCTTTGGAATTTTATAGATCAATTTAAGAAAGGTTGTGATCTTTAATAATTGCAATATAAGTTTTACTTAGAAAATGTAAAAGATCATATATCATAGACAACAACCTTCAGAAAGCAACATGTTTTGGGACCGAAATGGACGTGGAATCTACACAGAATATTCACAATTCATTACCAATAACTTTACAATAATTAAACTATTTAAATATCCTCAACTGTATATGGAAGCATTAAACTATATGTTCATTTAGTTTCTATACTAATATTAGATATTTGTTTGTATGTGTGTGTGTGTGAATTTGTGTCTGTATACACATGTATGAATATTATATTCCCTTAACTACTATAACTGAAAATCTCCTGTTTACCTTCACTACTAATATAAACAGACAATTTAGCATACGCTCATCTAACACATACACAACTTAATGATAAATGTATATATACACACATTTATATTTACATATATTTAACAAAAGCCATACATTTATCCTTTAGACATAATCATTATTATAAACATCATTATCCTCACTACACCCAAATACATCATTATCAGTTTTATGTTGCAGGAAAGGCAAAGGAGTTATTGTAATATCACAGGCTTTGGATGGCAACATATATTTAATCGTTACTACTTTTTTCATGCTATTTTTTGAAAAATGTTGATATTTTAATATGTGGCTTTTTTAGAGCATAAAAGCGGTATTTTGTTGTGGTTTTTGTGGTTCACATTGTAATTAGGTCAAAGTTACTACAACAACAACAATAACAGAAAAAATAGCAAATGAAAAATAAAGAAAAACTACTACTGTCATTACTACTAAAAATTTATATAGATTCATCTATGTGAATTTATAGGAATATATCTGTTGGTATGTAGTTTCGAGTGTTCTTGTGTATAATGCACCTAATAGAAACCCATATTTCATATTTATCCTTATAATTTTTTTTATTTCAGCAATTTTTTTCACCTCCTTTTTTTCTTAAATAAAAAATAGAAAATATTTTACTGGGAAATTAGAACATGATTTTTTACTTTGTTCTTGTTTTTATTATAAAATTAATATTTTTATTATAATTTTAATTTAGCTAAATGCAATATTTTATGCATATGAACAGAGTAATAATTCATTATACTTCATGGTTCATCATCATTATCATATATATAATAATAGTTAATCATAGTTATGTTAATGATAATTATCGTTGTCATTATAAACCTCATCATGTAAGTTCATTTGTATATCATTTGTATATGTGTAAGTTTATTTAGGTCTGATATAAATATAAGTGGTGGCATTAATTGGGTTCATTTACCCAATATTTACAAGTCTATGAACATGTGGATGTATTGGGTAGCTAAACTAATATATAGATGTTTCAATATATTTTTAGATATATTTCACATCACTCACTATGGTATAGAAATCGGGTAAGGCTACAAGTACCTTGATCCAACATTTTTCCATCATAATGTGGCCCATCAGATGCTGCTAGACCATCACATTTTGGAGGTGAAATCTTAATTCACCTCCAAAATGAAATCATCTATTAACATTTCTTTCCAAGACATGTAAAGAACGATCATTTATACGAACGACAAACGATCTCATTATTGGACCACACAGACACGATGCCATCATCTTTTATATTGAAAATTTTGTGCCACAAGTTGCTTCCAAGAAATGTAAAGAATGATCATTCATATGAATGACAAACGATGTCATTATTGGACCACACACGATGCCATAATCCTTTATATTGAAAATTTTGGGCCACAAGTTGTAATAACTCTCAAGAACTATGTGAAAATTAAGGTAAAGAAGTTTTGTCTCAATACCATAACAGACTCTTTTGACCACTGTTCACTTCATTTCAGAATATAGTATCAGGGTATTCTAAACATCTCAAAACCGGATCAGTTATTAACTTGAATTAACATTAATATCCAAGACATATAAAGATTTATACCGTTGGGCGATTTAAATCAGAAGTATATAGCCCAACCTCACATGTTGCAAGACCGGTCAAATACTATTTGAAACAGTATTAGGAAGATTTGTATCACCCGCCTTTGCTTGCCCTTTTCGAAGACCGAAGATAAGGAACGATTGGCTAAACGCTCGGATTAGTGTTCGGATACTATGGCGAAGATAAGATCTACTGTCAGACTACACTATGTTATCAATTGTACTAAAGTTTGATCTGTAATAATACATTAATGTTAATTTTGAGTCATTTCTAACATGGAACATGTCATGAACATAACTGATGTCGATTTTGACAAATGGTATTAATTGTACCCTTACAAGTTTCAATTGACGCTATAGCTTAAGATCACTGACCATTTAAGTATTTATATCTAGCGAATACGTTCATTCAGGCAGATCATCTTTACATGTCGAGTATTTTTTCAAACGTGGACAGCGGCAGTTTTAAGACTTTACAAACGTGGACAGCAGCTGTTTTAAGACTTTACAAAGTATTTTAAGGGAGACTGACTCTTGAAAACTTCGTAAAAGTACTCCAGAAAACAAATCAAGTAATTAAAGTTTTACAGGATTCTGAATTCATAGTTCTTCACAATGGAATTAGAATCATATATTCATTTATGACCTAAGAGAACTCAATAGTATTTTTCACCATCAAATCGGTGAATAAAATTTTGCTGACTAGATTTCTTTATTTTCCTCAAATATCCTTAATATGGAGGACAAAAATATATTAGATGTTGTAGGAATATTAGCAGTGTTACTAAACTTGTTGTAGGTCTTTGAAGCATATTTTTCTGATATTAAGATAAGCTTTCAGATCCGGAAAAACAACGATCATATCATAAATCCAGGAATTAATTAAAAGTTATTATTGATTTAAGATTCATTAAATTAATTCTTAATTGGCTTAGCCAACATCTGAGACCCCTTCTGTTACATCGAATTAAGCTTATTAAACTCTTATAAATGTAACAATTCTATAATTATATATTTTTTAATATATAACACCCCATCCCTGAATATTTACGTTAGCTAATTAATCTTTTAAAAAAGGACAGAAGCTACTGAAATTAAGCACAATTACTTTTCTATTAAACTTTAATATATGTAACTTATTTGACAGATTCCGACCGATTCCATTGAATTTATAATAATTTTTTTTACTGCCTTAAATATGTGTAGCACATTTGACGAATATCGGTACATACTTAGTTATAGACTCCTTTGCCTTAAAACCGAAACAGTTTATCTGCCGCAGAATTCAAATGTGAACAGAAAGAGGGAAAGACGAGTAGTTGCTAACGATAGAGACGTAAGGGTCTTACCCTTTTAATTTTAAGAACTTGCTATATAGAGGAGTAATTTAACCCCTACACTATTAAACACTCACTCACTCACTCACTCACTCACTGAACGAAAACAAATGACCGTTTATCCTAAAATCTTGCCGTTGTTTCCGAAAAATTGCTGTGTCATTAAAAGTCGATAATTAAAAAAACAGGTTTATTAATTTCGTTATTAATTAATTAATTAATTAATTAATTAATTAATTAATTAATTAATAAAAGTAACACTAATAAATATCTAGTATTTTTTAATAAAAATTTTAAATATTTAAATTTCCTTTACAAATATTCCACTAGTTCTCACTAAGATACCTAATACACAGTAACAAATATACATATATATCTTTACTTATATACATCTATTTGAGTTGATTTCTATGTCTATAACTCGTATAAAGTCTATTGAATTCTATTTATCATAAGCGGAAGCTTTAACTATATTTTGGTATTTTAATCATTTATGCGTGTATTAATGATAAGAGTTTAATACAATATTTTAAATACGAATTAGTAGTTTTAATATGTAACTAAAGCATTTTCATAATAATCAATGATGTGTTAAAACAGATACAATTTTATATATCTGGAATTAAATCCTAATTATTGATTTGGTAATTATAGCAAAAATAGGAGAAGACTAAATATCAAATCAAAATGTCAATTTATTTTTTTATATTTAAAATTAAGTTAGTTAACTAAATAAATTTAATTAATTATTAAATGGTGACTTAATGGAGGGATAAGGGTGTAAATAGGAGAAGTTAATTTATATTAATAATGGCTGACTTGATTTTCAAAGGCTTAAGAAAATTACTGATAAATTTAAAACTTCAAATTAATCTCAATATAAAAAAGTAAGTATGCTATATTCGGCTATGCCGAATCTTTAATTCCATTAACCACTACATTGAAGACAACTATTTTATTGTCTGAATTTCTATGTACCGATTTTGATCAATTTTAGAATGGTAATGAAGTGCAGGTTAATTGGTTAATGTTATGGCATTTTATAAAAGTTTTTCCCATGAATGTAGAGGTTGCCTCAGATATCGGTGTATATCTTTTAATATACTGAACCGATTTTGCTGATTTTAAATAGGAAACCTTTCAGGATTATAACAAATATTCACGCAAAATTTCATTAGGTCTGTCAAACATTGTAAATGTGAACGTGTCAACAACAGACAGCTAAATGAATGAAATATTTAATAGAAAACAAGTAAGAACGCTATATTCGGCTATGCCGAATTTTCAATACCCTCCACCGCAAATGCGTCAGATTTTGATTTAATGCGATAATAAATATTTTTTGTGGAGTCTATGATGATTTCTTCTTAGCGTTACACACGGAGTGATGAAATTTATACACCCTCTTCACCATTTGTGGTGGTGGAGTTTATAAAAATAAAATGTTGAAATAATTTTTTATTTAAGTCCAACTCACAATCTTTTTGACTTTCAATAATAAAAAATAAGTCTTAAATTCATCATCTGATAAAAAAAAATTTTTGTATTGTGCGTTTTGAAAACATGTTGTTAACCAAACCCTCAACTATTTTTAGCCATTAACTGAGCAGTTCAGTAGAAAACAACAACAACAACAACAACAACAACAAAAACAAGTTAGTATTTTTGTCACGCTAAAACGTTAAGTCTTAACAAATACAAGTATATACATTATATACATTTATATTTATTATTTATTCATTTATTATGAATTTTTTTGTCAATCATTTCAATGGCATCTCATGAAAAATGCATTATTCTGAAGTGGATTTTATTTAATAAACCTAAAACAAGTTAACAACTATACCCTACATATTGGAAATGGAAAGTGAAAAAGTGCTTTAATTTTTGTTATTGAAATAATGAAGAAATTGATTTAAAAAAAATAATCTGAAATGATAAATATTTGGGACATTTCTGTCCTTTAAATTGGTTTTAAGAAGACTTTCCTTGGCAGCCTTAATAGTTTCACTTCATCAAAAAATTTTCGGAACTTGACTCAAGTTGGTTTTTTATGAAGAAAGCATAAAAAAGCTTGATCATGATCGTAGGGGTTCAAAACGACTATTTAAATAATTAAACAATTGAAGAACCGTTAGAGATAAATAGCTTGATTAATTTGAAGGATTACAGGACCTCAGCTGATGAAAGAGGGAAGTGTATGACCTTCCAATTTGACCAGCTCAAGACAAACATTTATCTATGATGCAGTATTATGTGCTTGTGTTTGTAACATACAAAAAAATGCAGTTTTACTTACATTAAAGTATTCCGTCTAATTCAGAATCACTTTCTGAAACGATTAAAAAATTTCCATTCCTCCTTCTAGATGACAGCCTATATACAATCTACAAGTCACAATTTTAAAGATATTTCGATAAGATTTGGTACATATTATAAGTATGGACCAAGAACGAAGCCAATTGTCGAAAAATTCAGGTAGTTCTAATACAAATGTCCTCCTGTAATGAAGTTTTAAGCGCATAAAACTCACAGATATGAAAATATTTTTAACAAATTTGGAGAAAATATCAGTCCACATTCATATGCCAAATTTTAAGAAGATCGATTAACAAATGACTTCCAAAAATCAATTTAGAGTCCATAAGTCTAAAAAATTCCTGTATATGGTGACAAAGTTTCGTACGTTTAAGATTTCTCTAACCACAAGACACAATCAAAAAAAAATTAGGGAATTGTTTTCTTTTGACATTTCAATCACCAGTTCCTGCGACTATAAAATTCATATGATGACTGCGACTATACAACTCGTATGATAACCTCCCAATCTACCCCTATAATTAATCCTAAGTGATATATCTATGGTATATGGCAAAAGGAGGTCTTCCCTCACCAGAAATTCACAAAAATAGAGCGTTAAATGGCAAAAAATCACTTCTAACACACGGATTTCAATGTCTCCACAACTGCGACAATGATCGTTAAATTGTCTCCTGTAAACATTACGTTATTATCAGTTGCTTTATCCGTCCTATACTGATGTCATAGTTGGTTTAACTGAAAGTTAAACTGATTATTTTCATACAGTCTGAGCAAGTAGTTGAAAATAATACTTCCAAATATCCAAGCAAAATTCCAACTTGAAACGTATTGAATATATTTGATGCGAAACATTCTTCCGATGTTCACTTTTCTTTAAAGATTTGTGAAAATCCCTATAGTTTTGTGGAAATGAATGATAGTTTTATCTATGATTCACCAAGCTAAATGTGAGGGAAATAGTCCACTTTTCGCAGTTTAATAAAGGTTATGAAAAATACTCTCGGAATTATAATTTTTATTCAAAGTAGTAGCAGACAGTCTTCTTAAGACCTACTAAAATAGGAAAATTTATGACGATAAGATCGGATATCAATATAGCTGGAGGTGGTAGCTTCAAAGAACAGACGAAGGTATAAAACATTTTAGCATTCAAGTATTCATCAACCCATTAATTACATTATTGTCGTTGTGAGGATCACAGATTCCCTAATGCGTAGTTCAAAGGAACTTAATATACAAGGAGATATGTTAACGAGCAATAAAACATTTTTGGAAATGTGTAGCGCTCATGATTTATAATCGAATCATCAATAATCGCAAGTGTTTGTTTAATAAGAAATTGTCTTTCCTATTAAACTGTCCATAATTTATACTACAATTTGGGACAATTTGGATAGACAAGCTAATAATGTCATTTGGATTTTATATGATCATCAGATCCAAATTCAACTACTCAAAAAAACACTTTTTTGGTTTATTTAAACACAGAACATATTCGGCTATAGTTTGACTGGTTGCTTCGCTTTATACATGACCCTTAGCGCTGGGATTTTGCAATGTTCTAGCGGTATTTCTTACAACCAATTATATATAACAATATAACAAATTATCTTTTAAAATTCCCAGACTTTAATTCTTTGTATCCCAGTGCTTTTCTGAAATGGGGAAATAAGTTCTTGCATAATTCCAAATGATAATTCTTAGGTTTTTCAACAACCTTTGTCGTGTAATTTCCAAACTTTATCGGCTGATTAGTCTGATTATATCTGTACCGAGCAATCTCCACCTTTGAACAACAAGGTTTTTGATTTTTGTGATATCGACCGCTCAATTAGATGAAAGTGAAACCAGTTTCTCATTTATATATTCCACAGCCAATTTTATTATTGTAACAGTTCGGTTGTATTGAGTAGTTCATTCCTGGTAAAACAAATTTCAGATGATACATCTGTCGCAGAGTTCACAATCTTTAGCTGAGCATAATACGAACGCGGAAGGAAGGAAGATCCAATTGTTGAGGGCATGTCACAGCCCATATATTTGAGAAAGTTGTAGTAAATCAGGTAAAAAGTTTGGGGGAAGCAAAGACTCTCGAATTACTAAAATAAGAATAAATCTACTTTTATCTTAATTATTACTTTTTCTTGAATACTGTAGGGCACTTAAATAATTGTCCTTGATTGTTATGAATTCATTAACATCTTTATGATCGTTGATTTTTATACATTTTTTTCAGTTTTGTTTTATTTATTGTTCTAAAACTAGTTCTGACATTTAATACACAAACTAAATAAATAGAATTTAAGTGGCTGCTAGTTGTTTGTGGAGCTGGCTTTTTTGCTAACTACTGACTGCTTAATAATGATCATTATTATGTTCATAATAATAATGATGCTGAATAGACCTTCAATGAATGTGAAAAAGTAATAAACTACAAATTTTAACTACAAATCAATGTTTTTGCTATTTTATATTTATGAGTGCGAATATAAAATTCCGTCTGTTAACTTATTTTCAACAGATAAAATTATAGAAATAGAAAAAAGGACATAAAATTGCTATTTATTGCAGTTACAAAAAGATATAAAAACATGAGTAGAATTAAATATAAAAATCATGATTTCAAATACAATCAGTAGAAATATAATGAAAATTAAGTTTGGAAGATTTACCTCTTAATACCCTAAGCATCGCAAGTAGTTAATAAGGATTTGTATGGACCAATATACATAGAAGATCTTCCAAGTATTATATATTTGAAAGGGCGTTAAAATCGAGAAACAGGGTCGCCCAAAAAATCATGAATAAAATCCACACATTTTAATGAATGTCCAGTTGAGAATTTCAAAGTAGATCAATTCATAATTGATCTGCTTTAAGCCGAAAGTCGAATAATCTCTTTTCGTTTGAAGAAAATGTATATTGGAGGTCATTGATTGTGCAGATTTTGAGTAAAGTCCGCTTAGCTTTAAAGATAAAAATAGATAAAAAATAATTTTAAAATAAGAACTTTTTTTGAAGACGGTGAACGCGATTATTATTGTAACACATTGTTACATATCACAGTACACACAGAGAAATAATATGGCTTTGGGAACCATAATCTAGCGGTAACTTATTATAGTTAAATATTTTGGTTGTCGCTTAACCATAATATCTTTAAATAAAATGGTTGCACCACCACAAAATATGATCGTGAAAGCTAAAACACCCATGTTGCTGATTATAATTGGATATGTGATCATAATATGATTGTGGGACAACAAAATATAGTTGTAGAACAACCAAGTTATGGTTATGCTTCATTTTTATTTATGTAAAATTAAAAGTTTTTTTTTTTTTTTTTGAGGACACTATCATCATTTCAATGTTATGTTAAAATGTGGATGTTAAAATTTTCTATGCATATCGAAATAATACTTTTCGATATATATTAACGAAACTAACTTAAGATTTTGATTCTTAAGCATGATTTAGTTTCAAAGACTTTAACATACAAACTTTTGTAAATTAATTAAAAAACAAAAATTTGGTACACATTCAATCAAACTTATGTCCGATGCACCTCTACCGGATCTACGCTTCCAAATTTATAATATTATACCCCTCTTCATCAAAATCTCACTATTTTTGTTTTAGATTAAATCGATTCCATCCCTCTGTAGAGGTGACCATTTCTATAACATGAAACACAAAAATCCATATGTTAAGCCTGGAGACCAAAAAAAATCGACACTGCGTGATCAAGTTGTGTCAAATGATCAAATGATCACAGCATGATAAAAAAAGTAAGAATGTTAGATGGTCAAGCCCTACATCACATCGCCGGCTAAAATTGTTGGTTACGAAAAATTTATGAACGACCCTCGTATAAATTTATTTTCTGATTTATTCTTAAGTGTGTAATAATTATTGTTATACTAAGATTTATGTTAAATTTATGCGTTTTATAAAGAATTTTCTGGAGTTATGGGGGCTACAAGAAATTATAAACCGACCCTGGTATAATTTTGTACATCGATTTTTGCTTATATTGATCTTAATTTGACTAATTATTATTACAATACCAATGTATTTGTGAGCTTTTTGGCCGTAAAAGTGATATTTGGAAGAGGGTTTCTATGAGACTTATGAGAAATAATAAACCGAACCTCGCATATTTTTGCACATCGTGTAAGAATATTATAGGATTTATTTATGCCAAATCGCATTGAATTTTGGATCCTTATGACCAAAATTGCGTGTAGATTGTTATATGGACAGCCACCGAGCCGGACAGACAGACGGACGGACATCGTTAAAAAGTGATTCTGAGTCGAACGGTATACTTTTAGATGGATATAAAAACACTTACTTTCGTATGTTACAGACATCAGAACAAACGCGTAATACCCCAATCACCTACAGTGCTGTAAGGTATAAAAAGCTGAATAAATCTTTCATTTTGATGAGATGACTAAATTGATTTTTAGGTTATGCTCTCTATTTGATCAGAAGTATAATTTTTATTCTGAGTGAATATAATACGATAATGATTTGACCAAAAACAATTTACTTTGAAATAATAAAAAAATTGTTTAAGTTGTGTAGGGTGTTTAAAATTCGTTACTATGGTCTATAGCATTCTCTCTTCTTTGGTTTATATTTTATTTAATTTCATTATAAGAGCCCTTTATTTTTGGCTCTTCTTTCCTCTTAAGCTCAATTTATTATATATTTTAATGATTTGGCTGCTTATTATAGTGAATGAGTATAAGTTAATATGAATACTTGACGTCATAGTCAAGTTAGTTTCGATTTTAATACTTGTCCTACTGATTACAAACGAGTTAAAATTTTTATGGATTTTTTGTTGTTTGTTGCTGATGCTGATGCTGCTGCTGTTTCTGGTTGTTATTATTTTAATTAAATGTGGTTCTCTGGGCTCCTCCTTTAACAGATAAAATCAAAATGAAAACGAAAATGAATAAAATGAAATTGAAAGCGTTAATAAAATATGTTTAACAAAAATGTGATTTGTATTAATTTAACTAAAATCTCAGTTTATTTTGAAGTTTGTAATAAATTTATTTAAATTTTATTTAATTTCTTTAAGTGTAAAATTGAAAATGAAAGTTTAAATCAAATTTCTTTCGTTATCTTCGACTTTAAAAAATAAAATTAAAAAATCATTGATTTTTTTTCAAAATCTGTAAATATAAATATTCATCATATTTATGTAATTAATTCAAACAAAATAAATATTACGTTGATACAACAACCGAACACATGTTTATTTTAAATTGTTAAACTTTTGTATCTTTTCTTTTAAAGTTTCAGTTTGAAATAATCAAAATGTAAATTTACAAAAAAAATTAATTAATTCAAACCGTTAAATATTTATTTAAAAAAAAACCCAACCTCAAAACATCTTGTCGTTGCTTCCAAAAACAAACCAATAACCATCAAAAATCTTGACAATTTCATCACCATTCGGAGGGAGAGGTTTGGCATTTAGTTACTGTTTTTTGAATACCGAACAATCAAAGGGCAGAGAAAGTTTTTTTGAAACAAATTTTTTCAAATTTATATGTGAATAAAATATTTGACGAAACGTTTGTTTGAAATATCAGTGAATATATTTTTTTTGCTAAAATTTGTTTGCTTTATATTCGTTTACTTTGGTGGGGGAGAGAGATTGAAATATTTTAAAGATTTTTGTAAAATACAAAATTTCATGGCCGGACCCACAACCGACATTTGTTAGGTTGTGGCTGTTTTCCCTTGAATATCATACCAAATTTAAATATGAAATAAGTGACAGTTTGGTTATGGCGAATTTTAATAACCTCCTTCAATGATTGTTCCAAAGTAGAGATTCTATATTCTAAAAGACACCACTATTTTATTTCACTTGTTTCTACATGATAGAAAATTGGTACACTTGTGCGCCCCTCACTTTCTATCTACGATACACATTGGCGTGATGACGTGGGTTAATGCTGCTTTCCTTTTATTTGGCAGCGGTAAAGTGAATCATGATTTTTTATCAAATTTCCCAAAAATGCTCCTTTGACGATGTAGTGGTTCCATTGTCAGACAAGTTGATTGTCTTTTCTGAGTCTATGACTACCAGTTTCAGCAATTTCTTTATGGTGTCACAAGTGACACTTGTGTTCACTTTCTACCTCCCTATGATACACTCTGAAAAGTATCCTATTCGTGGTCATTGGGGGTCGATTTATTGTGCTATCAATATCTGGCACCTGACAATATCCAGTGGGATTTTAATTGTCTCTTGTTTGAGTCTATGGCCACCTGAAAACTATAGATTTCCATCGGTTTCATTATGGTCCGTCATGGTCGATTACTTCCACTAACTAAATCTGACACTTAACAATATCCAAAGTTTTCTGAGTCTATGACTACCTAAAAACCAGAAGTTCCTTAAAAGTATCTTCAAGTTTTCTGAGTCCATGGATATAGAGTTCCAGCAGTTTATTTTTGTAGTTCTTCAAGATAAACAATAGAAACACTTGTGTGTACTTACTGTCTCCCTACGATACACTTTGCGATGTATCCTATTCGTGGCTGTTGGGGCAATCGCCCCCAATATACTTTGTGGGTTTTAGTGGTCTTCCTACATAACACTTTAGAGTCTGCCCTCTGACAGTATCTAAAATGCACTCGAAACTTAAAAGACTTAAGGACTTATTTTAACAAAGTGAACTTGTCATGAGATGATACATTATTCCCAATTTTGTACTTTTGAATTCCATTTCCAAATAGCTGCTACGTTTTAGAAACAAACTACTCTTCAAGACAATTTGTGATTCGTTATCTGAAACGGAGGGTATTTCCATAAAGACTGTGTACTGTGTAGAGCAAAATATATGGTAGTTTGAATGAGGACAGTTTTGAACTACGAAGCAGATAAGTCAAAACTTAACACCATCAGTTTTCAATTAGTTATTGAATCCCATTGCAAAATGTAATCGGCCATTGTAAAGATAGAGGGCTTTGTTCACGTATTCTGACCATTTTTTATTAAATAATTTCTTCAAAAGAATAAATTATTTCGACAACAGACCTTCTATGATCTTCTGTTCCTATTTTATTAGTCTAAAATATTTTTTTTACAGTCACACATCCAATAAAAAACTTAAAATATCCCAATTTTTCCCTTAAGCTAGCGAAGTGCACCCAAACATAAAAAACATTGTCATAACCTAAAAAAGAAAACAAAAACCCTCAGTTTCTTCCATAAGCGAATAAACAAATATATTGATGAATAATTGGGTTGGACGCATCATCAAGATATTGAAGTGCATAGTTGGAAGGCTGGTATGTATGAATGGTTCGTTGGCTGAACAGTCATCATCCAGTAACCCAAAAAACAGCTTAAAGGTGTGATGTAAGAGTTTTTTTGCCTCATTCTGTTTAACTAAAAGGTTATGAAGCAGAAGCAATTTCAGTTTTTAGTTTCTCTTTAGTGAAGAGTGAATGCTCGTTTGTTTGTTCCCCTTTTTGTAGCATAAAGTAGTTTATTCAGACAAAACGATTGTATGACACTGTGTGTTGCATACATTAAAATGGGGCAATATCTGAAATAAACCCATTTATAAGTGTGCAAAATTAATCGAATAGAGTTTTTTTATATTTTTCTTTACGTTCAGGTGAAGAGTTAAAGCTTTTACGAATATTAAAGTCATTTTTAAAGTTTCCATAAATTTTGTTAAAATTACAAAAGTCACTAAAGTGGCAAAAATACAGATTTGTATTTTTTCAATAATTGTAGAATTTCTGACAAGGCCATCGCCAAGTTCTGAAAGCCAATAAGCAAGAGATTTTTCGTTAGGCGAAACCCATTTTTTTAATTTTTGTTTTTTGTAAAAATCGGCTGAATAGTTTCGGATATATTAGAAACCCGACTCAAAATCTTGACATATTCATAAAATTAAAAATTCAAATTAAAATAACTCTAAAGAGGAAACATCATACGAAACGGCGTTAAAAAGAATATACCCCACACAACTCCGACCATACCTAAGGAATCGTTACTTTCATAGATATAATTGTGCATTTATCTTCTATCGATATAAACCCAACCAGTAGATCAAAAGTTACAGGTTTATTTTAAAGATTCATAATATAGATTCTGCCCTAATTAGATCAAATTTTTAAGTTTTTCTTTAGACTTAAACAGAATTAGAATTTATATCGTTTACTAATAGAGTTGTCAAGAATAACGCCCTCTATGTGTGATGTATTACTGACCATCCTCAATTTTTTTCTTTTATGGCATCATTCGAATGCTTCTGAAGCCGCAAAAGCCAGGAGGTTTCTTTGATGTTTAATTTTTGGAGGAAACAAGCTGCATTTTAATATTCGAAGCGCTATGCTTTTTTATACACAAGCACTTTAACACCAAAACTATTCACTAAAACTTCCAGTGAAAAGCTTAGAGACTTTTAATGATCTCACCGTTTTAAAAATCATTCAAAAGGTAGCAGAGAAATTTTCTACAAGCTTCGTGGATCGATTTGTTGCTTCACTTAAAACGAGGTATTCTAGTTCACAAGATTATATAGTCTGTTTTATTTGCGCGAATGGTCTTGGTATCAAATCTCCCATGGAATTTCCGAATTATTACTTAGAGTAACTAGGAATTTCAAATTTTACCTCCAAAAAAATATATATATTGTGTATTTCCTAGACTGATAATTAAATTCTAATGTTGTATGACAATTAAAGTTCAGAATAACTGTCCCAATAGAACAACCTAGGAAATACCCCTAATTAACGTGGTGTAGGGAGGATCAACATACAGGGAAACCTGTAACCTAAAATGGACATTTTAGTTAAAATATTCATCTAAAAGCATGGACGAAAATATGTGGATACCTGCACATACTCAGCTATTTTGTTTTGTGATAGTTAAACAGATGTGTTGTTAATCTTGACTCGTATCCATGTGCTACGATTGAATATGGTACACGCTTACAAAATTCAATTGTCTCAAGAACTGAAACTCTCTAACTATTGCGAGAGTCATTAATACTCATCGTGTATAAGATTGAATTCCATTATCAGCAAAATCTTTTGGAAAGAGGAGGTAGAGAGTTACTCGTTTAGATCGGAACACATGCGATCGGGACTAAGTCGAACCAAAAGTTCTTTTGTTAAATTAATCGGGCTTAAAACATTTATACGAATAACAAAATCGTTCATATCCTTATTTGAATTGAGAAAATGTCACAAGAATTTAGCGATTTCATTGTCAAACGAATTTACAGTTTGTTGCACTTGTTGATAGGAAAATTTACAGTAACAATGTTGATAGTAAAGACCTCAACACAATGGTCACATACTTCAATACACTTTGTTAGAAGTTACACTAAAAACGACAAACAATTGCCTTAAATCGAAAATAAGTTTTGAGGCGCAAAGTTGTATAAAACATGGAAAATATTTGAATCAGAGAAATGTTTGCTAAACGCTTCAAATACATTGAGAGAAATTTGTGGCAACTAGAATGGTATAACTTAGGACTTCTTTCCGAGGAACATATAAATGAATTGTATCAGTTTTTAAATAAGATCAGACTAACTGTTCTTAAAAGATCTGAAAGTAGGGAGTAGAACTTGCAATGAGTCCGGGTTCCACGAAAAATCATTTAAATCTAATTGAAAAAAGATTCTTCATTTAAAAACAGACTTTAATATTTTTTCTTATGACTTTGAAAAAGCTTATGTATCATACATTTTGAAATCAAACTCCCTTAAGGGTTTTAAGCTTTAAATTAATGTTTTAGATTTGACCCAACTAAAGTGAATTTGTTTGCTAAAATAAAGTTTTGTTTACCCTACACCACCGTAGGTGTTTGGGGTATAATGCGCCTGTGCTGATGTTTGTAACATACAGAAAAATTGGTTTATCACTTTTAGGATTCAACCCAGAATCACTTTTTCAAATGATTTAATGTAGTCGGCCGTCCGTCTGTCCTGTCCTTGTAAAATACCTCTCGTAGGTCCCATACAAGCCCTCTTGCAAATATCACTTTGAGAGGCATAAATCTCACATTTACGTTCGTCAAATTAAGATAAATATACACTTAATCGATGTATGAAATTCTACGAGGGTCGAAACATTATTTCTTTCACATAAATTTAAGTATCTTAATAAGATACTTCGCACTTAATCATAAATCTGAAATGCATAAATCTTTAAAAAAAATTTTCGTAACTGTTATTTACTACCAACAATATCGTGTAGGGTATTACATAGTTGGCTTTTGCCAACTATAACATTTTTACTTGTTTTATTTTATTTTTAAAATTCTTACAAACTAGTTAAACTCATATGCAAGAATAAATTCTTCTCTTATTTGTTGTAAATATTTCACTTTAAACAAAAGGGAAAAATAAAACTTTAAACAACTTTTATATATTTTTGGTATGTGCTGACGATGATGATGCTTCTTCTTCTTCTTTTTCTGGTAATTGTACCAAAGGATAACAAGAGGACAAATGTTTTTAATTTGTCTTTTAAGTTTTAAGTAAAAATGCCACAACTAAGTAATAGAAATTCTAACATACATTTCATATAACGTCATTTATCTTAAAAAAAGGGAAATATGCATACATATGGAGTGATAGAGTTTAAAAGGATTTAAAGGAATGGAATAAATAAGATGTGAAAATGTAAAGTTTTTTATCTCGGATATCAGTCTATAATTTTTTTACGGCATTTATCTTGCAGCTGTTCGAAACGTAAGCAACTTTTAACATTTCGTATATTTACATTCAGTCTCTTAGGAACCCAATACATTTTTCGAGCATAACTTGTATAAAAATCGTTAGAATAGATGTAGGAATCGCTTTAGACTCTGATTTAAGGCAGTTTGCTAGATCGGGATGCTAAAGAGGTTCTCCATGGCATTGTAGTCCAGGGACTTAGGTGGTGAACACGAGGATTCTGTTAACTAATCCGAGATAATCATTGATGAATGCTCATAGCCTTTTTAGAGCTGAAGCACCCATTGAAGAGGTTTTCTAACTCAACATAGCTTAAGATATTTGTTCGAAATAAAATGGCCCACTTTTGATGGATTATGCCACTACCTTCTTAACTTCTATAAACCTGGGCTCTTTGAAATCAGTTCGAAAACATACCAACACTGACAGCGAATTAAAATATCTTAAGAGGAGCTAATTTGCTTTTTGGACTTATTGAGGTTTTACAATGGAAAGCTTACAAGTGAAAGTGAAATAGTCGGTTAAGGCATAATACATTTAAGAATGACGTTCGAAGAATTTGATTCCATAATTTCTATTTGCATAAAATATACTTATTTAATATATATACGGTTCAAAAGTTACAGATTTTTGACATTTTCGGAAGTGGCGTTATATAAAGCCTTTGTCATTGAAGCTACGGCTATTTGTGTCATCTAAAAATTTAGTATGTAGATTTGGACTAATAAAAATTTCTCTACGCCAATTAAATTAAAATATATTAAAATCTGTGATGTATAAAGCTTAAAGTCCTGTTACTGGAAGAATTTTGTATGGGAGCTACCCGATCAATTGACTTAGTCCTTAGTCTATTAGAAAACACATAACAAATATCATGGCAATATCTCCTAACTAGTTACCTGTAGAGAGTTCAGAACGTTACATGGACGGATTGCCAATTGGCCATACTGTCAAAAGTCGTAAGTTTGGCAGTTTTTGTTGATCGGTATACTTTAAGAAGGAAGTAACATTATTTTTTCTGTGCCATACAAACATTTGCACCAATACATAGTCAAGTAGGCATGATGGGAAAGGGATATTAGGATATTTTTTTAAAATATTAAGTTTTTTGTCAAACAGCAAAACCGACATATAATAATAAAACAAAAAACAAGACATCAATTTTAAAGAATCCCAAACTACTCCTCCGTCCACATAGACACTTAAACTCCTCTAGATTAACTCCAAATACCTCACTTCTTAACATGAGAAAATTTCGTTAACATATCTTAAACGATTCTAAAGTTATAGAATTATTTCCAAAATAATTGATCTGCAGACTCTTTGCGAACTATTTTTTCTTAAGTTAAAGTTGAATGCCGAATATAAGAATATTTTGCCCGATGAAATTCCTGATATTATAACTTAAAAATTGTACTGTATCTGATCGACAATTTGTATCGATATAATCAGTACACATACTGAAGCATTGATCAATATAAGACTAAAGAAATAAACCTTAACCCTTCAATTGATCACTTTTTGGAGAAAAACTTGACTGTTATTCAAATATTCCATATCTCTTCACTGACTTTTTATATGAAAATTTCTGATAGAACCAGGGCGAGAGATACTCTCCATTCAATGAAAATATTGATTATCGAATAACTAAAATATTATAACGTCCCAACTAGTTTCACAAGGTACTGTTTTAATAGAAAAACATAGAACGAAAAGGACCTGGGGAAGAGGTACCCCCCATACTATTTAAATCGTATACAATACTTATGTTTGCCACGCCCTAAATTTTTTTCTTTTTCTGCTAGTTCCTAGTAAAATCTTTTAATTCCTTTTAATATCTGCATCTCTTATGACAAAATCTTCTCATTTGATAGATGGATAAATGGATGAATTGTTGGTTTGTTGAATGACTACATGTTTGGTTGGTTTGATAATATTTAAGTTGACTTTTCTATACAATTAAGACAAACATGACTGCACTTAGTTGTTGTTGTTTTTGCTGCATATACTTACACACGCACAAACATAAATTCTGTCAAAAAAAATCGAGAATATGTTTTCTTTTATGTAAAATGAAACAAAACAGAGAAAAAAAACTATAATATTTATGAAAAACTCATCCAAAAAAATATGACAAATTATTACTTCGATATATCATTATCATCTTCATCATCATCAATATCGTCATCATCAACTTTTATGTTACTTGAGTTGTGGTTTGCAGCAGTTCATACATTTGCTTTTTGTTTATAAAATTTTGAATTGAAGAAAGTTTCGTCGGATCTTTTATTTTATTATTTTTTGAACTCTTCTTATTGTATTTCGAACGCTTTTGTTTTCAAAGATAAACTTTAGTTAACTTATATATAAATTTTATTAAAAACTTTATTAAATAGTTTTCTGAGTTGAGTTTATATTTGTACCCTACACCATCATAGGTGGTGGGGGTATTATGCGCTTGAGCAGATGTTTGTGATGGGCAGAAATAAATAGTCAGAATCACTTTCTGAGTCGATTTAACCATGTCTGTAAGTCCATCCATCCGTACATCCGGCTGGTTGTCCATGTATAGCTTATTTGCAAAGTACTGGTCATAGTTTTGAAATTAAGAACGTACTATTATTTTACCATAAGGACGATGCCTATTAAAATTGATTGTGAACGCTTCATTATTTCATATAGGTCCCATTAAAATGTCCCCCCGAAATGGGTCCATAAAATTCTTAAATATAAAACTATTTTATCCAATTTTTTTAAAAATAAGTCTTATTATATTCTAAAACGATGCGCCAAATTATATGTAGATCAGTTCATTATATGTCAAAAGTCCCATACAACCAACCTTCTAAATGTCACTTTGAAACTCATAAAAAATGTTCAGTCAAATGAAGAGAGTCGGACCATCATTATTCTAACTCCCATATAACCCTCCAGAAAAAAAGACCCATTTAAAACGCATAAATTTCGTATAAATGCTATTGCACAAATAAGAAAAGCAAACTATACGAGGGTCGTTTATAAAGTTTTCGTAGCAATCACTTACAATCAGCAATGTGGTGTAGAGTATTACCCAGTCGGGCTTAACCGACTGTAACATTTTTACTTATTTTCATATGAATGAATGTGTAAATGTGTTTTCAATTATAATATTCAGTCGATAATTGGGGAATCCTAGGGAAATAATTTTTTTGACAAACAAAGTTAAAGAATCGACGAAAAAACGCATGAAAAAAACTTTTAACATAATAAAATAATTTGGGAAAACAGGGAACTTTTAATTTATATTTAACAGGTTACTAGTGATGAAAAAGGGGATAATGAAATATACATGTTAAAAGTATTTGAATGTGGATTCAGCTATGTCGAATCTTCAAGCAAATACGTTATTTTTCTTACATACACACTCAAATATACACTCACAGACGCATACAATATGTAAAAATTCCCTTAAATATAACATGGAACACTTAATGTGTTAAAAAATTAGTTACATTTTTGGCTATAACTTTTTCTACTGCACCGATCTAGATAATTTTTGAAATGGTAATGAAGTACACAGCTTAATGTTATGACATTATTACACTCTAATTTGTCTATTTATAATTGACAATTTTACGAAATTTTAGATATTGCCTGATATCTCAGACTATATCTTTAAATGTAGTGAACCAATTTTGCTGGTTTTAAATTGGAAACTTTTCAGGACCATAACGAATATTCTGGACAAATTTCATTAAGCTCTATCTATTATTGTGTATGTGAGCGTGCCAACTATAAACAGACAGACATAGCTAAATCGAATCAGATTTTGATTTATTGCAAGAATGTAAAAACATAATGGGGTCTGAGATGATTCCTTATCAGCGTTATTCTAGGAATGAAAAAATTGTTATACCCTTTAAAACTTGAGGTGTAAAAGGGATACCATTTCTAATCCGAAATTATATTAGATTTTTATATTTCGTTATTAAGGCTTTCTAGATATTATTTTGAAATTTTTTTTGGATGGGCGATATTAAAAGTGCTCTCCGTAAATTTTGAAGTCTACAATAATGCTTTATACAAATCAAAGCACTACTTATGGCCCAAATTTCATGAGATTTCCTGTATTAGTTGTGGAGGTATGCGATAATATTAATATTTCGTTTGAAAGGTGGATACCCCTCCCCTAGCCTTAAGGGCATATTAGCATTTCAAATTTAATTGAATAATTTTCATGAATTAAATAAGTTTTAATCTTTGATCAAAATTTTCAGTTTTTGAAGGGGGTCTCAGATATCGGTCTATTAAATTTATTTTACTGAACCGATTATCCGGTTTTAACAGGAAACTCTCTATATCAATTGCAAAAACTTAAGCTAAATTTTATTGAACTATGTAAATTATTATGGATGTGAGCGTGCCAACAACAAAAGGGGATATGCTTAATTGACTCAGATTGATGCACGATTTTTTCATGATTATGATTGTGAAGGGTATCAAAATTGCCAATCAGCGAGAAAAACAACTTGCCTCTTACAATTTTTTGATCTTTGGACACGATTGATATAAACGGTAATTCGTAAAAGGCTCTAAAGGCTGTATCGAAAAATTACTTCGTCAAGTACAATAATGACGATTTTATGTAAACTAAACATTCGTTATAATAATTTCAAAAGTCTTTCGGAAGCCTTCAAAGGAGAAGTGTTTGCCAAATTCCCTATGTAACTTCCAAATTATCGAATTATATGGTAATTTGGAGTACGTAAACATATTCCTCGTACTGTAACTCCCAACAACAACAAGAGGACTATACATGTGCGACAAAAGTCTGATAATCTTCTTTCGTTAAAAGAAAATATCTGGCAAAAAGTTGTCGAGTGTTGATAAAAGTCTTCGATGTTCTTATTCAAACTATTCAAAAGTAGTAATTTGGACACAGAAGACAACGAGAAACCTGATCATCAGAAATCTGGGTCGATTTAACTATATGGTCGATTTAACTATATGAATTAGAACCTTTGTTCAGCACAAAATATTAATATATGTATGAAAAACTTGCATCAACAATAAGCGAACTTCCTTTTTAGGATTGGCAAGAATATCGGGTTCTATATGAACTGAAGACCATAGACAGTAAAATACGATTTTTCATGTTGTGAAAAACTTAAAAAATATTTCATTGTATTATACTGATAATGAAAATTGAATAAATTACAAAAACCTAAACACAGAAATTCTCAAGAAAAGTACGGACTCAAATCAAAGCTTAAATCAAATATCGCTGGCACTTATGTAATATCCTATATTCGGTGGTATTAGAAGTATAAATTGTAATATGAACTAGTGACAGACCGAATTCGGTGCTCCCAGTAAACCTTTAACAAAGATAATTAATTCGTTCGAAGAATGTAAGCTACGAACCATCGCAGTTTATTTGAAGCGAAATCCATATGTTGCCGAAAAGACGGGGACATTTTATGAATGAACTACAATGTTTTATAATGTATGGACTCGCAATCGTGGTAGGAGAAAAGTTTATTGTTGGCATTCGCAAAAGGGTTCACTATGTTTTGATAGCAAAATGATTTAAATGTCCTTTTTAAGTTCCATTCAACTAGTTTAAGTAATAACAGTAATATATCTTAACAGATTGGGAGTATTTACAATTAATTTAAAAAAAATGCTTAACAGCATCGGATAGATGTAGACATTACAGTGGCACATCCATACAGTTTTCAGGAAAAGATAATAGAATTTTCTAGATACTATTAGATGACCATTTCTTCACCTCCATGTATATCGTAGGGAAATTACGTTTTACTCTTTATCGCCACTAAATGTATCGTTAAAATATTACCATAAAATAGATAGTAAAGTACTAAGACACAAGGCGTTCAAACGTCTTGTGCCACGTTGTTGAAAGCAAGTTGTATCATAGAAAGACAGTAAGTGTTATGTATCCCGAATATACTATTAAAAGGTAAGAACAAGACTATTTTAAAACGGACTTTACCTTGCTTGTTTGGTAATGTAAACTAATATGTTGCCTTTTTAGACTGCTGGATGAATAGTTCGAGATAGTCACCCAAATACGTGTCCCTCCTATATCCTACGAATATAACAACAAAAGAACAGCCAATTACCGTTATTGTATTGCAAGTAATAAAACAGCATACCATATGCAAGGGCATGTCCATGCTTATTTGGTTCCTTTTTAAACTGCTGTATGACTAGTTCGAAATAGTCAGCAAAAACTATATCCCACTTATATGCTATCAATATCAGAACAAAATAACAGTCAGGTACCGTTACAACATACCACGCCCACAATTTTCAATATTTTGATTTTACATGTTAGGCCACTATCAGTGTCACCGTTAGCACGACCTTAGTCGCAAATTGCGACTATTTCAATTGCATGTGACTTTTTGTGTACTTTTTCAAATTTCCCCTTTTTGTCACCATTTTGAAGTTTGCATTTTTGCCATAGAACTTCATGAAACAGAGCAAATTCATAATTTAAAACATTTCAAAATTGTTAATTTCAGGCAAATTTAACCTGTTGGCGACTTTAGTTCCACAATTCACCTTTTCGGTGCGACTTTATTTTCCAAAATCCCCTTTTTATGCGACTTTTCGAAAAATTCTCAACGGTAACACTGACCACTATAGCTTCAATATGTTTTCTATTGAATGTCATTCAAATTTTATAAATCGTTGCTTACGCAAAAACTTTTGACATAAGAAATGTCACATGTGTCACCGTTTTTGCCAAAATAAATTCATAGAATTTTAAAAAATTCTGAGGAATTTAATTAACATATTTATTAAAAAGTCTTCATTTTTAATTAATTAAACCGGTTTAAATTATTTAAACAAAGGTTAACCAATAATTCAATAACCAACCAGATAAAAAAAATATTCTTAGAATTTTGTTAAAAAGATTTCAAGAAAAACATTTTATAAAATAATAAAAAAAATCATAAAAATTAAAATTTTTGTTAAAAAAAAACGACCTGAAAATAAAATTCTTTAAAAATGAACATTTTTAAGAAAATAAAAAGAAAAGAAGAAGAAGAATAAAAAATGTCAATGTACTTAAGAAATTCTAATTAATATCTCTATAACTTTCTGTATTTATTAAATACACACATACACATACAACTACAACTACACCCTCAAACTGCACATGTGCATAGAATATTAATTTTTCTTAAGTTTTAGATAAATAACAACAACAGCAACAACAATACAAACACTAATAATAATCATGTACATGTTAATGTTGTTGTTGTCTTGATCACCTAACCCAAGAAACATGTTTGGAATTATATAATAAAATGGAATTACGGAAAAAGAATGAACATAAAATACCGCTTTTAATAAAAATTAACATTGACCATAATATTTTTGTTATCACAAAAAAAAAGCAAAAACTCACATGAAAATACAAAAAACAAAACGACGCTAAAGAAAACAATAAATGTAATAAAATAGAGAAAAACTCATTTTCAGTACTATAAAACCATTTGTATCTATATACATTTACAAGCTTTTACACGTTGCGCTTTGCTGCACAAACACTCTTCTCAGTCCAAGATCTCGAAAGAAATTTCAAAAATCACAATCCAAATGACCCAGGCCATGTCCGTTCCAAAATTTGCATTGCAAGTGAGCTACCTCTTCCCTTGATCCTAAACGTCCTACATTTTCTTCAGTAAAACTGTTTGAAGTAAAATTTTGAACTTTCGCTGTTATAGTTGCTTAGATATTCGATATCCCTCCCCCTGGTCCAATCGGTTCTACAGTTTTTGCACTAAAATAGATCCTTAAGAAAGTGATGTTATGGCTCTCTAGATATTTGATAATTATTATTTGCTTTGTTTGGAAGTACCTTTCCCCTTGATCCTACTCGTCCTATATTTTGAACAGTACAACAAATTCTTGAGAAAGTGTTTGGGGTCATATTTGAGAACCTTTGCTGTTAGAGTTCTTTAGACATTCGGTAATCAACATTTTCTTTGTATGGGGGAAACCTCTCCCTATGATCCTATCCGCCCTTCATTCTGTCCAGTAAAACAGTTACTTGAAAACATTTTTTGGGACCAAATTTAAAATCTCTGTGTAGTAGTTTTTAGATATTTAATTATCAATATTTTCTTTATATGGAGTCTATTTCTCCCCTTGATTCTATCCGCTCGAGATTTTGCTAGTAAAATATTTCCATGAAATAGTGGTTGGGTCCAAATTTGAAAACTCTCAGTGTAGAGATTTTTTAGATATTCAAATATCAAAATTTTCCTTGTATGGCGGTTACCTCTCCCCCTGATCCTATCCGTGCTACATTAAGTTCCTTAAAGAAATGACTGAAACAAAATTTGAAAATTCTCGCTGTTATATTACTTTAGACATAAGATAATCATCAATATTTGATTTGTATGGGGGTTACCTCTCCCTGGTCCAATCCAATCCAAATCTTTTATAGTCTATATTACTCCTGAGTATATGAAGATTATTCAATGAAAATTTCAGCAAAATATGCTCATTAGTTTAGCTGTCTATAAGTCCCAAACAAACAGACAAACAAACACAGATTCATTTTTATATATATATAGATACATATATGTATATTATATCTAATACTTGCTCACATAACTAATACGAGATAATTCTCTCTTTTTCTTATTTTTTCTCGTTATTATTTTTAAGTTGTTGTACAACATTTAAACGGATTCCGTGATGTGATGAGATACTTGTTGTAGATCAATTAGCATAATCAGTTACAAAAAAACAATAATAAGTTATCTCATTGATTAAATATAGTGGCTAAAATGAGAATATTGGGTGTATTCCCACTGGGGAAATAAAAAAGGCCAAATCACCCCATTTGTAATCTAAAATGAACTAATGGAATCTGTATAAAATAAAAAGACAAGTAAGAAAGTCAAGCCCTATAATATGCTCCACACATATATGAAAAATTATTGAACGACCCTCGTATAATTTCATTTTCTATTTTTTGCTTAAAAGCTAATAATAATGAATTATTATGTTAACCTTAAAATGATATTTATACCTTTAAAAACGTTTTTTCATGGAGGTTATATATACCTTAAAAGTGATATCAGGATGTGGATCTCGTATGGGAGCTATGAAAGAGAATGGACCGATAAAATTTACCATTTAGTTTAAGCATATTGCAAAATTTATTTTTGTCAAATTTTGTTAAAGTTGTTTCATATTTATAACTTTTATGGTATAAAATCTACCACGAGCCATAATGGATTAATGCCAAATTCCATCAAAATATCTTCAATATTGCCACCCTCAATATGATTCCAAAACAGCTAAGAAGCCATTTTTTGTATCAAATATTTTGGTTTAGGCATTAATTGTTTCAAAATTTATAATAAAATAAAAATAATACAAACATAAAAATATGCTGTTCGAAACTTAAGCAATTTTTAACATTTCATGTGATATCCTCCGTTTCTTTTGAATTCAGAGCATTTCAAACTATACAAATAGCTTCAGACTAATTCTGAGCCTTCGTACTTAGTCTAATCTTCGTGATTCAAATTTGGAGCCTGACAAATTTTAATAGATGCTACTTACGTGCACCAATTAAAATGTTTCTCACTCAACATATTTAGGGCCAACTTGTCTCTCATAAGCTCTACAAAAACAGAATGACGATGAGAAAAACTAAGTTTAAAAAAAAACGAAACACTCGGTTATTATAAAGGAATATATAGCTAAGCAAAATTCGGATGTCTAGTAAAATATCGTTTCGTATTTTTCGACACTAATTTAAAGAAAAAGTAAAAATGCTATATTCGACTGTACCAAATCTTGAATACCCTGCAGGTGAAATGTATGGGAGCTACAACAAAATACCAACATTTTGAATAATTTTGCATACAACTTTTTTTCTTGACCCGTAGCAGATAAAGCTATATATTATGGTTAAATTCAGTCTAAAGCCAGTAACTGTTTGTTGAAATATTAGAAAAAAATATCCAAGGCAACAATGTTTATGGAGTCTTAGATGTCTCCTTCTTGGCGTTGGAATCAGAAAATTCAAATAATTTTTAAAAGATTTTCTATTTTTTTAACTCTACACAATTTTGATGGACTTTGTGGGCAGATCATTCCCTCAAAATCATTCGGATTTAGCTTTTACCCATTCCCGTTAAGATTTCTTAAAAATATGATAAAAATTGCAAAGTTTAGAACAAAAAAATCGTTTATCAAGGAATAATTTTTGCCACCTTTTTGGGAGAGACCTCTAAAAATATATTTTTTCGTAGTTCCATATTAAATAGACTGAAAAAAACAAGAGCAAAGGGTTTAAAAAAAATTTGGCGAATGTATAAATAACCAATCAATGTGGCTAACTTTTGAGAGTTACCGACCATGCCTCTGACAAGATATGGAACTCAACTCGAAACACTTCAACAATAAGACATTTCAAACGGTTCAAAAGTTACAAAGCCATTATACAAAAATGAACTCCTTGTGATATAAGAGTTTTCAATTTTTAAAAATCAATTTATATAAAATTAGGAAATATTTTTTGATAATGGCAACACTGTTTTACGACATACAAACTATATAACAAGACGTGCCCGGTTTATAACAAGTGTTTTAAGGCAACTAAGCCACACATGCGCTTTAATGTGAATAATAAAAATAATACACACGACATAACAACAGACACTCAATCAAGCTACAACAACAAAAAATGAAATAATCTGAAATTAACCGGCTTAAAAATAAACTTTTTGAGTTAATTTTTTTTTCTTTCAATAAAGATTAACAAAAGACTTCACATTAATACTCAAATTGAAAGTGAATTTATATTAAAATTCCTCTCATTAAGAGAGCAAACTAGTAACAAAAGAGAGTATAAAATCATTTAACTCAGAAACTCACTACTGGAAACTCAAGGTGGTTTTAATTTAATTCATAGATAATTTTAAACCTTTTTTTCAGTTTCAAGATTTTCACCTTCTTGCAATTTCTTCAAGTGGAACCACAAACAGTTGACGGTTTTTATTACGACGTTCAAGACGTGGTTTGCGCTTTAAAACTTTCAGCCCAATTTTTTTTTTTTGTAAAAAACAAGACAGATTTATATTTTTAAGAGTGTTCGGAGCCAAACAGCAAAAAAAAACCCACTTGAAATAAGGAAATTCAACTTTTTTCTAAAAGACCAGAAAAATTGTTGAATTTTTCTTTTTATTATTTTCGTTTGTAATAAAAAGAAATTTGGAAAAAAAATATTAAAATAAAATTGAAAAAAAGTTAAATTTTTGGTGAATAAAAAATAAAAATATAAATAGTCATTATGTCAATTAGTATAAAATCAATTATTGCCATTTTACTGGTGGGGTCAATAGTTAATGGTAAGTTTTTTGTCTTTTTTAAATTTATATAAATTAATTCACAATTTTATTAAAATTAAAAAAGAGTGAAAAATATAAAAATTGTTTATTTGATAAAAAAATTTCCGCATTTTTTTCCTTTAAAAAATTTTAAGTGATTTTTTTGTTTAAATATTATTTTTATGAGTTAATGTACACGTTGCAATATTATTTGAAAATATTTTGTAATTCAGTTTTTTTTATATTTTAATATTATTTCCATTTATTTTTATTTGGTTTTATTGGATTTTTACAACACATTTTTTCATCATTGTTGCAATAGTTCAATAATAATAACAATTATGAGCGTAATTGTAGACAAAAAGAGAGAATTAACTAGAATAAAGTTTTTTAAAGCATTAAAAAATAGAATGTTTAAAAAAATTTTAAAAAAATTTATTTTGTAATAAAATAGATCAAGAACTAGATTTAATTGGAACTTTTGAAATAATGATTTAAACAAATTTTAATTAAATGGATTTCGTGTTGAAAATTTTCATAATCTATTTTTTGAAAGGTGATTTGATTTATGCTAAATTGCTAGAACCAAAAAGTTAAAACTTATACACACATAATAAAACCTGAAGTAGAATCAACGTTGAATATAGTTGATTTTAGTCAATGTTAGTTCTTTTTTTTTTAATTTATTTTTAGCAGTAAAATTATAAGGAATAAAATTCCCCAGAAAACAATGTTAAAATTAACATTTTTTATCTTTAAAAATTAATTTAACATTAATGCAATTATAATTTTGCTTCATAAGAAAAACATGTTAAATCAACATTGTTGTGCAATAAATCCATTTCTAAAAAATATTGTATAACTTTATAGATTAATATAGATTAATATCGAAATAGAATAGATCAAATGTAATCGTTATATATATCATGTGTTAGCCTTGATCGTCAGTGTGGTTCTAATGTATCCCCCAATGCATAAAAGCTTTAGCTTTTGCTTAAACCGAACCTTGTGACTGTATAAATTCGAAACGATGAGTTAGAATTATGGTCTTACTACTGTACACCTCAAAAAATCTCAAAATTTCCAAAGTGCCATTTACAAAACCTTCAAAAGTCTTTTTGCTCAAGCGTTCTTGACTTTCATAAAGAAATGTGATATAAAGTTGGTCAAAAAAAAATGTACTTTAAGGTTCGATAACAATTTTATGAAATTAACTTTTCGATTTATCCCCGACATTTTTATAAGGGAGAAATGTGAAACATTGAAGTTGGCAATAACGCTCTATTTTATTCTCTTAACAAAATTTTTATCAGTTTTCCGAAATTCCTATTTACGAGAAAAGGTTTCTTAACAATTTTAACGCCCTGCTAAGCGCTGCAATGAAGAAATATCAAATAAACTTTATTAAAAAATTTTACTTTAAAGTTGAAATATTTCGATCACGTATTTTTTTTTTACGGAGTATATTTTTCTGAATAATGATTTTTATTATCCGATTTTCCCCGAGATTATTATAATAAGGGCGCTTTCAATTGATTAAGTTTACTGTAATTCGAAACCTCATGGAACCTTCAATTCAATTTCGAAAGTTTCGAATTGGTACTAATGCTTTACAACTTTCGTAATAAAATTTCGATCGGTTGTTTGGTCCAATGCAAAACATATCAAAGTTTTCCGAACTCCTCTTTTCGTAACAGGCTTCATCATTCTTAAAGAACAGTGAATACATCTTTAAGTACCGAGTAAATGAAAAGTGAAATAAAGTCGATCAAAAACACCCCCTGATATGTTTTAGTTTGTTTATCAAAATTTCCTTTAATTCCATCTAAATTATTAACCTTTCTGTCTTTGCCTAAAATAATGCCCTTTATGAGTGATGTAATGGTGGGAAACTTTGCTAATTACACATTTCTTATTTTCCGGAGTGAATATATATTGGAACAACATATATGAATACGATTGTAACAAATATCTTTATATAAATTTTAAGGTTATCTGAGATATCGTTCTATAACTTTTTTCCAACAAACGGACATAACTGGTTTATAATAAGATAGATGTAATTAAAGCAAACAATAGGATCAGTTTGAACTAGTAATATTAACGTGATAATGTCCCCTATAGCCAGATTGAACGGTATAGATAAAGGCGACTAAGAACTTTGATTTGTGTAAGTCGAAAGAGTCCCTAAAATATATTCCTGTATTAGCTTGTTGAATTTTGATTTCGATATCTGAAACACTGCTTATTCCTTAGGTTCAAAATTCTATTTTTTATAATTTTATTAAAAATCTTCTTCAGAATCTCTTCCCATAAAGTGGAAATTTCGAGTTGATCTCATAACTCACATGTTCATGGTTCTTTTTATAACATTTTAAACTAATTTTTATCTACGACTTTTATACCCTCCACCACCATAAGTGGGTATATCAACTTTGTCATAATGTATATATTCTTGCAACACATCGAAATCTGAGTCGATTTACCAATGTCCGTCTGTCTGTGGCACGCTTACTTCCACAATAATTGTCAGAGCTCAATTAAATGTGGCCTAAGTATTTGTTATAGTCCTAAGATGGTTTCGTATTTAAAACCAGCAAAATCGGTTTAGTATGTTAAGAGAAATAGACGAAGCTCTTTGCTTTAATTTATAGGTTGTCTCAGATAACCTCTAAATTACAGGTAAGAACTTTAGTAAAAGTTCTATTATAAATCGACAAATTAGAATAAAATTAATAAAAATTAATTTCCACATTATAAAAAAATATGTACCTCAGTATTTTTCCAAAACTGATCAAAATCGGTTCAGTAGAAAGTTAAAGCCAAAATATATTACTAATTTTCTAATTTGTTGAGGTTACTTTGTTATACATAAGAAATACGAGTGTTTGCGAGTGTATATGTTGATTTCCGATTTTGAGAACGTTATATAAAAGTCTTTATAAATTAACCATCAAATCGGAAAATAGATAAGTTTTATAGGAAGTTATATATAAACGCCTTTAGGAAACAATTAGATCTTAATTAATTGAATCTTGATTAAATCAAATATTTAAAAGTTTTTAATGATTCTCGAAAATAGTTTTTGTAATGGAGCTTTTAGAGGTTATGGACCGAGCATCGTATAATTTGAAACATTTATTTTAAATTGATAAAAAATATAGTGTCCTTAAATTTCTATGGTGGTATATGAACCGATCACAACCAATTCCAAATATTAAATTTCTTTACGATATTTTTATAATTATAATTTGCACTTTATTCAATAAGTTGACAGTTTGTCAGTCAGATATTAAGACGTGTAAAAGGTCTCACAGATATTCTTATATCAACAACGAAAGTGTTTCCGATTCGATCGGTATACTACTTCTATATGCTGAAAGCATTTGAAAGTGATGTGCTTCAACTTAGTTCACAAGAATTATTCAATTACAGTCATTGAAAATTATCAATTCTAATTCAAAATATTGAACCATCAAAACCACTGTTTCATAGAAAATGTCAAAAAAATGCAGACGATTTATTTATTTACTTTTTTCTTAAACACTTCAAGAAACAGGCTTGACTATAAATGCACCTTAAGGTTTTTTTCTGTTATTAGAAAAAGGCAACAACAACAAATTGCTATTTATGTCACCACACCTGTGTTTTTTTTTCAATTTTTTCCAACAACAACAACAATTTGTTGTTATTTGTTTGTCTATTTATTCCTATATAAATACTTTTTTATTTGTTTTTTATTTGGTTGCAAATCATAATATAAAATTAAAACTCACAAATGCAACAACAACAAAATAATAATCCATAAAGACAAACAACAAAACAACGAGAAAAAAAGAAGTTTATAAAACTATTTGAGTTGTGGTCTGGTATGACTAGTTTTTTCTTTTTCTTTTTGTTTTTGTCTGTTTCTAATTTCTTTCTTCTCTATTTCAAATGAGCATCGAGTGCATATATAAATAATTTGCATCCTATATTTAGACATATAGATGTACATGTATAAATACAGATATGGCACTTCAAAACTTTAACGCCATCTAAAGCTGGTTTAGCATTAACACCAGCCAACAGCAGCAGCAGCATCAGTAGCTGCGGAGACTATATTCAATCCCGGGTATTTATTAATGCACCAGAAATTTTGAAAACAAAAACAAAATTACAAAAACAACTACAAAAATATATGAGGAATAAAAATGAACGAAACGAATCGTGCCTTTATGTCTGTCATGAATTGAGTAATATTGCATTTATATATATGTAAATATACATATTTACAAAAGTATGAGTATATGGGTGTATAGTGCATATATATATGTGTGTGTGCGTTTATGCTAGAGTGTGATTATACTCTTTTTTTATTGACTTTTGCTCTTATCATTAGTGTATCAGTTTCTATTTTATTTTACAAAAAAATATAGTTTTTTTTCTATTTTTATGACAGTCTATTTGAGTATATGGAATGTCGGTTATAATATGCAGATTATATAGAATATATGCATATAGATATAGGTGTGTGTTTGTTAATAGTTCATATGTATACATATAGGAAAAGAATCTATGAAAATGAGTGTGAATAATATGCAGGAATGTAAAATATTTTATAGTTGTTTTGAACAATTGCAAAATTTTACAAGGTTACAATATGATCGCTTTTGTCATGCTATATTTTTCACATTAATTATATAACTTCATTGATGAAATATTCATGTGAAAGCTTAACTCCTCTATTATCAATTTTTTTAAAAATTACGACAATCGCTTTTATCATTTTAGTGATATTTGTTAAGGGTCATAGGTCAAATTAAAAAAAAAAATTATTGTGATTTTTACCATTATATTTTTAATATTTAAAAAAAAGCTTCTAATGAAAGCTTAACTATTGCGATATCTACTTGTAAGAGTTTTTGAGACTCGTTCAAACAAATTCAGTTTTATTTAGAAAAGGTCAAAGGTCAATCTTTAATTTTTATCATATATAAATAGAATTATTTAAAAAATATCACAGGATAAACTAAATAACAAAAATAAATGAAAAGCAAAGACTTTAAAACAACATAGAAGTTAAAGTCGGTGAAGCCCGAATAATTAATACCTTTCCCCACATTGTTATTTATAAATAGTAGCTCCCAAATAATGACTCTCGTATAAATTAATTTTCTAAGTTATGCTTAAGCGTGCAGTAAATTATTATGATATTAACGTTTATTTAAGATTTATGCACTTTAAACGAATTTTAACTGGGGTCGTTTTACGTGATATAGCAGATATACTGGATCCTCACTGGTACATCAATTTTGTTTTTTTTTTTTTTTGGCCTTAATTTGAACATTCTTCATTGCCAACGTATGTGTGAGATTTAAGCCCTTCAAAGTGATATTAGAGGGTTGTATGGGACCTGTGAGAAATAAGGGACCTTGTTTTAGAATCTTATAGGACCGTATCCTGGTCTTAATTTGTCTTAAGCCGAATTTAAGCTTGAAGAAATAACTCCCCAAATAAGAAGATAAATTCAAATCCAAAAAGGCAAAAGACACTTGATCAGCAGGATCCAAGTCTTCGCTTATTTGAACATTTTTAGCATTTATCATATTTGGAAGATGTTCAATTGTAGTATTTAATGGTGAACTGATGTTGTGGTAATTTCTGTCACACTATCGCAAACAACAAACCGGGTGATCAGCCAAACTAAATTAAAATTTTGCAGAAATTATCCCACAGTTTTGTCAAAGATCTTTATAATTAGTGTGTTAAGCAGACCCGGGAATCAAAAATGTATTTTGACATAAACACACATTTTAATAAAATGTTGCCAAAATACTTACTTGGCTGAATTTGTCAACAATTTTGGCTTATACTTGGACAACCATTTATAATTTTAAATTTTGGTCAGAGGCATCTTTTTTCAATGTCACAACAAAATTTTTATGAAAAGATTTAAAAAATAAGAAAAATGAGGTGGTCAACTTATTCAGGTCATATTTTCCTTCTCGTGGGTACCAGATACTTTTTAGACTTTTCTTTTAAAAGTTTAACTCCTGCTTTAATCATATTAAAAAAGTATATGGCAATTACTTACACCTTTTCAACTTAATTTACTACAGGTCAAAGGTCACTTAAATAAAAATTTTTGTCATCTCTTTTCCGAATTCCTTTTAAACATTCCCATCTCTGTATTTTCGTTATAGTTTCGTCTTTTTTTCATAACTACTTGTCAAGTATGTCAGTGAAGTTATACGGTATACGTATACGTTTTATGAAGTGGCATCTCATTTGTCTCATATGTAATATATTTTTCTTTATTTTTATATATTATTTCGATGTATATTTCGTTTTTTCTTCTTTTTTGTCATATTTTTCTATTCTTTTTTGTAGCTCTTTTGTAAATTCATAATATTTTAATATCTTTTGACATTTTGTCGTAATTTTTTTGACATTAAATATATACGTGTATGTATATGTTTTTTTAATGTCTTTATAAGAGGTAACATTAAGTTAAATAAGCAGTTAGAAAGAAATATTTTTATATTTTGTGGATTCATTTTATCAAATGGGTGGGATTTATAATCATAATTAAGTTTTTTAAAAATGAATTTAAAATGAACAAATTTAAAGGGTCTGAGTTTAATCACTTTTGGAATCCTTGAGGGAAGTGTTGGAAAAAATATATTTTAGAAATATAATTTTAATAAATTGAAAATTTTATTCATACAATGGATACAATTGGACAGGGGTCCACTTGTATCCATTTTATAGAAAACGTAATTAATCGATTCTTGATTTAATTTTATATGTAAATAATTTCAACGCACAGACGGATGGACAGACATTAATAATTACATGTATTGTGAAATTTTAATAGACGGGTGGATTCGTCTATATTTTAAGAATTTTAAGCCTAAAACCCTCTTCCGGAAAAGGATCTTAAATGACAGCTAAAGCAAAATATAGACCGCAGAAATTTTGGCTCATATTTAAGTGTTTTATAAGCTTAAAATCATATATTAGGAAGGGGCCATATATGGGAGTTGGGTTAATTTATGCCCCAGCACAATCTGATTTTTTGGGTTTTGTTTTCATATTGAAATAGATATGACGAATTTCATAAAAGTACGATAAATCTTGTTAAGATCTAAATTTTTGGAAAGTTTTTCTTATGACTATTAAGGTTGGCTGAGATATCGGCCTATAACTTTTTTCCTAGTTAAACAATATTGCCAGCTTTAGGTAGCGAATTTAAGAGGAATATAACAAACATCCAGCACAAATTTTTCTAGATTCACATTAATATTGTGAGCGTGAGAAAGTACGGACAGCAGGCAAACAGATATAGCTAAATCGCTTCAGATTTTGAATTGATACAAGAATATATATTTATACTTAATGAGGTCTTAGATGATAACATTTTGATGTTATGGACAGAATGATAAAGTTGTTAAACCCTCTTCACCACTTATGATGACGGGCGGTAGGAAAGTCATCATTATGCTCCCAGAAAACATCTATAATTGTAGGACCAATTATGAGCATGACAAATAACAGCCAAGGTGGAATTTTGTTCTCATAAATAGTTATCATGATTATTTTTTTTAATTTAAAGATCGAATGATCCTCATTAATTTAAAAAGTACTTATTTGTACGATCATTAACCAAATTTAAATTATATATTTAAAACTATTGCAATTTTTATAATTGTATACATATGGATTAATTCCTTTTTATGATCAATAATGATCATTTGCACTCTTTCGCTCTGACATTCGATGATCGTTAAGTATTAGACTAGAGGTCCTTATTTAATTATCGAAGTGAATTTTTTAAGACAAACAAAAGCATTAAATTCTTTTTAAAATTATGTTGATGATTTCCTATTGATCCTGATCGGCAGCCAGGACCCTATTTTATAAATATTAAGTTTTTAATTTTTAGTAAAAAAACTGTTATTCTTACCATTTTTCCAAACGACGAAGTATTTTAATCTGAAAAAGAAAAAAAAAACAAATTAAAATAATGATATTGATGATCTTAATAACTGATCTCAGATTCATAAATACTTTATATCATCTTTATATAATTCAAATTGTTTATTTATTACCGATCTTATTACAACTACATTCCCTATGGATGGAATCATTGAATCTTCTTTTGAATTTATAGTTTTCTAAACATATCTAATAATCTGATGAATAAATATTGCAAAAATGCATCATATTTTTTTTAAATTTACATCTACAACGAACGCTTTGAGTTATGTAACATTCCCCTGACATTTGAAATCAAATGGGACCCGTTTTAAGTTATTAATTGGATCCTGTCAGCAATGCAATTTTATTTAAGCTTTTAACATATAATTTTTTACCATTACCAAACCCCTTGTCCTTGCTCAAAAATTATCCTCAATTATCCTTAAATAATTTATATCACAAAATAAGCAAACATTTTAATAAAAAATATTAAACCTTTTCCATAATACCTCTCCAAAACATGATGCAATATGATAAATAACCAATTAAAGACCACAAGTGCATCCACTAGTAACATTTACAGACATTTCGGTTTTTTACCTTTAATAATTGTGTCACTAAACAATTTACTAGAGGGGAGAGCAACAACAACATAAATTAATAAACAGAAATAAATGCGGATATTGACAAGTAACAAACAACAATTTTGTTTTTGTAAGTAACCAGTCCAACAACTTATAGCATGGCCATCATCATCATCATCATCAACTTTAAAGTCATCATGACAAATTGTGATTACAAAATCAGTTTAAGCCGCCAATGAAATATAAAATGGAAGAGTTCCTTTAGGGGAAACTTGTTTTGTTTGACCCTCTAGGAAAGATATATTTGATCGCCATTGATATAATTATTAATTTCAATGTGTATAGGGACTACAACTTTTATTTAGTTAGTTTATGATGATATGATATGATCTTGATCAGACGATCACTGTACACTAATTCAATTATAGATCCCCCAATGATTTATATATCAAAATTTTGAAACTAAATTTTTCTATCAAATCTGAAATTATTACTCTGAACTTTTAATAATCAATATACTACGTTTTCTATCATATGAAATTTTTAAAAATTATGATCAAGCAATTGATATTATGAAATATTCCTCCTAATGATTTCCAATTTATGACCTTTAATATAAACTTGACGATTTGTCTATTGATCTTTAATGTAAATGTTATTTATTAGTAATCTTAGTAATTAATAATTATGGTATATCGTCTGATCATAAATCTTAGAAAAAAGATAATGACGATTTAAACTTTAGAGATCATTATCCGAAGAGATGTGGTATATCGTTTCTACGATATTTTATTAATGACATTTATACCTTTTTTCACATCCTGATGATCTTTTCACACAATTCTCTTAGGATCCCATATAATTTTAATTTCATATGATTATAAGTTATGGATATTTTTTAATCGATGATTTGATTAAACGTCGATCGTCAACCAAAATTAAAATAAAATTTTTCAACGATGGATCATTATTTTAATCATTTAATACTTTTAATTAAGACATTTTAATAATATTTTCTGTTCTGATCCTTTGAAATATTTTTGGTGATCTTCAGCCAATAATATGTAATGATCTGAACAATTAGAATCAATTTATAATTTGAATAAAGTCACTGTAGAAATATTTGCTCTCTTGATCTTTTGATTATATTAAAATGATCTTATTTTGATGCTCATTTTGTCTGTGATCTTCAGCTGTAAATATATAATAATCTTATTTCCTAGACAAAATATCGATAATATTTTAAATTGTTTACATTTCTACAGTGATCTACAGTGGGTATCCTGTGATGATCTTGTATTGCTATATTTAATATCGATCCACTTTTAAATATATATAATTTCTTATAGAAAAAGATTGAAAATTTTATATTTCGCTGATAATTTTTTTATAGTTTTCTCTACTGATCCTAAGTTTTTAACAATCAATGATCCTCATTTCCATTTCATTAAAAAGGACACATAATTTTTTCTATTTGATAATCTCTCAAAAACAAATTTCATAATTAATTTGTTATAAAATTTGCCAATAAGACTTAACGGATTTTGTAAGATCCCATTATTATTGCCTCATTGAACAAATGAAATAAATCAAATTAAAGTTTTTAATCAAAAATACCATTAAAGCTTCACTTCATGGTCAATGTCTAAAAAGAAATTTTTGCACAACTAAAAAAAGCTAACAAAAAATAAAATCCCCCAAAAAATTGACAGCTTAAAATAAATATAAAATATTGGCTTTTTTTGAAAAATAAACAGATTTATGCAATCATCGAGTAAATAATAAATTCCACATGTTCAAAAAAGAGTGTTGCGTTGTTTTGGACGTAAAAGTGTTATTGCATTTTTATACCCTCCACCATCACAAGTGGTGAAGAGAGTGTATTAATTTTTGTTATCCGTACGTAACGCTAAGAAAAAATCAATTCAGACCCTATAACGTATATATACTCTTGCAGCAAATTAAAATCTGAATCGATCTGTCTGTCTGTCCGGCACGTTCATATCCATAATATCAAGATCTTTCGTAAAATTATAAATCGATTAATTGGAATGATTTTTCTGTCATAATATGAAGTTATATGTATCTCTTTGCCATTCCAGAAATTATCAAAATCTTTTCAGTGGAAAAAATTTTATAGCTAAAAATACAACTTATTTTATAACTTATTAAATGTTCTTGTGTTATATTTAAGAAAAACTTTTATATACAGTATACATTTAAGGGTGCATGTATTAGTGTATATATAACGTATTTACTTCTAACGCATTTATGGTGGAGGGTATTGAAGATTCGATACAGCCTAATAAAGCATTCTTACCAGTTTCATTTATTTTATTTTTTTTTTTTTTGAATTTTTCTCTCTTTTTCTGTGAAATCACAACGATTCAAGCTGTGAGATCTATGTGAGATTATTTATTTATTGTTAAACAAATATGGACAGAAACTGGTTAATATACTATTTTATTTAATTTTTGTTATTTTTTCTTCATTTATTATTAAACTTGTTTTGTGGTTTAAACCACTTTCTTTATCATGGTTTTTGGGGAGTTGATGGCTTTTATGGATTTTTTTTTGTTTAAGAGTTTTTAAATATAAAAATATTTATTGTTATCAATGAGAGATGATGTTGAAGAGAAGCTGATGATCATAATATGGGATTAAAAATTCCACTTTTATTTTCTTCTTTTTTAAATTTATTGTATATTAAAAAAAATATTACGTTACACTTTATTAATTTTAATCAAAAATGATTATGTAAAGAAATTTAAATATTACAACAGAAAAAAAATTTATTTAAAACAAAAATATATGAAATGACATGACATTGATTCCATCATTTAAAAGATTGCCCTCGTATAATTATAAAGGAGTGTTTTTAATTTAAGTTATCAAAATTTGTTAAACCAACATCAATCTAATTGAAATTGCCTAATTATTTCTTCAAGTGTTAACAATTAGTTTTGCTACATTTAAATAACCTAATTTCATCAATTTGATTATTACAATTTAATTAAACAATTAATTGTTTATTTATTCATTTTCCCATAAATGTGTGTTATTTAGACATTTATAATGAAAGTAAGAAGTAAGAAAAAAATCTATTAAATTTAAATATTTAATTTGTATTGTTTTGTTTGTTTATTGAAATTGATAAATAAAATTATAAAATTTTTATTATTGTTAATATTTGCAAAACCTATTTATTTTAATAAATATTAATTTTGCTGTACATATAAATAAATAATACTAGGGAGCAGAATCAAACAATTTTTTGCTAAAATTTTGAATTACCACAAGAACAACTAAAAATATCATGAATTAGTACCAACAATTTTTTAATAAAATGTCAATCTCTTATACTCACTTAATGATCTACGATCAAAGAAAATTTTTCAATGCTGATCGTTTAGTTTTAATTAAAACATTTATCTGTAATATTATCTAATATCACAGATCGTCTGATCGTATATCTCATGAGTTCGGCTTGTCAAAATTTCAGACTACACAAGAATTACAAAATCACAAAAATATCTTGAACTGTGTTTAATCATACACCATAAGTCTGGTTACCACATTTTTTCAATAAAATTCCAAATCTCTTATACTCTCTATACTCATTGATCATAAACCCCGAACAAAATTATTAACTTTATCATTTTTAATAATTTTTCAGTACCGATATCTAAGTAAAAATTTATAAGATTATCTCTTTCAATTTATTCATACATCCTTATATTTATCTCTGATCGTCTGATTTAAGATCACCTGAGATCGGTTTGTCAAAGTTTCAAACAACCACAAGAATCATTAAAAATCACAAAAATATATTCAGTTATGATTATGTAATGATCACACGTAATGACGATTTGTTTAACAAAATTCTAAATCTCTTATATTCGTCCATGATATTGATCATAGATCTTAAAAATTAATGATCTTGATCAATCATTACTAAACTCTTTATTAAATATTGATTTTATATTCTTAACTTTATATTTTATCGCTATATGATCATGTTACTGACAATGTTTTTATTAAATTCCAATTAAAAAAATTAAATATTTATAAAAAATACTGATCTTTAAGTCTTGTTTTATAACATTTATCTCCAACTTCCATCTCCTTCGTAATTTCTTATATTTATCACTTATGATCGTCTTATTATAGACCTCAAATGTTATGATCTTCATCATTCATTAAAATATTTTAAATGCTCTTCGATCAAATTTCATACAATTTTCCATTTGCCTTAGCTTTTGATCTTCAGTCTTCAGTAAAATTTGTCAAGTTAAATTCTCTTATCATAACACCATTGATCGGTGATCAGAAAAGCTTTGCAATTTGTGGTTATCTTTGTTATTGGCGGTTATGTGAGGGTTGAGGAAAATTATGGAAATAACCTCGAGTAATTTGTTATGGTGTTTTTTTAGATCCACACATTACTAAGATGCAATATATTAAATACTTAAGACTGTACTATAAATATAGATCACTTTCTTCAAGGATTCCACAATATCCGTCTGTCCGCCTACTGATTAACGACATAAAGTTAAACGTATTTCAAAGGTTTATAAAAAACTCTATAGAATTATTTCGATTGACTATACCTCCAATATTATAGGTTAAGAAAGTGCTTTACATATGTACCGATATCCTTAATATAAAATTAATTAGAATTTGTATCGGAACCGTATATACAACGTATGTCCAGCCGTCAGTCTGGCTCTTCGTAAAAAAATTTACTTCAAATAATAAGATTTTGTAGAGCCTGTATACTCCTCCATTAAGCTATTTTTCTTAACTGTTTAATCAACATCACATATATCTGGAAAACTGAATATTTGTAGGAATATTTCCAAAGTAAAGAGATCAGATCGACATAATTCTGATAAAAGCAATATGAAAACTTTAAAATAATATAAATTATGGACGGTCAAACATTGAGTAATTCGATTTTCGGCATTTTTTTGGACCTGCCTTATAAACTTTATTGTATAAATTTTATAAAACAACAACTGTTTAAAGCACATTTATTTTTTCAACTATTTTTATTTCCAACCCACTGTGCCCTATGAACCAACATACCAACAAACTTTTGCATAACATTTATACATTAATGAATTATAAATTTTGATTAAATAAAAAATGTAAATAAGCTATTTTCATCAGTTATTTTTTCTTTTTAACATTAAATTAAAAAAATAATAATAAAAATAAAAAATAAAATATTTATTTTTACAAATAAAAAGCGTTTTTTTTTTTGTAGCACGTTTTAAAAATATAAATTAATATCAGTTCATATGTTGATATATATATGATTAACGGTAAAATTGAAAAAAATATTGCAGAAATTTATATAGAAAAAATCGTATTTAGTCTACACACATACATGTGCAAATAAATATTTTATAGTGTAATTGAGAATTTTTTTGCAAAGGAAAATTTACCAAATTTTATGGCCAAAAAACTGTTATGACAAATACAAAATGAGAACCAATATTAATATCCTGATCAAAAAACAAAGATTTTTAATATTTGCAAAGGCAAGAAATGGGGGGGGGAGAAATATTTAAGTGAATTTGAAATAATATTGTAGGCTGGAAATTTAATTCAAGAGGAAAATGAAAATGTTTAAAAAATATGAAATTCAATGAAATAATTTGATTAAAAAAATAATATTAAAAACAAATTGAAAATTATGGCCATCAATATCTAATGATCTTAAGTAATTTTTTTATATTGTCTGTAGATCGGAAAAGATCTATAGAAATAAATCTAGTAGTTTTGAAACAATTTGTGATTAATAGTAAATAACTAATTTTAAACGATCATGATGTTCAAAACTATCTAGTGATCTTAAGCTGTACTAAATAACTTTTTAAATATTTCTAATAATTTAATGAACTTAAATGATCTTCAATAATATAATTTATATAATTAAAAGGATTAAAATACTATAAAATAATATGTTATCTTTACGTTAACCAGTTTGATTAAAGTTGAAAATATTTAAAATTAAGTAATTTTGTTAAAATGTTCACTCATGATCATTTTTGGAAAGATCTACAAAGTTGGATTGTTTTGTGATCAACAATAACGATCCCATCTCGATCTCTATAATCATTTAATAAAACCTAATAATACTTGAAATCATGTTAGAAATTTAACACGATCATCAGAGAGAATCTCATTTTATCGTTTCTTTCGTTATCATCAACAGGAGAATAATTATTATTAAGTGATCTTAAATTAATGATCATGATTTCCACTTCAATATTTCAAAGTATTTTATTTGAATATTCCATAGTTAGAGATTTTTAAGACTTGTCTGGCGTTATTAGCGACCCTTTTTGTTCACAAAAGCTTTTTAGTTTCTTTAGGGAAATTCTTTTAAAGATTAGCATTATTTCTATTCCCGATTGTCCCTCATTATCTATTAAATTCTAAAGCGATCATTAATAATCTTGATAGCATGTGATCAAAGTGGTACATATAATAATTTGGGTCTACTGATGAAGCCTATTGAAATTGTTGATTATCGGTTCAATATTCTTTAAAAGCCCCATATAAATGTTAGACACCCTAACAACCCAGAATGGAGTTTTTAGCCCATTAAATTCCTAAATATCAAACGATTTTAACGAAAATTTAGCGCAAATACATTTTGTAATATTCTTAAACAATGGTCCATTATTTCCTATAGCATTCATAAATCCTACATTTTGTTAAATCACTTTAAAGTTATATATAATACCAACGTATATATGTCATATACATGTTGGTATTATAATCATGCCTGGTTAAAATAAGATAAATATAAACGGGAATTTATGTTCAAAATATTACGAGTGACAGCTCAAAATATCCCACTAAATCTCTGAATAAAAAGCTTTTAAAAAGAATAAATCACACAAATGTTAGTATCATCTTCATGTATTAAACTCTTTAGTTGAAATTCGAAAATCGAAATTTTACGAGGGTTGTTACACAATAATTCGTATCAATAACTTACAATGTGGTTTTTGTCGGGCTTGATCGACTATAACTTTCTTTCTTGTGTTTGTTTCGAGAAATAAAATCAAAAAACTTGATTTTAGAAAGTCCAATTTTATACTGTTTTATAATAAAATCTTAATAAGTTCAGAAATTATGAGGAATTTCACCAAAATGCCTAAAAATTAATATCAATCATACGTTACCAGTGAAAAATTATTTTCTTTAAAAAATTTCAGTTCAAAAAAAATGTATAAACTTGAATTTTATAATTAGAATTTTATTTTGAAAAAAATGTATTACTAATTTTTACTAATATTAAATATATAAACTTTTAGAGTTTAAAATATTTAAAATTTATAACTTAAAATCTCAGATCTTGTGCCATTTTTTCTTATACATTCAAAATTGTTGAAACACAGAATATTGCTATTTATAAACTAAATTTTAAAGCTTCCAAACAAATTTTAAAAATTGTACTAACGTATTATGTTCGGGAGTTATTAATGATTTTTATAAATCATCCTCTAATTGATATCGATCATACGTCACCAGTTCGAAAAATAGTTTTTTTTAATATTTATTAAAATAGTATATCTCTTTTAAAAAATATGATGGCTATAAAAAGTTAAATATCATTTTAATTAAAGTTCTATTTGAAAACCTGGTTTTCCAATTTTCCAATCTCATGATTAGAAACTCAAAGGATCTGAAGTTTTTGTTATTTTTTAATGTTAAACCATTTTATTTACTCTTAAACATTAAAATAAAATTTTAACAAAATGATTTTAAAATTGATTTTACATTTATCCTGTGACAGCATTAACCTACAAAACAAGGACGAAAAAAAATCGGAAAATATTTCATTTTAAATTATAAACTTTTTAAATAAACAAACAAATATAAATAAATTTATTTATATATTAAAAAAAATGTTTTTAAAATTTAATTTTTCTTGTTGTTTTTGCCTTTTCACTTTAATAAACTCTCTACTCGATACGATACTTTTACACAATATAAATTGTATATTGATACTTTATTTACACTTTGTACGCGATTTTATATATATTTTATACATATTTATACCCTACACCATCTTAGATGGTTAGGATTTTATGCGTTTCAGCTGATGTTTGTAACATTCAGAAAACTGGCGTTGCACCCACCTCTACGTATACCTTTCAACTCAGAATCACTTTCTTAGTGGATTTAACGATGTCTGTCTGTCCAACCGGCTGTTAGGCTGACCCCCATGTAAACATTGTGAACACTCTACGAGTTTTAATTTTTGAGTTATCTTAATGAAATTTTGCGCATATTATCGAAATTGAGCAAGTTCGGTTTAATACTCAGGTACCTCCTATAGAAACGACTTCTAGGAATGAGGTTTTAAGCTCAGAAAAGTCCTTACAGGTCCCGTACAGGCTTCTTCAAAATATCACTTTTTAGGACATAATTTGCACGCTTAAGAAAATGTAATTATACGATGGTCGTTCATTAACTTTTCATAACTCTCATTTGTAACCAACATTGTGGTGTTGGGTATTATATAATCGGGATTGACCCGATTTTTTAAATATCGTCAAATATATATATGTATATACTTTTTAATAACAATATTTTGTTGTTGTTATAGTATTAATTTATAGTTATTGTTGTTATAGTGTTGCTGTTGTTTACCATTCACAGTTAATTTTGGAAAAATAGAGAAGATTTTAACAGTAAAAACAGCGAAAATAAAAAACAAGACAAAAATAATAAAATAAACCAGGAATATAAAATTAAAACAACCTTTATTTGGCGGGAACAAAAAAAAAGGACATTATTGGGTAGACAAAAAAATTATATGTTGTGGTAAAGTGTAAAATGATATACAGGATAATTTTTTGTTGTTAGTTTTCATGGTAAAAAACAGAAAACAGTGGAATGTAGTAAAAATGGACTAATAAAAATCAGAGATCTTTTTCTCTATCAACAAATTTAAATAATATTAAAGATCAAGCGATAATATATACGTTAAGGCAATGTTAAAATCTGAACCGATTTAATATAATCTGTAAATGCAAACGAATAGTCTTAATTCCATAAAGCCTCAATTTTTAATCTATAAATAAGTACATGGTTTAACATCATATACACTGGTGCATTTTCTTATAAACGCACATAATTTTTTTAAAGAATCAAAAAAATTAAACAAGAAAATATTTAGGGGGCAAATAATATTTCTATTAAATCAACTAAAACTTAATTAAAAAAATTGTTAACCAAAAACTTTATAGAGTTTTATTTCCTAAAAACGCCCTTAAGATTATCAGTTCCTATACATAATTTATAATGCTTGTATGATCGTTTCTTGTGAATTATCTCAAAAAAGAAGATCTCACATTAATTCAACAAATTTTTCAGATTTTGCTTTGTTTTTGGTTTTAGCTCTGTTAAAGTTATTATGCTTTCATTTTCGGCATTATTGTTTCCCATTGTGTTAAAGTCCGGACTGAAAGTTAGCTATACTGTTCGTAAAACTACGCTTTAGACTCCTTTGAACCATGTAACTTAGCCTTATCTTGCTGGGATATGCAATCTTCATAAAAGAGAGTGGAGTATTTTCTTAAAAAATTTTGATATTCATTTTTGTTGGAACATAACAAATGTCAAATTTGCCAACTGAAGCAAATGTTGCTCAAGTCTTAACACTACAACCTTCGAAATCGTTTGATCTCAAATCGTGCCAATAAAATGATTCAGAACAGTCCAAATAATTTTTTTTTCGTCAAAGAAAATTACCTTTTCCCCTACTTGAGAACGCCATAGTTCTGCACTTTCTTAAAGAAATTACGTTTCATACTTGCGACCAAATACTTTAAGCCTCTTTAGTCACGAATAAAATTAAATTAGATCTTTCCTTGATCAAACAGAAAAGTTCCCTGGGACACTAACCGTTACGAAATGTTTCGACTAAATTAGAAAATTTTGCAGTAAAATTGTGATATTGTCATTATTTATAAAAAAACACGAACTTAAAACTGTTTTTTGTAATTTTTTAAAAAATTTCACGACTGCATTTATAAAAATATTCCACTTATAATAGAAACATTTAATCGCATGAATAAAGCAAAAATTAAGACTAAAAAATCAATAAAAAACTGCTAATTTACTTTTGGATGAGAACAACAAACATAAAACAAATAAAGAGAAAAAATTAAATACGTTTATAGGAATATGCATCGGTGTATAACGGTAACTAAGGTAACTTTCGTAACACAGTAGTTATGAAATGACTTTTTGAAAAATAATTTTGTAACTTTTAAACTGTTAAAGATATCTTTATAGTAATTTACATGGATGGAGCTGAGGATTTAGAGAAGTTCTGACACCCATTTGGTCAGAGGAGTTCTCTGTCAACATCCAAAATTTGCCACTTAGAGTTAGATTTGGCTCAAAAATTATGAATTATTAAAAAAATATTTTGAACCACTTTACATCATATGAGCAAATAACTAACTTCGCTGCAAAACTGTTTCATTTGTGGATCAAGAAATCGGTTGTGAGCAGGTTCATTAAATTTCTTCAAAAATCCCATTTTTCGATTTTTCCCTGTTTCTGTGTATTTTATATAACAAAGATTTTAATAAATGATGTTGTTCATTTAAAAATAACAATTTTTATACAATTACATACGCTAATTAAAATTTATTATTTTGTTATAAAAAACACACACACATACACACACACACTCATACATATACAAAAACATATTTTAAAGAAAATTGCTATAAATTGGTAGAAACAAAAATATTGAAAAAAATTATAAATAAATTATATAAAAATTTTATCCGCATTAAAAAAAAGAATTAAAAAAGTGCTCAAAATATAGAAACAATTTGTCAATTAGGAAAATATTTAAACAGAAAAAAAACGCAAAAAATTTAACATGAAATAAATTTAAACAATTTAATTTATTTATTGACAGTTTCCATTACAGATTTAAAAAAAAATTAAATATAAAAAATAAAAAGGGACATTATTCTATTAATCAAAGTAACTGAAAAGGGTGATCTAACCAACATTTTAAATGATCATAAAATTTTTTATCCTGAGTCAGTTTCTTTTTCAAATATTTATCAAATGTTCGCATCATTAACACAAGAAAGATGTTCAATTTTTGTACACAACAGCATATTAACATTGACGATTGTTGTACAACACAAATAAGGAACTTTTTAAGTCCAAATAAAATATATTCCTAGACCAAACCAGCACCGAACATGATTTGTGTATGATCATCTGTCTGTTCGGTCCTCTTGCAGTTATTTACAATGAGCATTTTCCACCGTTAAATAAATATTAAAACAACACACCTTCTTTTATATCAATAGGAGATCGGATCGAAATCTGAAACGATTTATATATGTTCATCGGTCTGTCCATCCGTTCATCTGTCTCTCTGTTTGCTGACACCCTCATCTCTAAACTATTTGGCCAAGTTCAATGATTAATTGAAAAGGTCGAACTTAGCAAAAACTATGCGATTTAGGATTAATATCTTATTTCACATGATCCTTTCAATATTTATTCAAATTTGAACAATTTGAGCAGAGAGATCTTCATTTATAGAACATAATATCAAATTGAAAGTTATGGTACTTTCATAACACCGATAAGGTATAATCTTAGACCCTTTAGAATATATAAAATTTCTATTTGTCCATCCGCCCTTCCTTCTGTCAGTTGTTTTCACTCCCTCTCATCCAAACCATCTCATATAGTTTAATATTATTTGACCACAATGTTTGCTGTTGTCCTGAAGAGTTTTTATTTATTACCAAAAATATTCGGTACAGTATATATAAACTTGTAGACCGATATCTAAGCCAAACTTAAATTTTTGAGAAAAATGTTCAATATATTTGTAATTAAGAGTAAATGGATTTAAGTCCACAACAATTTTTATGATAATGGATCCAGAATGGACAATAAAATTTCCCTTTGAGCATTATTAGACAATACAGAATAATGCCGGTAATAGGGCACGTATGGATTCTATTAATTAAAAGATGGTTCCAGTTTCAATGTACTTGAGATTGCCGAATTTGAAGGGTCACATACTACACCTCTGACCAGATAAGTTCTTGTGACATGAAACCTCAGTTTATATTGTGTGAAATTTTAATTAGATTTCTTTAAAAATTTGAAAGCCACAGAATTATTTCACGAAAAATCTATTTGGACACAGTGTACTTTAAGAGAAAGCTATCCAGACAGATGGACAGACTCTAACTTAAATTATATAACTAATGGAATAGTGAACGAGCTTTTCTTATTTTAACTATTAATCATAAATTTTTTGTTGTCTGAATGACAAAAATTTTAATTACTTAACTTGTTATCTAAAAAAAGCTTAAACTATAAAAAAATTAAAAAATTGCGTCTCCTTACAGACTCCTGTTTCACAACTACATAATTGGATTACAAAAATCCTTTTAATAAGAAAAATATTATGTAAAATATCGAAAAAAACTCCTTATATAATCAATTGCAATTCATTTACAAAATTACAAGAAATCCAAAAGCACAACCCATCAATGAAATTAAAATTAAGAAAGAAAAAAAATAAAAAAATATAACTTCAGAAAGAACTTCCATAAATATTGATAATTTTTGGTCTCCAAACCAAACAAGAAAAAAAATCGCACACATACGATATTTCCAAGAAGTAAAAATAAAAAAATACGAATGCTTTATTTTGGCAAAGCCGAATCTACAACATCCTCTACCCCAAATACGTGTACAGCAAAAACGTAATGTTTCATACCCACTCACACATACACTCACAGACGTATACAATACATAAAAGATTTTCTTAAATATAACAGGAAACACTTAATGAGTCAAAAAATTAGTTATATATTTGGCTATAACTTTTTCTTCTAATGAACCGATTTTGATAATTCTTGGAATGGCAATGAAGTATCTATAGCTTTATTTTATGGCAAAATTCGATTCTAATTTGTCGATTTATAATTGAAAATTTTAAGACAGTTTTTTGCTTGAACTTGGAGGTTCCATTAGATATTGGTCTATATACTAAAACGATTTTGCTGGTTTTAAATATGAAACTTCTCAAACACTTATGTATTGAGCTCTGTCAATTACTGTGGATGTAAGCGTGCCAACAACAACATACAGTCGGACATAGCTAAATCGACTCAGATTTTCATTTGAAATAAGAATATACAAACATTATAGAGTCTGAGATGATTCCTTTTTAGCGTTACACACGAAATGACAAAGTTAATATACTCTCTTCACCACTTACTGTGGTGGAGCGTATAAAAATTCCATAACACTGTAATTGGTTTATCGGAAATTTTTTCACTCCAGATTCATTCATACATTTATGTATATAATTTTAGTGGGTAAATAAATATCGTTATTAAAGAAGAAAACTATGAGACCAAAGTTTAACAATAAACCAGACAAAAAGTAAAACAAATAAGACAAGAAAAAAAAGGAGGAAATATATCCGTTTATTTTTGCCTCAATTTTACGCCAGACCAGCAGGCGATTAAAGCTCATAAAAATGCGATTTTTCGCAGTTTATTTTATTTTGCAACTTATTTTACACCAAAAAATTGCATAAAAATTATAACAGAGATTTTTTTCTCCTTTCGAAAATTTATGTCACTTTTTGTCTTTTTTATATTTCATTTACATTAAAACACTTAATATGAAATAACTTATTCAGGCTGTCGATTGTCGTAGAAAAGCATGAATCACTGGGAAAAAATGTGGCCTAAAATATGTGAAGTTTATTTTTGGTAATTTTTTTCTTTTCTACGTTAAATAAATTGTGCAAACATTCATTAACTGCATGAATATCTGCAATTTTAACCAAACCCTGAGTACACAGACTCATATAAACGATTTATTCAAATTGCCAGCATTTTTGGGCAATAACATTTTCTTTATTTTTGAGGGAAAATACGAATTTTTTGAACCCTTCAAAGGGAGAAAATAAAAGTTGAAAAGTTGGATTTGAAAACATTTTCATTATTTTTGTTCGAGGAGTTTTTTATAGTTCAAACTTATCTGAAGACTTTAAAGCATTAGTAACTTTAATATCAGCTTGATTATTAAATAATAACATAATTACAAATTTGCTTCATTAGAGTATTGAATCAATAAATATCCATTCTCATCAATATATTTTCAAACTTAAAAAAATTACTGACTTTACCAGTTCGGACGTTTTTACAATTTATCAGGACACAATTTTAATAAATTGTTTATACCAAAAAATATATAATTAAGTTGTTATCAAACTCTTAATATTGACAAATTTAATAATAATGTATATTAAATGGAAAGTTACCCGAAATATGAACATCATTGCATGCGAAATGGATTTATGACATAACCTAAATGTATAGACGGACGGAAGGAAGGACTTAGTTAAGCAGAAGTAATAAATAATTTAAATACAATTTTAATGTCAAATAATACTTATTTATGTTATAATTATATCCTTGATATTAAAAGGTTTCATTATTGTGTAAGTTAAACGTGAAATTACCCGAAATGCAAACACCATTGAATTCAAAATTGATTTCTAACATAACTGAAAGCAATAGAGAGACGGAAGGACGGACGTATTTAAACAGAATTAGGGAAAAATTGAAATACAGTTTCAATATCAAATAACAGTCACTTATGTTGTAATTAAATCCTTTATATTCAAGATTTCAATAATTGTTTATATTAAATGTAAAATTACCCGAAATGCGAACACTATTTCATTCAAAAACTTAATTTAGAAGGATAGAAGATCGCAAGAGCGATCACAAGATATAATATCTGCCTGGCAAAATTCATAAATGTTAAAAAGCCGTTTATTCATGATCGATGTTCAAATTTTCCAATTTTAGGAGGTTATCTCAGATATCGGTCTATAAAATGATTTATACTGAACCGATGAACAATACTGAATACTTAGGCCAAATTTTGTTGAGTATTGTCAATTATTGCGGATATGAACGTGCCAATAACAGACAGACGGACATAGTTAAAAATAGACCTTAATTGCCTGGGTATTACAAAAATGCATAGGAATCTAATTCCGTATTTTCGTTAGCATAACCTTTGTCACAGATTCCAATTGGACATATAGAAACTTCAATAACTTCTTTGTGGGATAAGATAAATATCTTGTCCAGTAAAATACCGTACATAAAGTGACTTTTTATAATAACTTACATTCTGTATTGTCCTCTACTCCTTGAAATATGCCTCCTGTTGGCTGGTAGTGCAGATAAATTCTTTATTTCTCACCATAAATATCATTTACTGTACACAAAATATTTTTATATTTAAACTTAATACGAATATTTTTAAAGGGAAAATAAATTAAATTAAGAATTTATTTGTTGACTTAAAATTCGCCTTCAAAATAAATTTTAATAATAATTTTTGCAAAAAAACATGATTTTTTAATTTCAACTTTAATTATGTGTTAAAAATTAGAAAATAAGAAAAAATGTTTAAAAATCATTATAAACTTATGATAATTAGGTTCAATTTCAAATATTTGCATTTAATTATAATATTAAATCGCTTAATATGAAAAAAATTGAAACATATTATGCTTGATTTTAAGGCATCAGAAAAAAGAGGCAGCAAATTAAAGGAATGAAAAGTTGAAATTAAATAAAAATTAAGTAAAAATATTAAAAAATAGATTTAATTAGTTTCACAGAGAAAATAACTGTGTTTTGGTAATCATTTTCGAAAGGCATTATTTTATGGTTATGCCATCACAAAATTGTGTTTGTGTCTTAACCATATTATGATCAATTGAGTGAATGTGTCATGTTTTTATTCATAACATGGTTGTGACACATTTCCTAAATAAAAATGTTTTCTATCTGAATCTAGAAACAATTTAGGGACATAAACACAAGTGGTGATGAATCATATATCATCCCATATGTTACATATATTCCCGCATCGTATCAAAATCCAAGTCGATTGAGCCAAGCTCTTCTGTCGGCCTGTTTAAAAAATTCTCACGATCAAAATAATCCGAATTTAAAAAAAAAAATCTGTTGTTTTCGTTGTATGCAGTCTGCTATTTAAAACCAGCAAAATCAGTCCGGTAAGAAAGAAGATATCTGAGACATTCTCGAAATTCAGATAAAATAACTTTTATCAATTTTTTTGGTAACTAATTGCCAGATTTAAATAATATTTAAATATTTCAAGAATCAGAATTATTCTTAATAATCATTTTTTCACAATAATGATTTAATTCCTTTTCCTTCTTGCCCCCCAATTAATTATTTGTCAGAATTTTTTTAGCTAAACATTTTTTATTTCAAAATAATTCAAAATAATTCACACATGCCTGAATAAATTATCTAATTTTTATTAAATTTCCAAAAAGGAGAAAATATTAAAAAATATTTAATTAACTAATTTATTACATAATATTTCCAAAAAAAAAAAACTTTAAATTAACTATAATGCAATTAATTTTGGACAGATAACAAATTATGAGAAAAAATGTTTCACAAAAATTATTTAAAAAAATTAAACAAACTATAAAAAGAGTAAAATAACACAATTATAAATCAATTATTAATGGCCAAATTACTAATTATTAAAAATGTTCTAAACGAGAAAAGTTTGCATAAAATGAAAAAAAAAAAATAAAAATGTTATATTCGGCGATGCAGAATCTTCATTTCCCTCTACCATAATGCTTAAGAAATAAATACACTATATTTACAAAGTTCTTCCTTTAGTTTAAAGGTTGTCTCAGATATCTGTCTATAGCTTTTAATATGCTCAACCGATTTAGCTGGTTTTAAATAGGAAACTTTTTAACAACAGATGGACAGATAGACGTTCATGACTAAATTGACCCAGATTTTGATTTTTGAATGAATATATAGACACTATGGGGTCTTCTTAGCCCTACACATGGACGGACAAAGTTAGTATACCCTCTTCACCACTTATGTTATAGGGTATAGAAAAAATAATAACGTTATATTCGACTTTGCCGAATCCACAACACGTGTGAAGTAAAACGATATGTTTCTTACATACACACTCACATATACATTCAGAAATGTATATAAATATGCTTTTCTTAAATATAACACAGAAACACTTAATGAGTAATAAAATTACTTATATTTTTAGCTTCAACTTCTTTACTAAACCGATTTTGATACTTTTTGGGATTATAGAAGAGGTTGCCTCGGATATCGGTCTATATATTTTAATATACTGAACCGATTATGCTGGTTTTAAATATAAAATTTCTTAGTACTATAAGAGGTACTCAGGCCAAATTTCATAAAGCTCCGTCAATTTTTGCGGATGTGAGCGCGCCAGGCAGACAAACGGACAGACGGATATAGCTAAATCGAGTTAGATTTTGATTTGATGCAAGAATATAAATATACGTTATGGGATTTGAGATGATTTCTTAGCATTACATACCGAATGATAAAATTTATATATCCTCCTCACCACTTGTGGTATTGGAGGTTATAAAAAGAGGAGGGAAATTTGATATCAAAAAGAGTCAAATTTGTAACAAAAATATTAATTAATTTTAAGTTTTATACAAAACTTTCTTTAAGGTCCTTTTAAGAACTATACTTTTGAGAGAATTGCTTATATTATTAACCATCAATACTTTCTAACTGACCCAATATTTTCTCATTCACTATTCAATCAAAATTTCATAATTTTTTCCTCTTTAATTCATTAAATATTTCATCAATTATTTGTCTACTTAACAATTCGATTTCAAACTGTCATAAACATTTAAATATTAAAACAAATAATTTTTATTAAATTATTTAAATATTTTTTAATCAAAATTAATTTAATCCATCTTTTTTTGTCATGACAAATACAAATAATCAAAATATAATCCTGATTTTTCTATAATTAGAATTTAAATAAATTGTTTAATTTTCTATTTATATAAATTAAATAATTAAATTATCATTTTCGAATATTTGAATTTATTTAAAAATTATTTAACACTTGAGTAGAAGGGGAAAATTCTATTCGAAAACTTTAAATGAATGAAAAAGTTTTTGCATCTTTTTTCACATTTAAAGCCTGGAGGTCATATAACATAAGTTTACATCTTTTTTATGAACAAAATATTATAGTTATAGAAAAATTTTAGTCTTTTCTTGATTTTTTTGCTATAAGAACATATGTAGACTTCTGGTTTTTATTATATCTAATTCTAAAAAGTTAAATACATTTAGCTTTTTTCCAGTAGCAACTAAGTAATAGTCAGAGGTAACTTTTTATAAAAGTATTTTATTTAGATGAGGGAGTGAAAAGTCACTGAGAAAAAAATTGGACACTTGAATTCTAACTAAAACCTGAACTGGACGTACTAGAATCGGAGCAGAAACTGGTTTAGAATCCTAACCCTTTTCTGAAAAGCCATCTGAACTGGAATCTAAACGAGAATCTTAAGCAGAATTTCAACTACAATCTGAGTTCGAATTTAAAACGAAATCTGAATTAGATTCAGAATTAGAATCTTAATTTGAAACTGAACTGGAATCCGGACTACAGGCTGAAGTAGAATCAAAACTAGAATCTGAACTAAAAATCAAACTGGCATATAAACTCTAATCTGAGTTAGAATTTAAAACGGAATTGAATTAGAATCAGAACTAGAATCTGAGTTTGAAACTGAAATGGCATCTGAACTACAGTCTGAAGTAGAATTAAAACTAGAATCTGAACTAAAAATCAAACTGGAATATAAACCTAAAATTGATATACGATCTGAACTAGACTCTGTACTAAAATCTAGACTGAAATGTGAAATAGAATTTGAAGTAAAATCAGAATTAAACAAATTGATATCCGTATTCGTGTCAGAACCAAACTTGGAACCAAAATCAACACCAGATTATGAACTATAATCTAAACTAAAATCTGAAGTACAATTTGACCTAAAAACTTAACTGGAATCCGAACTGAAATCTCAACAACAACAAAATGAAATAGTATAGAAACTGGACTCTGAATTGAAATCTGAACTGAAATCTGAATAGAAACTGAACAAGGATTTAAACTAGAATCGAATATAGAACCAGAGCTATAAACTAAACTTGAATTTGAACTGAAACTACTTTCGAACAATTTTCTGGATTTAAGCTAGAACTGAGATAGAGCTGAATTAGAACTAAACTTGAACTAAACATGAACTGAACTAGAACTGAAGAAGAACTAAACTAGAACTGAATTAGAAGTGAACTTGCACTAAACTCGAACCTGTTTTTCAGTTTTAAAATAGCTAAAATAGAACTAAACTAGAACTGAACTACAACTGAACAGAAATGAAAACTGAACTAGAACTGAAAAAGAACTTAACTAGAACTGAACTTGAACTAGAACTTAACTGAACCAGAACTTAAATATAACTTAAATAGAACTGAATTAGAACTGAACTAGAACTAAATTAGAACTAATCTAAAACTTAAATTGAACTGAACTACAAGTAAACTGCAACTGAACCAGAACTGAACTAGAACTAAACTAGAACTCAACTGTAATTATTGCTTTTAGCAATACATTTTCTCTCAGTGTCTCAGTATTTATTTCTCTTTGTGTGTAATAGCATTTAGTTTTATAGCATAAATGACTAAATAAAATGCAATTTTTTATTTTTTGCTATTCCTTTCTCTGTAAATTGCAACTTGTAGTTAAAAAAGTAACTAATATTCACAATCACAATTACATTCATATTCATATACCTATACATATGTATAAAATCAACTACTATGTACACAACTGTCTGAATAAGTAACTAAATGAATGAATGTAGTTTTAGAAAACAAAAGCAAACAGACTTTAGTTTTTCATATTCTCAAGGCTAAAAAGAAATAAGTTACAAAACACACATACAAAAAAGAATTGGATTCCAAAAACAAAAAGAACTCAATTTTATGAAACATAATTTTTTTTCTAATTCAAAACGCATATACATTCATTGCATAACAGGAAGAAGAAAAAATTATTATTTTCCTTTCCCCCTTTAACACAAACAGGAAATAAAATCTTACTCACACACACACACACACACATGCGAGTTTTGTAATAAAAATGTTAAACTACAACTTTTTCTGTAATAATTTTTTTCTAAGAAAAGTTTTTTTTTTGTTCATATTTTTGTATAATTTCTTTAAATGTTTTTTAAATAAAAGTTGTTGTTAAATAAAAATGTTATTAAGTTGAAGTATTTTTTAATTGTAAAGCAACAAAATTGTTAAACAATTTATATTTTAATTACTTGTACTTGTGTAAAATTATGAATATGAATAATAATATTTTTTAATAATTTTTATTTATTTTTCTTTTAGCCCAAAAAGAAGAATTCCAATGCCCCTCACAAATTGCAAATGGTAATTACGCAGATCCCGTCACTTGTCGTCGTTTTTATCAGGTAAGAATTTTTGAAGAACAATTTTTATTTAATGATTATAAATAAATTGTTCAAGTTATTATTTAATTAATGAAGTATGGAAGTCTTAATTTTTAGGAGTTCTGTGAAAAAAATGAAAAACATGGTAAGGTCCACTTAGAGCTCCGATAATATTTTATATGGCACCTCAATACTTCCACTAAAGGTTTCTTTATATACAGTTCCTTTCCAAGATATATGTCCTTTCACCGATTTCGATAATTTTGTGAATTAAATATATAATAATTAGCCAATTTTAATTATAATACGATTATAATTGCTGCCAAAATTATATATTAAAGATTTTGTATTAATGGGCAAAAGGCGTGTCTTTGCCTTAAATTATCTAATCACTAATATTTTGCTCAATTGTAAAACAAATCGTAGTGCACCCAATTCTATCATTCCACGATAATTCTTCAATAATGAGTCTTTTAAAGTTGAAGAGAGAATTTTTACAGGCTACGGCAGTCCGAATTCATGGATCATAGACACAAAAATGAACACCATCGACTGCTTAACAAAAACACTTTAGCGGTTCACATGATTGATGAACATTCTGAAACAAGGTTATTTTTGTCCCCGTGTTATCTTTTCAAATGTCCTTTAAGCAATATTCTGATTAAAAACGTATAGCAGAGCAGCTTTATAATCTGTAAATCGATGTGATTGTTTCTACATAAACAAATTTATAAACTTTAATTTATTTTAAGAACTTTTTTCTAGGTTTTTCTGTTAAAAAAAAATATTTCTAATTAAAAAGGAGTCATTTTAATTGGATCAAGTTACATCAAAATTTGTAACCTTTAAATTTCTACTTCAAATATCTCGAAAACTACAAAAGTTCGTATCATGACTTAAAGAGAGTTTAAAGAACTTAATAATATTTTTTATTTAATTGAGAGACAAAATTATTACTTATTCAGAAGCAACTTACTCTGTTTGCTTGTCTCTCTGTCAGACGGTCTGTCTGTTGGAAACATTTTCACGCACACACTAATTATCCAATGTGCTACTGTCCTAAACTAATTAAGGAAACTTATTATTTAAAACGCACTTTACATATGTGTGCAATATCAAAAAAGATATATACCAACATCTGTGACAATACGAAAATTCCTCAAAGTATTTCATCATATCAAATGTCTTCAAAATTGAATCAACAATAAAAAAGTTATGGGGACAATAAGTAAAAATTTGATACAACTGAAAACCAAATTTTCTATAGGTCGCCATCTTGATTTCGGTTTAAGAATTAAATGCAAAAGATTTGGTTTCATTGAGGTCATCAAATAACATAGCAACCATATAAATCCCTTTCTAGAATGTCTCTTTAAAGTTATAAAACTATTAAAAATGGATCTTTTGAAATTTAACGAACAAAGTCCATACTTATTTAAAGATCTTCCGGAATAGGATTTTAAGTTAATGATTCTTTGAAATGTACACCGATGATAATAACTAAATATTTAAATTTCATAAAAGGCCCCCTCCCGGAAAGGGAGTCTTAAATGTTGATTATTTCTATAGAAATTCGTCTAAATATTTTCGAATTGTCTTAAATATAAAATATTATTTTTCTAATAAAATCATAATTTTTTAATAACTTATTTATTAATTTTTCATAAATCTAATTCTTGGTCTTTAATTATTTTCTAGTGTGTTGATGGTTTCCCCTATTTAAATCGTTGTCCCTCTGGTCTCTATTTTGATGATGTACAAAAATACTGTACATTCAAAGATGAAGCCAAATGTGGACCTTTAGCAACAAGTAAGTTTTTTTTCTTTAATACAATAAATTTAATTATAAATAAAATCTCACTAAAATAAATAAAAAATACAAAATTAAATATTAAAATAAAATTCATAGGAAAATAATAACAAGAATCATGTTATTATATTTATATATATATAAAATAAACATTTAAAAGAAAATATAAAAAATAAAAAATATATATTTTAATAATACAAAAATCATTATTAGATTTAAGGTTAAACAAACCTTCTTCTTTTCTTTCTATTTATATTCGAAAAGACATAAAAGTAACACACACACACACATACCAACACAGTTACATAAAAAGTATATGGTTAGACCACATAAACCAAATACATACAAAGAAATAGGAAATACTTGTATTTCTTTTTATTTTACAACTACAAACATATAAAATTTATAAAGATGTTTTTTATTTTATTGTATATTAAATACTTAATGCAACAATTCATGTGAAAAGAGTTAGAAAAATAAAGGAAAAGTGAGAGGAAGATAGAAAACGACATTGCAAGTGTGGTAACACTAACATAGAAAAACAAAAAGAGCCAAAGGATAATAAGAAAATATAAAGATATTCATATGATATAAATAATACACAGTAACTAATGGTTAGAAGAAGGTAAAGGTTTCCTGTTTTTGTATTGCAACACACACACACACACTCACACACAGATTGAGGTGAATGTATAAATGTTGTTGCTTGAATAGTTAGAAATTGTTATTAGGGGGGTACAATTTCAAGCATCAGAATAAAATATATAAGAAAGGAAAAGGTATATTTAAATAAGGAAATTTTTTGTATTACAGATTTTTTTCTCTTCTAAAAATTGTTCAGTTTTTAACCTTAAAATGTTACCCTCTTAATGCCTTTTATTTAACTACGATTTAATAAATTTGTTTATAAATAAGAAAACTAATATTGCACTATGGATTTTGCAATTATTAACATAACTGTGCTTAAAAATTGTGTGTACAAAATATTAAAACAATTTCTCTACCAACAATACTTAAATATATGTAATTAGTTATTAAGACGGCTCAAAAAATGTATGAATCTATAAAGGCTCAGGATATCCCATTGCAATTAAATCATATTGGAAAAGTATAAGTCATTGAGGTGTAGAATAAAGACAGAACCAAGACGAAGACGAAAATGTAGACAAATATAATAACTTAGTTAATGCCTGAAAAGGATTTGTTAATAGAGGATGAGGTCCTTACTAAAGAGGTTTTAAAGAACCTCTACTAAAAAACTAGCCCCGGATCCTCAAACAGCTATATGTGCCAGCTAAGTCGAAGGAATCATTCATCATTTCCACAACTTTGACAGAAGTTGTTAAATGGAATTAGTAATTAAAAGTGACCTGAAATGGGACTTGTAACTTTCTGTAGATAAACTTTTGACAGCTATAGCAAAACAAATGATCTTGATTGATCTCATTTCAGTCTTGTCAAAAAAATGTTGATTTGTATTTTGGAATTTTAAGTAGTATTTCTCAAAATACAGGACGATTACAGAAAATTAGACTAAAAAATGTGCTATTCCTCATGTCTGCAACTTCACAGAACAAAACTGGCAACATGGATGCCAAAACTACAGTATCAATTATCTAAATTTGTGTAACTTTGGCAAATTCAGTCTTTACAAAAACATGTTGGCTCTTTGGTCACCTTCGCTATGCATCTTATATCCTGTAAGTTTTAATGATACAGTCAGGAAGCTGATTTAATTTTTGAAATACATAAGAAGCAACGATGCTTTAAAAATGCAAGACAATTACAAGAGGCTTTTCCTCATTTTCACAACTATAACAGAAATTGTTTATTGGATGAACAGCTGTAGCAGAACATGTGATCTTGACAGGTTCCAGTTCAGCTATATCAACCTTCTTAAAAAAACATACTGCCTTTTGTGTACCTTCGTTGTGTCAGTTCAAAGAAAACAAAATCCACGCAACTCCCTAAAGCTGTAATACTCAAGCCAAGAAACTGATCTTTATTTGTACTGATCTTTTGATGCATTGATATGATGTCCATAGAACCATTTTTTACTGCTAATTATTATTCTTAACATATTCAGCAATCTTGTATTGTAGTACATATATCCCTTATGGTCAGAGTACGAAAAATCACTGAGCAAAATTCTTATTTTCAGTTGATCTTCTCTTTAAAAATCGTTGCGAAGATTTCAGCAAATATTCCATATCCATACAAAGGTTGAAAACTAAAACTTAATACGACTTCAAAATATTTATGTGCATTATTCATACTTCTACTCCTTTTACAATCTGATCGAAGAGCGTTAAAAAAGATAAAAATCTTTTCAGAAATCAAATTTAACTCTCTGCAAGATTACATGCAGAGCTAAATCAAAAACAAGATTAGCATAGTTTGTTTGAGGCTTTTATCTTCTATACGCCTTCTTATAATACCTGAGCCCATTTGTCGCACTTATAATGATCATGAACTCACATTTATTAAGCTTCATAGGCATTTTTGGATCGTCAGAATCTGCATTTGGTAAAACATGTTATGATTTGGTGTTAGTGAGCTTTCAATATCAAATCCTTTTAAAAAACGTATCAGTACTGAGTTGAACCTCAAAGGTTTACCATTAGCCCCACTTAGAACCATTTATTCTTCTTCATTTACATTAACATCTATAGTCAAGTCAGCAGAACCAACTTTAACTGGAAAAATTATGTATAAGAATAATGTTCCCACTTTAATGAAATAGGATGTAAATTAGCCTAAATTATGGCATATATTTTTATCACAAAACCTTATGTTGAATGCTATCTGGATGGGCTGACGGATATTGTTTTTAAACTTAACTGTTTCCGAAAATTATCAACAGACTTTAATCTTGGACCAAAATTCATATATCTTCAAATAAGATACATACATAGTTACATCTATTTTGAAACTGAACCAGAGCAACTAAATATAGCATTATTTAAAAAGGTAGATTTACTATTTCCCTGAGTTCGCAATAGGCCCCTTTCTTATATCAAAAAAATAATGGTCAAAATTTAAACATTTACCTCATTGACAAACTTTACATGAATATTTGGAAGGATGGACAGAAGGACGATAATAAATTAATTTAGTGGTAAAATCTAAGACGTTTGTTAATCCTGTGAATGACACGATCACTATAAGTTTTATACCATATTAAAATTATATATATTTCCAAACTATTTATTTAATTTTAGCCCATAGTGCAATTTAAGAAATAAACGGCATTAAAAGACAAATTGAACTGCAGGGCTAACTAATGCATTTTACAAATACTCTTATACAAATATACAAATATAAACTAAAACATAAAAATACATACACACATATATACATACATAAAAGACATATATAAATAAATACATTTGAAATTCATATGAATAAAAGAAAATTCTAACTCATACATTTAGACTAGATCTTAGCAATTTTTAAATACACACATACATATACATACAAACATACTAGCATAAATATGAATTGTAACTGTAGTGGTTATAGATCTAAAGATTCTTATTTTCTTCACACACACATATATATATACATATATTATTGGTTTTGTGTGTGCGCATATGAAAAGCAAAAGGATGTTAGAGATTAGGAAGCAATTTCCAACAAATGTCGCATAATTCATTTATGGGACATGCCTTTAATATGCACAGAAAAATGGAAAAAAAACACAAAATAAACTAAAACTAAAAATGAAACATAACTTAAGAAAAAATAGACAAAAATTGAATGTTAAAATACAAGAGAGTAGAAAATAAAACTAAAACCAACTTTAATATTTCTCTAAAGTAAACGTTATAAAATATCTAAACCAATTTATATTCCATCTACTCCAAAACCTAAAATCCAAGGTAAAACTATGAAAATTTATATTTTTTTATAAAAAAATCTATTTTTTAGATTTTTTATAGAAAAGAAATGAAAGTAGAAATCTTTATCATCATTTAATCCAAACTGTCTATATGCGCTTTCATTTAAGAGAAGAGAAATAAAAGTGTTCAAGCATAAATAAAACAGGAAATAGAGCATATTTTAAACCAACAGACAAAAGCCGGAAGTATATACTAATACAACTACATACACACACACACACTCACATTTATATTTCCACTGTTTTGTTTTATAGGTAAAAGGAGTAAAAGAAGATAGATTTTTTCCAGAATAAAATTTCAAAGATGATTTTTGGTATTCGAAATGAACAAAGAACAAAAATTATTAACAAATCAGCAAAAATGGTAAATGTTTAGAAGAGGAGAGCGATAGGGGAGGAAATATTTTTCTAATAAAAACATGATATTCTGCTGCAGTATTTCAGAAAATTCTGGCAAAAATTATAAAACAAGATTTTTGTTAATACTTAAAGTTTATTTAATAGAGGAAGATTTTTTAAAGGATTTTTTAGCGGAAATGAAAAAAAAACTGAAAATGGAAAAGATTCATCCACAGAATCTTTGCATATAACTCTCTTTTGAACTACAGTTTGACAAAACTGATCTCTAATCTGAGCCAAAGACAGATCTTCATTCTGGAATAAAGACTGAATTAATATATAGACTGACCTTCAAAGTGGACTCTGAACTCATCTACCGTCTGGACTTTAGACTGATGAGATAAGCACTGATCTATAGATTTAAATAGAAAATTAATATACAGTAAAATATAGATTAATCTACATACTGTTGTATGGCCAGAATTATTGACTGATCTGTAGCCTGGACTCTAGATTGATATATATTCTGAACCATAGACTGATTTATAGTCTTGAATGATCTATATTGTAGATCTATATTCTGCAGGCTGTTTTATAGACGGGATCCATAGTCTTGACTTATAGGCTGATATATAATCCGGACTATAGACTGTTCTAGAGTATATAGAATGATCTGTAGTCTAAATTAAAGACTGACCTAAAGTCTAAACAGTATATTTCTCCATTGTGTGAATCTTAGAATAAATTATAGTCTGTAAAGCTCAGACTGATTTATAGTCTGGAATATAGAATGACTTGCAGTCCCAAAAATAAACTGGTCTATGAATTATAAACTATAATACAGTCTGGACTATAAGCTGACGTACAGAAAGATCTTTGGATTATAGCAATATAAATTCTCGACTATAAACTTTTCTAAGGTCTGGACAGTACAGTACAAGTAGATGTTGGCTATAGACTGATCTATATTGTGGACAATAGACTGATCTATAATCTGATCTATTATCTATACTCTATGCTGATCTTAAGTCCTAAATATAGACTGATCTAGATTCTTAATAATTTTCCTTATAGACTGATCTTCACTCTTCAGTACTTACTGATCTAAAACCTGGCCTATAGACCAATCAATAGCTAAACAATGATTTATACCGAAATTTTTAAGATTCTTTTGGTCGCACTTTTCATGTTAAGCATTTTTTATGAAGCAAAATAAACTCTTCTCTTAAATAAAAATATCATCAATCAATTTTACTTCCATTCAATACCACATAGATTTTTTCTTCCGAAAAACCTTCCTTAAATAATTTTCTTAATTCTTTCTCCCAAAAAAAAAAAAAAGACAATATTAACTTGAAGCCAAACATTTGTTACAAAAAACTTTCTTTTAAAAATATACAAACTGAAAAATAACAACAACTATTTTTTAAAAAATATATTTTCCTTATTGCAAAAATGTTCAATAAACCGCAATAGAAGACTTTAATAATTTTTAACGAAGAATATTGTAAAGAAAAACTTTTCCTATAAAAATCCCTATAATTTGTCAAGTTTATAGCATTCAACTGTCACTGAACTGCATTACACTTGCAAAACAAAATGATGAACTATTTGCTGCAGGATGTTTGAAGTAAAAATTTTCTTTAAAGTTAAAATCCATATTAAGAAAGATTTTGTTTGTATGTCTATGTGTAAGTGTGTGCGTAAGTAACTAAATTTAGTTATTTTTTGCCCCCAAAAAAAGTGCAATTTATAAATAAAGTTTTAAGGGAAAAAAGATTATAAAATTTGTTAAAAAAAGAAAAATAAAATAAAATTGAGGTTTACATTCTTCGACGTTTTGAAATTAATTTAAACAAAAAAATGTTTTTCTTTAAAATGTATGAAAGAAATTAGAAAAGTCTTTACTATAGAATGATTTGCTACGGACTTGAGAATGACCTATTTTTGGATTATAGAATACATTTAGTCTGGACTATAGAATTATATGGACTTTAGTTTGATTCATAGTCTGGACTATAGAGTGATTAACAATTTGCTCTACAGAATGAGGTAAAGTCTGTAGTATATAATGATCTACTGTTTGATCTATAGAAAGATCTATAATCTTAACTATAGAATGATCAATAATCTGGGTTATAGAAATGCTCTGAAATATTGAAATTTGTGCAGTCTGGTCTGTAGAAATATCTTTATTTTGAACTATAAAATAATTCATTGTCGAAACAATATAATGATCTATAATCTGGATTAAAGAATGATCTATAGTTTGGACTACAGAAAGGTCTATAGAATGATCTGTTGTCTGCAGAATAGAATGTTATCCATAATATATACTACAAAATGATGTATAATTTGAAATACAGAATTATCTATAATGTGGACTAATGATTGATCTATAAATTTATATTATCTATAAATCTGAATATAGTTTGGTCTATAGTCTCAATTGATATATGCTCCTGACTATATGCTGATTTAATTTATGATCAAGATTACAAACGGACTTGACTTAAGACTATAGTCATATCTGTTGCTGATTAAATGATTTAAATCGAATTTTGGTTTTTATTTGATAATTTACAAAAAAATATTGTTATAGTTTAATCACTAAAGAAGTCTTGAACCTCTTTCATATAAAAACTTCCATTAACTTTGCTCGAACAGGTAGCCCTTCTCTGTTTATTTATATACCACACCTTTTGTGCTCTTCAATTCTCTTTTAACAAGACCCTAATAAGTCTCCACAGGCTTCGGCAGTTTGTAGGATATACTTCTCTTGATACAAATACCGCATTTTTTTTACCTTAGTGACAGGATGACAAGTCATACTAAAAACAAGTGCACACAAATAAATCTGATGAATGGAAACAGACTGTTTCGGAAGCATTCATTGATGTAAATTTTGGTAGTTTTAGAGCCCGTTGAAACAAATGATTGGCTTCTATTGCCGCAATATTGATTGTCATACCAAGAACTTTTTGAGAAATATTGAGTGCTTTTGGGTATTAAATTTTTCTTCAACATTCCCCCGACGATCAGTAACATATAATTTTTACGAGCAGTTGCGAAATCTGCTTTGTTTTTAGTAGCGTTTTAGTTGGGAACTTTTTGAGTCTTGTATGTTTTTAACCCTGATTCTGCTTTTACCTTTCGTACCTAATAGCCCGTGCACTAAACTAACCGGTCGGCTTTTCTACTGGTTGTGTTGGGAGCTTTTTTTAGCTTTATGGACCATTCTTTCTACCTGAACTTGCTTTTCTATCAACAAAAAAATTCTTCCTGCACTGTTGAATGTCATTTGACAACAACTTTTTGTAGAACCAAATTGGATTTTGTTGAAATTATTTATAAATTTTATTGTGCATTTTTCTCTGATGACAGATTTTAATCAAATTAACAATATTTCATAACGATTGATATTAAACTGACACGTTTTACAAAGGTAACTTGATAAATAATAAATCAATTCATACTCGGGTCAAAGTTTTTATAGAAAAGGTGTATTATTATTGGATTTCAGTCCTCAGTTACAGTCTGATCTATAGTCCTGACTAAAGACTTATCTATTGTCCTAATTGATCTATGCTCCTCACTACAGACTAATCCCAGTCTATGATCTAGTATATCCACAGACTTGTTTCAGACTATGCTATAGTCGTATCTCTTGCTGACTGTAGCGCTACTTTTTCCATTTACTTTTTTCTCTAAAACTTTAAAGAAATTTCAATTTATTTTATTTCCCTTAAATAAATCTTATATTTTTATTTACAATTACTTTTTTCCAACTATTGTTTTCTATTCCTTTATTTTCATTTTAAATATTTAACAATTAAGTTTTATCCCGGTGCGCTTTGCTGCACAAAAATCTACTCCGTTCAAAAGGATATCAAAATCATGACATTTTTAAAAAATCATGCAATAAGGATTTGACCAAATTGAAAGATTTTCGTTGTAATAGTTCTTTAGATATGCTGCAATTAAAATAGGTAATGGTGTGGGGTTTACCTCTGCCCTGATTCCATCCGTTTTAGATTTCGTGCAGTAAACAGCTTCTTGAAAAAGTGATTGAGATCAAATTTTAAAGCTTTCGCTATTATAATTCTTTTCGATAATTAAGATTGCCTGCATATGGGGGTACCCCTTCCCTTAATTCTATCCGTCCTCGATTTTTTCCAGTAAAGCAAGTCATTGAGGAAGTTTTTGGGACTGAATTTTAAAACTGCCATTGGTCCTTATGGAATTTTAATTTTGAATACATTGTGATCTGTGAAAATTTCATACAAAATCATACAAAAATTGAAGTCCATATATTATATATACACATCCTATTTCATATATATAGATAGATTTTTGATTGTTAAATTTAAATAGAAATTTTGAATAATAAAAAAAACTATAAAATAAATTTTAATTATTTTTTCAAGAAAACTTTAAAATTTCCAAGAAAAAATACTTTCCATCACAAAAGAATTCCTATTGAGTAAATTTTCTACATTTTTTATAGAAAAAAACTATGAAATTATTTAAAAATTACAAATAAAAAAAAACAAAAGCAACATTAACATTATTTTGTAATATTTACTTTTATTTCGGAAATATTTTTAAACAAAAAACAATTGTTATAAAATATTCTAAGAATTATTAAATATTTACTGCCAGAAATATTCTTTAAAACACACACATATGGAGAAATTTATATAGAGACTAGACATAAGAAGTGAGACCGAAATATTCTTAACATACGTTTATATCTTAATAAAAACGAAACCACAAAACTTACAATATTTATTTGATCGAAATTATTATAACAGTTTACGAACATTCTTTTTATAGTTTTAATCACCAGTACTGAAATTACTATTAGACATCCATTTTGTGCTCTTCAATTCTCCATTAACAAGAATGTAATATCTTTTCAGCCTTAGCTTCGGATAGTTTGGAAGATTTGCCTCTAGTGGAACAAACACCACATTATTATTCTCATTCCACTCAAGGCTTTGTTTACTATAGTGACAGAATGCCAAGTCAGGTCAGCTTTTGTTGTAAATTTTTTCTATTGTAAATTTCGGTATTTGTAGAGCGATCGTAACAAATAATTGGCTTCTTTTGCCGCAGTGGCATTTTGCTTGACATACCTAAAACATTTTGGGGAATTTTTCCTGCTTTTGGATCCTAAACTTTTCTTCAACATTCTCCCGAGCGAAAAATATTCCACAACATACGTTTCTTCATCCATTGACTTCGTGTTCTTTTCTTCGGTCTCTAAATTTTAACAGCATTATTGTAAGGAACTCTAAAATACTTGTATGATTTTATACCCTACACCACAGTAGGTGATTGGGGTATTATATGTTTGTGCTAATGTTTATAACATACAGAAAAAATTTTAAAAAAAGGGGGGTGTAACCTTTAAGTATAGAATCATTTTCTAAGTTGATTTCCATTACTTCTCATTTGTTCCATACAAACTCCCTTCCAAATATCACTTTAAAGGGCATTAATCTCACATATACTTTGGTATTGCAATAATAATTGGTCAAATTAAAACAAATTAAAATCGGTGTGCAAAATTATACGAGGGTCGGTCCATAATTTCTTATAGGTCCCATATAACTTCCAGAAAATTTATTTAAAAAGTCCTAAATTTAACATAAATGTTAGTTTCGCCACTTACGAAAAAATCTAAAACAAAATTAAACGAGGGTCGTTCAAGAATTTTTCGTAACTGTTTTTTATAAACAACATTGTGGTTTAGGGTTTAACAGAGTAGGGCTTGACCGACCATAAAATTTTTACTTGTTAAACATTAAATTTGAATTTTCGTACCAAATAGTAAGAGCACTGAGCTAGCCGATCTGCTTTCCTACACGATGTTGGCTTTAGAAACCTCGTGTGGATCATTCCCTCTACCTGAACCAGTTTTCGATCAACGGAATAGACCTCTCGGTACTGTTTAATAACATTGGAAACTTTGAATGCTTGGCCAACACTTTATGAGATCAAATTAGGTTATGTTATGTTAAAAATATTTAATAATTTTAGTACGCACTTTTTTCTGCTCCCTCATTTTAATCAGATAAAGAATTTATTCATTTCTTTGACATTTAACATAGTAACTGTCATATTTTACAAAGGTAACTCAAATAATACTTGGACTAAAAGTTTTAACGAAAACGTGTGTTTAGAATTGTTAGATCTCACTCCTTAAATACAAAGGAAGTATAAGAAGACTATTATATTTTTAGCATTATTTACAATTTTAGCATAAAGCCAATTAATTTTCTTGAGAATTTTTGGAGCATTTTAATTGTAATAATATTTTTGCTTCTTTGAAGAGAGATCTTATAGTTTCAATTATCTTTAAGCCACATTTCCATATCTTCCCCTTTTCATTTCCATCGAAAATCAAAAATAAACAAAATGTTTAATCCATTTTAAAATTGTTTTGCTGTTTTTATTTGTTAGAATCCAAATAAAAACCAATTTTTTACTCTTTCATCTTGACATTTTACCTCAAATAAAATAGATTGTCAACAAAATTACTATTAAGTGCATGTTGAAATTTTTCTCACACATACACCTACACTTCTGAATATTCTAATACATACATAATATATAGTCAATACCTGTCAACAAAAAGTTTTTGAAAGGAATTTGTGATTTTTTTAATAAGAAAAAAGGGAAGATCTCTATCAGATTGCATAGAAATATCGTCAATATACAATTTTTAATAAAAAATCAAATAAATCAAAATAGAGCTAAATAAAATAGACACTGCACTATAGTTTCGACTATATAATTTATATAAAATAAAGATCAGTGATTCTCTTTTATGCACTACAATATCGTATGTCTTATATGAAATACAAACGGACGAACTCGGCAATATATTGATCTATTTACATACAAATCTCTCAATTTTACACTGATAAGTAGGTTCGATTACGCAGCAGTCTAAACGGTCTTCTATACTCTAATCTACAGAGATAACTATAGATTGATCTATAGTTTCAACTATATATATTATTATCTTCGACATACTGATATTTATTCTAGTTGGTGTATTGATCTACAATCCAGTCTATATAATGATCTACAGTGTCAACATTGATATATAATAATACTAAACGTTGCTTATACATTGATTTCTAATATAACTATACACTGATCTTTTATCTTGACTTTTCACTGATCTATAGTCTCTTATATAGATCGATCTATAGTCGGGTATCTTAATTAATAATTTCCACAATAAACTTATCTTTAGTCTCTGATATATAACGATCTATGATCCCCTTAGTCCAATAAATGTATGTCGCCACTTTACACTGATCTACAGTCAAAATTAAGATGGGTCTTAAGTCTCTTCTAGAGAATAATATTTGAAGCTGACTATGGAAAACTTTGGAAGGCTTCTTAGATCTAAAAAAAAAATATAGTAATGTTTTAGAAAACTGATAAATAAACTGATCATTGGCTTCGACTGTGGACTGATTTGATATAAACTATCTAAACAGTACTCTTGTTTCGACTACAGACTGATCATAAGTTTCCATGATCTGATCTTAATACAGACATACTTTCAGATTTGACAACAAACTGCTCAGACTGTTTTCCAGTTTGACCACAAACAGATCATAATTTTCAAATTCTAGCTGATCTCTAGTTAAGACAAAAGACTGATCTATATTTTCCACTAAAGACTAATCTAATATCAATTACAGACTGATATTTATTTAAAATTACAGAATGTTCTGAAGTCTCGACTACAGACTGCTCTCTATTCCATGTCTACTACGACTGATCTATATTCTTGACTAAAGACTGACCTCAACTGCAGATTATTATTTTGTAACGATTACAGATTGTTCACTGGACTCGACAACATATTGATACTGGTCATGAGTTTCAAATGCAGATTGGTTTATGGTCTCTTTAAAAGACTGACCTCTATTTTGGTATCTGATCTCAAATACAGACTGATCTTATGTTTGTCAAAACAGAGTAATCTCGACTACATGATATCTAATATTGATGTCTGTTGAATCTTTATATCGGACTTCGTGTAAGGAACATTAATATTTATAAACTGACACTCTTTCAGAAAAATTTACCTTATATTTGTATGAAGAAAAAATCTACTTTTTGTTACATACCAATCGTTAGTCTCTGATAACTAATGCAGATTGATTTTTATTCTACTCTTAATACTGATATCTAGTTCACATGATATTTGGATCTCTCAACAACAGATTGATCTCTACTCTAAACTAAAGACATTTTTTTAGTCTCGACTACATCCTCATCTCCAGTTAACTGAATGATCTCTAATATGCAATTTAGACTGATTTTACTTTGCACATAAGACTGATATCTTTGCCACATGATAGTTAGACCTTGATTTGATCTCTAGTCTCGACAACAGATTAGTCTTTATTATGGACTTATTTACCAGAATGATCTCTAATATCAATTCAGATTAATTTTTAGCCGTCACTACCGACTACTGTTAATCCAAAAAATTGTTCGATCTTCCACTTAAGATTACGATCATCTTGAAAATCGTAATCACGGAAAAATTCACCTAAAAGACATCTTAAAAAAATATCTTATAATTCCCTGTTTTAACATCATATAAAATTTAAAACCCTTTTTATTTCTCATAAATAATTTCTGACATTTATTTTGATTTTTATTGCGTTACAATGGAAAAAACCTAAATCAAAAATATAATAAAATAAAACGTATTTTATTGTCTTTCAATAAACAATGAATAAATTACAATTCTTAGAACATATTCTCTGACACACACATACACACACAAACCTATACATGTATCTGAATAAGTACATCACCAACAATAACTGCAAATATTGTCTTAAATTAGTGTCATTAGCATAAATAATCATTTATCACAAAAAGTAATAATAATAAAAATACAATAATAAGAACAAAAGAAAAACTAAACGAAATAATCCTATAAAATATCAAAAAAGGAAATAAAAATCCATTTACACTTACTGTCTAATAAATAAAACTCACACTATTGCAATTGTTGATTTTATACGACTACTCACTCACTCACTTATACTAACAAATAATTTGATTTAATAGAAATCATATGAGAGTAAAGTGTACAAATGTAATAAGAGTATTTCTTAGTTTACACTAGTAATTCCAGGAGAATTCGATTATTGAGTTGAAGAAGACTGACTGAGGGAATGACTGACTGAGTGACTGACTGACTGAAAACATACAGGTGCTATTTACGCATTACATTGAATGACTTTTTGATACTCAAACAGGTAACAATAATAATAGAAGAAATCGGAGTAAGAATAATGTTTAGTTCTATTAAGATCAAAGGGGAATTTCTACACTCATAAAAATTTGTAATTTTATAAAAATATTAATATCGAAATTTATATCTATAAATGTCATAATAATTGCAATACTACAACCATTTCCGGAATGAGACTTTTCCTGATTAAATGTCACGCCCTCTTTGTGATCATAATTACAAATTTCTTTAAGTGTAAATTTTACTTCTAAATGATATTTATCTAAAATTGCAATACAATCAGTTCTAATGTGAGTTTTATAAAGATAAAGAAAATGTTACTAACACCATCGTAAACATACATCATGATATGGGTAGGGTTATACAAGTATATAGTTCATATAAAAAATTAATGTTTTTACAGTAAGATTAAAAAGTGTGAATACAAAACTCTAAATAACTAAAATTTAGAAAAATGTTAATGTTCTAGACATGGCTATAAATGACATCTAATCTCGAAAAAAACTGATCTTTAGCTTAGACCACAGTTTGACCACTCGTCTAGCCAATAGACTGATCTCTAATCATTATGTTTTTATATTATATTATTAAGAGTCCAAATATTTAGTTAATACAACTGACTGGTGTCCAGACTAAATAATAAACTGATCACTAGGCAGATCAATAGACCATCCTAGACGGTAGGTGCAGGCAATATACTAATACTACATAATATATAAGTCTTATATACAGACTAATATCTACTGTCAAATGTTACCCTCAATATATTAATCTCTATGTCTGACTACAGACTGATTAGTAGTTTCGAATATTGATTGATTTCTAGTCTAAACTACAGGTGATCTCTAGTATAGACTAAACACTGAACTTAATTCTAAACCATCTCTAGCCTTGATTACAGACAGCAGAGTTCTTGATTTCTAGAGGTGGCCTTAGGTCTAGACTATTGATGGATCTTAAGTCTAAATTACAGACTAGAGATTATTCTCTACTACTATTTCTAGTGATTGATATAAAGTGCAAAGTGATCTCTTTTCTAGAGTAAAGAGTGAGTCTAGAATAGAGACTAATCTCTGCTACAGATTGAACTTTTTTCTCGGCTACAGATTGGTTTGTTGCCTAGACAACAGAGTAATCTATAGACTAGACTAGACTAGACTAGACTAGACTAAAGAGTAATCTCTAGTCTAGACTAAAGAGTAATCTCTAGTCTAGACTAAAGAGTAATCTCTAGTCTAGACTAAAGAGTAATCTCTAGTCTAGACTAAAGAGTAATCTCTAGTCTAGACTAAAGAGTAATCTCTAGTCTAGACTAAAGAGTAATCTCTAGTCTAGACTAAAGAGTAATCTCTAGTCTAGACTAAAGAGTAATCTCTAGTCTAGACTAAAGAGTAATCTCTAGTCTAGACTAAAGAGTAATCTCTAGTCTAGACTAAAGAGTAATCTCTAGTCTAGACTAAAGAGTAATCTCTAGTCTAGACTAAAGAGTAATCTCTAGTCTAGACTAAAGAGTAATCTCTAGTCTAGACTAAAGAGTAATCTCTAGTCTAGACTAAAGAGTAATCTCTAGTCTAGACTAAAGAGTAATCTCTAGTCTAGACTTAAGAGTAATCTCTAGTCTAGACTAAAGAGTAATCTCTAGTCGAGACTAAAGAGTAATCTCTAGTCTAGACTAAAGAGTAATCTCTAGTCGAGACTAAAGAGTAATCTCTAGTCGAGACTAAAGAGTAATCTCTAGTCTAGACTATATAAAGTGGAAAATAATCTCTAGTGTAGAGTAATATAGAACTGAGACTAGTCACGGGAACAGATTGAATTTTATTCTCGGCTACAGAGTGATCTCTAGTCTAAACTACAGACTGATCTCTAGTCTACACAGCAGACTGTTATCTAGTCTAGACTACAATATGATCTCTTTAGTAAACTCAAGTCTAAACTAAAGAATGATCTTTAGTGTGATCTCTAGACTGATCTCTGGATTCATCTACAGTCTAACCTCAAGTGTCTTCCATTAAATGATATGCAGTTTAGACAATATGTTGATTTCCAACTAATGAATTTTAGTTAAGACTATCATCTAATCTCTATCTATATTATGTAAACTATATCTCTACAATTTCATAAATGTATATCTGTACGTCCATGTCATTGTCTTAAAAATATGTTGTACAATGATACAATTTCGTGCATTATATAATAAAGTGTGTTACACTTTTTTCTCACTCATTGTTATTGTTTTTGTTGTTCACTTAACAGCAATGTGAGACTAAAAGACAAGACTTACAAAAAAGCAACAAACAACAATAATAATAAAATGAAGAAGTTGGTGATGATGATGATGATGTAGAAAAAGAGGGGAACATATTTGATTCAATTGATTGAAATTACTGAAGTATAAAATGCATTTTGATTTTCTTAAAATGTCAACATTCTAACAAAATATATTGACATACATACATATATAAGCAAAGAATAATACAATAACACTAACACATTTACACGTAAACACATGTATTAAACTTAAACGAACTGTTTTCGAGTGTAAAGTCATGTAAATCCTTTTTTTTTTGCAAAATGAAAGACAAGAAGAAAACACAAAAAAAAGAGACAAAAAATATTCGATTAAAAATGAAACATCTTTGTTTATGTAGTTTGATTGTGCCCATTTGGTAACTTCAACTGCTGGGGTGATAATAGAACTCATAAGTGAATCAGGTTTTAAAGGCCTTTTTAACAAATAAGGTTAATGTTTTAAAAAAGTTTATATTTAGGTGCCTTTTGGAAAGAAAACAAAACATTTCCTTTGATGTATAAATAGTATATTGATTTTATAATATTAGAGTGTGTATGTGTGTATTTGTGTTGTAAACTAGTACATGATTTTTGTATTTATTCACTTTAAATAATGATACTTTTAATTCTTAAAAACACATTTGTTTGTGTTATTTATCTTGTTTACTTTTGTGTTTAAGATTCTTTTAAAGTTTAAATTTAAAGTTGACATAAATTTGAAATACAAACCTTTAAAAAAATTATAAAAGTTCCTTTTTACTATAAAATATTATAAAGTTAACATTTCAGACTGCAGACTGAACTCTACTCCAGTTTTTATACTGTATTTTCAGTCACTTCTTCACTGATCTGATTTCTGAAATGATTTCTTGTCTGAAATATAGATCTCTATTCTACACTATAGACAAATTTTGACTGAAGACTGATTTATAACTTTTAGACAGACTGATCTGTAGCTGTTAATAGAGATTGTTCTCCTGTTTCGACTTCATAACCCCGATTACAGAATGACCTTTAGTCTGAACTATAAGCTGATCTCTATTCTTCAATGCAAACTGCTCTAGACTCGACTAAAAACTAATCTCCAGTCTCGACAGCAATCTGAATCTGCTGTCTGTCTAAGATCTATTACAGACTGATATCAAGGGTCGTCTGCAGGCTAACTTCTGGTCTGTACTGTAGACTAATCACTAGTCTCGACTGCAGATTGATCTCTATTTGGGCAAAAATTTATCTCTATCTGGACTATAGTTTATTATAAAGTCTGGACTTCAAGCTTATTTCTTGTCTCGACAACAAACTATCTATTATATACTACAGACTGATATCAGGTTATTACTGCAGACTCCTGGTCTGTACTATTAACTACTGGTCTGTACTATAGACTGATCACTAGTCTCTCCTGCTGAGTAATCTCTAGCCTGGGCTACAAATTGTTTTCTTGTCTGAATTACAGACTTTTAGTCTCGACCGTGGACTTATATTTAGTTTGGGCTAAAAACTGATTTCTAGTTTCAAGTACAGAATTATCTGTTTTCTCGAGTACGGACTGATCTTTAGATCGATTACAAACTTATCTCCAGTCTGTACTACAGATTGATGCCTAATTTAAACTAAATACTGATATTTATTCTTGACTACAGACTGATCTCTAGCCTAAACTACAAAGTGAAATGCTGCTTCAAGTTCAGAATGAACTCTAGTCCAGACAACAGACTGATCTCAAGTCTGGACTATAGATTGATCTCTTGTTCTTTAGTGTCGAATGTAATCCGATCTCAAATCACCAAACTCTTTCAATGATGAATCTATTCGCATGACAAAAAGTGTTTTATTACATAATTTAATCTATTTTGAATTAAAGTTCTAACATAAAATTAAAATTCTTACTTTATTAAAAATCCATTTCCGTTTCCATATTACATTTTTCCATTTCCTGTTAATAATATATTTAACAAATTTTATTATCTATTATATATTATTTCAAAAAATTTGTTTATATTTCCTATTTACTTTTCAGCACCAGCTACAGTAACCGAAGCACCTGCTGATAAAGCACAAAAATGTAATACCGAAGAATGTCAACTGCCATACTGTTTCTGCTCAAAGGATGGTACACAAATTCCCGGTGACTTAGAAGCCGATAAGGTAAACATTTTTTCCTACTCTCTCTAAATACTAACTAATCTTACATTTAAAAAAGAGGGTGCCTTAACTAAAGGAGATGCAATATACATACATTCGGAAGAAATAGTAAATTCTCTTGACACACACTTTTAATGTATGTGTAATGATAATACGAGAGCAATATTTATTTATTTATTTTTTTTTTTACTAAGATTTAGTAGTAACATTGGCAAATAAGTATGCAGGAAAAGAAATATGTGTTATTTTCTCTAAAGAATATTTCTTAAGTCAGAGGGTAGATATTGAACATTGGAGGAGTATAAAGGAATGAGATCATTTATCAGTAAATGATGAGCTAAGGAATCGGACCCAATTTTATGTGGCCTTGAATTTAGCGTTAAATTATAAAATTATTTCATTTAAAGTTCCTTCAAATTCTAAAGTTTTTCAAATCCGAATTTTCATTTGAATCTTTTTGATTTCCTTAAGTTTGCATTCTTTTATTGTTCTATTTATTTTTATTAAAAACTATTGTTAACTTTAATCTAGTGGAACTGTTGTCGCCATATGTATTCCTATATTCTCCTTCCTTTTTTTCATCATTGAAACTATTATCCAATTCTTTGCATTTTTTATTGTATTGATACGCTTTATTTATTTGTTAGTTTTAAGCAAAAATCGTTTGGGAAAGGAAATTTATTTTAGTATTTTTTCATAGTTTTTTTTTGGAAAATACACACATATGAACCAATACAATAAAAGAATATTTAAAATAAAGTTAAAATAAAATACATTTACAAATAATACTTGTACTAAGAATTGTTATCAAAAAAAAATCATTTTAAGAAAAATAAATAAACCAGTTGACCAAAGAGTGGAATTATGGTCCAGACTTTATTCAAGATTATAGTACAGACTATAATATAGTTCAGACTAGAATTAAGTTCAAACTTTAGGTAATTTTATAATGCATGCTAAGCACATGATTACACTACAATCTAGAATACAGACCATAGTCCAGGCAAGAGTGCAGACTATAAATTACAGACTGCAGTTAAAATTATAGTCTAGATTATTCCTCAATGAAGTTAGATTTTTACTACAGAATAAAATCTTAACTATAAACCAAACTATATATTAAGGTTCAGATTACAGGGTAGATTACGGTCCATTTCATATGCAAAATTATAGTTCACACCATAGTCAGGATTTTATTCAAGACGATAAATTTAAACTCTACATTATAATCTCAAGTATCCGCTATATTATTGGTCCTTCTTATAGACCATACTTAAGTTAGAATTATAGCTGAAACTATAGTCAAACTCTATAAATTATGATCCAGACTAATTTCCTTTAGTCAACTATAGACTGTAGTCTATAATTTAGAACAGATTTATAACTAGATTAAAATGCAGAGTGTAGTCTTTATTATAACATTACTATACATTTTATTACAGGCTATAGCCTTGAATGCAATAATGACTCAAGTCCAAAATCATATTTTAATTATAGACTAATCTATAGTCTAATCTAAAATCTAGTCTTACGAAAATTCTGTTTAAAATGAATATTAAAAATGAGATTGTTATGTGTAGTCTTTACTAAAAGTAAACTTAACTCCTCATATAGTCTCCTTCAAAAGTTGCTTATAGTCTCTTCAATAAGCTTGCTTAAAGCATTTTCTATAAGGCAGCTTATTGTCCCTTTTACGAGCATAATTTTGATCTCCTCTATAATTTATCTCCAAAATACCAATTTAGTCAAATTTGAAGTATATTGTCGAAGTAATAATGGTTTATATAGAGTTTAGGTATTTGTCCTATATAAGTCCATCTATACTACTCTGTAAGCAAACTTTAAGTCTATTTTAAAAGTTTAAAGTAACTTCTTCGAATCAAGCTCAATTTTAAAAGCTCTAGTCTCTTCTGTAAATCGGTGTTATAGACTCCTCTCTAAGGTAAACTTATAGTGTTCTCTCTAAGGTGAGTTTATTGGCTCTTCTATTATTTAGTCGGCTTATATATATTTTACATCGATCTTTAAGTCCACCTTACTTACTGTTTTCTCCTTAAGTATCAGTCTCTTAGTATCCTCATAAAGCTATCTTACAGTCCTTTCATTCGCCTCTTTAATCTAGCAAATATTCTTCTTCCAAACTTCCTCTAAGTCTTTGTCAATTGGTTTATTTAAATTGTTCTTTAGTTTCTTGCAAACATGAACCAAACAAAAAAAATGTGCGTTTGCAATTGTGTCATTTTATATCCTGTTAATGCTTGTAGTGACAGGTTTTTCCATGTTGTATTTATATTATTTTCTCTTAATAGTTCTTTGTAAATTTTCTTCTATGAAAATAACTAACTAAATACTATTAAGTTTTACTTTGCTTATTGGACTAAATTGAAAAATATGCTAAATAATGTTAAGAAAAACATTTTTCTTGTGTTAAAAACGACCGGAAATGAAAATGTGAATGTAAAGGTAGCAGGAAAATAAATTAAAAATGAAATAGAAAAAATGCAACTTTAGGGAAGAGGAAAAGAGAAAAATAAATTACAATGAATTTATAACAGCTACTAGAATTATAGCATATTTTGAGGGAAGAAATTCTTTAAAAATTATAATTCAGATTTATTTTTTTATTAATTTGATAAAAAGTTTTAATAATAAATTCAATTTTTATTGGTTTTAATAAAAATAACTTTTATTTAGTTTGATTGAGTTAATAAATTTTTATATTAAATTTTTATTTAATAAAACAATTTTCATGCTAAAAAATACAAATTAATTGATATGAAAACCATAAAAGTTAAATTTTCAATTCACTGACTTTGTAATAATCTCACTCACGTTTAGAGTTGATTATGTTGAGTTAAAACAAATAAGAATGCTTCGTTCAGCTATGCCGAATCCTTAATACCCTTCACTGCAAATGCCCGTGTTTCGTACATACACACGCACATATACACTCACAACGTATACAGTACATACAAGTTTTTCTAAAATACAACACAGGAACGTTTAATAAATCATAAAATCAATTCAGTTTATTTCTACTGAACCGATTTTGATTACTTTAGGAACGGTAATGAAGTACATACAGCTTATTCTTATAGCAATCTTCACTCTAATTTGTCGATTTAATGAATTCTACGATTGAATTCAGAAGTTGCCTAAGATATCGGTCTTTATCTATAAATATAATTAACCGATTTTGCTGATTTCAAATAAGAAATTTTTCCGGACTATAAAAAATATCCAGGAAAAATTTCATTGAGCTCTGTCAATTATTGTGGATGTGAGCGTGCCCAAAAAAGACAGACGAACATAGATAAATCAACTCACTTGATCTGATACAGAGAACATACATAGTGGGATCTTAGATGATTTCTTTTTAGTGTTACACACGGAATAACAATATTAAGCCACCACTTTTGGTGGTGAAGGGTATAAAAACATTAATTTAAAACATTTTGATGTTCATATAACACATGTTTGTTTTATAACAAATATTTATTTTGGAAACACTGAAGTAAAAAGACCACTTGCAAACAAACATACGTATACTTAATATCTCAAAAATTTTAACAACACTCATACACACTGTTGACCCTATGATAGGTCAAGGGATCATTTAGAATATACTGAGCAAACTTTTCTTTCAGTGCATTTGGTATTATCAATAGAACTTGATTTTAAACGCCAATATAGTTCATTTATTTGAACCACCAGTAACCTTCTTTATATACTTAAAAGTTCCTTCGATTACCTCTAATCAATATTTTTTCCTCGCTTTCATTTAAATCCTCGTTTATCAACAAATTCTCCATTGAATATTCACTCACGCATAAAATTTACTTTACAAAATTATCTCTCGCTCTCTCTCTACCTACATTTATTCTCCTCTCATTACAGTCGTTTTCTAATATTTAGTTATATTAATAATGTTTTAAACAGTTTTTAGGCAAAATTATGGTTTTGCAAATTACTTTAATGACAGACATTTAAAAATTAGTACAAATTGTGGTTAAACCATTGGAGGGGAAACGTGCGGTAGACAGCCGTCGTTATTAGAAACAGAAAATATTTTAATATAAATATTTCGAATTTTGTAGGCAACCAAAATTCAAATAAAATTGAATTTAATGCAAAAACTGTTAATGTGTCAAATATATAAGAGATGTGTATTTATTACAGGAAATAAATAGTATATTTTGTACTTAAATAATATAGTGATAAGTGGTTTAATTTAGGAATTAAATAAACAGATCTTAGGAAAGAAATTTGGTAAAAATATACCTTTAAACAATCTCCAACTAGATAAGTCTCAGTTTATAGTCATGACTATAAAATAGTTTATAGTCGTGCCTATAGACTAGTTTATAGTAGTGATTACAGATTAGATTATGGTCGTGACTGTAAACAGGTCCAAGGTCTTGACTATAAACTAGTTTATTGTCGCGACTATATGCTCTTTTATAGTCTTAATAATAAATTAGTTTGTAGTCGAGTCTTAAGACTAGTTAATAGTCGATACTATAAATTAATTTATATTCGGGACTTATTACTTCTTATATTCGTCATTTATATTCGTTACTGTAGACCAGTTTATAATAGTGACTTTAGATTATTTAATAATCTAGTTATCATTCGTGACTATAGTCGTGACTACAGTTTATAGACTGGTGTAAAAAAGAGACTATAGTCTAGTATATAGTAAAGACTATAAAATAGTTTAGAGTCGAGACTACTATATAATTTAATTGTCTGTAGCCGGGAATATATTCGGTTATGTCGGATTTTTATAGACTAAAAATACCGACAATCAATAGTACCCGGGGCACTGACGTTATGTTAATTTAATGAAACTGTTCATCGACGTCCAGTTCTCCTACAACACTAACATAATGTTTACTATATAATCCGGATCCATTTGCATTTCAATTTCACACTCTAAAAGACGTCTTATATTTCCAAAAAATAGACACTTAAACATCACATGTTCCACATCCTCGATCTCAGAACATGGTGAGCAGTGCGGGGTATAGAAATTTTCTTCCTTGTATGGATACTCTTCATGTCCCATATGGTTATTTATTTCCCCATTTTTTTGGCCCGTCTCAGCTTTTATTCCCAATATAATGTGATTTATCTATCATGGGAATTCGGTCATCTATGTTTTCAATTTTCACACAAATTGGCCGTGCTTGTGGTTCAAACTATGGTGCAGCTTACAAGCAAAACTTAAGTCCTTTTCACAATTTTTTAGTACTCTAAATTACAGTTCTCTCTATAAATTATATTACATTACATAGTCATTATTGACCCGTCTGTAGTTTAAATTTTAAATATAAAGTCCACTCTTTAATATAGTCTCATTCACAATATGCTATATTAAAGGGCGTACTATTGATCTACAGTTTTGATTATAATACGGAACAAGACTAGAGTAATGTTCCCAAGACTTGAGAATAGACAAGATAATAGACCAGACTATTAGAGTCTATATATCATATATTCTTTACTTAGTTTATAATCTAAATTATTTCTGATTGTAGACCGCAAAACTGTCTTAATTAAAGTCTAAATTATAGTCCATGATATACTCTAGTATAGTCTGGATTATAATCATGAACTATGAACTATTATCCTGATTTTAGTCTCGATTCTAGTCTAAACTATAGTCTTATTTGTAATCCAATTATGGATTGAATTGTTGTTTCAATTGTTCACATTTTAGTCTACAATGATGATCAAGATTATAGTCGATTTATAGGCAACTTTTAACACAATTTACTTTTCAGTCATTTTAACAAATTAATGTTCTAATTATAGTCTCATATCATAGTATCAATTCTTCCATTAATTATCATTTTAGCTTTAAGTTTTATTATTTTCTATTTTACTTAAATATCTCTTGCAAATTTTAGTTTCACCCTTAACCACCCACCACAATATTTGTTGGTTTGAGTTCTTATTAACAAGTATTTGATTAAGTCTCTATTTAAGTGATTGTTATTAAATAAATGTTATTTTACTTTTTTTCAACAAGTTTCAAAATTACGCTTCATTGATTTACTTATGCTGAAAACACATGTTTAGATGATTTTATTACAAAAAAAAATGTGGAAAATGACAATAACGACTTTATTGAGACCCTACAAATAAATGTAAATATAACGGGTTTTTAGTTTTTTATCAAAGCTTTCTAACAGAATGTAGAACACAAAATAAGTTTTAAAAACATCACAAGGTAATGCGATACATCTGAGATGGCAGTGTATACAAATAGACGCGATTTGCACATGATTCAGTTGGGAATCTTGTATGCTGGACATAAGTCTACTATGGATTGTGAGATTGAAAGGATGAATTTAATAGACAGACAACCAGCTCAGTTAAAGTTCGTATTTAGAGCATTTTAAATTCGTTATTACTGATGTCATTTTTCTAATTGCTGCGTTTTCATTTCAATATTTACTTAACTTATGTTTTTGTAACTTCAATTAAAATGATGTTATCAATTGCTTAAAACTATTATCAAATTTACAAAATAACAATTATAAAATAATTTACAATTACAATTACAAAATATGACATGTTCGACTGATTAACAAAAATTAATTTCAAATGTCATGTTAAATATACAAGAGAATAAGAACAAAACAAAAACAAAAAACAACAACAATAACTTCGATTTTAAATAACATGTCAAATACATTTCAATTATTTATTTCTATTGAAAATGAATAAATTATTAAGGAGTAAGATCGAAAAATACTAAACACACATTTTTTATGAAAACTTATTGAAAGTTATTCGATATGTTTTTTTGATCAAGTTACCATTGTAAAACACTTTGCCGCCCTTATAAAGTGTATGGTAGACCACTCCATGGTCCTACCCGTAGTACATTTTGGCCAATAAAAAAGATTCTTGGAAAAGTAATTGGAACTTAGTTGAATAATCCCCCTTTTCAGTTCTTTGAATATTCGATAATTAATATTTGCTTTGTATGAGAGTATCTTTCCCCTGTATCCCACCCGTCCCATATTTATACCAGTAAAACAAATTCTTGAAAGAGTAATTGGGGTCGAATATGAGAACTATTGCTGTTAAAGTTCTTTAGATTTTCAATGATCAATATTTTCTTTGTATGAAATTACCTCTCCCCCTGATCCATTCTTCATTTTGTCAAGTAAAACAGTTCCTTGAAGAAGTATCTGAAACAAACTTAGAAATTTTTCGCTGTCTTTAGATAATCGATAATCAAGTTTTGCTTTTTATAGGGGGGAGGGTACTCCCCCCCCTGGTCCTATCGAAATTTTTTTAGTATATGTTACTTTCGGGTATATGAGGCTCATTCTATAAAAACTTCAACCCAGTCTATAAGTCCCAAACAACGTAATTAAACAGGAGTACTTGTCCGTTGATCAAAAAATCTGGTTCAGGTAGAAGAAAAGGTTCTCATGAGGTTTCTAAAGCCAAAAAGTAGAAAACATTTTTAAAAAAGTTTCAATTACAGTCAGTAGGAAAACTGCACTGTTAGCTAAGTGGTGGGGGTTAGTTAAATCTAATGAAAATTTCAGGACAGAAAAAGCTCAAAAGTTTCCTGAATGAAACGCTCAAAATAGAACACGGAAATTTATGTGAAGTTTTCAAAATTGCTGCGTAATTGAGGACCGAACTTTCTGATAAAATATTTTATGTTGTTGATGCTCGAGGGCATGTGGAAGAAAAGTTTAGAACCCAAAATCATTCAAAATTTTCCAAAACATTCTTAGTATTGGTGGCAATATACAGTTGCGGCAAATGAAGCCAATCATTTGTTGCAACGGACCGAAATTTGCATCAAGGAATGTTTGTAAAAGAGACAGCTTCCATACATAAAGCTTCGTAATATGACTTATTTCTGTTCTGACTTGATATCCTGTCACTATGATAGTGGTATAAGAACAATAATGTGATATTTGCATCAAGAGTCAGTGGAGAGATATTTGGCTCTTGTTAAAAGAGAATTGAAGAGCACGAAAGTGATGTTCAAAAATGTTGTATGTATTAATCGGAAATGAACTTCGTGTTTGAGCACAATTACAGGATTTCGAAAAAGGCTCAACATTTCATCACTATTGAATAAAACTCTTTTTTGTTTTTTTCAAATTGTAAAATTAATTTCAGTCCAATAAAAAATCTGAAACTGTTACTTTAGTGGTATCGTTTTTAATACATAAATGTATGTTAAGAATTTTTCGATCTCACTTCTAATATGGAAATGTATTCAAAAACAAATGAAACGAAAATTATGATTAAATTATTAAAAAAAAACTAAAATTATAATATTAATATTAACATACCGGAAATTAGAGCAAAAAGCTGAAATTAGATAAAAAAGAAAGGCAATTAATAAAAGAGGTTATTAAAGGAAATTAATTAAAGAGCAAAGAATTAACGATAATTTGTTTAACACAACAAACTTGGGAATTATGTTTTCTTTGGGAGGGTTTATCATGTGGAAGTGAAAACTAAAAAATAACTTAAATTAAGTTCATAAATGAAAATATTATTTATCAAATTTTCCTTCATTCTACTTCAATTTGAAAACAATATCAATAATGTTGCACTTTGAAAACGAAAAAAGTAATAATAAAATCTTTTCAAAAACACTCTTATAAAAATGACCCCAATATCACAGATTACTCTCATTTTTATTTTATGAATAAAAACCTCAAAACAAAAACAAACAAAGATTAATGCACTTTTACGGTAACAGGCTTAAATATACTTAAATAATATTTTTTTCCTCCTTCCAATAAGAATCTTTTTACATTTTTCACTCAATATACATATAAAACCAAAAGAAGAATGAATACGGAGAAGGATGAAAATCAAAAAAACAAGAAAACAGCGATCCATTCAATTCAACTTTATTATTCATACACTTGAATTGTTACTGCGGCTCAATAACAACATCGTACAGGCGTACGAACATGAAAAAGTGTCAAACTATAAAAAAAAATATTGTAATTTGAAATAAGTGAAAATAGAAAAAAATAAGCTTTTAATATCGAAAAAAGAAAACAAAAGGACGCGAAAATGTTAAAATCAAAATCATTCAACTGCACTTAAAGGTTATTACAACGGGAGTATTTCAAAGAATGAGAAGAGGGAAAAAACAGTGAAATGAACGAAAGCAAAACAGATTTTGGGCAGCGTAAACTATCAATATAAATATTTAGGGAGGACATTTGAAAACGTGTAGGATGCTCAAATTTTTGGAGAATTGTTAGTACCCAACCTAAAAGCTAATTTAAGTTCAAGAAAAAGCTTTCTGTAGCTTTAGTATAGCCTAATTTATTGTAAGCTCTCAAATTATTTCAAAAAAGCTTTAAAAGAAAGCTTTTTTCCCATTTCATGATTTTTTCTAAAAAATATTTTAAGCTCTTAATTCAAAAAAGTTTATTTAAACAAGATTCATTAATAAAAATGTAACTTTTTTATAAATAAACTGAATGTAATAAAAGCTTTTACTATTTTATAAAAAAACTAACAAAAACATTGTTACTTCAGAACTCTACATACTAATATTTTTACTAAAAGCTTCATAAACTCCTTAAAATAGTTTCCTCAAGGAAGCTTTTGTTTTTCAAAAAAAGCTCTTTCAAGAAAATCTTTTTCAAAAAATGTTTTTATAAGAAAGATTTCACTTTCAAAAAATGTTTTTCTAAGAATTACGGAAAAAAAGCTTTAAATAAATTTTCTTTTTCTTTTAAAAAATATTTTTGAAATATTTTTCTTCGAAAAGCTTTCTAAAAAAATTTAACTAATAAACCTATTTAAGAAAGCTTTTCTCAAAATGTAATACAATAAAAGCTTTAAATAAAGCTTTATGAAAAAATGCATCAAGTTTGTAAAATTTGCTAAAATTCGTTCATTAAAAACTTTTGAAGATTTCTTAAATTTTGGGTTACACTATAGTGATGAGGCTATAAATTTAATAAAGCTTAAAGCTTTCTTTTAAAACACTTTAAACTTATAATTTATTTTGATAAAAATTTCTAAATATACAACAAGCTTTTAATATTTAAATAATTTTTAAATGCAGAATTTCTTAGCTTTGCTTAGCTTTTCATATGCATTTTTACATTGATATGATAAGAATGTAAAAAGCTTTAAACATTATATTCCAATGGAAATGTAATACGATTTTATTTATTTTTAAAGCTTCATTACTGTTTAAAGGCAAAGCTTTTTATTTTATTTACGAAAGAGCTTTAAGCATTTGAACCATAAAATGAAACTTCTTAATGAAAAAATGAAAGCTTTTGACCTTGTTATCCAAAAGCTCATCTTACCTCTAGTAGAGTAACATTTATAAAAATCATTTTATATTTTCACCAAATAGACTTCATTTACTTTAAATACCCTTATTGTATATAAATTTATATTAAATGTATAAAATCTCTAAATTGAAGAAATGAAATGCATTTGAAACGAAGTACTCTTACAATAAGTGAAATGAAACCATCAGCGTACTGCTGAAGTTCTGTTTTTTCTAGTTCAACCCAAAATGCTGACGCAGCAACTGCTGCTGCTGCTACTGCTGATGAAATGTTATTGAGAATCCATTGACAGGAGCTGTTTTATTTAAAATGGTTTTTACTGACACTTTATTCATTTTATTCAGCGTAAATAGACGGCCCAGTTTTCCATTTTTTTACTTTTAGTAGAAATGAGAAAAAAATATATAAAAATAATAGAAAATACTTTTCCATATAATAGAAATGCAAATATTATTTTTCGAGATTTTTGCCACATTCAAATTGTATAGATAACTGGCTTATTTTACTTATTTTACTTATTTTTTCCACAAAAAGATAAAGACTTCATTGCGTTTTAAGCTTTTTTTCTGTGTAAATTTTTAAATTTCTTTAGAATTTCTTTTGTCTCTTTTTTTCTAGGGAACGAGAAGAATTTAGGTTGCAAAGAATTTTATTTTTATTACCGATTCAATGATACTTTCATAATGGATCATTTAAGTGATGAGTTCAAACATTATTACAATTATTTGAGTATTTAAAAGCTCAATGGATAAAGCGGATAAATAAAATATATGAAAGCCTTTTTCGTGATCAAAAAAAAAATGATAAGCATTTGATAAAACTGAATGTCAATAGAAAATGAGTACAAATTCCAACATAAGCACTAAATCCTGTCCATAGAATTAAGGTCCATTAGGTCTACAAAAATTCAACAAAACTCAAAAACTCAGGCGAGAGAAATAATGATACGGACACTATTTAATCGTCTTATATTCCTCCTTCTTCCCGATTTGCTGGAATCTTCATCAAAATAAAAATAAACGAAAACAACTGAACAAAAATTAAAACTTTCAATTTAAGTTCTTTTGTAAATTTACTTCCAATATTGTGAAATCTTCCATCTGGTTCCGAAAAAAAATTATTAATCCTAACTTTGGTCTCCAGCAGATCACCAAAACTCAGTTACAAAGTGAGCTATTCAGATCGCATTGGCTTGTTTAAGAAAAAAAGAACAATGGCAGAGTAAGTTCTTTAAGTCTCTACAGAAAACGTTAGAAGCGATTTTCAGTTTCCTTCTATAAGATAGACACCAGTTTACGTGAAATGTCATATATATTCTTTTACCCAGTTTCATCTTAAAGAAGCTTAAATTAAAAGGTGCTCTTGACAAATTGTCATACACCAAAGTTAGAAAATGCTACAAAATAATAGTCATATAAGAAGCCAACAGCTTGCTACCTTTTCCTCCGTACATAGTTTGGTCCGGCAGCAAGTCCGCTTAATTAATTTTGATTCAAATTAAAATGTTCATACGAAAATTCTATATTACATAATCTACCCGATTGCTCCCCTTTTGGCACTACTTAAGGAATTCTGCAATTAACTGGTCGAAACATGACATTAAAGCAAATATTTAGATCAAAATTAGTAAAATGGTAGTTTTAACATTCACAGCAGGGATCTCAACACAAAGCCACATCTTTATCTGTGGTTATCATTTTGAGCTCAACTTGCAGATCTCAAAAAATTGATCATAAATTCTGGAACGCTAATATTTGTCTTGGGCGACCTGATATATACATTCAACAATATTAAATAGATGTGTATTATTTAGTCGATTAAGTCTGATTATATATTACCCATCAACGTGGCAATTGCATGAAAAATTATAGGTCGACCGATCGACTACAGCCCTCGTAGAGTGTTATTTTATGAATTATACCTGCATTAATGATAACTCCTTAAAATCTTATCAGAATTCAGGTGCTTTCATAAGGGTTACAGGAAATTATTAACCAATTCTCGTAAAATTTAGTATAAAATTTTCTAATGTTAATGACGGACTTTGTTTGGGCAATAATGCATTACTACTTTCGAAAGTGACGCATAATTGCATTATACGGAATGATCTTCTTGAAATTTGGCATATAAATTTGGACTCATATGAAGTATTAATTTGTGCTAAATTAAAAATTAAAATTAAATTGAAAAAAATATTTTCCGGACATTTTCTGAAATATAGACTTCGCTTTTGGTCCAAATTAATTTCAGATACCTCATCTTTTCCACATAAATCTAATATTGCATGCTGTACAGTGCTCATTACGTTACATGGCCAAAATTTGGGGTGTAGATTTGGACTAGACTAAAAATATTAAAATATTACCATATCTATAACTTTCATGAACTCAAAGCCACATTTAATGAGAACATCTGTATGAAATCAATTTGAATGAATGAAGTGATCATAACAAATTTCAATAACTTTTGTCCTTCGTGCAAAGTTTCATCAAAATATCTTTAACATTGTAACTTGATAAGTTCTCGCAATACTAAAAGAACAGACAACTTACTAGACGAACGGATGAATATTGTTAAATCGGAAATGATTTTGAGTTGAACAAGGATAGGAGCTACCTGAAATATTAAATTGTTCATTACCAATTCCAATAGGCTTTATCTAAATATATATTTTTGGAAGTTATATGGTGTTCGCAATAGTAAATAGACAGATTGACGAAGGATTAGCATTAAATGGGAAATGATTCTGAGTTAAACTACGACATTTGGGAGATACCTGGTCCATAGTAATCATATGTATATGATTTCATCAAGATACTTTTAATATTGCAAACCTATAGAGTACCACAAAGTACTCTATAATATTTATAAATCTAGTGTTACTACAGCTCAGCATCTCCCCATTTACTTCGATCATTTATCGTTAAAATTTTTTTGTAAATAGTTCTGCAACTTTGGATCTCCTGTAGAAAACTATCTAGACTATCTAGACATAATGTTTCTATCATTTCATAATTAAAATTGTACCAATTAAAAAGAAAACCCTTTATGAACAAAATTTACAGAACAAACGTTTTGGAGGCATTATGTCGAGTCTACTGTTGATATGTCTTAATATAGATTCCTTTTGGAAAATTGTACTTTTCCAGATTTTTCCATAAGTCTATAACAGATTATTTTGAGCGATTTCTTCCCCTTTAATCACAACATGACTTTTTATTTTCTAATAATCTTCAATTTTATTATAACAATTATTATTTTGTTACAAATTAAGCCAAGGAGCCCTTAAATAATGTTATCTAGAGAAAATTAAGCTAATAAATGAAAATATATAATTTTCTTTATTTTTACGTAAAACTTAAGATAATTTATCTTATTTTCATATTTCTTATTATTTTCCATTTTGTAGATTCCCCAAATAATTATGTTGACTTTCGATGGTGCCGTCAACTTGAATAATTATGATCATTATAATAAAATCTTCAATGGAAAACGTAAGAATCCCAATGGCTGTAATATACGCGGTACATTCTTTATGTCACATGAATACAGGTAAGAAGAATAAATTTCTATTATTAAAATGAAATAAAATATGTTACAAGAATTTTGTACATTATTAAGAAAAACAATAAATAATTTCTTGAGAAATGTTTGACTACACTGGTGCATATTAATTTAAGTGCACATAATCTTTTTTTAAAAGAATTAGACAAAACTTATTTAAAGAAACCTTTAGTGGAAAATATTATGTTAATTATTAATTCATGAGAAATTTTTAAGTAAACTGGGGCATATTCCTTTAAGCGCACATAACCTTTTTTTAAAGGAATTAGACAAAACTTATTTAAAGAAACTTTTAGTGGAAAATATTATGTTAATTATTAATTCATGAGAAATTTTTAAGTAAACTGGTGCATATTTCTTTAAGCGCACATAACCTTTTTTTAAAGAATTAGACAAAACTTATTTAAAGAAACTTTTAGTGGAAAATATTATGTTAATTATTAATTCATGAGAAATTTTTAAGTAAACTGGTGCATATTTCTTTAAGCGCACATAACCTTTTTTTAAAGGAATTAGACAAAACTTATTTAAAGAAACTTTTAGTGGAAAATATTATGTTAATTATTAATTCATGAGAAATTTTTAAGTAAACTGGTGCATATTTCTTTAAACGCAAATAACCTTTTTTAAGACAATTGGACAAATGTAATTAAAAAAAAAAAACTTTTAGTGTATTTCATTTTATTTTTTTGACTGCGATTTTTAAAGACATTTACTCAAGTGCGTTTATAGCAAGCACTTAAGAATTGTTATTAATGGTTTAATTATTATTTGTTGTGGAGCACAAAGGCCTGGCATTGAGTCCACTAATTTTTCATAATGATTGGAATCAATTTCCACCAAACTTGGTCTACTTTTAGTGATGATATTGAAATCATTTATGGGATTAAGTTGTATTCCCATAAATTCCACATTTGGTTTAAGTCCAGACTAATAGCCGGCCAGTCAAACAGAGGTATGATGTGTTCGTTAAAATAATTATTGTGACCACTTTTAAAAATATGTACTGCAACATTACGTTGATGAAATACACATTATACCTCTACTTGACTGGCCGGCTTTTAGTCTGGACTTAAACCCAATGTGGAATTTATTCATTAAAATGAGAAGGACTTCTTCTAGCAATTCGTTATAAATTTTGCTATTAAGTTTTGCTGGAACGAAACAAATTCAAACCATAACACTTCTGTCGCCAAAATTACATTCTGATATCTAAACATCTTTTGATCTCAAATAGTGCCAATGACATGAGTTTAAGTCAGGAACTTCTAAAAAATTTTTCGTTGGAGAAAATTACATTTTTCCACTCCCCTGCCCATTTTATGTATCTTAGTGGGAATTTTAGACGATTTTCGCTGCTGAAAATTGGCTTATACTTTGGCTTTTCGCATTTTGTCTTTTCAAGACTTCATAAAATAAGAACAACGTGTTTGGAAGTCAAAAGAAGTTTAAGTTTGTTGTTTATTTGCTTAGAATTCAGTTTGTTACAGACTGATTCTTGTTTTATATATTTAATCTGTCTTTTAGTTAATTTTGTATTTCCCTTGGTAGGATTCCGAATGCCACAATACTGTCCTTTCGATACATTCGGAACGTGGCATCATTCTCTTTATTAAAAAAAATTGGGCATGAAAAAAATTAATTTGGATCTTTTCGAAATCGCACAGAAAAGTTTCTCTCTGGGCATCTTTTAACGTTATAAAATTTAATTAGAAAATTCTGAAGTAAAATTGAGATAATGTACTTAAAAACATAATTTTTAAAAACAATCTTCATGTCTGCGTTCATAGAAAGATTTCACAAAATGGCACCAAAAACTGACTAAACTAAGAAAAATCTTGTTCATTTTAAAAAGGTATCGTTAAGTTGCCCCTCTTTAACATTACTTTCGGATGAGAACAACAAAGATAAAACAATAATAGAGAAAAAATTAAATGCGTTTATATAAATAATCATCAGTGTATGATGAGTAAAATACCTGAATTTAGAATACAATTTATTTATTCATAAAACTTGAGTGTAATGCTTGAATTATGGTTATAATTCAAGTAAAGTACTTTAACTATGATTAAATTTAATTATACATTTTTTAAAAATAATATATTTTTTCTAAACCACAAGGCGTATAAGTATTAATAACAAAATAAATATTACTCATACGTCAAGTATGACTATGTTCATCAATAATAAATATAACTTTTACATCTCAGTTAACAATTCATTTTTTTTTTAAAGAAGAGATAAATTAAAAAAAAACTCTTTTTCCCAAAATAAATTAACTGACCCTTGTGAAAGAGAATTTTGCCTTTATTTAAAGAAATTTATAGCTGCTATAAATAATTTCCTTCATTTTGTTTTTGTCTTATTCAAGTGATAACACTCACTACATAAAATAAAAATTAAGCAAATATTTATGTCTTTATTTAAAAATTTCTCTGTTTTTATACCCTACACCATTGTAGGTGCTTTGGGTTTTTTGCAAATGTTTGTAACGGGTAAAAAACACACCGTTCGATTTAGAATCACTTCCTGAGGCGATTTCACAATGTCCATGTAAAGCTGTAAAGCTTGTTCGCAAAGTACAGCTTGCAGTTTTGAAGTTACCATAATGAAATTTGGCATATACTATTATTTTTGGCCCAAGGAGATATACTTGAGTATTATCCATTAAAATTATACAAGGATCGGTCCATAATTTTTTCTAACTTTCATATAACTCTCCAAAAAATATACTTTAAAACGCATAAATTTCACATAAATGTTTGTGTCATAATAAATTACAGACTTAAGCATAAACAAGAAAAACATATTACACGAGGGCCTTTCATAAATTATACGAAGCAGTTATTTATACTCAACAATGTGGTGTAGGGTATTACATAGTCGGCCTAAACCGACTATAATATTTATAGTTGTTTTTCTTACAGTAAACAATTTTTAAACGTTTCTTTTGTAAGTCCAACAGAAAGAAAAGTCTAGTGGCATAAATATAGATGGAAGAAAGATTTTTTTTGTAAACGCAAAATATGATTAAATACATTTTTAAGTGAAAACTATTTTTATAGTTTTTCTTTATGAAATTTCTTTGCTTTCTTTTGTAGTTAATATTTTTCGTTTGTGTTTCTTCTTATAAATGAAAACTATAATTTAATGGCATTTTTTAGAATTATTATTTATTTACTGCAATTTACTGCACTGTGGTTCCCTTGTTTATACAAATTATATTAAAGGGGAAGTATTCCCTAGACAAAATGACTATTTTCAAAATTAAATGTATATAAATAATCAAATATGTTCTAAGAATAAGTCTCAAAACAATATTTTTATTATAATTTTTTATAAGGAGTGTGATCAAAAAATTCTAAACATACATATATGTTAATAAAAACGAAAACACACATTTTACAGTTTTACTTTTTATTGTTAAAAATAAATATTTTTATAGTCCTAATCACTACTGAAGAAATTATGAACTTTTTACAAAAACCCTTCCATTATCGTTTTCATTGTTCGATGTAGTCAATCTTCGTTTAAAATCTACCACACCTTTCGACACTTTTTTTACTAGTCAATTATTTTTAACGAGTGCACAATACCCCTTCACTAGCCTTAGCTCCGAGCTGTTTGGAAGATATTCTTGTATAACTCAGAGGTCTGTTTACCATAATGACCTCAAGCATGTTTAAAGAGCCTTTGTAACAAATGAACTTTTGGTGCAACTGAACCAAGAAGTTTCTGGGAAATTTCGAATGCTTTTGGATCCTAACCTTTTATTAAACATTCCCTCGAGCATCAGCATCGTACAATTTTTGACCTGTAAGTGGTGAAAATTTTGCCATCCATTATGCAGCATGAATTCTTTAGGAAACTTGACTTGAATTTCCGTGTTCTGTTGTTTGACTCTAATATTCAGGAACTTTTTGAGCCTCTTCTTACCAAATAGCCCGAACATAGATTTAATCAGATCGCTTTCCTGCCGGTTATGTCGGGAGCTTTTTTCAAAATGCTTTTTTTTGGCTTTCTAAACATCATAAAGACAATTCCTTTTACCTGAACCAGGTTTTCAGTCAACGAACAAATTCTCCCGGAACTGTTTAATAACATTGGAAACAGTTTAACGGCACACTTTTGAAAGCTTGACCAATTTTTGTAGGACCAATTTGGATTTAAAAATTATGTGTCATTCCTTAAATCTATACTATCCGAAATGTCGCTTAAAGTTTTGATAAATTAGTCATTTTATAGTAAAACACACTTTTCTCTAGATTAACTTAAATACCAAAGCTATGTCAATAGGCTATCCTTCCCTTCTCATAATATTAAATGAAAACATTGAGTGCATTTAAGAAAAATTATTTTTTATTGCAAAATTTCTTTTGCATTAAGTATTTCTCAAGTGTAACAAATTGCCTTCACATTTATCATTTAATTTATGCTTTTAAATGCTAAATAAATTTTTAAAACAATAAACTGTATGAAATTAATATTCTTTTTACACTCACAAACACATACACACACTTACATAGACATTAAATAAAAATTTTGCTATAAAACATAATTCAAATTTAATTAAAAAGTAAAAATATTATAGTCGATTAGGACCGACTGTGTTATACTCTACACCACATTATTGATTGTTAACGATAGCTACCAAAAATTAATGAACGATCCTCGTTTAAATATATTTTTTTATTTATGATTAAGAATGTCTTACATTGTTACTAACATTTGTGTGGAATTTGTTTGTTTTTTAAAGATTTTCCCTCGAAAAATTTCATACATCGACTTTTGCTTATGTTTATTGTACTTTGACCAATTCTAATTATAACACCGACGCATATGCGAGATTTAAGCCCTTCAAAGTGATATTTGGAAGGAGGTTGTATGAGTCCTAAGAAAAAGAAAAATAATAGACTGATTCTTTAAGACTGTGACAAATTTCGTTAAAATCTCATTATATTTAGGGCTACTTTGACCTTAAGATACCTCTATTTGGGTCATGTTCAAAATTCCACGTGGCATACAATAAGCTCTATAAGGTTCTTGGATTATGAATATTACCGTGTGTCAGTATAAACAAATGTCCGTGCATTTTTTTTGGTTTTGTTCATACGATCGCACTGAGTTTTTTATAAGCCGAAACATTTAGAATTAGGCACTGTCCTTTGCTATGAATATATTTTTTATTTCTTGGGTGCATTATTGAGTCATGGTTTATAATTTCTTTGCCGCAATCCAAATGCAAATCATGAACTTTTCTATAGAAGGAAATGAGAAGGATTTAAGGAATTCGGTTTGTTGAAATTTACGCACAATTCTCCACGACATTCGTTTAAAAATATTTGTGTAATTAAATGAATATAACAGATCCCGTATTTAAAAATTAATCAAAAAAAATCAGCTTATTGTCAAAAATAAAAAATTATTTTCCAAAATTCTGTAAAAATAAGGATTTAGAGAATTTGCCATTCTAGAGTCCTAAAAACCTCTTAGAGTACCGTTACTATGGATTTTAAAATATGGTCCTCTCCCAATTTTTTCATTGCGACCACAAAATTTTGCAGAAAATTTAACGTTTTTAAATAGATTTTTTTAATTTTAAAATTGTTACAGAGACGTCAAGTCTCTGATCTCTCTCCCAATTTTCATATCCTCCATCACAACAAATAGTGAAGAGGGTATATTAACTTTGTAATTCCATGTGTAACGTTTAGAAGAAATCATTTCAGTCACCATAATGTATATAAATATTCTTTCATGAAAAAAACTGAGTCGATTTAATTATGTCCGTCCGTCTGCCTGTCCATTCGTCTGTCTCTCTGTCCATAGTTGTTGGTGCGTTCAGTGCACAATAATTGACAGAAATCTACGAAATTTATCCTGAGTAGTTTTCTATTAAACAGCAAAATTTGTTTAGTATATCAAAAAATACAGACCGATATCTCAGTCAACCTCAAGCTCAAGCGAGAAGTTTCGTAAAATTGTCCATTGCAAATTTAAATTTATTTAATTGTTTAAGTGTATGTGTGTACTAATTATAACGTATATACTTGTGGTGTAGGGTATTGGAAATTCGGCATTGCCGAATATAGCGTACTTACTTGTTTTATAATAATTACTATGGCTCTCCGTTACCAAAATCACTGTTCAATTCATAAACATTAAATTAATTCCGATAATAATCCATCCACTTCAGATTTATATACACAATTAGCAAATACTGCTCTAAATTTTAAGAGGATCGAGTAAAATGTCCTAAAGTTTTTTTTTTCATACCGACTTCTGGAAATTATCTAATATGTAATTTATCAAATCAAAAATGTAATAATCAATAAAATAAAGCTGCTTTAGGTTGTTATAAAGCATATTCAACCAATAAATGGAGCATTACTGGTTACTAATGCCGTTAATAAGAGCGCACTTTGAAGTGAAATAACAGTCCTGTTAAAAATCAGATTCATGCCTGTTCTATTTGAATCCAATTCTATTTATCTGTGCTATTTATCCTTCTTTCAATCACTTCATTTATTAGAAACTTTTATATATTTTTCAGCATTTTTTCAGTTAAAATATAAAAGCTAAAATTAGATGTGAAAGTACCAAAATTGTTTTCTGATTTAAAATTACAAATGTATAGAATTTACTTGCTTCATTTTCTGTTCACCTACAAAACTATAAATTAATAAAAACACAGACACTCAAGAAAATTAATTTCATTACAAAACACTTTACACCGTAAAATAACTGAATTAAAATCCACATAAAAATCATATAAAAAGAGTTTTCCTCCTGCAAATTTTTTTGAGGGGTTTTTAATAACATCTGTGGTTTATAGAATTTTTGCTGAAATTTATGCAATTTCATTATTTTAAGATGAGTTAACAAAAATACGCTTCTTTTAATCTCTTTTTCTTTTCTTTCAAATACGCTTGAAACAAAACAGGAAACAAACTCGAAAGAAAAATATAAAAAAAGTAAATAGAACAAACAACCGCGTAATTTACAAACAACGCACAGTGATTCGTTTCCATATAAAAATTAGAAAAAAGAATAGGATATTTAAGACAGGGTCCTAAAAACTGCTTTATATTGGAACAATTAAAAAAAACACATTTTGGTGAAATACCTCGCATCTATTCTGAAGTTAAAAATTAAAACATTGTCCACAATTATGATCGACAAAATTAATTTCACTTAAAAATTATTGAAAATCGTCATTTTTGTAAATTAATGTATCGCTTTCAATTTCTTTTTGTAAGCTTCTTCTTCCTTCGTTAAACTTGGTTAACTTTATCAGCAATTATTTAAATATTACTTTTTACTTACTAATTATGTTTATGTCTATAGCGCAGGGAGTATACTTAACAAAATATACGTGTAAAATGTACATTAATAACTCATACGCCTAGATATTGCCTTTTTTCATGGCAAATTTTCGGTATTTTGTGAAATTCATGTAGAAATTGTAGGAAAATTTTACTTTAATTTAAAATGGTTTTTCTCAAATTTAACAAAAAAACTGACAGCTGTTCTCTTTTGTTTATTAATTTATAAGTATGTAAAATTAATTAAAAATAAAAGAACACGTTTTTTCCATTCTCCAAGTTAAAAATTTGGTCTTTTGTGAGTTTTGTGTAAAAAATATTAGAAAACATTACGTTTATATCAAATAATTTGTCCAAATTTAACCAAAAAAACTGGCAGCTGTTCTCTTTTGATTATTAATCTAAGTATTTTAAATTAAATAAAAAAATAAAAATACACGTTTCCCATTTTTCACCGTTGAATATTTATCTATTATAGAAAATGTTATTGAATGTAGAATTATTGCGTACATAAGATTTAAAAAAAATAAATTCAAGAAAATGCAAATAAAAATCATTGAAAGAAATCATTTTTAAATGTTATGTTAAACAAAAATTTTGAAATACAATATGATTAAAGCGCCCTCTAGAGGAGTCTGTCATAACTCAAAAATTGTTTGGAGTAATATTTTTTTCATTCTTAATAATTTAGTATTTCTGACCATGAAACGGATCACAGTGCATCGTAAAAAAAGGAAAAAAAATTAAAAACTTTTCTAATATTGTTTTTTTGCGGTTTATTACAATAAAGTTCATGTTGTTGGGTATTTAAAGAAACAGAAGGAGGTTTCTTTTTGTACAAAAACCAAATTAACAACATTTCATATATTTTTTTTTTTTTTTTTTTTTTTTTGGGAAAAAGTTTATGCCATTGTTTTTAATACACACACACAAATACACATATAAACATAAAATTACATTTATAGAGGAAATAAAAATTTACACGCTTAAAAATTATTTTACATAGACAACTACAACAACCCGTATTTGTAGAGAGATAATTTAAATGAAATGAAATCCAATCATAAAACAAAAGCGAAGCATTTATGTGTAAAATTTGTATATGAAATCCTTGTTGTTCTATAACTCCTGCAAAAAGGAATAAAATTTATTAAAAAAAATAGAAATAAACAAAAATTAAACCACGAATACAGTTGAATAGAAAAGATTTTATAATTGGATTACAATGATCACACATAAAGAATTCTACTTTTATTTGTTAGTATTTGTATTGTTATTAAAATTTACACTCCCACACACACACACTTCTACACTCCTACACCGTGGTAGTAATGCCATAAACAATAATTATCGCTAACGAAACATCTAAATGTAAAATTAACTAAATACAAAATTCTTGCATATTTTGTGGAGCTATAATATTCACCATAACAATAGCAGATTTATGGGGGCCAAAGAGTGTTTGTAAATCGATAAGTTTAATTAGAAAACATTTTTTGTCTATAAAAATAAAGTAATAAACAAAAATAAATTAAAAAACCGAAATAAAATGGTGAAAATTGTGGGGAAGAAATTAAATTTTAATTTTTGTGGAAAAATAATAGAAATTAATGAAAATAAAAATTTTAATTATTTTTTTAATAATTCATGAAAACAAAGTTCAGGTTGCAATAAAATTTGATATATAATATTATTTTTGGTCAAGAACGATATCTATTGAAACTTTTGGTAATGGATCCATTTAAAATATAAAAAGATTTTTGAAAATAACGATTACAATTTTTTTCTGATTACCTTGTAGCATAAATTGCATAAGTACAGCATAACTATAACCTAAATATTCTTTAAGTCTAATTTTTCTACCAATAAAGTTCCCTCTATTGTGGGGCGTTTAATAGAAACAGACTTTTTAAACGAAATTTTTGCGTAAGTAAATTCTTTAAATTGCTAGATGAATAACTGGGGCGCCCTGTAGCCTAAGATAAATTATACGCTTTTTTAAAGTCTTAGATCTCTTTTACAGGTTTCAAATCACTTCCTTATAAATTTAGGAGATATTGACTTATTAAAAAACAAAAAAAAAACTTTACACCCTGTACCTTACGTTATATTGCTACAGGGTGCACATAAGATATTTATCTAAAAGTCCATTTGTCCATGTGTATCAAATCAGATCCCTTAGATCCCAAACTGGTACCCAACGTTTAAGTAATTCATCAAATTTTTTTCTATTTAAACTTAATTTAAAAATTTTTTGTTGAACCCGTTTTTATAAAAGTTCAGATGACTCTGAAAGTATGGCTGGATAGGGAATTAAGATATCTGAATAGGAAATTTTTGGATCTGAAGTTAATGAGTTCATAAGATATCAAAATAGGACATTTTAATTTATAAGTATAAATCTGTTTATATAATACCTTTTTTAATTTGAACCAATATCGGAGGCTTAAAAATTTTAATTATTTTTTATAACAAGCTAAAATAGTATTCTTGATTATGGCAATATTTTTGGTTTAAGAAACCAAATTTTTTTAACCTTAATTGGCAATAGAGTCCTCTAGTTCCCTAATAATCCGTTTCCTATGAAATTTTACGTGATGATTGATTAAATGCATAAGTAAACAATATTTTCAGGAAATCTGAACCGATTTGTATAGAATTGCTAAAGCAATGAGTCCTTGAAATGAAATTAAAGATTTGAATTTGAAAAAATAACAGAAGTACTTCTATAAGTCCTGCAAGTAAGACAGCTTGGTTATGTGAATTATATTTTACAAATTAACGAAGTCTGCTATATTGCAATAGTCCGATTTATACATAATTGCTCAAAATCATAGTCGACAATATATGCATTTTATGTTATAATGTCAGTTATTTGCTGCGATTCAAAAGCCCTTAAATGTGATTTCCCATTTCATCAAAATCAAGGATATAAATAATTTGAACTTTAAGGTTTCCACTTTCGACAGCCTATTTTTATAAAGGAGTCAAGCTAACAGTATTTATTCACATTGGAAATATGTTATAGATTTTTCTTTATTTTTCAGTAAAAATATTAGAACAAAATAATCTTCTTCTTAAACACAATGAAGTCCGTCCTTCCGTCCATATTACAAATTGTCATTGCAAGATACCTTAATGAAATTTGCCACAAATAATTATCAGAAATATACTGTAATTTTTTTCTATATAAAATCAATACAAAATCCTATATTTCAACTTTAATCCCTGAAGCAAAACTTTTTTTGGAAAAAGTTAAATCTTCTTAAATAATTTAACATTTCAAAATCTAATTTATTTCGATAATTTAGTTCTTTAACTAATACATATCACACAACATTAGTTAAGCTATCAGTCACTAACTTTTCAAAATTTAAAACTCAGCACTTTTTCACACACATATATATAAATATCTTAATGTTCTTTTTCTAATGGTCACTTAAACACACAAATAATGATAATTGTGGTTGTAGAAAGGAAAAAAAAGTCCCATAATTTACTTTTAAAAATCTAATTAGAGTTTTCTATGTATTTTAACCACAATATTGGCAACATAACGACAACTACTAATACTACTACAAAAAGAATTTCAAACAAACACACATACACTCTTCTCTTCTTATGTATGTTTAGAGAAAAATCCATTAGATTTCTTTTTATTTTATTTATTTAATTTTTTCAGTATAAATATTTTGTTGTTAAAACAAGTTAAAAAGTTTAAAGACAAAGTTTAGCAAAATGTTAAAATTTATATAAAATCCAACAACCACAAATACACATGTCCCAAAAAAAAAAAAAAACGAAGAAAAAACGCACACCAACACACATATACATACATTTACGTTTAGTGGCCGGAAATTTGTTAACAACTGCAACACCAACCTGACAACCATTTTGTTAAATCAAATCAAAATATTAGAGAGTAAAAAAGTTAAGAATAAAAAAAAGAATGGAATTAAATTTGTTTTGGTTTCTAGTTTTTTTTTTCTAATTTTATTTCTCATCTCTTTATGTGCTTTTTGTGAATAATTTAAAATGGCAAAACACGTCACAATATGTTAACTTCCGAAATTCCAAAAAAATAGTCCAAAAAAATGGAACAAAAAGAACATAAAAACATAAACAGTAGTAAAAGTAAGACAACAAATTAGAAATTATGTTAAATTATTTAATAACAAAATTATGCGAGTTGTAAAAATGTTGTTAAAATTTTGTAACAGGAGTGGAACAGTGGATATAATTGTAACTTAAGATTTTATTAATGAAAAACGAGTGGCAAAAATGACCACAAAAAAGGAAAAGAAAGAAGTTGTGGGACGTATTTCCTTAAAGAAAAGCATCCATTTTTTCTTAAGAAAAATGTTTTAAGAGAATTTTTAAAAATGAACTCTTATGATGTTGCCATCTTTGTCAGGCCCTCCACAACCCGTTTGATTAGTTAATAGCCTGCTTTTAATTCCAAAGCAGCTTAAAAGACCTTTACCGTAACTGTGTGCAATTTTATTCATAACTTGTGGAATTGATCCTGAAAATATTGTCACAGTATTATGACGATTATGCATTAAATAAAATACCTACCAAATTCTTTATCCAATAGTCCATATTTTAAATGACTTTGGATATAATAAAATCAGGTCCAATATTGTTAACTATTTAATCCTTAAGATTCCATATTATACGCGCTTTATCATTCAAAAGCATTAACAAATCATATGATCGTATCAGCCCATTAACAAGGGCATTATTTTGGCACCGCGTTCTATTCAAAACTACTAAAAAGAAACTAAATGTCATCAATTCCAGAAAGAAGTTTATTTTTTAATAACCTCAAAGAAAAAGGTCCATCAATGTCAAATTAGTTTATCAAGATGGTCAGTGAATATCGCTCTGATGTGATACAATTTAATTGGCAATCTCCCGTAAATTAGTTTTTGTTTCATGATTGAAGAGTAGGTGGTACGTCATGTCATTCGAATGCTTATCCTAAATTCCTGTTCACAATAAGTGTTTCATCATCCCAGCATACTTAACACCATGCATTGCTTGGCCTTTTTAATTCTCTAACCCTGATAAAAGTGCAAATTCAACACTGAATCTTTGTGAATGCTTCACTCATTTACAGTTACATAAATGTGAGAAGTCGGCATAAGAAGATTTTCTTTGAAAAATCTGACTTTCTACCCAATAACTCGACTTATTGATCACGTTTGAAATGGTCAGAAGAGTTTAGGTCTTCTGAAAATTCGTTCAATATTCAAAATGTAACACATCTGGCAACACTAAATGTAGGTCTAATTTTAGTCAGTTTATTAACTGAAATACAGTGAGTTAATTAATATTATTTCCATAATATAAATCAAGAATTTTCATATTTTCTATAAAATTTCAATCGATTTAGAATTTTCCAATTTCAATTCTGAAAATTCGTTAAATATTAAACAAATTACACAGTGATCGTAAGTCAAAATTTGTTAAATTTATTAACTGAAATAACCTTAAAATTCTCCTTTAATTTAAATTATCACCTTTCCAATATAATCCATACTTTTCAGAGACATTTTTCATACCACCTGGCAACACTGATTATGAGTTAACACAAATCGAAGTTCTAAATAAAGTCAGAGCATTAACTCAAAAAATAGAAGTAGTAAATTCTGTTATTTCTTTAATTTCAAATTCCCGATTTTAATTATCACCTTTTAGTTAATGTCTAGACATTTCTGTAATAATGTTCATACCACCTGGCAACACTGATCATTTTTATTTATTTCTTCAATTGAGAATATTTAATAGAGCTATTAACTGAAATTGAATTCAGTTTTAATTTAAACATGCCAAAACTTAAATGTTTTGTTCTACTAACACTGATCGTGTAATTGATGATCGCACAATTGACCGAAAAATAAAGAAATTCAAATGAATCTTTTTCTAAAAAGAATCTCTTATTAAAGTTAATTTAATTGTTTATTTTTTATTATTTATTTCTTTTATTGAGAATCTAATATTTAATCGCTTTTTTACAGAAATTGATCTCATTGATCAGTTGATCAGATATTCGCAAATTCCTCTGGATTTTTTGCTAAATTTTAAGTAAGATTTTAGTGATTTCATTGAGATAATCTTCCATATATATTTAATAATTACTATTTCCTTTATATGAGGGGTGTCAGTTCCCCTGAACCTTAAAGTCCTAAACTTTTTCCCAGTGAAAGAGTTAAAACGATATTAAGATAAAGTTTTATGAATATTGCTGCAGCGATAAATTAATTAGTTTAATAATTCATATTTGCATTGAAGCAGAAGGACCTCTATGAGGGATATCTCATCCCCTTTCCCCTTCAGTCTTAGAAGGTCCAGTAAATTTCCCTTCAATTTTATTAAAGGATGATTCGTGCAAAATTAAAGATTTTTGTAACAATAATTTCCCAGTTATTTTAAAAATTATAGAGGGAGAGCTCTTTGAACCTGTTCCAGTTCGCGCCTAGATTCATAGTGATTGAAATTAAGATTTGAGACTTTTTATTTTCAACAAGAAATTGTTTTTAAATATTAAAAAAAATCTTTTGATAAATTTTCATAATTTTTTTATAATTTTTTTCTTAAATTTTTTATTCCCTTAGACCACTGTGCAACAAACGCTACGTATTTTTTGTGGTCAAACATCGTTATGAGATGAATAATTCCTTTCTTTTTTCTTGTTAATGCAAAACTTTAGGTAGCAAATGATGGAAAAGGTCCGTAAAGAACAAAGGGAGTGTAAATAAAAACAACAGCTGTTTTAAGTAGCTTTTAGAATAAATCTGAAATATACACACACACTCACATACACACACATAGAAAGTAAAAGGTCATTACAAAAGTTTAAAATGTTTTTAGATTTTGTTAAACATTTTTCCGGTGGAAAAAAATATTTAAAATAATTTTTTTGACTTTTGCAAATGATTAATCTCCTAAAAAGCGTAAACTTACGCTCATAGTTTGGACAGGGAAATGAAAATCAAATATTTACACTTTTTTTTAAAAATTATAATTATATTTCAAATACTTTTTTTTCACTTTTCAATAATATTTTCTCAAAATCAAATAATTTTTAAATATTCTTTTCGCCCCCCATTTAAGGGTTAATATTTACATAACCACTTTATAATGGAGTTTTTTTCCCCACAAACAATTTAAGTGTTCCTCTTATAACTTCTCGTACTTCCGTTTTAAGTACTTTTTCGTATACGACATTGAAATCATATAAAAAGGAAATACAAAGTTAAATATTCGTCTATGTCAAACTTTCAATACCCTCCACTACAAATGAGTGTGAAGTAAATTTATTAACGCTACACACGGACTGACAAAGTTAGAATACCCTCTTCACCACTTATGGTGGTGTAGGGTACAAAAATATATATACAAAAATCAACCTTTTAGAAAAATCATCATTATTATCATCTTTTCCCTTGTCAAATTACTGAATGATTATGGTATTTTTCAAACAACTTTAATACAGGAAGTGTGAAAATGATTTTAAAATTTTGGTAGAAAATTTTTTATAATTTTTGTGTGGAAAAGGGAAAAAAGGATGCTTTTTTTGGGATAAAATTTTGATGGAGGGTTTTGAAGCCTAATTAAAGAAAATAATAAAAATTAAACTTTTTAATCACAAAAGTTTTTTAAAAGTTTTTTTCAGGGAATGAAGTTGAGATATAAGAATTAAAAGTAAAATATTTAAGTTGTAAAACTAGGAATTTTATAATTAAACACATTTATACACACAGTCCCATATGTAGCTTTTGGACACAATGATTACAATTAATACACTGAAAGAAAAAATGCATTTGTTATTTGCATCCTATTTTAAATGCCAGTCGGAGCGAATTGAAATTACCAAATTCTATTTTCGCTCAAATTTAACTTCAGTCTGTAAATTAAGGTTAAGGAGAATATAAATAACCATTCAAGGAGAAAACGACTTCCAGTATTTTTAATTTTAGGTACTTTTTTAGTATTTTAGGTACTTTATTAGTGATTATTTTTCGTTTGCATTGAATTATATAACTCCACAACAAAAAAGTGTCAGAAAAGTATCTGAAATTTATTATTCTGGTACTTTTTGTATTACCAATGTATATTCCAGACCTATACAATTTTCGAAAATCACAAAGGTATATAATTGTTACCTTCTTTAATATTTAGTCGCTCATTAAAGTAACTTTCTCTTTAATTTGATACCTTGTTCATCAAAATTATACTCATTTTTGTGGTCAATGATCTGCTGCGTTTAAAGGGTACTACCATAAAGAGTATAAAAATGTACCAAATAAGTCGTTACATATTTGATAATCATTTTAGTACTTCTTAGTATCTCTATTCCCATTAACTGTATAAATCTACAAAATTAACATAGAATTAGTATATTCTATGATTATTTTGGTACTTTTGGTACAAAATATGTGCAAAACTCACACTTTCTTGCGTTTAAATAAGTATCTTTTTTCGTACTTTTTCTGGTTTTTTAAAAGGTGCGAAAAAATTCTCAAAGTATTTATGTACTTTTTTTATAGAATTTTTCTATTCTACATCAATTTGTCATTCCATCGTACGCATTAGACAAAATGTACTTCATACAACATTAACAAAAGTATAATACTTTTTTGTAGAAAATTCCTTCAACTCTCATACTTAATCTTGGATCATTAACGTTATTTTCTATGTTATATTAAACTTGGTACTTTAAATGGTACTTGGTACTTTTTTTTATTATGTGTTCTGGAGTACTTTTTTAAATATTGTACTGTATCATAATAATATTGATTAATAAATCATGTACTGATTATTGAAACATTCCCATAACTAAACTCTTAATTTTTAAATGGTTCTTTTCAATCTTTGGATAATAATATTTAGTACTTCTTCAGAATACATGATATTTATTCTGGACATGTGGTCCCTTCTGAATATTTCAAGGATTTTTAATTATTAAACAAACAGTCATCTTCAGATATCTGTTAAGCTATTATTTTAATGGTACTTTTTCCTAATGCGCATTTTCTTCAATTCGTGGTACCTTTTCAGTTATTGGATTAAAGTATTTAGTACTTTTTTCAGAGTTTATGAAAAATCTTGAAAGTTGGTATTTATTGGAACATGTGGTCTTTTTTTAATGATTTCTCATGAAATTTAAAATTCTTTAAAAAGAATCTTCAGATATTTATATAAACGGTACTTTTTCTAATGACAAAATTTCCCTCAAATACTTTATAGTGCAATTTACATTAGTACTTTTAATTTTTAATGGTCATCTTTAATCATCAAAAATAATCTTAAAATAATTAAAATGTACAATTGCGAAAGGTACTTTTTTGAAATGGTACATTTTCTTCAAATAGTTCAAATTGTACATTTTTACCAAATTTTTTTTAATTATTGACTTAATTTATAAAAAATCACATAGAAATAAAAATAATGGCGTTCAGAAAATAAATGCATGCGAAGCTTTAAAAAAGGAATTATAATTGGTAGAATAAAAATCAATTTTCTCTTTATTAGTACTTTTGTTATAAAGTACTTGTTATTAATACAGGAACTCATTTGGTACTAAGTTGATCCCGTAATAGATTTTCAAGAATATTTCAAATCATTATAAGACCAATGTTGTGATCACTGTTAAAGAAGAGAAATCAGTCCAAATTGGGTACTTTTGGTCTAAAAATATTATTAAAGTACTTATTATTCAAAAACTTATCAAAACTCAAACCGGTACTATATAGTTTATCCCTCATTAAAGGCAATATACCTAAAAATATTTAATACATCTCAAGCTTAAACTTCGAACCTTCAAAATATTTTTCTCTAAGTGTAAGAAACATTCATTTAAGAGATGTATTACTCACCTAAATAGAAAAGTTATAAATCTTAGTTGAAGTTCATTTTGATTTAAGTTATTTAACAAACTGCACAAGTTTCTTACAAATCGAAGAGAAGAGGAGACGGATTGTGAGTTAAGTTTTCAAGGAAACAAAAAGAAGATTTATAACCCAAAACAAAAAGGTGGCCACGGATCACAAAGTATTGTTTTTAAGCTACAAATTAACAAACGAGTAAAACTAAATTAAATAATAAAAAAAACGAAAATTGTTAGAGTTTCAAACTTAAATAAAATTTTATTTCTCTAAAGAACATAAAATCTATTCGAATTCCAAATAATGTTTTTGGTTCAAAATATTTACTTTTATCTGCTTTTTTATTTTTCTTTTTATTTAAATCCCTAAAATATTTAAATCTGAAAATCTCCTAAGTATTAAATGACTGTACACTCTGTTGGGGATTAAAAGGTATCGAAAATGTCATTAAGACTCCTGGTGATTGTTGTGTTAAGATTCTCTCGTAAAAATAAGTATTGAAAACTTGTTGTTTTTAATGTTTTTTCGTAGCGCCCAAAAACCACATAATACTCATATTGAAAGCCGTACGTTTGTAAGTTAGTTTGTACGTACAACAGCAACAACTACAACAACAATGTTTAAAACCAAACAAAGTTGAGTGTTAACAAAAGTTTTGCCAAAAAAGCAAATTAAGTTTTGGTTACGTTTTGGGTTGTGATTGCAAAAATGCAACAGAAATGCAGTTAAAAGACAAACACACTTCCACAGGCTCATACATACACACACACACACACTCTCACACACAATCAAGCACTGAGTAATATACATTTCAATTAAATGTAGAAAAACAGGTTGTTTTGAAGGATTTTCATAGCTAAAGGATATTAAAAGGATTGTAGCAAAATGTTCTAAACAAGATTTCGTAGAAAAAATATTTATACAAAGTTGGATTAATACAATATCAATTTCATTGTATTTAAACTTTTTTCTAAAATGTATTTCTTAAAGCTAAGAAAATTTAAACTTAATTACATATTTTAATTAAAAGATACTTTAGAGTAGTAAAACTAAAATATAACAACTATGAAAAAGTTGTTCGAAAATATTAGTTCAGATTATATTTCAGATTCTAGTTCAGATATTATTTCTGAGTCTAGTTCAGATCTAGTACAGTTCTAGTTCAGTTTTAGTTCAGTTCTAGTTCAGTTCTAGATCAGCTCTAGTTCAGTTCTAGTTCAGTTCTAGTTCAGTTTTAGTTCAGCTCTAGTTCGGTTCTAGTTCAGTTCTAGTTCAGTTTTAGTTCGGTTCTAGTTTAGTTCTAGTTCAGTTTTAGTTCAGTTTTAGTTCAGTTCTAGTTCAGTTTTAGTTCAGTTCTAGTTTAGATCTAATTCAGTTTTAGTTCAGTTCTAGTTCAGTTTTAGTTTAGTTCTAATTTTGTTCTATTTCAGTTTTAGTTCAGTTCTAGTTCAGTTCTAGTTCAGCTCTAGTTCAGTTTTAGTTCATTTCTAGTTCAGTTCTAGTTCAGCTCTAGTTCAGTTCTAGATCAGTTTTAGTTCAGTTCTAATTCAATTCAGTTCTTCTTCATTTCTAGTTTAGTTCTCATTCTGTTCTTTTTCAGTTCTTGTTCAGTTCTAGTTCAGCTCTAGTCCAGTTTAAGTTCAAATTCTTGTTCATGTTCTTATTCTAGTTCAGACTCTACCTTGGATTCTACTTCAGGTTCACTTTCTGTTTTCTAGTTCAAATTAAAATTCTAGTGAAGATTGCAGATCAGATTCTAATTCGGTTTTTAGTTAGAATTTATTGCTTCTTGAGTTTTAGACTCTAATTCAGCTTCTTTATTAAATTTTAACTCAAATTCTAATTATGTTCTAGTGACAGTTCTTGTGCAGTTTGTACCACCGATTCTAGTTTAGTTTCAGTTCAGATTCTGGTGACGCTTATGTTCATATTCTCATTAAGATTCTAATTCGCCTTCTAGCTCAGATTACAATTCAGATTCCCTTTTCAGTTCCTCTTGAAAATTAAAACATTCCAAAACACTTACATTTCCTTTAAAAATGGAAAACATAGCAAAAAATTTAACCAACAAAAAAATATTTTTAATTTGTAATGAATGAATTAAAAAATATGTTTGTATTCAAATACTTTTACATACACATATGTGTGTATTCTTGGTTTAGCAACAAATATATTAAGATTTTAATTTGTGCTAAATAACAAAATTGCATCTCATCCTTAAGGACACAAAACAAAAAAATTATCTATTTTAAGTCTTTTGGAAAAAAAGCTTTTAAAAACTATAATCATTTACACATAAATGTGTACAAAAAATTCTTAGAAAGATCCATTAAATACTTAACCTTTTATTATCATTATTTTTGAGGTCCTAAAGAGCAAAAGTGAAGAGGGAGGAGGCAAAAGTTGTTAAGACCTTTATAAGCAAAAAGAACAGTAGTAAATAAGAATATTTTTAAATGTATGTGAAGTTTCATAATATTTTTCAGAGAATCTGTGAAAGTGTGCATATGTATATGTAGAGGACAGTTTATTTGTGTATGTTTTGTTTGGATATAACAATTCTCCTAAATGTCAAATAGTTACAGTTTGTTTTTGTTCATTCTTTTTGTTGATGTGTGGGAATTTTTTGTTTTGTTTTAGTAATTTTAGGCCCTAAGGATATCTGTGATGATGACGACTAAGAGAAGAACTTGGATGCATTCATCCAAAAACGTTTGCTTAGAAACAAAAATATAAACAAGAAAGGAAACTTTATTCGGCAATAACGAATTCAAGATACTCTACATGAGAAATAAGCTGAAACTAACTAGAACAGAACTAGAACCGAACTAGAGGTGAACTAAAACTGAACTAGAACTGAACTAGAACTAAATTGGAAGCGAACTAGAAGTGAACTAGAACTGTAGTAAAACTGAACTAGAACTATAGTGCTCTGACTGCAATGTGATCCAAGAAAGAACTTAGATCTTTTTTGGCAATGCAAACAGCATGATAAACTTAATTTTTCCTTATTTTGGTCATGTGTTGGTGGAGTGGATAAATTTTGTTGTACTGGTATTTCTATGTGGAAATATTTGTTGATTCCTGCTACATGCAGAGGAGAATAAACAAATATTAACAAAGGAAATTTAAGGCACCAAACTTTTTTTAAGTTTAAAGAAAATGCTCACAATTTGCATACTTGTATACAATAAAGTGGTGTCTTCAGTCCCTAGAAAAATAATATTTTTTTTCAAACTTCAATTAATTAACATTTTAATTGATTATTAATTATTACAATTTAAACTCAAATGTTTGAATTATTTTGCACCCTCTAAGTAGCATCTCCTGTTACATAGTTTTAGCTTTTCTAGTCTTTGACATCATATCATCACATTCAACAATTGTTTTAACAATATTCCATTTGTTTTAGTATCTTTTGCCTTAAATTCTTGTTGAACTCTACTATTGCCTTTATTATTTGCCACATCTCCTTAAATCATACCACAGTCATCACGAATTTTTGGCCACTTGTTTTCTTCATTTATCTTTTATTCCTTTTTCTTTTGTAGCCTTTTTTAGGTTATTTATTGTTTTTAAGCCAACGAGTATAATCATTGTCTGACTTTATGATTTCATTTCACATTTACTTCCTGGCTTCAGCAATTCGCAAAAAAGACTTTGCTTCATTTAGGTTGGTTTTTCTATTTTCGACTTGTCACTGTCAGTTAACATGTCAACATTTATTTCTCTTTGCCAAAAAACAAAAAAAAAGAATGAAATTATAACATGTTTTCTGAAAATTCTTTATGAAATCATAGAAATTATAGTAAGAATTAGTAAGAAAGGATTTATTGTGGCAAGAATTATAATTAAAATTAAACAAAGTGAAATATTTTGAACGTAACAAACTTTGTAACAACATTTTGAGGTTTTTTGTCAAAAAATTGGAGAAAAGGAGGTAAATTTATAATGATAATATTAATTTAATGAGAATTTAAGTAGCATAAGCTGAGAATGCAATTATTTATAACATTTAAGGATTTTTCGTTTTATATGAAATTAACAATAATTTTTCACTCGAAGAAAAGAAGAATGTTTGTTATAAAAAAATGACTCTAAATAAGGAACAATGAAAGTCTTTTTAAATAGAGAATTTATGGTAAAATGTCTATGTACTAAACTCAGCTTTAAAACTAGATTCTAACTTAGGCACTAGTGCGAATTCTAGTTAAATTTACATAACAGATTTTAGTTCAAATTGCAAACAAGATTTTAATTCGGATTCCAGTTTTCAGATTTTATTTCAGATTCAAGTTCAGATTCTGGTTGAGTTTCTAGATCAGATTCATGTTAGCATTGTACTTTAAATTATAGTCCACAGACAGATTCCATTTCAGATTATAGTTCAGACACTATTTTAGATTCTTATTCTGATTGTTCAGTTTGTTTTGACAATTTCGATTCCAGTGCAAATTTATGTTTGGTTTCTAGTTCAGATTCTAGTTCAAATTCCACTTCTCCTTACTGTGCAGATTCAAATTCACATTATAGCTCTGTTTCTAGTTCAAATTTCAAATTCAAATTCTAGTTTTGATTATATTTTAGATCACAATTCAGAGACAACTTCTGAATCTTGTTCAAATTCTAGTTCAGATTTCACAAATCTAGTTTAGTTTCAAGTGCAGATTGTAGTTCAAATTTTTACTCAGATTCTTGTTCATAATTTAATTTAAATTCATGTTCAGTTTCTATACCATATTCTAGTCCAGATATTTCAGATTCAAGTTCAATTCTACTAGATGTTCTAGTTCAGTTTAAAATTCCAATTTAGATTCCATAAAAGTTTTTAGTTCAGATTAAAGTTCACATTCGATTTAAAATTATAGTTCAGTTTCTAGTGTAGATTCCAGTTCAGATTCTAGTCAAAGTTCTTGTACATATTTTAGTTCATGTTCTCAGATTTTAGTTTATATTTGATCTCAGTTTTCAATGTTGACCCTGGTTCAGAATTAGTTCAGGAATCTTGTTTCAAATTACGGTTTAAATTCTAGTTTTAGCTTCTGATTTTATTTTGAAATCTTACTCAAACGTGCCTTCAACCAGATTTAAAATTCGGTAAAGGAATATTATAAAAATAATAATTTAAAGGGACTTTATATCAAAAATTTCCTTTAAAAGAAATTTTATCGGATAATTTCTCTAAAAAAAATTAATCGAAAATTTCCTCTAAAAGGATATTTAATCAAAAATTAAAATTTCCTTATAAAAGAAATTTTATCGAAATTTCCTCTAAAAGAAGTTTTCATCGAAATTTCCTCTAAAAGAAAATTTTATCGAAAATTTCCTTTAAAAAGAAAATTTATCGAAAATTTCCTTTAAAAGAAATTTCATCGAAAATTTCCTTTAAAAGAATTTCATCGAAAAATTTCCTTTAAAAGGAAATTCCATTGAAAATTTCCTCTGAAAAGAAATTGCATCGAATATTTCTCTAAAAATTAATTTCAGCGAAAACTTCCTCTAAAAAGAAATTTAATCGAAAATTTCCTTTAAAAAGAAATTTAATCAAAAATTTCCCCTAAAAAGAAGTTCCATCGAAATTTTCCTCTGAAAAGAAATTTAATCGAAAATTTCCTTTAAAAAGAAATTTTATGGAAAATTTCCTTTAAAAGGAAATTAAATAGACAATTTCCTCTAAAAAGAAGTTCCATCAAAAATTTCCTCTAAAATGAAATTTAATCAAAAATTTCCCCTTAAAAGAAGTTCCATCTAAAATTTCCTCTGAAAAGAAATTTCATCGAAAATTTCTTTTAAAAAGAAATTTAATCGAAAATTTCCGCTAAAAAGAAATTAAATCAAAGTTTTCCTCTAAAAAATTTAATCGAAAATTTCCTCTAAAATTAAATTTCGTCCAAAATTTCCTCTGAAAAGAAATTTCATTGAAAATTTTCTCTCAAAAGAAATTTCATCCAAAATTTCCTCTAAAAAAATTTCATCGCAAATTCGCTCTAAAAAGAAATTTTTTCGCAAATTCTCTTTAAAAAGGAATTTTATTGCTCTAAAAAAGAAATTTTGTCCAAAAGGGAATTTTATGGAAAATTCCATTCGGATTTCAATTCACAATTTTAGAAGATTTTTAATTTTATTGAAAATGTATTAAAAATTTCTTTTAGAACGAAAATATTTAACAAATTTTTTGTTGATGAAAATTTTATCGGAAACTTCCCTTTAGAGGGAAAGGTCCCTGAATTTCAGTCATTTTTCCCCTTATGTCAATAATATTGTGAAAAAATATTTTTAAGAGAAATTATTTCACATTTCTTTTATTAATAAAACCAAAATTTAATTGTTTACATTTTCTTCCTCGTATTTATCGCTCTTTTTCTCTTTTGTGCACAAAGAAGAAAAAGACACAAATTATATTAATGTAATTTTTTACGAAATTTCATTCTTTTTTATGATATAATTAATTTTCGTATTTTCCCTCATTTTTATTTTATAGCAATTACCAACAGATCCAACATCTTGGTTATGCCGGTCATGAAATCGCCACCGAAAGTATTTCACAACAACAGGGTCTTCAGGATAAGGGTTACGAGGAATGGGTTGGTGAAATGATTGGTATGCGTGAAATTTTACGTCATTTTGCCAATGTCTCTGTTAATGATGTTGTTGGTATGCGTGCACCATTTTTGAAACCTGGCCGTAATACACAATACAAGGTAAGTGAGTGAGTGAGTGAGTGAGTGAATGGGTGGATGAAATGAAAGGATGAGTGACTGAATGGTGAAATTAAATATTGAAAATTCATCATTCTGGTCAAAATATTTAAAAAAGGAGATTCAAATGACAATTAAATGGAGAGAAAAATTTGTTGGTATCATTATTTGGAAGTAACAAAAATAATTCTGGTGGAAAGGGGATTTTTGAGGCGTGATTTTGAAATAAATAGCGATATATTGCGTGTAATTGTGCAAGTGGTGGAAGGATGAAGATTTTTGTGCGTTTAATTGGGAGTTGTTTCCACTTCAATTATTATATTTTGTTTTAAAAAACATATTTAAAGTAAATATCCCAGTTATCACTTACAAAATAAGTCAGAATAGGAAATCGTTGTGAAAATATTTAAGTTTCTTAATATCGAAGTTTCCAAATCCTCCAACAGCCTTCTAAATTTTGATAAAAATTGATTCAAAAATATTTAAAAATACATTTCAAACGTCTTTCAAATCCTATGAAAAGCAGGAATACTATAGTCCATATATTACCAACATAATTTATAGATTATGTCAGTAATTGACATCTTCATATAGTAACACTTTATCGATAATTAAAAACACATTAAATGTTGAAAAGAAGTAAAATTAAAAAAAAATCTCTGACAATGGAAAAAAAAGACGTGAAAAAGTTTGTGTGCAAAGAATAAATATTTTTAATTATATGAATGAATGGAAATTAAATAAAAAGCACAGGCAGGAAGATAAAGCTCTCAAAGTGACCATGTGTCAGAGAAAAATTACAATTAGGTAACAATTATGTCGAATCAAAAACATAATAATAAAAACAGCTTCAAATAGTGGAAAACTCTACTAGAGCTTTTAAACAAAAAGCTTTTTAAATGTTTTCTTTATAAGCTTTTCCAAAAAAAAAATTAAAAGGAAATAATTTTCACAAATTACTTAAAAAGCTGTTAAATTTGAATAAATAAAATTAAATTTGGATAAAAAGAGCTTTATTTAAAAAATAACTTGCGGTTGAGCCAACTGAAAGCTTTTTTCTTAATATTTTTTAAGAAGCTTTTAAATTATGTAACAATTAAAGGCTTTTCAGGAAAAATAATTTACGTTAGAGATTTTTAACGTATTACATTATCATAAGCTTTTTACAAAAACTTTAAGAAATGTTTCTAACAGAAACTTATTAAGCTTTAAGTAAATTTCATAAATATTTAAGTTTTATTTATAAAATTAATAGTTTAAGAATAAAAATTTTAGAATTTTTTGAAAAAGAACCTTTTAAGTTTTTTAAGCTTTTAATAAAATCAGAAGGGTGAAAGTTTATAAGCTTTTTAAAAATTGAATAAAAATTTTGAAATTTGTTCACAATTATTAAAATACTTAAAAACTTTAAAAACATACAAGCTTTTAAGAAATGTATAAAGTATCAGAGCTTTAAAAAACATTGATACATTTGTTGTCACTTCACAATTTATGAAAACTTTGAAAAAGGTCTACAGATATTTATTATTTTATCGTTGATTTAAAAGTTTTAAAAATATAAATAAAGCTTTTAATAAGGCAGCAGATAATAAAGCAATATAAAGTTAAAATCAAAACTAAAAGCCTCTTTAAGAAAATTACGCCAAAAATTAACAACAAAACTTGACTTATAAAAAATATACAAGATGTAAAAAGCTTTTAAAAAAATTTAGCTTATTATAAAGCTGTATAGAAATCATAAATTCTTTCAAAAAATTTAAGCAAATGTTAAGAAATAAACCAGCCTTTAAGCCAATAAAACTTGAAAAAAGTGGAAAAAACTTGTATACATGCCAAAGCTTTAAAAAATGAAAAAAAAACTTCAAAGCTTTGAAAAATACTGTATAGTTTTAAAAAAGCTTCACACATTTTAAGGATCTTAAAAAATGATAATGAAAGCTTTATGACAACTGATAAAGCTTCATAATATTAACTATAAAAAGTGATTTTCAAAGATGTGCAATAAAAGAGAAACTCTTCTTAGAAGTTTTAAGGAAACATTTTATCAACAGCTTTGCAAAAAAGGAACGTAAAACATTGAAAATTTTACTGTGGAAAAACTTTCTCTGAAAATGTGAATTATAATAAAAGTTTCTTCTTAGAATTTAAAAAAATATATATTTTCGTATTATTTTAATTCTAAAAGCTAATTAAAACTTTTCTAAAAATGTGCAAATAAAAGCTTTCAAAAAAATTGCTGAAACTTCAAAAGTTTTCCTATTGAAAAAAAATAATAATCTGAAGACGTAAAATTCAACAAAAAAATTTTCTTAAAAAAATTATTAAAAAATTAAGTTTAGTTTTATCTCCAATAAAATTTTTAAAAAATATAAGTAAGATTTGAAAGCTTTTGAAAATTGTAAAGCTTTCTCTAAGACTTAAAAAAATATCCTGAAAAGAAATTGAATGAATGTTGCACTAAAATCCCAGTTAAGAAAATATTCACTATAATTGTACTGCTAATAAAAACTTGTCAAAAATTCGTTAAACTTTGAAAGCTTTTGACACATAAAAGCATGTTGCCCTAAAAGCTCTGCAAATTAAAATGTCACTGTAAATGTCCTTTTAAAAAGAGGATGTTTTCACACTTCATTATTTTTATGTTCTGATTAACATTATCATTATTGTCACCAGTTACCTATAAGGGAATGTGCAGGAATCGTGTCTGTATATATTTAACTTAATAAACAAAGAAATTAAAATCAACAGCAGGGTCAACAACAACACAAAATTACATATATAAATATGGGAAAAACTGTATTTGTTTATAATAAACAAAAACGGATAAATTTTTAAATCCAATAAAAATTAAAATGAAGAGATAAATTAATGGTTAATTTATAAATTTTCTGAAAAGCTTTTAGAGCTAAGAAATTTCCAAAGCTTTTTTAATTAAAATAATTTGATCTAAAATTTTGAAATTCATTAAATTGATGAGAAATTTATAACTTAAAAGTATTAAGATTTCTTCCAAAGCTTTTAGAGAAAAAAACTTTAAAAGCTTTTTGTAATAAAAACGGAAGCTCTAATAGCATCCTATTTTACAAATTAAATTTAAAGTAATTAAAAAAAATTGTAAAGTTTCAAAAGCTTTTAAAACTTTTAAATCTTCGAAAGCTTCTTTCGTAACAACAATTTTTGAAAACCTAATCGTATTTTTTATCATTAAATTTATTTATATTAACTAAATTTTATTACGAAAGACTGAAGCTTTTAAAGTTTTAAGAAAAGCTTCTTCATATTATATTTAAATTTTAAATTTTATTTCATTTAAAAATATTTAAATAAAATATTAGTAAAATTGTTCTGATAATAACAACTCTAAAAACACTTTTTTATTTTGTTAAAGTTTTTGAAAATTGTAAATCTTCAAAAGCTTTTTTGTAATAAAAATTTTGTGAGAAGTTACGTCCCATAAATTCCAAGTTTTTCCTTCAAAAAAATTAAAAAGCTTTTCATGATTTTATTTTATTTTAATAATTTATCAAAGATTGTCCTTAAAGCTTTATGTCACAAAAATTGAAAATATTTTACAAGAAGCTTTAAGAGTTAAAAGTTTTAGAAACTAATGAAGCTATGTTTATATGTAATAACTCCAAATATTTTAAATTTAACTCAGATTATACCAGTAAAAATGAAAGCTTTATCTAAAGCTTTTAAATTGAAATTTGTATTTGAAAGTTTATTCAGCAGTAAAAAATTAAATACCCAATATATTGTAAAAAATTTATGTCGCTAAGATTCAAAGCTTTTCCCAGAAGCTTTTAGATTTTATACAAAGGAGCTTTTTTAAAACTTTTTTAATTATTTTTGTATTATTTTTTTAAATACATTAAATTTAATAAAATGATGAAAATTTTGTTATGGACAAATTTAAAGCATTTTTCTGAAGCATGCAGAGTTAGCAAGGGTTTCTCTTAAGCTTTCAACTTTTTTATTTTTTTCAAATACATCAAATTTAATAAAATTTGGAAAAATTGAAGCTTTTTTCCAAAGTGTTCAGAGTTAACAAACTTCAAAAGCTCTTCTGGAATACAAACTTATGAAACTTAATTAAATTAATAAAATTATGATTAAAATGATATCGATAATTTAAACATATAAAAAAGTAAATCCTCAAAAGCAACATAATTTTATATTAATTTTAAAAATTTGTCTTTTCCAGGTTTTGGAAGATTTCGGTTATATTTATGACAGTTCCATCACTGTTCCCCCAGTACCAGTACCCGTCTGGCCTTACACTTTGGACTACAAAATCTCTCATGAATGCAAGAGTGGTACCTGTCCCTCCAAAACTTTCCCTGGTGTTTGGGAAGTTCCCCTCAACACTCACTATGTAGAAGGTTTCGAAGGTGGTCATTGTCCCTACTTGGATCAATGTGTTTTACATAATTTAGATGAAAATGAAGTATTCGAATGGTTGCAAGAAGATTTCTCACGTTATTATGAACAAAACAAAGCACCCTACATGATGCCTTTCCATACAAATTGGTTCCAAACTAAACCTTTGGAAAATGGTCTACACAAATTCTTGGATTGGGCTTTGGAACTGTAAGTATCTTTTTAGTTTGTTTATTATTTTTTTTTAAATTAAACTTGACGGAAATAAACAAAAGTTTATTTTAATTTACAATTTGATTAAAAAACATAAAACTCTGACAAACTCTTGTTTTGTAAACAAAAATTAAATGAAACAGAGAGGCGGGAGAGAGAAAAGTCGTCAGCTAAATTGTGTAAATAACTGACCAGTATAATTCTTTTTTACCGAGAAACGCCAAGATGAGTTGAAAATAAACTACATCCTATACAAACTTCAACTCGCACGTTTTAATGAGAAAAGTTTAATTTTTTCCTTCTGCAACAAAAACAAAAATTAAATGAAAACTTACCAATTCACCAACGAACCGACACAACGAAACGTAAATCGCAAGAACACAAAAAAAAAACACAAAATGAACCCACCTGCAAAAAGAAAAAAGAAGGGGGAGAATAAGAGAGAGGGAAAATATAAAGTATAATAAAAAGTTAAAGAAATATTGTCTATATACAAATATACATATAGATTAAACCGGATATAGCGACCAAAAGCCGCCATGTTAAAAACTAGTGTTTGCCAAGCAAACTTCCGTAATAAAGTTATGCTCAGATAATAACGCCTTTTTTTCTACATGTATTCCAATTCCCAGCTACTTTTCTTTATCATCATCATCATCAACTGCACAATCATCATCATCATCATCCTTGCAATCGTCCTTCTCATCTCAGCCATTATCTTACCAACAAAATTGGTTAAGGTAATGAATGGTTTTATTTTTTTTTTTCAGTTAAATAAAAATATTTTTAACATGAACAGTTTTTGGGGAGGGGGGAGGTTATACTGTTCGGGGAAAAAGTGTTGATAAAAGTAATAAAAAATAAAACATGGAAAAAATAATGTTTTGTATATGAGATTTAAAACAATTGTATTATGGACATGGAGAAAAAATTAACAATGTTTCTTTTTCACTCATTTAAATAATCACTAAAGAATGGGAATGATGACCAAAGGACAAATGTCATTTAATTTATGAAATATCAAAAAGCTTTTTGAAAATTTCAAATATTTTTTTTTTAATTTTACAAAAAATATATTTTCTACATTTTTTGTTTACATAGATAATATTTGACATGAAAGCTTTTGAGCTTTTTTAATATTCAAAGCTTATAATAATGGAAAAGCTTTTTAAAACTTTATGTGAGATCCAATAATAATAATGCTTTCTGTCACCGTTTCAAATCTAACACACATTTCTTTGACATTTCATCAAGCATCAGCAACATAAAACTCTTGACCAGGAAGTTGCGAAAAATCTGCCAGACCATACGTTTCGTCATTCAATAAGCAGCAAGAATATTTTTTTAGAAAACTTGACTTCAATATGCGTGCTCTATTTTTTTAACTTTAAAGGCACCATGTGCACCATTCTTTCTACCTAAACTAGCTTTCTAATAACGGACAATTTCTTTCGTTACTGTTTAATAACAGTGGAAAGAGTTTGACGACAGATCTTTCAATGATAAAAGCTTTCTTAATTATTTTGTATGAAAAAACATTCCAAGTATTATTTTAAATTTAAAAATTAAACTTTTATAATAAAAAAATCGTAAAACGTAAACTCTATTGTAAACTGTGAAACTCTTCTAAAAGAAGAGCTTTCTTCGATTATATATCTTTTATTTAAGACTCTTAGAAGCTCCATTCAAAATAAACAATTAAAAAAAAAGATGTCAAAAATATCTTTAATCTAATTTAAAAGCATTTAATTTAATAAATTTAAAATGATAAAAAGCTTTTTGAAATTTCAAGACTTTACAAAAAATAAATTCTATAATTTTTGGTTTAAATTACATTTTTTAATTAAAGCTTTAAAGCTTTTTTAAATAATTTAAAATAAAACAACTACAGAAAAATTATTCTTCATGAAATAATTTAATAAAATGTAAAAAATTAATAATTTTAAAGCTTTTATTTAAAAAGCTTTTGAAAATTGTTCCAATTCCTTCTTATTTTATTTTAAAAAAGTAATATTTTGTCTTTTTTTCTTAATAAAAGCTTCCGATAGTATAATTTTGTAATTATTTACACCAGAATAAGACTTTGAAATTTAAAATGCTTGTAAAGCTTTTCAGTTTACTATTAAACATTTATAATAAAAAAGCTTTAAAGCTTCATAATTAAATGCTTTTAATCATAATGTTTGTAAAGCTTTCCAGTATAAAATATTACATAGAAAAATACTCAGATTAAGTCCTAATTTCTCTTAAAGCTTTTATTTAGCTTTACTTCCCTTTTTAACAAAACTTTCAAATATTTCTACGTTCTCATTTAATATTTGTTTCTGTTAAAAAAAATTCAAAATGACAGCTTGACTATATAAAAATTAACATTTATTTTTTCTGAAAATGTTGGACTCGTATATTTTTTTTTAATTCTTCAGTGTAATTGTTAATGAAATGAAAATATCAGTAACAATGAAGTAAAACTTTATAATTCTCTATTAAAATTAAAGGAGTGAGAATTAAGGTATGAAATGTTTCGATAATAAATGAAATCACTAGTGACGATAGTTAGGAAATGATGATGAGACAGCAGATAAATAAATTAAAATGAAAACATTCCTTTTTAGTCGATTTCAAAATAAAATTAATTAAAAATGGTGAAAAAAATATGATTTGAAAAAAAGTCAAAAGATTAAACAAATTAAATCTCTATAGATAAAGGATAAAGGAATAGATGGAGTACGACATGAAATTGAAATGAAACTAATTAAAAAACCAAGTTATTCATTTTAATTAACTGGACAAAAAAAAACAATTAGAGCTTTTTCTACTAATAGTTTTATTTGCAGTAAAATAGGAAGATATTTAAGTAATTGTCAATCAAGCTTTATGGGTAATAGAAAGAGGATAAACAATTTATAAGAAAATATTAAAGCTTTTAAGGTTATTTAAATAAAAGCTTTTCAAGTTTATTTATCGAATGGAAAATAATACACTCCACATGAGCTTTTAATATTAATAATAAAAGCTCATTCTACATTTATTTATTAAAAAACCGTGAAAGCTTTTACTATTAATTTTTAAAGAACTGAAAGCTTAACTTCTGAAATTTATGTTTAAAAAGATTTATTAAAACACTTTTGATTAAAATCGCTTTAGAAAAAAATATTTATTAAATTTTATTTTATTCTCCTTCAACTCAAATTTATATATTTAAAATCATTTTCTCGAGCTTTCATTTTAAGTGGTACAAATATCAATCTTATGTTTTGCAAAAGCTTTTATCCAACAAGTTGATAGTATATCAAGCTAAAAGCTTAAATACTTTTTTTAAGTTTTCAAAAAAATACGCTTTGAAAGTTCAATTAAAGGCTTTTAAAAATTTTCATTCATTTTTTTATATCAACGAAAGCTTTTAAGTACAGTAATTAATACATTACATTAATAGAAAAAATTTAATTTTAAGTAGAACAAATAATAGTTTCAAGTTTTATTTTCAAAACTTGGAAGCTTTTATCAGGCTTAAAGCTTAAATACATATTTTTTTAAAGTTTCTTAAACGCTTTGATATGACATTTAAAAAACATAAATTAATCTTTTGAATTTAATATTTCTAAAAAAAGCTTTAAAATTTCAATATCTAATTTCAAATCTAAATACCTTAAATATTTCCTATTTTTTAACTGAACAAAGCTTTTAAGCTAAATATGAAAATAAATATTAAAAAAATTATAAATTGAAGTTCTTATGACTTATTTAATATACACTACTTTCTACCTTTATACTTTCAAAGCTCATAAAAGCTCTTATGTAGATATTAGATAAACAAAATTTCAACCTAACAAAAAAACTTTAAATACCCCCCCCCTCTAAATTTCATAAATTTATTGCCATCCAAAAGGCAAAAAAACTTTAAATTATTATCAAAAGTAAAAAAAGAAGTTTTTCTGGAAATTAAATTAATTTCATTTCATTTACAACACCTTAACAGGAAACCTGCAAAACTATTTTCATAGTCCCAACTGTCCAAAGAAAATGAAAAAAAGTCGAAAATTATTTTACGCCAATCACATTAAAAGCCAACTAACATCCATTAATTTGCGAGTCATTGGTCCCCCTCTATTCCCATTTACTGCCAACCAAAAACAATATTTGAATGCTTGAATTAATTTATATTATTTTCCTACTTTTTCCACTAAAACTTTTTCCTCATTTCCTAAAAGCTTTTGTTTTTCTCCCTCTTTCTGTTGTTTAAATGTCGATTGTTAATAAGAATTTCTTTTGAATTATTTTCTTATGTTTTATAGAACAGACCTACAAACATACAAACTTCCTTCTAAGACAATAACAAACAAAAAAATTTAAATAAAGAAAACGCGGATCTATCATTAGAAGCCAAAGCAATTAAAGCAAGCAAAAAGGAGGAAAAAAGGTTTCAAAGCTTAAAGTATTAAAGGAGTTTGGGAAGTAAGAAGAGAAAAAATAAATAAAAGTTCAAGTTTTTTTTCATTGGAATTTTTTAATTAGAGCAGAAAAACATACAAAAATATTTAAGAAAAAGGACGTTTTAAATAAAATAAAAAAATTGAACCGAGAAAAAAAACTTTAGAAAACATTAGTTCAACTAGGAAAATAGAATATAGCGAAGCTTTGAATTTAAGCCGGGGGGTTTTAAACAATATTATTGACAGCTGCAGTAAAGAGAATGCAAAACTAATAAAAAGCTTTAAAGACAAATAACGGTAAAGAAAAATTTAAAAAAAGTAGCAAAAAAATACGAAAGAGTTTATAGCAAAAAAGGACCAAAACCAATTGGATACACAGGTTACTTCAAAACCGGGGCAAGTTTTTTAAATGCTCCGGTTTTGAGGCAATTTCTGCTACCCTGTTGTGAAGTAATGCCAACTGATTTAAGAACGACCAACAAATATAGACCATTAACTTGACAGAATGAATTTTCAGTTTCGACCATCTGATGTCATGCGAATTTTTAGACTAAACTAATTTTTCATCGACTGTTTTCTGCTTGTCACCTTATGCCATAATATAAGATTAAAGCACCGTTTCTCGCCTATTTTCATTGATTACTCTTTCCAAACTTAAAACACCTTACACATGCTACCGAATATTTAGTATTGGTAACTGATCTCGTCCTACGTCATGGTTAAGATTATAACCTGGTCAATTTCACTTATTATTCTCTTCAGAAGTATGGATTATTTTTTATATAGGCCACCTCAAAAGTCTGACCTAATTCAAATAGCTCATAATATAAACACCCTTCTAGTCCTACTGACTTCAATGTCGTTATGTATATTCGTTTTCGGATAAAATGACAGTGATAAACTTTGCATCATAACGATTTCTAGTAATTCTAACATTTCTGCATCGTTTGAAATAAATGTCAATCAGAAGGTCTTAATCGAAGCAATAAGTCGGTAAATAAGATCTTACCAAATATAGGTAATTTACTTAACATCATGGACATGCGGCTTTGATATTCAGTATTTCTGTAAAGGCGGTCAGGCTCTACTTCGTTTGCTTACTTTCGAGAGTTTTGCGTTTCACTTTTACGCATTGGTTAATATTGAAGCGTCACATAACGGTATTCGTTTACCGTTGTCCGGGTTTCACGCATTTACCACGTGCTTTCGTTTTTTATTGGAATATTACTGGTCAAGAAAAAAAGAAATGTAGCGTCACTTAGCTTCAATTCGATTATTTGGGATCTGAAAGTAATCTCCAAACCTTTTGGTATGAATAAGCTTTTCCCTTTTCTCCAGCTTCGGAATCACCACTTTAGAATCGAAGTACACATATCGTTTATAAGTTTATATATATTATATATAGTGATAACTCTACTTTTAAATCGCACGAGCCATCGTTCGAACATTTTTTAATTATTTAATGTTGACTAGGTCTCTCCTTGTTCCCTGTGCCAAAGTTGGTACCAGAAGAAAAAATATGTTTAAAAAATCGAAAAATATTAAAAATGGCTGGACTTGACTGTAACAACTCATTCAAAAAATTTTTTAAAACCTTAAGATCTTCAACTCCATTAATTTATTTTCTTTATTCTCTCTCTCTTTTCAGTCCCGACGTTTACATCTTAACCGTTACCCAAATGTTGCAATACATGACCGATCCCAAAGAATTACGTGATGTTGGCAGCATTGAAGCCTGGAAATGTGATAAGAATGTGGCTGTTGCTCCCAAACCCTGTAACATTTGGAATACCTGTGCCCTTCCCTTCAAAGTACCCGAACAAAATGTTACCGATACCCGTTATATGGAAACATGTCGCGAATGTCCCAATGTATATCCTTGGTTGGGTGATGCTGCCGGTACTGGCATCCAAGGACGTGATAGTTATATCTTCTCAGGTCCCGTTCAAGAAGCTGATGGTGAAAGTGTAGATGAAAACTAAATTACACTCACTTGAAATTAAACACATTTTTTCTTTATTCCAAAACAAAACTCGCAAACATCTAAATGAGTTCAGTAACCCTTTTGAGGCCTATTTTATTTTGCAAAAATGTGCCAGAATTAAAAAAAAAATTAAAAATATTAAAAATTTTATTTGTTAAACTATTTTTTGTTTATCTCTTATAATTTTTGCAAATTTTAAGTTTTAATTGTTTTCAGTTCTTCTTAAGTTCCATATACTTTTTTATTATAGATTTTTTTGTTTAAATCTTTTTTAGTTTATTACAATTTTTTTAATTCCTTTTAAAAATATTTCAAAAAGAAGAAAAAATAGTTTTTAAGTTTTAAACAAAAAATACCTACCAATTTCTGTTGTAAATCTACAAAAAAAGGAACAAATTCGTGTCAACTTTGTTAGTAAATAAGTTATCAATAAATTTTACTTTTTTATATAAAACTCGAAAAAAATAACAAAAAAGTATTTTTTTTTCTCGTCTGTAATCTTGCAAAATTGTTATTTTCCATAAAAAAATTTTCATTATTTCACACTTTTTTGTAACAAACAGCTGAGACTCGTTGTTCGTTGGAAAATAATCAGTTTCCTTCAACTGTTTATTAACCTCAAACGATTATAATAAGAGCGAAGAAGAGAGACAAAAGGAAGTAAAACTGAACCTCAAACAAATATTTACATAAAAAAGTATTAATTTTTTTTCTTCTCCTGATGTCTCTTAAGACCAAAATCATGCCTTCGAGACATTAGAACGGTTCTTTTCCTCGCACAGACTTTAGACAAAAAAACATCACAAAATTCCAAAAGACTTTTAATTTGAAAATATTTGAAAAAGGGACTTTAAAAGAGTGAATTTTTAATATTAATATTTCTCAAATTAAATAAAAATTAATATCTTCAGCAGACGTAGAAAATTAAAAAAAATCATTGGCTTTAGCTCTGCACTAATTCAAAAACTGATTCAAGTTCCTTCTAAATTTTTGAATACAAATAACACTCGTCGAGGACTACGAGATTGTAAAAATAATTTTGAAATTGAATACAAAAATAATATGCATGGTACCCTAATTTACACCCCTATAATTATGTCCATAAAGTCTCTATGGTGCCCAAACTTACAAAGTTACTAATACTACACTCTTCTTCCATCATTATGTCAAATATCTTCCAAATCCATTAAGCCGATTAAAAGTTAAAGATTTATTTTCAAAAATGGCTTAAAATCAGTGAGAAAGTCCTACTTTTTCTTCAAATTACGACACAGTTCCGAGGTGTGTAACCCCTTATATAGGAGCTATAATCAAGCCTCTATGGTGCCTAAACTTATAAAGTTACAAATATCCTCCAAATCCATTGAGCCGATAAAAGTTACAGATATATTTTCAAATCGATTTTGACCCACTGTGGAATGCTTGGTCCGACTTAAACGGATTTATTTAAATTTCTGCGTTATTAAAACTTAAAATCAGAGAAAAAGCCCTATGTTAGGTGGTTGTAGACCATTGACCTTAAAGTTCACCACACTATTTAATGCTTATTACCCATTGACTTTACTTAGTGCCAAATTTCTTTGTTCCCGGAGGTGGGGCACCTTATATAGGAGATATATGAAATAGGGACCGATACTGGTCAAATTCATTTCATATATTAAAAAACAGTTAGAACAGCAATTTTGACAAATTTTAACACAAAATGGCCAATATTAAATAGTTTCATTTGTTTAATATTCCATTTCGGTAAAGAGGTTTATTTGGGAGTGACTATAAATAATGGTCCAATAAAATTTCGCAAAATTATTTTTGAAATATCACACTTTAGTTTTATTGGTTATCGAGATTTTGCATATTTTTGCTTAAACAAAAATATGCAATATGGATCGATTTTAATGATTTTTGGTACTCAGTTTGTTGTGTTGAACGACCACAGGAGACTCACACCATTGACAATCGATTTATTGGAATAATCAAGCAAAGAAAAACGACGTGAGTAATTTGTCACACACGAAACTATAATCTTTCATAAAATAGAAGTTTTGGATCACCCGACCTATTTTTTTCTTTTCATTATATCTTTACACGGTTCTTCCTTTTAGTAAACCACACTTCAATGTTACATTAATATGGATTGGAAGGTTGGATAAAGGGGGTGATTTTCTCTCTTTATTACCCCTCTCATAAGATTTATGCTGCTGTTTTTTGCGCCTTCTAATGCTACATTGCTTTGTTCTAAATTTTTGAGTATCGAACGTCTCTAGAAGTTCCACACAAATGAAATTCTTGCTATACAATCAGCCTACTTTCTGGGATATGAACGCTTCATTAACCTTAAAGACTCTATTTGTATTATTATGTGTTCACAATGATTTTTTGGCTTTAGCGTTCTGCAATTAAGCGTAGTTTAAAATGGGCGTTTCGTAATGTAATGGACAATAATGAAGAACCTCTCATTCAAGGTTTTGGAAATAGTATTTGATCTTTCTTTCATTATCATTATTATCTTTTTATATGATTGATTTAATTCTCTTAGGTACAAATCTCCAGGATAAAAAGACTAATGCTGTTAATATAGACCAGAATATTCTGCACTGCAGTTGCGTTATGCCCAGTTTTTTCTCTGCTTCCCATGAGTGATGTTAAATAATTGATAACGTATTGCTAACATGTTCTTCAATTAGAATTTTTGAGTTTTTCATCTTTGGTATTTCACTTAATTTCATCTGTGATAATGATAAGCTTTTCTACCTTCTACTCACTCATATATGATCTTATTTGGTTACGTGTGTTACCACTACCCGATCTTACTTAGTCGTCTAGGTTCGAACTGAGTTTCTGTTACTTTTTGCTATTAGGAGTCAAACTCCAATACGTCTTTTTCCTTCTTGTTGTAGACTTATAGCGCTGTATTTTAGCTTTTAACTCCCACAGGATTAGGCCACCTTTCACATTTGACTACCCTTAGTTTGAAGAATATGCCTGACTTCCAAACAGAATATAGGAAATTGATTTAATTCATCTTAATCTCAAAACCGAAGCAGTTTTTTTTCGGTGAGCAATCCATGCGCTTTTCGAAATATAAGAAGCGCTTGACGAATATAAATATTTATAAAATTTAAGAAATAATTCAACAACTTCACTTTGATTCACAAATATTTACAACTCTGCCATTCAGTTATTCACAATGGCACCGTGTTATGTTATGGTTTTAGGGACTTTATTATAAGGAAACAATTGAAACAATTGTCCATTTTTCTACTTTTTTGAAAGATTAAAGAAAGCAAAAAACACATTATTATGCTCCTTTTTTTAGAAAAGAATGAAAAAATAAACGAAAAAGTTTAAATACTTTACAATGACAACATAAAAGTTTTCTACAAATAATGATTAAAAGCATTAAGGTGTTTTCAAGAATAATGATAAAATAAAGTTTTTTTCGATTTTTGAATAAATTGACCTATAAACTGAAGTTATATTTCCTCAAAAAGCAAAAGAAAAAAGCTTCTAAAAAATTGTATTAAAGAGAATTAACAGAGATTTTCAATTTTAAAAGGTGAGAATTATAGAAAATCCCAATGCAATAGAATCCTATTTTGTGTTTAAAAAAATATATAGCAAAAATATCTTTACAGTTACAATTCTCGTATAATAAACCTTTATGTTTTTAGATTTTACAAAACGCTGGTTAATTTCCTTTCCAATAATCCGGATTTTTTCAGTTCTTATTATATCAGACAGCGCCACCTAGATTGTTCTACATTATCATGTGATGCTTTTGAAATGTGTATTGTATGTATTTTTATCTTTTGCAAAACGCTGGTTTATTTCCTTTCCACTAACCCGAATTCTTTTAGTTCCTATTATATCAACCAGCGCCACTTAGATTGTTCTACATTATCATGTGATGCTTTTGAAACATGTATTGTACGCATTTTTATCTTTTACAAAACGATGGTTAATTTCCTTTCCAATAATCCAGACTTTTTCATTTCTTATTATATCAGACAGCGCCACCTAGATTGTTCTACACTACCATGCGATGCTTTTGAAACATGTATTGTACGCATTTTTATCTTTTACAAAACGATGGTTAATTTCCTTTCCAATAATCCAGACTTTTTCAGTTCTTATTATATCAGACAGCGCCACCTAGATTGTTCTACATCATCATTTGATACTTTTGAAACGTGTATTGTATGTATTTTTAACCAATAACCCGTATTCTTTTAGTTACTTTTATGTCATACATTATCTTATGTGATGCTTTTAAAAGCGTGTGTTATATTCTACATTCCGTAAGAATTTAAAGACAAACTACATTGCGAAACTAAATTTTCATATTATTTTTCAACTTTATTAATTAACTTTTGCATTTCTGTAAATCTTTTTAAATCAAATTCAATTATAACCTCATTATCAATTCTAATCGATATCAATTAAAATCCCCCAAACTTTCTATAACAAATATTGTTATTACGTGTTTCAACAACTTTATCCACAATATGTGATTAACACTTTGTGATGCTGTACAATATTTACATAATTATTTTATAACAAAATTTTGTATTCAGAAAAAGGAGATTTTGCCATTAATTTGTGAAAACTTTATGAAAATATTTCGGGGTAAATTTAAAACACGTTTTTAAACTCTAAACTATTGTGTCCTTAAATGAATTAAAATGTAACAACAAAAACAAACATATAATAAGTAAGAAGAAGAAAAAAAACTGACTCGAAAACATTAAACAATTTTAAAATTATTAAATTTATTAAACCTTTAGGCTTTTTATTACCTCTTCGGAACACACTACTTTCACCCAAATATGTGTATGTGGTTGTGTTTGAAATTAATTTTCAAGTGAAAACATTGATTTGAGAAATTCATAACGGGGATGGAAAATTTTACATTTATATCGTTATACATAATAAAATCTTAGTCCAAACAGAGTCAGTTTAATAAAATTAAACCATCGTTCAAAATGTACAGAAAATTCCGTGTGATGTTTTAAAATCATTTTTATACACTCCACCACCACTAATGGTGATAGAGACAAATCGAAGACCCTATAAAGTATATACATTCACATCAAAATCTGAATCGATTTTTCCATGTCCGTCTGTGTCTGTTGGTCGCAATTCAATATCCAAAATAGTTTCCTATTTAGGGACCAAAATCGATCCAGCAAAAAAGATATAATAGACCGATATCAGAGTCTTCAATTTTACCGATAAGGTAAAATTGAAGACTCTGTGTAAACAACTATTCCTTATCCACGTGTGAAGGGAGTTTTTGTTGAATAAAGTTCCTGAAATTCGCCACACACTTTTAAGTCCAAAATTATTACAATTGTTATATTTCATTAGCATAGTTTTCCGGTTTTATAAATTCCGGGATGGATTATGTGGAAGCTAGAAGAAATTAAGGCCGAACGATTTCGCACAACGCTTTTGGTTTATATTTACCCTAATTTTATTATATATCAACGCATATAAGAAATTTAAGGCTTTTAAGATGGTATTTGGTAGGAATTGTAAAGGACGTAAGGAAAATAATGACCCGATCCTCGTATAATTTGGAATATCGTTTTAAGATTTTATTCAATTTGTAAGTGACAAATTTTGTTAAAATCTATCAAACGATCTTAACGAAATTAGGACTTTCATTTTAGCCTAAAACCTCATTCCTGTAAGATCATTTGTATGAAATCTAAATGAAGTAATGGACTCATAACCATCTTTAAGTCAAAGTAATGCACAGTGTCAAATTTCATAAGAAACTCTTTAAAATGTAACTTTAGTTGACATAGACCAGAAACGATTAATAGACGTTAGAATGAATGAGCGATAACTTCAATGATTGATACAATGTTTTTTCTGCGCGTTTTGGCACAAATAATTAAAATTGCGTGCAAAATTTCAATAATCGTGTTCCTACATTTCTTAAAGAATCACCGTAAGGGCTTCTATAAGTAATAAAGCCAGCTTATGCAATTCACTTGGTTATTTCTTCTATTTTTTAATGTAAACGATGCTACAAATTGTATATATATCGACCGCTAAACCCGAGTTTAAAGGTATCCAACATTCAACATTTAATTTCTTGCAATTTTTTTCTGATCGTTGATAATTGTTGTAATAATTTTATTTAAAATTCAATTACTTCATAATTTTGGTCTCAGATATCGGTTTATAATTTTTAGTAATGGGTCAATATTACTTTACACTGGTTAAAATAATAATAAAAACAATCACATAGGATCCGGACAATTTACTCTACGAATGTTTTAAACTAACAGAATGATATATCTAAATCTATTCAGATTTTAAATTTATAGAGTGTTAGAAGATTTCCTCTGGTGTTGAAGAGTATAAAAATTATTACAACAAAATTGAGATACATAAAGGAAATAATGTCGGAGGAATCGGATGAGGAGCTTAGTACTACATAAACGATATCGGTTTACATTAAATTTAATTATTCAAGCGATATTTTTCTACATTCTTTCAGCTATTTAAAGTTATCTTACTTTGGTAGAGGAATCAGGTTTTACGCAAAATTATAAGTCTAAAATCAGCATCTGAAAACAGGTGACGATGTCTGACTATCTGTCCGGCAGTCTATTTGCAAGAAATATATTTTGTAATTGTCTTTATTAAATTAGTTTGACAAAAAATTGAAGCTTTAATTATGATCTGTCCAATATTTCACCTGTCCTTACATAATAAGCCATCTGGAATAGAATTTAAATACCATAGAAGTCTTATCCGTTTTTCCAAATTTTGGTAAAATATCATTATTATAGAATTTTTACGATCTGATATAAGAGGTTCGACTCTTAGACTTTTGGAGTCAGACCTTCACAATGTTATTTATCTGTATTAAAAATCAGAAAAAAATAAGTTTTCCTAAATTTCCATAAACCTAAAAATCGAATTCCTTTCTAATATAATTACTGCTATTAGTATCAAATTCCAATTGTACCAATATTTCCATATCTGCAACATAAAAATATAAAAAAAGTATCATCTAGTAGAATCAAGTGGATATAAACACTAAAAAGGTACATAACCTCAAAAAACTACTGCTACTACAACAAGCATGAATGTATTCACTTAGAATGTGTGAATGTGTGTATATTTTCTAAAAAAAAGTTCTAAACTACATTTGTATTGGTAGGTAGGTGACAAATTTAAAACAACTACTTTAACACTACTACACCAACAGTAGCACTGTTAACTATATAAGTGTCTATATCTATGCCTATATATATGTATAGTAATTGCTTTGCTGTGTGGGTGTTTAAAATTTCCACACACACACATACACACACTTGCAAAACACATACATTTAGATATATCTGTGTAATATTTCTTTTTCTTTAAATGAAAACATAGACACTCATGTTTTTGACACTTTTTTTCATAAACATTTTTTTCTGCAGCAGCTTCAGCTATTTTTAGCTTGTAAAAGTAGCAACAATATTGTTAACATGATTATTGTTGTTGTTGCTTGGTTCGTTGGACGGATGGTTGGTTGGCTGTTTGGTTGACTGTTATGGTGAGAGTGAGCATCAGTAACAGACACATATAAATAAGGAGCAAAAAAGTTTAGATTTGAGGGGAAAAAATTAAACATAACAAAAATCTGACATGTAATATTAAAGGTAAAAAGTTTGTCATACCAAACGAATTGTAATCATGTTGGTGTGCGTGTGTATGTTAAATAATAAAATGGTTAATACATAGACATATTAGCAAGGTGTGAGGCAAGAACAGTGGAAGGGTAATGTAACTAAAATTGTGTTAGAAGAAGTTTATTAAAGTTTAATCAAATGATGTTTGCAGCGATAATATGGTTGACGAGCGCCAGCGTCATAGTTGCTCCCAATAATCTAAAATTTGGAAATTTGAATTTACAAACGTACAACGTTCAATTACTTCTAGACCTATAGCTTTATGACTATTTCAAGTGCTATTAAAACGCATTGCGAATTTTGATTTGACCCCTGAAAAGAGTCATAATTAGAACCATCCTATGTGTAATGTATGATGGATTGTATGGAATAACACATGTCATCAAATGAAGCATTTTAAAGATTTATCCATCTTACAACATTTAATGATGAGTCTTTCAAGTTTTAGTGATAAGAAATGCACACGTCGCTTTAAAAAGAATCATATGACGACATGTTATGGATTCATTTTTGGAGCACAGTGCTCTAGTGGTAAAAGTAATTTTCTACAAAATAATCACCTTGAACATTCCAGTTTCAAAACCGATCCAGTCAAAAGGTGTCAACATGATTCTACGTGATTCTAGTATTGAAAACCCTGGGAAAATAAAAAATTGCAAAGTCCTTCACCTACACTACTACACATATAGAAAATAAGAGCAAGATCTGTATGGAGAGATTGTCAAAATTTCCTATCCGCTATATTCTGATATATCTTAAGGCGATCTTAGAACATGTGGCAGAACGTTATCATAATGGAAAATTATAAGGTCGAGTCTGGTAAAATATTCCGGTCGATTTTCATTCAATGCTCTCTTTAAACCATCCCACCATATACAGAGCACTAACACGAAGTCATTGGTATTTGACTTTGGTGTTGATATCGCTTTTTGGTCGGGATATATATGTGACGATCCATAACTTGCGCCTTCCGATAGATGGTACATGATCACATGTAGTCAAGATGCAGTCCTTGACGTTTTACCATCTCGTTGATAACTATAATGTAGACTTATACCGGTTACATACAAATTTCGGAACACTGAACTATATGGACTTGCAAGATCACTATGTAATTCCAAGCATTGCTGTTGTTGTTACGGTTGCATAATATTCAAAATGAAAGTGTTGAAATTAACGATTCATTTATTAAAAAATTTCCTCAAGTTCCAATAAAATGAGATTTTGTGGATTTTGGTACATACATTTCAATTTTATTGACGATTTTGAAAACCCCCAAATAATTGAAAAGGCCTCGTCGGCCTCTATGAGATCTGAACTCCCAAATGCTACACTCCTCTGCTATTATTATGTTAAATTTCATGTAAATTTCAGCCAATTAAAAATTACAGATTTATTTCGTGAAAAAAAAAATAATTCTGCCCCACTGTATAAGAAAGAACTTTCAGCTACCTGAAGGATATAATGGATAGATCAATGATCATGCCTCTCACCAAATCTCCAAAATTTCAATATATTTGGGCAAGCGTCGGATTACCATATTCCTCCGATTTTTCTCCTCCACTGTAATTTCATATCAAAAAACATATACAAATGTGAAACTACATACGAATACATGTGTGTGTTTTTATGTTTAAGAAAAAATATCAATTTAAAAACTTGTGATGACAATTCGGTTTAAAGCAGTTTTGATATTTTGAGTATGTATGTGATTACCAGCGAATACAACTCTCTTTCTGACACATGCACACACACACACAACACAACAATAACACCATAGACAGATTGTGTCAAAATTTCATCAGTTTAAAGTTAACATTCAGATGTATGTAGAAAGAGATCTGGCTTAAAACTTTGCAATTGTCAGTAGGTAACATTTACCTTTAAAGCTCTTTAAATGTGTCAGTGTGTAATTTATAACATATGAATGTATGTGAATACATATGCGTGGGTGTGTGTGAGCATACAAGTGAGTAATTGTATGAATTTGTTTTAATGTAACTGTACAACACATTTTTTACGTTTTAAATGTATTTTCTACTACTACACTGATGCATATTCCTATAAACGCATTTTTTCCTATTTTTCAAACCCAACCAAAATTAAAGTTAAAGCTTTTTTAATGAGTGACAACTTAATGGTACTTTTTTTAAAGTAAATAATGTTTTATCTTGGTGTTGTTGTTTACCTTATTCATGCGATCAAATGTTCTCGATGCTATTTTATGTGGAATATTTCTATAAATGCAGAGGTGAAAATTGCTTTAAATAAAATTAAATATTATATGCTTCTGCTTTTTATTAATAAAGGTATTAAAATTATTTTTCATTATCAAGGACGTTCCAAGAGAGAAATCGATCTTAAAATTAAATGTTCCGTTAGTGTGGTGCGTAATTTCTTTAAAAGAACAGACTTCTTGAAATACAAATATAACCAAAAGTCAGATTTATCTTATAAAATAAAAAGTAACCCGTAACACAACGAATTCTACTCCTTCTTCCTTTCTTCCACATTATTGTTCTTGTACCACTCAGAGCCTTGTTTACCATAGTGACACGATACCCAGTCAGGTCAAAAATAAATTAACAATGATCGACTTCTTTTCCCGCAACTGCATATTGCTTCCTATACCAAGACCGTAATAGTAAATTTGGCTGTTTCGTGGTCAATAAACTTTTCTTTAACAAACCTTAAGCAGCAACTTTTTAAGCCTTAAATGTTTTTAAACCAGAATCCCAGCACTGAGATAATCGGTCTGGTTATCTACCGGATGTGTTGGAGCTCTTTTGATTTTTTTCTATTTTTTAAAGCTTTAGAAACATTATGTGATCAATTCTTTCTATTTGACTCAGGTTATCTGATCTATATGGACAACTTTTATAGAATCAAGTTGGGGTTTGTTGAAAATATTTAACAATTTTAGTTCGCACTTTTCTTCGATCACTCATTTTAATCGGATTAACAAAACATTCACTTGATTGTCATATATCATAATAACTGACATGTTTCTCAAATGTAACTTGATCCAAAAAATAATACTTGATTAAAAAGTTTAAATGAAAAACGTGTGTGAGATATTTTCAATCTCACTCCTTAGTTGATTTTATAAAAATATTATTCGCCCTACAAATATTTTCTTGTGTAATGTTTTCTAATTCATAAAAAAATTTTTAGCGTTTAAAAAAATATGCACCAGTGTTGCCACAATTTTCAATTTTATATATCTATTACAAGTTAAGTGTTTCTCTTACACACATACGCACACATACAAACAGATGTAGTAGACAAGTGAAAGAAGTGTGTATATAAGTGAATGAGTATGTGATTATTTTGTTAACTATTGAAATCTATGTTTAGATGGATGTTTGATTATTTGTATGTGTGTGTGCGTGTGAGTGTGAGTGTAAGCGAAATTTTCAAAACATTTTCAGAAAAACTTTTCATTTTAATTTTGTTTCATTAGAAGTTTGTTGCAAGTAAAAGAAGAAGAAGTAGAAGTTTGTTCTTTATATTTTCTGAGGTTTTGTTTTGTTGTTATGTGTTGAGTTTTATTTACCTTTTTGTTGTTTTTGCAACAAATTTAATTTAAACCCCTTAATGTAATCAATGACAAGCTTGTTTTATCTTTATTGTAGATTGATGTTTCTAGTTATTTGATTTAAGAAGTGAAATCGAAAAATTCTTAACACACATTTTTCATTAAAACTTTTAACTCAAGTACTATTTGGCCTTTTTATCAAGTGCCCTTTGTAAAACATATCAGTTATTATATTTGATTTCAAACAGAGGAGTATATTGTTAATCAGGACCAGAAAGAGTGCGAACTAAAATTATTTAATATTTTCATCAAAACCGAAATTGTTTCTACAAAAAGTTTGCCAAACATTCAAAGGTTAATGTTATTAAACAGTGCCAGGACCTTGTCTATTGATAGAAAATCTGGTACAGGTAGAATGAATGGTCCATATTAGATTTCAAGAACCAAACAAATCATTCTCACGACAATTGGATTTCCTTCCTACATGACCCGAGTCAGAATCAACCCAGTGTTGGCTTTATCAATTGGAAATTTTTTCCACAAGAGAGAATAATCAGATACGACCGAACTACTACAACGAAGCCAACAAATAGAAAACTAATACAGGTATAAAAGCATACAAGGCTCAAAAAGTTCCGAACAGGAACGCTGTTAAAAATTTAGTGGCCAAACACAGAGCACGGAAATTGAAGGCAAGATTCTGCCAGATTTGTCGCAAACTTTCAAGTCAAAAATTTTATGTTGCTGATGCTCGAGGCAATTTTGAAGAAAATTTAGGACCCAAAATCAATATGCAGTTGTTGAAAAAGAAGCCAATCATTTGCTTTATAAATATCGTAATTTATATCAAGGACTGTTTACAAAAAAGGCTGCTTCCTTTCATAAGAATTCATAATATGTCCACTTATATTTGGCCTGTCTTGGCATACTGTCAATAGGGTAAACAAGTCCTTGAGTGATAAAAGAACAATAATGTGGTATTTGCACCGAGAGGGGCAAATCAGTCAAACTTCATGGAGCTAAGGCAAGTGGAGAGAATTTGGGCTCTTGTTAAAAGATAATTGATGAACATAAAAGTGTCCAAATATGTGATCAATTTTAGACGGAGATGGTCGAATGCTTACAAAAAATGAGTACTTTCATTCATAAGACTTTGTAATATTCCCACTTATTTTTGGTCCCACTATGCAACCTATCACTATGGTAAACAAGCCCTTGAGTGGAACAAGAACAGTAATGTGGTATTTGTACCAAACTATCCGGAGCTAAGACCATTAAAGAGATATTGGGCTCTTGTTTAAGGATAATTAAGTAACACAAAGGAGCTTATGTCTTGGCTTAGCATCCTGTCACTATGGTAAACAAGAACAGTAATGAGATATTTGTATCAAGGAAGGCATATCCTCAAAACTGCTCGGAGCTAAAGGCCGGTGAGTATATATTGGGCTTTTATTAAATGAGAATTGAAAAGTTCAAAAGTGTGGTAGATTTTAAACGGAGATGGACTACCTGTTGGAGCAGAGTGACTGAAAGCACAATAAAAACGTTAATGGAAGGGTTTCCGAAAATGGTTTAAAATTTTAACACCATTGATTAAAAGTATTTTTGTTTTTGTAAATTGTAATAATTGCAACCAAAGAAAAATATCGTATCGTACATGTATGTTAAGAATTTTTCAATCTCACACCTGTTGTGTTTGTATTTATCATCTTTCTCTCTCTCTCTCTCTCTCCCTTTCGAAAACCTTAAGTGAATGTCTTTTTTTCCAATTCCACAAACTAGTTAAGTCTTCTTAACTTCTTTCTTTAAAAATTTTCCAAAAATGGAACATCTGAACAAAATGTCCATTAGGCCATATTGTTTTGTGGTGTTGGAGTTTTATTTCTTGTTGTTTTTTTTTCTGTTTTAAACAGATTTCTTGCAATTGCAAATAATTAAGCAAATTTTGTGGAAAATCGTTTTAAATTTTGTAAAAACCAAATTTTCTTCTTCAAAAGGTAAACTGAAGTTTTAAAGTGAAAACTTTTCAAAGGCAAACACAATTTAAGTCCTTTTTTTTGTATTAAAATCTCAAAACTTTGTTTTTCGTTTTTCCAAAAATTCTAATGAAATAAATAAATGTTTAGATAAGCAAAGAATATTTAATCGATAATTATATTCACATTTTGTTGATAATTACAAAAAAGTTTAATATTTAAATGTGTGTGTGTTTGTGTGTGTGTTGTTCATGTCCTCATATTCATTAAAATGATATTGAATTCAATAAAATACTTGTAATTACACAAAAAGTTAAGAAAGTAATGACAATGACACTTTTTACTAGACATTAATGACTTTTTACTAACTTGTTAGCCATAATGTACGCTACCATAAATCTATTAGATCTACTAATTGATTCAATACATTTGCAACAGAAAAAAAATATATTGGATGATTCTATTAAATACCTTTCTCTTAATTCATTTCATAATCGATAAGTTAAATTAGGGTTTCTTTAGCATTTGTAAGTTATCGATTATTAACATCATCGGAGAAAAGTGTTATCGATAAATTGTCACGGAAATGAATAATACAGAAAAAAAAAGTTATCGATAACTTTTGATTTTCATAGAAAATCGCTTTACTCAATAACTCTTTCTTAAATAATTTTTAATTTTTAATCTATAATAAGTGATATACGGAATATAAAAATTATTGATAATAATAATTAACCATCAATAATATTATCGAAAATCACGAGCTATCGATAATTAAATTGTGTTGTCAAGACTTTTCTCAGTACAAGTTTTTCTTAAGAAAATTTAAAGTTATCGATAATAATCAATATCGGTTACATAAAAATCTACAGAGAAAATGTTATCGAAAACGTATTATATACAATAATATTATAGAGAAAAACTATCGATAACTTTTAATATTTATAAATGATCGATTTTTACTACATATTACTTATTCTTTGTACATTTTCTAGAAAGGAATTGTATCGATAACTAACAATAGAAAGCAATAATAGCACAGTAAATTGCTCTCGATAACTCGATTTTTCTTAAAATGTTATAATAATAAATAATAAATAAAAAATTATAAACACCTGGGACATTAAAAATCTACAAAAAACGATAGAATTCGTAACTTCGTAAACGTAAATATTTTAGATAAGAATTTTCGATAAATTCAGGTTAATGAAAGTGTATAGAGAAAGAGTCATCGTTTACTTACCACAGAAAACACAATAACACAGTGGCAATCAATCGACAAATGTAAGTTGTCATTAACTTATAACATTTTAGAAAATTTTAAATAATCGATAATATTTGACAAGTAAACGAGTTATCGATATCTCAAATTTCTTGCAAAAAAAAATTTGGTTTAATGAAACTAAAATATATCGATAGCTTCATAATAAATAATTTATTAGAAGTGTTATAGATAACTTATTTTTTTGTGAAAAATAATTGTGAATCACTTGGTGAAAAATTGATTACTGGACTGAAGACTAAAAACTATGGAAAATCTTTACGTTCAGACTTTAAAAATATATTAAAATTTCTAATCTAGAACTAAAATAGAAATAAAATTATACAAACTGAAATCTAAACTAGAATCTGAACTATGTTAAACCTGAAATAGAATACATTCTAGAATTGAAGCTGATCTGGAACAGGAATAGAACTAAACTAAAACTGAAACAAAACAAATCTAACATCTAAACTAGAATCTATAGTCTATTTTTAAACTGTAACGCTATAACTATAACTTCATATGAAATCTTACTATAATCTGATTATTGTTCAGAACTGAAATCTAAACTCTAAAGGGAACTGTCATCTGAACAACAACCTTAAGTAGAATCTGAGCAACTCAAACTAAAATAGATCTAGAAATTTAATAGAGTTAAAGTATAACTGATATTAAATCTAATAAAGAATCTAAAGTACATTCTGAACTGGAGTGGAAGTCCGAATCTGCATTACTATTAAGTGAAATGGAACCATGACAAGAGTTTACTCTTTGGAAAATCTGGAGTTAAGAGTATAAATTTATGGCTAAAGACTGAAGGATTACTACAGACGAGAAACTAGACAAGAACCTAAACTTAAGACTGAACTATATATTAAAATATATATATTTTAAAATAAAAAGAGACGAAGAATTTTAAACTACTACTGGACTAGCAGACTAAGTAACTTTAAAAATAATTAAAACTAAAAACTAAAGAAAAGAGCAAGAGAAGAAACCTGATTCTAAACTAGAATCTAAAATAGGGTAAGAGCAAGAATTTAAACGAGAATATGAACTCAAAATGGAATAAAATTGAATAAAATCTTAATCAATCTTTAAATTAATTTAAAATTTATTCTAGAATCTGAAATGTATACGCAGAGAAAAAATATGTTTGTGGTAACTATAAACAAGAAGCAACATACAATTGTTATTAACTTAAAAATTTTTTATACGCATTATGAATTTATTGTTATTCCAATAAAAGCTTTGTTTATTTGCATTGCTATTTTGTATTGATGACAATAGTTATTGTTATTTTCACTAAAAATATTGTTATCGCCACTATAATTATTGTTGACACCACTAAAATTATTGTTATTCAAACAAATTTTCCAACATAATGCGGTCACAATTATTTATTAAATAAGAATAATTTTATACACCAACAAAATTATTAATAAAATAAAATAAATTCAACAAATAACATGTTGGTGATAACAATTAATGTTTACCGCGAATATATGTTTGCAATAAACATATTTCGAAGTGACGTTTCTCTGCGTGTAGCTTGAACTTTTATCTAAAACTACATCTGAATAATTAACTGAAGTAGAATCTGAAACTGCTCCCTAAACTAGTATTTAAATTACGAAAGAGACTTTAGTCAAAATTTTAAACTTAACTAAAAACTAATTGCACTACTGCCATCCAAAATTTAGAGATGAGTCCAAACTTTAGACCATGTTCAAGTATATTTAACTCGAATCAGAACTGTCTATAATTTCCTTAGAAAAGGCCTCACAAAATTCGTTGCAACTTACAAAATTCCAAAAACAAAATAGAAAAGAACTTCTTAATTTCTTTTTTATTTAGTTTATATTTTTTCTTCCTACTAACTGCGATGGCGATTATTGTTATTGTAATGTTTATTTGTATTTATTTGATAATAAAATAAAATTAAGAAAATGCGAAAATAAAGACAATCTAATAAAAGACCAAAGATATACGTTATACGAGAACAACCAGCAACAGCAATAAAAATTCTGAGACATATTTTTTGTTTCAACTTTAACTGGGACAGAAAAAAAGTTTCATTCATTTAATTTTCCTAAGAAAGAAATGAAGAAGATGAAAAAACAACCTAGAAAATTAAGGACAAAAAATTATTTAAACGTAAAAAAGAAGAACGGAAAAAGAATCAACGTCTCTTCTGTTAAGTTGGTAAAAAAGTTAAATTTTATGTAGATTCTTTTACTTTTATTGCAATGAGGATAATTATTTACAGCAACGACCTTGTCATTTTCTTGTAAATACGACGAAATTAAATAAGACTTTAATTTTTTTCCCTCTTCTTACTTGGTATTTTTTTAACACATACAGATACATAAAAACATTTGCCTATGTTTACACGCCAACACAGTAATAGACATATAAACACACACACATAGACAAGAAGGCATTAAGTGACACAAAAAGACATTAAAACTTAAAAAAACCACATAGTAAAGTTTATTTCTGGCGTTTGTTTTTTGTAGTTCACTGAAAGCGTTTTTGAAATGTATAACAAAATAAAGAAGAAGAAAGAGAAGAAGAGAGAACGGTATATTCGGCTATGCCGAATCTTAAATATTCCTTGTTACATTCTTGAAGTTTTAAGTTAAAAAACAATCTTTTCTTATTAAATAACAAACCTTATATATCTTCTATTCCAACCTAACATGGTGTAGGGTATTCAAATAAGAAAAAGCTTGAACAAAAACAACATCTTGTTTTATTTTGCGTTACAAAAAAACAAAAATTGAGGCCTAACAACTACAATTGTCTGGGGTAATGACGCTGATGATGATGATGATGGTATTGCTGCTCACTGCTGCTGTTGATGATAATAACAAAGGCAACAACAACACACTACCATTAGAGACATTGGTGATGGTGGAAATGATTACTTTGGCGATGGTGATAATATTGTTTAAAAGGTGATAAACTTTATTTAAAGAGACAATTTATTTATCAATTTTTTGTGTTCCTTTTTTTTAAATTAAGGTGTTAAATAATGAATTGTAATTGGAATGTTGAATAGAGAAAATGTTGGTTATCATTAATATGGGATTAAAGGATGACAAAAATAAAAATTAAAAAACTTTTATTAGATTTTAATTTTTTTTTCAATGGTCAGATATAAAATGGAAATAATTAATGTATTTTTAAAAGTATAATTAAATAATCTAGACCGCAAAATGGACTGGTCTAGAACGGAACTTTAATTGAAGTAGAACTGAACAGTTCTAGAAGTGATCTAGAAATGAACTAGAACTGAACTAGAACTGAACTAGAACTGAACTAGAACTGAACTAGAACTGAACTAAAACTGAACTAAAACTGAACTAGAACTGAACTAGGACCGACCTAGAACTGGACTAGAACTAAACTAGAACTGAACTAAAATCTGAACTAGAATCTGAATTAAATTAGAGTTAGAACTGAACAAAATCTGGTCTTGAAACTAAAGTTGAAACCAAACCAGAACCTGAAACAAAATTTGAACAAGAATCTGGACTGGTATAATAACTTGAATTTGCTCCAGAAGTTGAGCTATAACTTTAAATAAAATGTGGACAAGAATGAACTATAATTTTAACTGGAAACTGAACTAAAACATGAACTAAATTTTGGTATATAATTTGAACTAGAACCATAATAAGAATCTGGACTAGAAAATATACTAAAATCTACCCTTAGATCTGAACCAGAATCTGAATTACTTGAATCTGAGCTAGAAACTTAACTACAATTTAAAGTGGAATCTGAACTAGAAGCTGATCTAGAATCTTTAGAAGGATTTGAACTAAAACCTAAATTAGAAGCTGAAGTAGAAGCTGAAAAAGAATCTAAATTAGTATATGAACTGGAATCTGAACCAGAATCTGTACTAGAGTCTGAACTGGTATATAAACATAAATTTAAAACTGAAACAGAACTTGAATCTGAACTAGAATAAAAAATAAATTCTGATATATAATTTGAACCAGAACCTGAGTTAAAACCTGGACTAGAGTATCAGCAGGAACCAAAACTAGAATCTGAACTTGAAGCCGAACTTGAAACCGGATTTAAATTTTAATTAGAATTTTAGTATAAATCTAAACTAGAATTTAAAGTAGAATCTAAATTAGATTCTGATTTAAAAAAATGGACCAAAAACAGAAGTAGAATCTGAACTGAGATCTTATCCAAAATCTGAACCAGAAATCGAATAAGAATCTTAACTAGAAATTAAATTAGATTCAGATTTATAACTGTAATCTTAACTAAAATCTAAACCAAAATTTTAACTAAAATAGAAACTAGAAACTGAACTGGACTAAATTCGAACTAGAATCTGGGATATAAACTGCAATAGTCTCAATTAAAATCGAGAATCTTAACAGGAATATAAACTAAAATTTTAAATAAAACTCAGTAGAACTAATTTGGAATCTTTACCACAATATGAAATAGTAACAAACTTTAATTACTATAAAACTATTTATCCTTCAAAATGGAACTTTCTAGGATAAACCGTTTCCACTTTGTGGAAGCAGTTTATCCTAATAAATTAATTTATCTAAAATTTAAAATTTATATCTCATTCCCTTCCAAGTAATTAACAATTTCATTTCAAAACAATTGATAATATTTTACTTTTCATATTTTTACATCCCTTGAGTGTAAATATGCACATGTATTTTTTATCCACTTAACTTATCAATCACATACCTAAATAACACGCTTTTTCTATTTATATCTAAAATGTATATTTTCAATTTATTTTATCGAATGTTTTCCCATGATGATTTTGTCGGCTGGAATTTACCACATTTTTTGTTAAATAATTTTAAAAATAATTTTTATATGCAAAAAAAGTAGAAAAATAACATAAATTTTTAAAACGCTTTGGGATTTAAGTATAAAATTCAATAATTTGGTATCTTTATTCCTCTACAATTTGTGTACAAATCTATTGAAATTATATTTGATATTGAAATGCAGAAAAAAAAAGAACATACTTATTTAATTAATTTTTACTGGTTTCATTATTACGACTAATTCTATGATGATGATGATGATGATGATGATCCTGATGACGGTTTTGATTGAAATCACATCAATATACATAATTGATTTGGTTGGCGGTTATTATCTTCATTCACTGGGAAAATAGTTTTAAAATACTAAGCAGCTAAATGCATATAAATGTGCACAATGGGGGATGAGAGAATAAATTTAATAAATTGAACCAAACTCTGAACTAGAATCTGAACTGGAATCTGAATTAGAATCTGAAATAGAATCTGAACGAGATGCTGAATAAGAATCCGAACTGGAATTTAAACTGGAATATGAACTAGAATCCGACCCAGAAACTGAACTAGAATCTCAACTAAAGTATAAACTAGAATCTTAACTAGAATCTGAAATAAGATCTGAACTAGAATCTGAGCTAGAAACTGAACCAGAATCTTTACTATAATTTAAACTAGAATCTGAACCGGAATCTGAGACAGAATTTAAATTAGGAATTGAACTAGAACTTAAACCAGAATCTGAGCTCAAATCTGAAATAGAATCTGAACAAGAATATGAACTGGTATCTGAACTGGAATCTGAGTTTGAAACTGAACAAGAATCTATATTAGAGCTAAATCCAATTCCGAACTCAAATCTGAACTAGAATCTGAATCAGAATCTGAATTAAGAACTGAAGTAGAATAATAAGTAGAGTATGAACTAGAATTTGAACTAGAATCTGACTAAAATCTGATCTATAATCTGAACTAGAAGCTAAACTTGAAACTGAACAAGAATCTGAACCAAAATCTAAACAAGAATCTGAGCTATTAACTGAACTAAAACCTTAACTAGAATCTGAACTAGAATCTGAAATAGAACCGAACTAGAAATAAACTAGAACTTAACTTGAACTAGAACTGAACTAGAAATAAACTAGAACTGAACTAAAACCTGAACTAGAATATGAACTAGAACTGAACTAAACGAGAACTAAACTATAATCTGGATTCTAAAGCAGTATCTAAATTTGAATCTGAAGTCTACACTTTCTGTCATCCTGACCCATTGTACCTATAGATTTATCGCTTTATATGTTTCAGCATAAATATATTTCTAACAAAATTTTCTAAATAATTTTTTCGTTAGTAAATAATTTATTTCACAAATTTATTACAATTCAATGTCACATTAATTTGAATGAATTTAAATTTTATAATTTATCTCTAAAATGTGTCATTTGTTGTAGTTTTTGCTCAATTTATGTTTTTGGTACACCTAATGTGGCACTATTTATCAATGAAAATAGAATTTTTACTTTTAGGTCCATAAAATCTAAAATAGAGTTAAATAAATGTACAATTTGAACATTAGAATTTTTATCAAATATTTACAAATAAATTATGGTAATAATTTTTATTAGAAATAACAAAAACAACAAATGACATAAACCTAAAAATCGTATAAAATATTCAACGAAAAATAAATTTAGTGATTTGTTTAATTTGTTTCTTTCTAATGAAAATATTTACTTTTATTGCAAATTTTAGTTGTGTAAATCATAATAAACTCTTTTCTTTTTTTGTTGCTTATGAATTTATTTTAATGAAATGTTTTCCCTTTTAGTTTTTGTTGTTATTTTTGTTTTAAAAGTAACAATTTAAATATTGATTTACGCTTTTGAAAATTTATTCGTATTCAGATACAAAAATGAGTTTGTAATAATGTTGTTGTAATTTTAAATATTTGTAGTCGTAATGTAAATACTTGGACTAATGTTTTTGACATGTTATGTAATATGATAATGAGGTGGCCAGTTTTACCTTTAATAGAAATATATATTTTAAGGATAAAAAATTATATTACCATTTGGGGACGTATAATTGATTTTTATTTAAAATATTAATCATTCGTACGATTTACCACAGTTTTTTATAAATAGCTCACATCAAACTCTTATTGAATATAAATGAATCTTAGTATAGCGGTCAGGAATAAATCAAGCTCCAAGAAATCCACAAGCACTTCTCATCATAATTTCTAAAGTTATCATTTTAGTTTTGGCTATAACTTTTGAAAATGTTGAAAATTGATATCAGTCTATAATTATTTATTATTATACTGTAAAGTACTTTAAAGAATAACAATTCTTATGTTAAGCAAAATGTTCCGATCCTTTGCGATGTAGATGCTTACGTGCAATAACTTGTGTTAGCAGTGTCGGTGAAACTGCGTGCTTTTCTGTAATGGTTACCCATGTCAGAGGGCACACAAGTAACTATAGCTTGTGTAATGATTAATCTTTGTCTGATCATAATAACGTTGACTGATGTCACATGTCGAACTGCCCATATTATCTGGCCCTCGTACGAAGGTTATTGCTTCCAGTATTGACCTGACAATGTGTTTTGGGTACCCATGGTAGGGAGAATGAGGCTTGCCTATAATGACTTCCGTAAAAGCTACCATGGTGAGACAGAGGAGAAAGAGACAGCTTTTACCTCCTATATGTTCTCCAGCACTAATAGAACTTCGAGAGAGTACTCTTGGAGCTAGCACCCTATCAAAGGGAGAATTTGTTATTTGAACTTTCAGTCACTCTTCTCCTTTATTTCAGGTACAGTCTTGTTACCTCTTATGAATGTTAAACCCAAGTGAATGTTCGTATGAAAATCCCCTTTGATCTAACTACTACATTTTTGGATGTGGGCAAACTGTATTAATATAATAAATGTTGGCATAATGACATCGTTGACATTTTGTGAAACTTTTGTTACCACTTCCATTAACATATTATAGAATCCTCTTTGAGTTATCGGCATTTCAGATTAAAATGTCAGGTTTATCCCTGTGCAATCAGCTGACAATTTCAACATTTACTGATGATGTGGAAAATCTCAGTACACCAAAGAACTCTAACTTATCTTCTCGCACTCTAGATATTTAATTAAAAGGGTTGGGAAATCACTGCGCTCTTTCAAGAGGATACTTTCCATCAGTTTCTCTTAATTTTATTAGCATCCATCGGAGTGATTAACTTACATTCTTGGGTGTGATTTACATTGTGCCACTATATACAAAAAAGTTTTCACTTTTAAGTTGCATTGATTAATTACTAGTCAGAATTAAATATTAACTATAACATTATTCTGATTAAAACCGTTTTAAACCCAACATGGGCATATGGTATCTAATTATAAGGAGGGCACTTAATTTCTACGTACTATAAATATCATTCTATTTTAAATAGTGAACGACAATGACTACAAAACACTTGAGTATTCCATTAGTAAAGGAAGAGTTTGGGAAAAGTCTCTTGAGAGTCGTCTTAATGATCTGCTGTTTGGTCTTAAAAAACTACTTCTCTTGACCCGTAACTTTTACGCTTCTAATCAAATTCTTTCATTTTCTCACACAATTTTTACAATTCAGGGATTGATCACCCTTCTTTTCTGGATCAATTTTTAAAAAAAGAAGATCAAACAAATCTAATACAACACAAGTTTCAATCAAAACTCTGGTAAAAAGCGGTTTCCACAAAAAATCCATAAGTTCCGAATCACATGTATGTGACTGATAAAGTATTATTATTACAAAAAAATCCTAGCTTCAGACCCACAAAGTCAAGCAAACCATCTATTTTTGGCGCTGTTTTGAAAAGGCTTGCGATCAATTAAATCACAAGACTATATAGGGTATAGTGTAGACGTTTAAATGGCATGGATTATGTGGATAATATCTGCAGCAATTTTGAAAAGCAAAATGGTGAAATTAGAATGTTCAAAGATTAATAATCTGATAACAAGACCTCTACGCATAACTCAAAATTTGGGCATCCATTTGCAATTGACGTATACGAATTAGATGATGTCTGATATGTTAAGAGAAAGTACGGATATCCAGGAATCTATACGGAAATTATTTTATCGTCGACAAGTCTCTCATTATATCACCAGCACGATGGTAAATATCTAAGATAATAGGAGCTTTCCTAGTTTAACACCAGCATTTGTGTGAAATGATTAGATGACAGTGTTGTTGGTAAGAATTAAGTGTCCTGCATCTTCGTACACTGCTCTTATAATTCTTATTATCTTAGTTTGTCTGATGGTGTCAAAAACTTTCTTAAAATCTAAGGACAGTAATTACAAGGGTGAGTACGGATAGTCGTCTCATAGATTTTCCACTTTCTTTCTTGAATTCTTGCCATTATTTCTCCAATTATTGCATTCTTTCAATTGACCACCTTTCAGTAACTTGACGATAATGCCTTCCTCCCATGTTGACGGTAGTTCCTCAATTGTTCTAAGTAGATTTTTATAATAATGGTCACTCTAATTATCCAAAAAATTAAATTAGAGAGAAAAACAAACAAGCACACTCACATCCTTTAGTCCCTTAAGTTAGACAACATTTTAACATAATAAGTGTGAAAATTGTATACTTGTTGTTACTTGCACTTGTTATTTACGAGTAGTGGTAAAAACTCATATAAACACATACATACATATATTTCAAATTGCAATAGTAACTAATTCATAAACAAATACACAAACGCATACAAACACAAAATTTTACACAAAAAAGTGAAACATTTGTAAATATATAAATGCATTTATCTAAAGATAGCACTTAAACAAACATAAATCCATACATACACACATACTAATGTGTAAATAAAGATACACATACATAAACATTAACACACACACACACACATTCACATTTAAAATAAACATTTTTAGTAACATGTTTTCAAACAACATTGAATTTAACACAATTTTTGTCTGTTTTTATTCCATTTCCATATTTAGGTTTTTCTCTCTATACAATTTTGTAAATTTAAGTTTGTTGTTATACCCTCCCCCACCACAAGTGGTGAAAAGGGTCTGTTAACTTTGTCATTCAATGTGTAACGCTAGGAAGGAATCATTGCAGACTCCATAATTCTTGCATCAAATCAAGATCTGTGTCGATTTAGCTAAGTCCGTCTGTCTGTACGTCTATCTATCTGTTGTTGGCACTCTCACATCTACAATACTTGACAGAGCTCAGTGTTATAATCCTGAGAAGTTTTCTCTTTAAAACCAGCGAAATCGGTTTAGTATTTTAAAAAATAGAGAACGATATCGGAGGCAACCTCTAAGTTCAAGCGAAAAACTTTTGTAAAATTATCAATTATAAATCTACAATTTAAAATAAATTACTATAATATCAAAAAATATGTACTTCATTACTATTTCAAAAATCATGAAAATCGGTTCAGAAGAAAAAAAGTTATAGCCTAAAATATAACTTATTTTATGACCAATTAAGAATTCTTTGAAGAAATGCATTCCTATATTTTATGCGTTTGTGTGTGTATATGTGAGTTTTTATGTGCGTATAAAGTACATGTACGAAACATAGTTTATTTATTTCTAAGGCATTTATGGTGGAGGATACTGAAGATTCGGCATAGTCGAATATTGCATTCTTACTTGTTTTTTCCTCTACTTCTCATTGTTACAACCCCCAACACACTTATGACCCACTAAGCTACTACATAGAGAGATAGAATATCATGTTTGTAAACTAATACATATTTATACATATGTATATGTGTGTCTATGTTTTTCTTGATGTATGCATTGCAATTGCTGCAAACAAACAAACAAAAAATATGGAAAAAAATAAAATTCATGTACATCTAAATCGAATTTTTGAATTTGTGGTATAGATAGATTTGTTTGTGTGTTGATGTTTTTTTAGTGTACTTTTAGTTGACCATATACACACTTTAATATCTAGTCAACCAAACACCCATTTTAGCAATTCATCAATATCCGTCAAAACTAAAACATTTCGCACTCGAAAAAATGTTTTTCCATAAACAACAACTGAATGAATATTAAAATGTGTGAAATTTTTGAAAAAAAAATGAGAAAAACTTTCATACGAATTGTTAGTTACGCGTTGGCAGATTTTGTAGAGAAAATTAAGTTGTTATTTATTTTTTAAAGGATTTATGGGTTAACTTCCTCCTCCACCCGCCACTTATTGCGTGAGGAAGTGTTGAAATGTGTATTTTTCAAAAAATTTTAAAATTATTATGTAATTAAAGAGTGAGTCTCAAAAAATCTTAACATATTGGACTAAATCTTCGATAATGACCAGAATATAACGTGGAAATTATCACCTTTATTGATACGTACGAAATTTAAGGATCAATGCAAATGTACATCCACTTATAAACATGGAGATCTGACCATCAAGAAATGTTAAAACAAGTAAAAAAGTAGGTTATGCAGGACTAATGAGATTGTAAATGTCTGCTACGAAATATTTATGAACGACCCTCGTATAATTTGCTTTCCTTGTTATTCTTATGTGTACAATATCTTATAATGATACAAAAATTTATGACAAATTTATTCGCTACATGGGTTATTAGAAAAATTATGGACCGACCCTCGTTTAATGTCGTACAGTGGTTTTGGCTTATATTTAAATTGTAAAAATATTTATTTTACTAAATATTTTTACAATACCCACGTATATTTTATTATAAGTCTTAAAGTGTTATTTGGAAGGGTGATTGTATGAGACCTTAAAGAAATAATGTAACGATCCTCGTATAATTTTACACATCATTTTAGAATATAATAAGACTTAGTTTTGGAAAATTTAATTAAAATCGTTTTATGTTTAGATATGTTATGGGCTAAAAGCCCCATTTTGGGGGAACATTATTTATATGGGACCTATATGAAATTATGGACCGATCATAACCAATTTCAGTAGACATATTGGGCCAAAATAATAGCATGTGCCCAATTTCATTAAGATGTCTTTAAAACTGCGACCTGTACTTTGCGAACAAGCTTTACATGGACAACCAGCAAACGGACGGATGGATGAACTTACGGACATGGTTTAATTGACGCAGAAAGTTATTCTGAGCCAAATGGTATACCTAAAAGTGGTAGTAGGACTATTTTTTCTGCTCGTTACAAACATCTGCACAAACGCATTATACCCCAACCACCTATGGTGGTGTAGGGTATAAATACCAGTATTTGAATCTCTGCAACATTCTATTTATATTCTAATCAAAAGCAATAACCAATCAGGGGAAAACTGCCAAAAAGATTAAAAAGATTGGTATACGAATATAGACTGAAACCAACTGGGAAATAGAAAAATGTTGTACCAAACACTTACATGAAGAAATAATATTCAAGCGAATATCAGAACCCAAAATTAGGGAAAGTTAAACCCAAAATAAAGACATGTTCTGAAATGTTATGAATAACGAGAACTTATATAAACTAAAGTTCGACAGTTTACATATACACTAATGCATATTCCTATAAACGCATTTAATTTTTCTCCATTTTGGTTGTTCTTAACCAAAAATAAAGTTCAATTGTAAAATTTCATAACGTATAAAGATGTCCAAGTTGATTTTTCCGTCCCATCAAAAAGAGATTTAAACTAATTTTTTTTCATGCCCAAGGATGTTCTAACAGAGAATCTGGTCTTAAAATTAAAACTTCCGAAAGTGTGGCGCGTAATTTCTTTAAAGTAATGGTGTTCGAAAGCCTTAAAAGAGAAATACAAAATTAACAAAATCTTCTAAAAAAAGAATCAACCCGCAACTATGACTTCGAAACAAATTGTTCAAATTTGATGAAGAGATGGAAACATAAAATGACGGAATAACATAAAGAAAATCACCTAAAATTCGCACCAAAACTCAGAAAATGGACAGGGCAGTGGAAAAAATGTAATTTTTTTCTGAAGAAAACAATGTAATTTAGATGGTGCTGAGATGTCAATGAGATATAATAGATCGATCATCATATTACTTGACATATCATTTTAGATTGACATAAAACCCACTTTTGACGAATTTTGTTACAATCACTTGGACTGTACATGTACTTTGTACATGAATGTACAATCATTTTGGACTGTAAAACTCCATTTCGGGAGGACATTTGTATGACAAGCACCTCAAATATTAGACCGATCATGGACAAATAAAATAGTCTTCGTCCTTATGCCAAAGTAATAATATTTACCAAATTTTGTCAAGATATTTCAAAAATTGCGACTCGTACATTGTGCACAAAATTTACATGTACAACCAACCGAACAGACAGACGGCATCGTTCAAGCGACTCAAGCAGTGATTCTGAGTCAAACGGTATACTTTTAGGTGTGTAACACCATTTCTTCCAACACAAATGCACAATGCCCCAACTAGCTACGGTGGTGTAGGGTATAAACCGGTATTATGCTTTTGTGCAGAAGTTCGTAACAGTCAAAAATATTTATACCACTCAGAGTCACCTTCTGCGTCGATTTAAGACGGGCACAAGACGCAGCTTGTAGTTTTAGATATATCTTGATGAAAATTGGATTACATTGATATTATTTTGGCTCAAGGACGATGTCTATTGACATTGATGATGATGGATTCATTATTTTACCTGGCCCTCATGCAAATGTTTCATCCGGAATGAAGTTTTAAGGAAATAATAGTCTTGAATATTCTAAAATAATATGACAAATTATATGATAGATCCATTATTTTTAATAGGTCCCAAACAATTCGCCTTAAACATATCACTTTGAAAGCTTAAATATAAGATAAGATAAACGATAAGACAAAGAAAAGCAAAAATCCATGTGCGAAAAAAATCCATTTAAAACACGCTAATCGCCATAAATGTAAGTACCATAATATACTGCACCTTAAGCATTAATTAGAAAATAAATTTATAGGAAGTTTGCTCATTAATTTTTGATAGGTGTCATTAATAATCGGGCTTGTCCTACCATAATTTTTACTTCTTTTTATATACAAGAACAGTAATGTCTCATAAAAAGGAATAGATAACTAAAGCTCTAGACCTCCTTAATAGATAACATGGAAGAATGCTATATTCGGCTATGCCGAATCTTCAATACCCTCCACCACAAATGCCTAAAAACTAAATAAATTATTTTTCGTACATGTAAACTATACGCACATACGAACTCACATATACACTCGCAAATGCATACAATATATGAAAGTTTTTCTTATATAACAAATAATTCTTAATTGGTCATAAAATAAGTTATATTTTAGGCTATAACTTTTCTCCTATTGAACCGTTTTTGTTGATTTTTGGAAAAGTCATGAGGAACATATATTTTTGTGGTTTATTTTAATTAACGTTATTCTAATTATCGATTTAAAATTGATTATTCTACGAAGGTTCTTCGCTTTAATTTAGAGGTCGTCTCAGAAATGGGTTTGTATCTCTTAACATACTATACCGATTTTGCTGGCTCTGTCAATTATTGCGGCCGTGAGCATACCAACAACAGACAGAAAGCGGACTGACATACACACAAACGGACAGTCAGACGGACATAACTAAATCGACTCAGATTTGGATGTGATACAAGAATATATATATATATATATATATATATATATATATATATATATATATATATATATATATATATATATATATATATATATATATATATATATATATATATATATATATATATATATATATATATATATATATATATATATATTATATATATATATATATTATGGAGTCTTAGATAATTCCTTCTTAGTATTACTTACAGAATGACAAAGTCAATATATCCCCTTCACCACTTGTGGTGGTTTCATCCATATTTTTAGAGTCTTTGACCCATATTCATTTTAAAAATATTCAGTTTAGATCCAGTAATATTGTCTAAGTTGTCTCTAAGTATAATTAGACAACTAAATCTAAAAATGTATAATAAGATTAACTACGACCCATATTATTTATCCTTAATTGCTGCAACTAAATTTTCAATTTGTATATTTTACATATCGAAATGGTTCCTTTACCATACACATCTGTGAATATATAATTATTTCGATGGAATATAAAATACAAAACATAAAAATATCGAAATAATTTAGTTTATTTTCGTTACGTTAAAGTGCATACACGTATACATACATTAATTTCTAATACTTGCTTGTGTTTGTGTTAATAATATAGACTAATAATACTAATGCATAATGTTAACTTGGTATTAAAATTGTCATTTGATGTTGCTGTTGTTGTTGTTTGTATCATTATTATTGTTGATGATGTTTCTTTACCAAATGTTGATTATTGTTGCACTTGTTTATATTAAATATAAAACATCACTCATGTCACCCACTCATACATACATATATCCCTACAAATACACTTTCGATTTGGGTTTTTATAATGCAAAATTCTGTTACAAATTTAACTGTTGCACTTGTGGCAAATTCAATGTTGTCAATTAATCCGTTTGTATATAAATTTTTAATATATTTAACTAAAAATATATTTATTTTTCTCTTCTTTATAGAAAATTTGTCACAAATTCTTCTATTTATAGAAAATTTGCCACAAATTCTTCTCTTTATAGAAAATTTGCCGCAAATTCTTCTCTTTATAGAAAATTTGCCGCAAATTCTTCTCTTTATAGAAAATTTGCCGCAAATTCTTCTCTTTATAGAAAATTTGCCACAAATTCTTCTCTTTATAGAAAATTTGCCACAAATTCTTCTCTTTATAGAAAATTTGCCACAAATTCTTCTCTTTATAGAAAATTTGCCACAAATTCTTCTCTTTATAGAAAATTTGCCACAAATTCTTCTCTTTATAGAAAATTTGCCACAAATTCTTCTCTTTATAAAAATTTTGCTACAAATTATTCTCTTTATAGGAAATTTACCTAAAATTTTTTGTGAATTCTTTTAAATAAAATTTTCTCTCCAAAAATTTTCAAAATTCTTCCTTAAAATATCATAAGATAAATCCTCTTATATGGATTTTTTTTGTAAAATTTCGTTATTTAAAATTTCTTTCAAAACTGTTACATATTTTTTACAATGTTCTCTCCAACGTTTTCTTATATAGAATTTTTTTCATAGCTGTCTTACATAAAATTTCTTCTCTTATATTCTCTTATACAGAATTTTCTCGCTGAATTCTCTTATTTAGAAGTTTATCTCTAAAATTCTCTGATATAGAATTTTTTCTCTCATGTTCTTTTATATGGAATTTTTTAAGAGAAATATACAGAGTTTTTTCTATAAAATTATCTTCTATAGAATTGTTTACTTATATAGTCTTATATAATTTATTCCCCTAAATTTCTATTTAAAATAATATAATAATAAAGTTTTTTTCTTAAATTATTTTAAATAATATTTTCTTCAAAATTCTCTTAATATTTTTTCTTATAAAGAATTTTCTTCTTAATATTATTTTATATAGGATTTTCCCTATAAAATTTTCTCTCTCTCTAAAATTTTTTATTTTGAAATTTTCTTTAAAATGTATTGTTATTGCATAAAGAGTTTTCTATAGAAATTACTCTCTAAATTTCTCTTCATAGAGTTATCTAATCATCGTTTATATAAAATCTCTTATTCAATGTTCTCTTTTATAGATTTTATTCTCTAAAAGTATTTTATATAAAATTTTCTCTCTAAAATGCCGTGTTTTTAAAAATTTATATAAATTCTTTATAAAACTATTTCACTCCAAAATTCTGTATAGGTGTCCTCAAAATCCTCCTATTTAAAATGTTTCTTAAAAGTTCTCTTATACACTAAACTTTTTTAATTTTTCTTAAATAAAAAATCTTTCTCTTTTAACAAGCAAATTATAATAACATAACAAAACAACAAAGGTTTAATAAGAATGTTATATTCGGCTATGCCGAATCTTTAATACCCTTTACCACAAATGCGTATATTTAAATACATTATGTTTTGTACATACTCACTTACACATACTCTCACAAACGTATATAATATATAACCGTTTTCTTAAATACAACACAAAAACACTCAATGTGTCGTAAAATTAGTAATATTTTTGGCTATAACTTTTTCTCCACTGAACCGATTTTCATCATTTTTGGAATGATAATGAAGTATATATATCTTTATATTTTCCCAAATCTTACAGGTCAAAATTTCATTGAGCTCTGTTAATTATTCTCGGTGTGACACTGAACTAAAAGGGTAATAAATATAACGAAAAAGGGTGTCGAATTGGAGAAAAGTAGGTTGAATATCATCCAACGAAACCTTAATTGATCATAATGAAAATTTTCGTTAATTTTCTCAATCTTTAAATTGGCGAAAAATTGTCTATATGACTATTTGAATTCGTTAATAAAAATGCGGTTAATGTGAATAAATAATATTATTCAATTTGAATAAAACATTATTCAAATTGAGAAAATAAAATATATTTTTTTATATTGATGAATATTATTCAATTTAAATACCATTTAAGTTAATTTACGAAATTTTAGTTGAATTGGGGAAAGAATTGTGCTAAAATGATGTAATAAATTAATACTTAAAATAAAGAAGGAGTACTCCCCATAAAAGGCAAATATTGATTAAAGAATATCTTAAGAACTGTAACAGCGACAATTCTCAGACTTGTTCCCAATGACATATTTAAGGAACTGTTTTATTGGACAAAATATAAGGTGGATATGATCAGGAAATAAATATTTCCCATACAGAGCAAATAATTATTATCGAATATCTATAGATCTACTACAGTGTGAATTTGGTCCCAATTTCATTTTTAAATACACGTTTATTTGTAAAATTTCTTTCGAATTTTTGTGCAGCAAAGCGCACCGGGTAAAAGCTAGTTTTGTATAATAATTAAATAGTGTAAAAAACGTACAACTAAAAGTAGTGCAATGTCAATAAGACGGAGATGAGCCCAACGGTTTGCATTTCTGATGAAAAATTAATTAAATGTTTGTTGATCAGCTGATCTTCCATTTGAATTTTCATGAATTAATGCAAAACATTCCTATAATTTCAATCATTTTAAGTAATATTTTCCTCCTTAGATTTCTATATTCAGTTTACATTTTCCTTTTTCATATTCCATTTAATTCGACACAGAAAATATACAAAATTAATTGACGAAAAAAATTATTAAATTAATAAAAATTTTATTCAAGTTTACTTCATTTTAGTACGTAAAATTGAATAAATGTGTGTGTTATTTAACTAACGATGCGCTACTGCCGTTTTTATTGTTGATATAACATATATTTCGTTAATTTTTTAAAGAAATTTTCTTCAATTTAACATCTTTTACTAAAAAAAATGTTGATTAATTTTTTTGGTATATTTAAAGAAAATTCTTCAATTTGAAGATAAATTATTTTAATTAATCTAAAAATTTGTTTAATTAACACCTTTTTCAGTTAAAGTTCTACGAATTTTTTGTTAATATTAGCTATGACATTTGGTTCTGTGTACCCTCTTCATCACTTGTGGTCTTTTAAAATAAATGTCTTGAAATATTTAATACCAACATTTTTTATGTAAAACATGATTTTTGTTATTTATGTAAATACATATGTATGTGTAAGATTTATATGTCAGTATATGTGTTCTACAAAATGAATAATATTATTTAAAAAGATTTACACTTGTATTGACTTTTTGTATTTTTATGTTTTTTCTTATTCTTCTTCGTTTTTTTTTTTTTTTTTTTTTTAAATTCTCTGTAAATTTGTTAACTTGCAAATTTCATAAATTTTTAGGAAATTTTTAGAATTTATTTTATTATTTTCTTTTTTGTTTTTAATTCTTGTATTTATTATTTTTACATATAATAAATGTATTTATTCATTAGAACTCAAACACATGCATATTTTCACATAAAGTCAACACTTTACATGCGTAAATATGGAAAAATAACCAGATAAAACTAAAAAAAATAATAATAAAATGAAAAAAAGTTTAGTTTATTTAAGTAAAATTTCAGTTTATTTACATTTTGTTTGTTAAAATTCAAAATTTTTGTTAAAAAAATCGAATAAAAGGAAACAGGAAATACGAATGCGAAATACTCTATTTAGGGAAAATAATAATAAAAATATAAACTGAATATCAAGTATTTGAACTCTAGTGTATCCAATACAATAATATTAATAGTTATTTACATCTCTTCAAAATAATTTGTTGCCATTTCATGATTTTCTAAATGTATCAAATGGTCTACTGACCAATTGACCACTGCACTAAATTTATTGTATTAAACGATATACCAAATATACTAAATAATATATTCTTGGAATTACGAGGGTTATTTTGGATTTTTAAATCTTCGAGGGCATTTTATTTTAATTTAGAAATTCTTCGTCATTCCTACACTGAACCAAATGTAGGTAATATTAATGAAAATTCATCGTAAAATTTTAACGAAAAACAAGTAAACATGCTATATTCGGCTATGCCGAAACTTCAATACCTACCTTTCACCACAAATTCGTGTGCAGTTATGTTCCATAGATATCCATATATACATTCACACATACACTTGCAAACGTATATAATATATAACAGTTTTTCTTAATTATAACACAGAAACAATGAGTCATTAAAATAGTTATATATTTGGCTTTAACTTTTTTTCCACAGAACCGATTTTGGTAATGAAGTTAACATAATTAAATATTATTTAATTTAATTTTAGTTGAACGACTTATAATAGAAAATTTTACGAAGTTCATCGCTCTTACTAAGAAGTTACATTAAATATCAGTCCATCTGCTGGTATTTAATTGGAAACTTCTCAGGACTATAATGAATACTTAGGCCAAATTTCATTGAGCTCTGTCAATTCTTGTGGATGTGAGCGTGCCAACAACCGAAAAACTGTCATAGCTAAATTGACTCCGATTTTGATTTTATGAAAGAATATATATAAATTATGGTTTTTGAAATGATTCCTTCTAAACACGGAATAACAAAATTAATATTCCTTCTTCACGATTTTATTAAAAGATGTTAAATTGAATAAAATTTTGTTAAAAGATAACGAAAAAGATGTTATATTAACAGATATTCAGTAAAAACGGCACTAACGAATCGTAAGTAAAACAATTTTAATTAAAATTTATTCAATTCTACGTACTAAAATGAAGTTAATTTGAATAACTTTTTTGTTAATTTAACAATTTTTTTCGTCAAATTATTTTATACATTTCCTTTGTCATATGAAATAAAAAATGAAAACAAAATGTAAATATAGATATAGAGAAGGAATCAAAATTTTGCACAATTTCACATATACATTGTTTATTCTGAACCGATTTGAATGATTTTTAGCACGATATGATGAACGCCTAAATTAAATTTAAATACAGTTACTTTTAATTAAAAAAATTAAAAGATATTTTCATTAGAATTTTGAGATTATTTCAGATATCGATAAATAACATTTTTGTTGTTGGACCAAAATTAAATACAAATATTAATAAATAACCTGATGAGATTTTGATTTGATGCAAGTAAATATATAATTTATGGACTATTACCTGATTCTATCTTAAACGGAGATACTCTTCCTAAAAAGTGAGTGAAACGATTATGATATTTATAATGGAATGATTTAAAAAATAATCCCCAAGTTCATAAGTACATCAACTCTACCATTCATATTTTTCCAACAACATTAATGTATTTTTCCTAAATATGTGATCTAAACGTTGTTGTGTTCTACATCCTGTTGAAAGGTTCTAGAAGATACTCAGCCATTACAAACCTTTGAATTTCAACTTAAATAACACTTCGCAACAATATTTTCGATCTAAATTCTTAAGATCACATAAAATTATATTTTAGGATTATATAGATCATATTTTAGAGAATCCTGACCTGTTCATATGATTCTCCTATTAAATCATTTCATATTATATGCAAAATAAAAAATATTATCTCTTATTTTCTATATTTTTATTTTGTTGCTGCTCAAAAAAAAGAAAAACAGAAAACAAGTTTCATATTTTGCAAATTGTGCAATTAAAAAGGAAGTTAAAAGTTCTTCCTTTTGACTTATTTTCTCTTCTTTTGCCACTCTCTCTCTATTTCTGTATAACTCATTTTTTAGGGGGAAATGCGTATATTTGCATACGCAATAGTACAAATGAATATCCTGTCCTGAGAAAAATACATATACATATATGAACATATTCATATGTATTTATGCAAGTTTGTAAGAATATATATTCGCATATATGTATTTGTGTGCGTACATAGTTATCCAAGAGTGTCAAATTTATTTTGTATCTACTGGTTTTTCATATAATTTTATGTAAAATTTAAAATATATGAATGTATATGTGTATGTGTATATATGTAAAGGACAACAAATTGCTTTGTAAATAAAATGTTTTCTAACATGACATCATCTTTTACAGCAAATTTGTCTGTTCACAAACATACACACACACTTACACTCACACACACACATTTTCTTATTAAAGTATTTAGTTTTGTTAAATAATATTTTTCAAGAATAAAATGCAGATTCTTTGGCAAGTATATATGTATGCGTGTATGTGAGAGAGAGTAAATTCAAGCATTTAAAACAACTATCATGTAGTATGAAACGTGCATCATTAGTATGTAAATATTCGTTAGTTTCAATTACAACCAAACAGCAACAATAATTCCTTAAGTAACAAAGAAAATAAGTTGTTTGGTATCCTTTACCAAGTTCCTGTTTTGCCTTCAAACATAAAAGACATTCGGTTGCAATGAATCTGGAATACTCACTACTTGTGGGCTTGGAATTAAAGAGTGGGATTGAAAGATTTCTAACACACGTTTTTGGCATCCTGTCACTATGGTAATCAAACCCGTGAGTGATACAAGAATAATAATATGGCATTTGTACCAAGAGAAGCAAATCGTCCAAACTGCCTGGAGCTTATGAGCTTATGAGTGGTCTCTTGTTAAAAGAGAATTGAAGAACAGAAAAAGAATTTCAAAAAATGTTGTAGAGTTTAAACGGAAAAGGACTACCAGTTCGAGCAAAGTGACTAAAAGCACTATAAAATCGTTAAGGAAAGGATTTAAAAAAGGGTTTAAAATTTCATCACTGGTAATTTGAACTATAAAAACATATTTTTTGGAAATTGTAATAATAATTTCGATAAAAGAAAAAGAAATTCAAATAGTAAATTTAGTGGTATCGATTTTTTAATATAAATGTATGTTAAGAAATTGTCGATCTCATTCCTAAACTTGATTAATTTTTAATTCTAGTTCTGTTAAAGTTTTTAGTATTATTTGAATAAACCTTACGGACCATTTATCGCTACAAGCTCCAAATAGGGTTTAAGTCCGGACTATGCTGCGCTCTTTAAACCATGATTTACACTGCTTTGAAATATGTCACCTTCATCCATTTTTCATTTATAAAAGAGAGAAGGGCATCTTCCAGCAATTCATTATGAATTGTGCTCTTCATTTTTTTATGTGGAACAAATTTAAAATTTAGGATTTGCCAACTTCAGAAAATGCTTCCAAAACCATAAAACTACCACCACCGAAATATCATTTTGACATCCGATCATTTAATATCAAATAGTCAATAATAAAGGTATGAGTCAAGACCTTCTAAACTAAATTTTTTCATCAGAGAAATTTCCTTTTCCCCTCCTCTGCTTATTTCATGTATTTTCGAACGAAATTTATAGGAACTTCTTAAGTTTGTTTTTTTAGCATGAGTTTACACTTTGGCTTCTTCCATTTATGTCTTCATCTCTTCGTCACAAGAAGATTCAGTTTGTTCTTTATTTGAGTAGAATTCAAATTATTATGGATTGCTTCTTGTTTTTTAATTTTGTATATCCCGTGGTATGTTTCCGAACACCATAATTCTGTCCTTTTATATATAAATTACACACCAGACTTTCGGAACGTTTAATTTTAAAACCAATTTCTCTTTTGCATCATTCTTAAGCTAGAAAAAAATTAAATTTGATCTTTTATTTGTCGGACACAAAAGTTGCCTTCGGCATTTTTTACTGTTAAGAAATTTATCGATTTAATTATAAAATTCTGCAGTTAAAAGGAGATATTGTCATTAACACCATAACTTTATTTCTTATAAATACATCATTTTTAATATCTTATTTTTGATACCTTTTTCAAAGAAATTTTCACATCTGCGCTTATAGAAATATACCCCATAAAATAGCACCAAGAATATTCGACCGCAGGAATAAGGCACACAGAGAAAAATCTTGTTTACTCTAATCGAAAGGAAATAACAAATAACTCTCAAACAAAAGGGAACAACAAAAATAAATTAATGCGTTTATAGGAATATGTATCAATTCATATATGAGTTTTTGATGTATTTTTAAAATGTCAAGATATCATAGGTGGTCTACTTTAAAGAATCACTGTTTACGTCCCTTACCAAAAAAGACTTGTATTCCGTCAATTTAACTTGAAAAGCTCTAACCGTATGAATTTTAATTAAGGTATCGCTAAAGGTTTAAAACTTACAGAATTATCAAAAAATCATTTGGATATACTGCATTTGTTACATCTCGAACTAAAAAACTTTAACCGAATGTAAATTCTGTATCCAACTCCAATATTTTTTTCTCCATCTTATAACTTTCGGTGACACCTTCGGAATATCAGAAGGATATTGGGTTGAGTCTTTTTGTATTTTTTCCTTATAGTACACATGCTATAATAAACATGTGATGCCTCCATTCACCTCACAAACTGATGAAGGGTATACAAAAATAAAGAAAACTACAATTTCTCTTCCCAAATAAATACCAAAGAAGGAAAAACTATTTTTCATTGGAAGTCACCATGACTTTAACAATATTTTGTTGTTAAATACGAATTTTGTAAAAGCAAAAACAAAAAAAATATATTTTACCTCAATTTTCTAAAGTCTTTGCAACAGAGCAACATCTCTTATATTTAAGTGCGTAAAAGGCAATTGTAGTTGTGTATGTGTCCACATGTGTGTGTGTGTGTCACATTCAAGCTTAAGTTGCACAAAATTGAATTTATTACAAGAAACCAAAAACAAAACAAGTAAGAATGTGCAGTCGGTCAAGCCCGACTATCAAATACCCATCGTCATTTAAAAATGGTAGTTATGAAAAATTAATGAACGGCCCTCGTATAATTTGATTTTCTCATCCATTCTAATGTGTGTAGTACATTATTTTTTATGCATTCTTAAATGAATTATTGTGGGACGACAAGAAATAATAAACCGACTCTCGTATAATTTTGCACATCAATTATATTCATATTAATTTGACAAATAATTATTACAATACCAACTTTCGTTTAAATTGCTTTTATGACCCTAAAACCCTATTCCGGAAAGAACATTTGAACGATAAGAACCTAAAATATTGGACCGAACATGACTTTAGACCCAAAATAATAATATGCACCAACTTTCATCGCGATATTTCAAAATTTGTGATCTGCAGACTGTTCACAACGTTTACATGGACAGCCAGCTGGACAGACAGACAGTCGGACAAACGGACATAATACCCCAACCATTTTCGATGGTGTAGGGTAAAAAAGGATAAAATATAACAAAAAAGAAAATAATACTAAAATAGTATAATGTTTTATATGAAGTTGGATTTGGTTTGAAAACGTTTAACAGATTTATTGAATTTAATCATTTCTAGCAGAATGTGAAAGACAACAGAAGGAAACAGGATTTGACAAGATTTAAACAAAATTTAAAGTGAAATAAAAACGAAAGAGGAAAAAGCTTCTAAACATGATATTATTTTCTTTATGACAAAATATTGTTATTTATAGAAAACAACCAAAAAGGAATGAAATTTTGGTAACCAATTCGAAATTCCAAAATTTATACAGTTTGCGACTGATGTATGAATGCATTGAAAACCTCCACAACTACAAAGCTTGTTTAACGACAAAAAGGTATTTTTTAAGTTCGAATAAATGTCTTAACCTTGTATAAAATCCAGATGTGAGTTAATTTAGTTATCATTCTGTTGGAAATATTCTCACTCATTCATGAATTATTCGTATACAATGAAATTCAGCCGAATTGTTTGTTAATATCCAAAGAAGTTTTCTATTAAAATATCGATACAATAACAAACAAGGATCCATAACATACGTCTACCCATAAATCATTATCCTACCTAAATTTATTAAAACCAGTTTAGTAGGAAACACGTTACTTAATAAATGAAGATAATTTATGAATGAAGGTTAAATATGACTGTATATAAGAAGCCTTCTCAGAAATGAGTCTTAAGATTCTAATCTTCAAAATTTAATTGATATCCTTCACGGATATCAACATGTTATTGAAACATTCTGCAAGATACCAAGTAAACTGATTATACGTAGAGAAAAATATGGTTGTGATAACCATTAACAAGAGGCAACATATTATGGTTAATAAAATATTTGATTCAATAGAACTTGGTGAACTTGGTAGGCTACCAAAGTGTGGACGATAGCATCACACAGAACATTGTGAAATATTCAAGCAGTTGGAAAAATTACAAAAATATTATGGGACGATCCAAATGAGAAGAAAAACATGGATATTTTGAACTTGGAAAAATGTGAGTTTGTCATGATGATAAGTTCACTTTTCCCTCATTTAACACTTAACACTACAGCAAAATAATAATCTTTTTGGAGTCACCAATGACAAGGAATGCAATGCATGTTCAACATTTAGACCTTCGTTCTGGAACGATGTTTTAACCAAATGTCCAAATTTTTCAACTCAGTATCAACTGTATCAACTGCAAATTTTTTTCCCAAGAAAGAAACTTTAGCAACACGGAAACTGTCACAACAACAATGCAATGCTTTCTTTTACATGAATTCTTCACCAAATAGTGCATTTCTAAGTTTATATTGGAAAACTTAAGAGTTTTAATAAATTCCATAACTGATAACTTAGATTCACTATTAAGATATGTGAGAAACTTTAAGTATATTAGAACATATTTCACTGTATCTGCCGCAGAATGTTTTTCCCGAAATCAGGTTTTAAGCTGCTGGAACATAAAAACAGCTTTCTAATTCACTCTACAGTTAGAGCCAATTTTTCTGATATGTAAGGATATCAAATATATCGGTAACTATAATTTGAAAAAAAATTCATTGAATTCCAACGATTAGTCTGGTCGTGAGAATGTTTCCAACTGACTCACAGATATATAAAAATTCAAATTTGGATTTGATTTAAGAATATAGTTTTTTAAGATTCCTTGTAGGGGTTACACACGTAATGACAAATTTATATATTTATCCCTATCACTACTTATGCTGATGAAGTTTATAAAAATATGAACCCATCATAATGGAAAGTAATCTATATTTTCAAAGTTAATATTAAAAGCAAAGCTCAAAGCAAATTCACTTTCTTCGCACAAAAGTATTCAGTGTTTTTTTTTTTAATTATAAATTATATTATACGTTTTTGAAATATCAATGGGATCAGCTGGGAGAGTTACCCCCATACAAGAGAAATATGGATAACCAAATATGTAAATAACTATTAAAAGAAACGTTTTAAGATTTCAATTACCTTCTCAAGGAATAGTTTTGCTGCACAATATCTAGGATGGACAGTCTGAGAGGGATACTCGGTTATAAAACAAATATTAATTTTCGAATATTTAAAAACAATTGAGGTGAGAGTATTAAAATTACATTCCAATTACTTTCTCAAGGAACAGTTTGGGACAAAACCTAGTTCGGATAGAATCAAGGGGAGAAATAGTTTCCGTACAATGCTAATATACATTCTCAATTATCAATAGAATTATTGAAGTTAGAGTATTACAATTTAATACCTCAGGAAACAGTTTTACTGGAGAATATCTAGGATGAATAGGATCAGGGGGTGAGGAGGTTGTATGGGGAAAACAACGCAAATATTTATTATCGGATATCTGAAGAATTGTTATATTAAGAGTTTTAAAATTTAATCCCAATCTCTTTCGTAAATAACTGCCAATGTGTAAAAATATAGGGTACATAGGACCATATGTTACTAAAGAATATCTGAAGAACTCTAACGGGAAAATCTTCCAATTTGACAAAATATTAGTTTTACGAAAACTTTTTAATACACATCGCGATTTATGATTTATGGAATCTTTGATAAAAGAGCATTTTTGTGCAGCAAAGCTTACCGCGTAAAAGCTAGTAAATATTATGTTTATTCATCAATTCAAAATAATAGTCCACTTAGCTACATCCATAGGCTGTTGACCTGCTCATCTCCAAATCAATTATCATACCTTAATAAAACTTAGTCTAATCATTTGTTACTGTTCGTAAGAGTTTGCCAGCAAAATCGGTTTAGTGTTTAAGAAAAGTTATAGAACGATATTTGCCTTTACCTTAAAGTTTGGTATAAGAATCATAACAATTTTCTCTATGAAAAGTAAATAAAGGTACTTGAATTTTGCCACAACATACAGCCAAATGCTCATATTTAAAATCTTGAAAAACATATTAAACATATTAAAATCGGTTCAAAACATTTAAAAAGATATAGCCAAAAGGGCGAGTAGTACGAACAAGAGTTACTGGATCAAAAGTTTCTTCTTCTGAAAAATTTACTTTGTCGAGTTATAAAATTTGAATAAATAAATTTAATTTAAACAAGTAAAAATATTATAGTCGGTCAAGCCCGAGTGTTGGTTATAAGTAATAATTACAAAAAATAATTAACGACCCTCGTATAATTTTATTTTCTGATTTATTCTTAATTTGACCAGTTATTATTTCAATACGAAAGTATATGTGAGATTAATGCTCTTCAAAGTGATATTTGGAAGAGGGTTTGTATGGGACTTATGAGAGGTAATGGGTCAACAATCGCATAATTTGGTACATCGCTTTGGAATACTATAGGACTCGAAATTTTGTTGAAAACGCTTTACATTAAGGACTTTTATGACATAACGACGGAAAGACATTTATATGGGAGCTACCTGAAATATTGGAACGATTATAACTAATTTTAATAGGCTTCGTCTTTGAACCAAAAAAATAACATGTATCAAATTTTATCAAGAGATCTGAAAAATTGCAACCTGTAAAGTATTCACAACCAGCTGGACAAACAGACGGGCGGACATCGTTTAATCGACTCAGAAAGTGATTCTGAGTCGAATGGTATAATTGAAAGCAGGTGTATGTTACAAACTTCAGCACAAACGCATTATACACCAACCATCCACCAGCGTAGGCAGTTGGGGTAATATGAGTTTTTTATTACACTGTACGAAATGTATTTATTTATGATATCTTACCTTTAATAATATCGCGGCAGTTCATGGAAATTGCATAAATATCTAATTTTTTACTTTTCACTTTTAATTTAATTTTATTTAACACTTCACATAGATATTTAAATAAAAACAGGCCATTAATATGTATTAAAATACATATTTTTCTTTATATTTTTAACATTCTTTTTTATATTTTTATATAATGAAATTTGAAGAGCTCATTTTATAACACTAAACACTATTTTCTTTTAATTTTATTTATTTATTTACTCATTAAATTTTTATATTACATTTTACTTTTTTATACATTACACTTTTTCACTATTCACACTAATTTCATTTAAAAAAACAGGTCATTAATATATATAAAAATACATATTTTTATATATATTTAAAATATATTTTTATTTATTTTTTTATTTACTTTTAATTTTTATTTTTAATATTTATTTCAATTTTTTATTATATGATTAAATATATATTTTTTACTTTTTCATTTGTCACAAATTTCATTAATTTTTATTAATTTTTTTAAATTAAACCGATACCGATAATTTATCCGATATTTTTTTATTAATATTTTATTTATTAATCACTAATATTAAATTCAAACTAGATTTTAAAAATTGCTTGATTTTAGTGTGTTAGTATTTTCTTTTATGTTAACTTCCGTTATTATTATGAAATATTCTTTTCAATTTCCTATTTTCTGTTTTTTAATATCAGTATTTCCTGTTCTTCTTATTCTATTTTTTATTTTATTAAAATATAATGCTCGAAATAAATAAATTCAAAAAGTAGTTTAATAAATAAAAGCAAACCTTTTTAAATAAATTGAAATAATTTTTTTTAATTCGCTGAAGAACCCCGATTTTCAACTAAACAAATGCAAACTGTTTTAAATCAATTTAAAAATTCCTTTAAACTTATTATTTCTTTACATTTCCGCTTTAGCAAAAACTAATCGATTTATTTTACTTCCATTTCCCTTTAAAATATCTTTAATTTATTTTTTAATTTCCATTTCCTATTTCTGTCACTATTTTCAATTACACACACATCTTTGTTTAGCTAAGACATAAACCGCTAAAGATATCTACTTCAATCATCAAAGTACAGGAACTCACAAAATACACATCTCTAACAACTAAAAGCCCACCAAAAAACTCACTCACACATATACAACACAACCAAAAAATTTACTGCTTTTGAAAATTTTACACACAATTTGTTCACATTAAACGCAAAAATCTTAATTTGCATTTTAGTAATTCCGATTATATGAACCTTAAGCAACATTTTAATATAAATTTTATTACGACACAACAATTTTTAATCACTTAATTTATTATTTTTCACACACGCACTACATTAAGACTTTCGCGCACTTTGACTACCGACACTAAACTAAATGTTAGTAATGACAATTCCTATTAGAATTAGAGTTGCATTTTCAGACCAGTGTTGCTAATTATAAGATGAGTTATGAAAATGTTTTTAATTTCTTTATGGGAATATTAAATATTTCCTTTCATTGAGGATATAAAAATAATTAGAATTCTTTGTTTTTCCAATAAGAAACTAAAAATTTATTGTTAAATTAAATATTTAAGTATATTTTGTTATTAATCAAGGCGAATTCTAAATAAGCGAATTAGATTCGCTGAATGTTTACAATTTTTTTGTTTACATTAAATTATTTATATGATTTATTTGTTTCCTATAAATGCAAGTCCACCTTTAATGATAACCCGGCAAGATAAGGTGTCCATCACCTTTAGAAATGTTCATTAATTGAGCCATTTGTTCATGCTCTTCAATTTCATTTTCTTTTAAGACAGGACCTTCTTTGATACAACAATACATATGTTCTTATGTTATGCCTCCTTTGCACAACCTTTTTATTGGATGGCGTAATGCCAGACCTGAAAAATATACATGAACGCTTCAACATTTCCTAAAGCATAAACAACTTTAAAACGTTGACCTGCAAGCTGTCGAAAATCATATCCATATTTCTACACCCTGCACTATTTTAACAACATCCGTCCGCCCGGCTAACTGTCTATGTAAAGTTTGTAATCACATTACAGTCGCAATTTTGATGACATCTTATCCATTTCAGAAACCTTTCCATTAATGTTTTATAGTGCTTTGCTCGTCCATCTACGTTTTAATCTACCATACTTTTGGGCCTCTTCTTTGTGCTCTTCAATTCTCTTTTAACAAAAGCCCAACATCTCCCCACTGACCTTAGCTCCGTTAAGTTTGGAGGATTTGCCTCTCTTGATAGTTCTTGTTCCACTCAAGGGCTTGTTTACCATATTTTTTGGCCTCTTAATTTAAGCAGCGTTCATTTTAGGAACTTTTTTGCACTTTGTATGTTTTAAACCTGCATTAACTTCAAATTTTCGTACCTATTAATACGAGCACTGAACTAACCGAGCTGTTTTCCTATCAAATGTGTTGGAAGCTTTTCTTAAAATGATTTTTTGGTTTTATAAGCATCATGTGGACCATTCCAACTTCTGTGGGACTATGTTGGATTTTGTTTTCGTAGATTTTTTGTCTCCCTTCTTAAATAACACAACTACTTTGCATTTCATTTTACTGTATTCTAATGACTTATAATTGTATATTTTTGAAAAAAATATTTTGAAAAAATTTTACATTTTAAGCAAAAAATATTGTAAAAAATTAATGATATCTGTTTTAGAGGAAAAAAATTTCTTATCTTATAAATACTACATAGAAAATGATGAAATTATAATGAAGATTTCTTAATTAACATTTAATCACAAATGGAAGCATGAGAAAAAAAGCAGCTTTTACAGCATTTCTTTCATTCTTTTTGTTTGTTTCTTCGTTTTCCATATGGTTATACACACAAGACACAACTACAGCATTATCAAAAACCTTCTCAGAAGTAACTCCATCAACACAACAAACAATTACAGCTAATTGGAACTTTGTTTATAAATGATACCAGTAATTTCACCATCCTTTTGGATAATGCAGCGCCTGTAATTAAAAAAAAGTTTAAGGAAACAATGAAAAATAAGTAACAGTCGGTTAAGACCGACTTTAGAATATCCTACACCAAGGTACACCAGCAGGTATAATATATGTCAAATATTAGTGATTTATGGCATATGAAATGATTTCAGGAAATGGGGGTCATACGAGGATCTTATGTGCCCATTCTCAAAAGTGTATTTGTATGGATCTATAATTTAGTCTATAAATTAAACAATTTCAATAGATTTCGTACTTTGCTCAAAGCAATAATATGTAAGAAGATTTTATCAAGATATCTGTAATAATGCGACCGTTTACATGGACTACCAACCGCAAAGACAGACACGGAAGGACTTTTTATGTTGAAAATATCAGATTATCACAAAAACAAATAATACCCCAAACATTTATGGTGTAATAGAGTATAAAAACAACATTCTTTAACACTTACTTGTTCCCACTATATAAAATGATTGTGGGCGGATTTAGATTTGGTTCCAATTTACAAGCCTCTTCTGATAAGGCCATGCCAATACCAGACATTTTGGGATTTATTTTACCTTTAGCTGTGAATTTATAAAAATATTAAAAATTTCAATTTGTTAAATAAATAATTTATACTTTACCTCCCAGACAAAGACCCTGACGATTTGTTATTAGACACCCTACAGTTTCTGGCTGTGAATTTCTGCCATTAAATTGAAAAAAATTAATTATTTTTATTTAAATTATTTTACTTTACTTACATATCATTTAAAACTTTATCTAATTGTTGTTCCATTTTATAATTTTATAAAAATTTAATAAATTCTTTATAAAAATGTAGATTTTCCCTTAAAGGTAAGATTAATTGTGGTGATAAACAAAAAAACATATAAAACAGCTGTTGGATGATATTTTCTAATTAGAGATGTGAGTCTAGCGATAATAGTGATAGAAGTCAGAGATGTTATTTAAAAGAAAATAACAATAAACAATTTTATTGATGAACACAATGCGTTAATACGCTACACTACTTTAAAAATAGAGAAATAGTTTTGTTTTAATATTATGAACGATTTTAAATACAGAAAATAAAACAATTTTTATGAAGTTTTGATATACAATTCCGTTTTTCTCCGTTCACAGCTAATATATTGCGAGTAATAATAAGATTCGCTCTCGTAATGTAAAACCGTTTGCTATTTAATGCAAACATTTTCGCACAGAAATAAAAGCCACTTCGAGATATGGAATCAGTCGTAATGCAGCTCTGGGCGAGTAAAAACTTATTTTCGCTGTCGTTATCTCTTAAAGGCGATCAAGCTGTACTTCGTTTGCTTGCCTTCGAGAGTTTTACGTCACGCTTTTACGCATTGGTTAAGCTTGAAGCGTCACATAGCAGTATTCGTTTACCTTATCCGGGGTTTGACGGATGCAATCGTTTTTAATTGGTATACTACTTTAATTGGTATACTTAATTTTAATCAAAGATGCTAGGACCCCTCCTTCCTATACGAAGATATAGGTCGTGATCTGGAGTGACCAGAATCACCCTGGCTTTTTGGCTTAAAGTCCTTGCAATCAAATTTCAAAACTCAAAAAATAGATATATTTCGAGTTACAGATCCATTTTTCTCGTTTGATGGTTATATATGAACAATAAAGGCATTTTGTGAGAGGTTTCGAAGGTAACTTTCTAATGACATCTGCCTCTAGAATGCTATAATCAATCTAGAATGCTATATATAAGGAAAATCAGCCAAAATCACAACTCAAGTGCGAATCGATCCAGAGTACAAGAATGTCCTTAGTCCCATGTATTTCAAGGATTTCCTGCAAATAGCCTAAGAGCAGAGTTGAAGGCACATCATGTCAAGGACAGTGACTTCAATATTGCAATAAGTTCTTTAGTCGGAGTCAATCACATAGTAATATGGGAACCCATGAGCGCCTATTGTCTTTCTTATAGGAATACAATCGAATAGTATTCGCTATTCGATAGTTCCAATGGAACCCCATTAAGTCGTTGGGCTGTGAAGCCGGATTCTTATATCAGTTTTGGCCGGATTAACACCCAATCCACTTGGAAAATCCATTCACATAGAACGCGTAGTACTGATTTCATATGATGAGAAATGGTTTCGAAGTATATACTAGAGACCGCTACCGCAACTTTATCCGCATAAGCTACTATAAAAATGATCATGCCCTCAATGCTGTTTATGGTAATATTACAAAAAGTAAACAACCGATCGCACTATAGCAAAGCGTACAATCATTTCAAAAAATACAGAATTATTTCCTAAAAATCACTTTTAAAAAATAAAACAATTAATTTTCGTTTTCTTATAATTATAGAGTTATTAATAATTTTTATTGTTTCTACTACTTGTTTTTTTATTTATAAATTTGCTTATATAATTTATTAAATTTTTATTTATAAAATTTAGGTATGTATGTATATAATTTCTTTTGTAAGATTTTGGAATATTTCGTTTTTTTTTTTATTTCTTTTTGAATATTTAAAGTGCATTTAGATAAAAATTAATAAAACACAATTTCTTAATTCAAATAATAGTTGTTAACTAAATTATTTAGAAAAATGCTAAATATTTTTCTTTTCTTGCTTATATTTTCATTTGAATACCACACACATATAAACTTAAGATTCTATAAAAAAATACAAATATAAATGTTTAACATTTGAAAAAAGACTCAAAGCAACAAATCATAAGTAGAGGAAAAAACTCACATATTTGCACAATTCACTATGTGTAATATAATAATGTTATATAAAGGTTTTTAAAGGGAATTTAATAGTAATTAAATAGAGTGGAATAATTTGCTTATTTGGGAAATTTTTTTTCGAATAATATTGATGAGAAAAAATCATAATTCTAATATAAATGAAGAAATAGTGATAATTAAACAATTTCGTATTTATCAACGAATAATATGTTTTCTGTGGAAAATTTGACTGCACTATCATTATCCACTAATATAACATCCTTGGCTTTTAAAGCGGCATATGGTGTTTTTGATACAAACGAAACCTTTTGAGAGGAAAAAATGTTAATAATGAAATATATTTAGAAATTAGATGATAAAAAAGAAGAAAATTACTTGTACTGGGAAAAAATCTCCAGGTATAGATGAATTACAACTAAATTCCATGGAACCTGATTTGTTGGCAGCATCAATAACAGGTATATTCCATGTAAGAATATGTTTGCGTGCATCATAATTGTAAGTGCCATCATATTCAGCTACCGATGGTTGAACATTCATGCTAAATAAGAAAAAAGGAAATTAGAAGTAAGATCGAAAAATTCTTAGCACATATGTTTCATTCAAACTTTTGACGCAAAAGTTATCTGATTTTTTAATAACATTAAATGGATACAGAAATCATTTTCAAAAGAGATCCCAAAACACCCGGTAGAAAAGTGGCCCGATTAGCTCTGTGCTCGGACTATTTGTTACGAAAAGTTAATTCTAATGGAGGTTTAAAAACATACCCAGCTCAAGAATCTCTAAAAAATAATCTAGTATTTGTACCAACAGAGCCAAATCCTTTATACTGCTTGGAGCTAAGGCAGTGGATTGATATTGGGCTCTTGTTAAAAAAGAATTGAAGAGCACAAAATAGGTGTCCAAAATTATGGTAGATTTTAAACGAAGATGGACTAGCTCTTCGAGCAAAATGGCAGAAAGCACTATAAAGCGTTATTGGATGGGTTCACAATTTCATCACTAGTGATTAAAACAAACGAAAGTTTTTTTCCAAGAAAGAACTATCGAGTACAGCCGAACTGTTACAACAACATGGTACTCAAGAAAACCATACATAATACTCAAGAAAATTAATGAATCCATAGCGATTATAGCATAATTGAACGAAAATCATAAATTTTACTTACGGCAAAGGTATTATAATAGCAACATCTTGTAACTCCAAATGTTGTGCCTCCAATTCATATTCAATATTCACATCACAGCCACCTTCACCATTCTCGGAAGGCCAGCAATTAACTGCAAAATAAAATCACAAAATTAATACATAAACGCATCCCGCAATAATTAAAATTTTGAAACTTACTGGTCAATGGTATAGCAGCATCGTCTTGGGTAACATAACGCCATTTTAATACACCAACATCGGTATTCATAGGGAAAGGTTTTGCTGGATTTTTCAAACCAATTATTGAGCGTGTTTTAAATAATTCCTTATCAACATTGGGATGTGTTTGTAATTGTATGCCATGGGTATCATTATTTTCCAATTGCACTTTAATACGACCCAAATTTTCATCGGTAATGCGTAATGTTAACAAACCGGATAACTCAAATTGTTGCAATCCACCATCACGACCAATGCGTACAACCAATTTATCTTCCATTTTCAAATGAACACTTTCTGTATGAATATCGGAAATAATTTTGGCTTTAGCAGTAGCCACGGCAGCACTAACGCCTGTGCTGGCTGGTGTCAAATTGGCGATCTTTTCACCCTCCGACTTCAGTTGATCTACAAAACTATCAACATCCTTTGTTTTGCCACCCAATTTGAGAGCATTACGCGAAACTGGCTTTCTGCAAAACGGAAACAATCTATAATCTGTCAAACTTAGAACGTTGTGTCTTAAACTTACTGTGCTTTAGGAGCTATAGGCTTATTATCCATTTCTATAGATGGAGCACTATTGAATCCGCCAATACCTGTGCTGCTATTGCTGTTTGAACCAAAACCTTCAGAACTAAAACCTCCACTAGAGCGTCCTCCCATTCCACCAACCGGGCCACCACGTTTAGCTGATTCCATACGTTGTCTTTGCAACTCTTTAGCCTTTTCACGCATTCTTTGTTTAGCTTCACGTTCCTGGCTTTGACGTACTGCCTGATAGATTTTCTCATCATTAGAGTCCATTTCCACATAAGTTTTAATTTGTGCCAAATTAACACTTTCCCTATAGCCTAAAGCTACAATTTCATCAAAAGCGAATATTAAATTAAAAGCATTTTCCAAAATCTCCTTCTCCTCTAAAGTGTGACAATATTCGGGTATAACCTTGGAAAACAAACGTAATGTTTCCAAATCTTCCAAAATGTTACTAGCCTTGGTGGTTATAAGTAGCATATACAATTTTTCCATGGGTTGATAGACATAACGTACAGAATCCGTTTCCACGTAGGTGTGCTGCTTTCCTGCAGTCATTAGTTTAGGAAAAGCTGCCAATAAGCCCTCTATACGGGCTTTAGTCATTTCCACAAATTGTCGTGAAATAATAACTAAAAATTATTAAAATATTTATCATTATCAACCTTTATTAAATTCCTTTAGAAATTCAACAACAACAAACCTTTTCCATTTTTGGTACATACCGCTGCCGCTATCAGAACCTGTCACAATTTTTTATACAAAATTTAGTTTTTTTTTGTTTATCGTATTATTTTTATTTTTTCAACAAACTTTCACTTACCATTTTCTATGAGTTGATGGACAATCGTTTTTATATGAATTTATTATAAATTTATTAGATTTTTATGATTTTTATCAAAAAATTTACGAAAATATTCACTTTTAGGCAGTCTAGCTGACGTGTTCGATTAATAATTTTCTTGCAAATGAAAATATGTCAAAATTGTCAGTTTATGTGTTGTTTTTTGAATGAAACTCATGGCAACTCTTTTTGCAAAATGACATTTAAAAATTCTTTTGTTATTGTTTTTAATAAAGTTACCAGACCATATAAAAATTAACTCCAAAGAACTTATCGAAAATTTCCGCATTATTAATTGACTTTGAAATTAAGCGCTTAGATTTTTTAGAATTCTAAACTTGGTTTTTAATGGGTTAAAAGCATAACATGAGTATCAAAAAAAGTTGAAAGTGTTGCCTACAAGTAAAGAGGAATAAAGGTGTTAGTGCAGCGGCGGGGTAATGTAAACAATTTGTTAAACTCGTAGTTAGGACTCTTCTTTTAGAAAATTAAATAAGATTCCTATTAATGTTAATTAATAAATAGACTTTAGGTTCATAACAATCGTGACTGGATCATAGGACCGGATTTCAGGATGGCAAATCCGTTGTGGCAAAAACACTAACGTAGGACTACTTAATAAATTTTAATCATAACCAGAAGGGACATAAGAGCTATAGTGTCCTAACTGATAATGGACCGATTAGGCTAATGTTGTTCATATAAACTAGGCTTATCTCTGACTTTTGCAGACTGTCGCTGCAGAAGAAATAATGGTGGAAGTGGTTAGACAGTCGATTCTTTGAGGAACTTGTAAATCCCTATAATATTTTAATCGCAATAAATTTACACTTTTCTATTATGAACGAAATAATATTGAATTCAATAGCTCTAGAATTTTGACTTGAGACTTATATTGACGTATAATTTATTTGTGATAGTGTTTATTTTATTTTTTTTTATATGGCAATATTTTTATTAAAATACAACTTTGTATTATATCAATTTGCATGTTAAAATATGACAGTTGAGAAATTCAATTTGGCGCACGGATTGGCATAGACGAAAGAGCACAGAAAATATACAAAAAAATTTTGCAACATATTTTAACAAACAATTATTAAATATTACTTCTAAAAATTAATCAAATATATATTTTAAATGAGTTTAGACGAATCGATTAATGCGTATTTTGTGGCTACAAATAGCGTGGGCAGCAATGCTGAAGAAAATAAAGCCTACAAAGACTTTAAACGGGCATTAAATTTCCTGCAGAATCATATTCCAGAAGATAATATACGACAAATAAAGGCCAGCGAAGGATTTCCCCTAATAGCCTCTGGTAGGCTAACAAAAAAAGATGTTTTTATATTTGAACGTTTCGACGGGGATTTCTTTGAACAATTACAACAGACAAAATCAATTATAATTGGGCCACCATGTTTAATCAATTGTTTGTTGAAAAACCAAGAGATACCATTAGGTACCAGTCCGGTATTTACAACTGCTATGCGAGGTTTACAAATATCGGCTACCGGTATCACACCACAAGAAAAGGATAAACTTAAGGGCTTGATACAATGGATGGGTGGCCATTATTTTCAAAATTTTAGTCGATCTATAACGCACTTAATATCGAATACTATAAAATCGGCAAAATATGAACATGCCACATTAAATGGTATACCTGTAATGCATACCGATTGGGTGCAACGTGTATGGGAGAGAAGTTGTGCAGCAGAGGATATATCCGCAACAGACGAAGAATTCGATAAATATAAATTACCCATATTTTTTGGTACAAATATAACATGTACTGGTTTAGATAATGATAAAAAGAATGAGGTAAGTTAAAGATAAAATTAATATATTTAAATTCATCATTAATTACTTAAACTTTTTAGGTTATGCGCTTGGTTAACGAAAATGGAGGTACCTATCATCGTGCCTTTCGATCTCAACTAGTTGACATAGTCATTACCGAAAAGGACAAAACCAATTCCGAAAAATATGCCGCCGCTGTACGTTATAAAAAAGATATACTTTTACCTGAATGGATATTTGATAGTGTACAAAAAGGTTTTGCTTTACCCACAAAACCTTATCAGGTGAAGTCATTAAAAGTTTCAACACCCACCAAAACGGACCAGAGTATAGCTGATTTTACTGCGGTCGATAATACACATCTGTCGGATATATCTCGAATAAGTACGGTTGGATCGAAACGTTTTAATACTAGCAATGTCAATGATACCATATGTTCGGTTATGAATGAAACACAAAATGCTCCAACTTTTATAGCACCTGCTGCACCCGTATCAAAAGATTTGAAAAAAGATATTTTGAAGAAAGCTGGTTCTGGAACACACTATCGTTTGGTATATGAGGAAATATGCCCAAAGAAAGCTAAAAAAGCAGGAAACTTTCTAGATGGTTGTTGTATTTATTTGAGCGGATTTCGTTCAGAGGAAAGGGAAAAACTAAATCGTATTTTGAATGTGGGAGGAGCAACGCGTTATGATGTTGTTAATGAGAAAATTACACATATTATAGTGGGTCAATTAGATGATAATGAATTTAAATCTTGGAAAAAGGATAATTTTTTGACAGGTATGTAAATTTATCATTTCTCTGTAGGAAAACTATATAAATACATTTTGTATTTTTTTCTTATTAAAGCGGTAAATATTGTACGTTTGGATTGGCTGCAGGAAAGCATTAAGCTCAAGCAACCCGCTAATGAAGCAATTTATCGTGTTTCTCTCCCCACTTCCCGAGAACCCGATGCTCCCTCACCCTCTTCAAAGAAAACTTTACGTTCTATGAATCATAGTTTCAAACAACCAGAAAAACCTATAAAAAAGAAACTTTTTCAAAAGATTCTAATAATGAAGATGTCAATGATTTAGATAAAAATCAACAACAGCCCATAGCTACATCTACCGAACTTCCAGTAGAGCCAGATGAACAAGATTTAATTGCACAATATTCTCAAGAGAACGTACCACAAGCGTCTATACCTTTGCCTCAAACCTCTATACATAATGATGATTCTTTGGCTTATCCTATGGCTTGTTCAACACAACTTACTCCAGATGAACAGGCACCGACACCAGCACCAGCATCAGCACCACAGCCTTCCATTGCAGCTGCTCCTGTACAAGCTAATCCCTCAGATATAACTGATGGCACTGGCATTACAATAGATTATGAAAATTTAGATTTTTTCCAAGGTTCCTCTTTGTACATTGATAAAGAGCATTTCCCAGAGGAATTCTACACGCAAATGATAAGTGAATGTGAGGCAGCTCAGGGTAATGTTGTACCCTCAACATTTCGCGATCCAGTGGACTACGCAATTGTTTCATTTGAGAACACTTTAGATCCAACTAAATTACCAGTTAAAGCTAGAAATATTGTTACGGAATTGTACGTGGTAAGTGGAATTTTTAATAAGAAAAGAAACAATTAGAAAAGTACATTTTTAAGATACAAAAATTTTAGAATATCTAGTTCATGATTAACCCATTCTTGAATATTTTTAAAATTTATATTTCAAAAGTAGTAGTAATTTCCTCTTTAAATAAGCCGAATTTAAAAAAGTACCAACAATTAAATTTTTCACTCCAATTAAAATAACTTCAAATCCCCTCATTTTGTTATGTTGTTTTACAGGAAAGTTGTATGAAAGTCAATAAACTAGTACCTATTGAATACTATCATAAACATATACCACATACGGCTGATACTAGGCCTTTAGAAGGCATGACAATTGTCATTTCAATTTACTCTCTATTAGAGAGAGATTTTATTGATTCCATTGCTCAATTATTGGGAGCAAATGTCAATAAAACTTTTGTAAAAAAAGAAAGACCACTTTTAATATGTCCCTCGTCTGAAGGTTCAAAATATGAAGGAGCTATTAAATGGCGTTATCCTGTAGTAACATCTAAATGGTTATTACAGTGTGCTAGAGAAGGTAAAAAGGTACCATATAACCAGTATTTAGTAGGTGATAGTCCAGATGATTTTCCAATTTCACCAACTTTGAGAGAACGTAATACTACAAAGATTAATGCAAAAGCAACACCACCAACACCTATAACTCCCATTAATATGGATGTAGATGCAGTGGAGAATAATATGGAAAGTGTAGAAAATGTAAGACAAAATAGTGCAGCAAATACAAATACCACAGAGACATTTACACCCTTGAGAAATAAAAGAGTTTCTGAATTGGCTGGACCGGGTAGAACCACCAGACAATCTTTAGCAAATAATACTAACATGGGTCCAGAATCTCCACACACACCCACAAATAACGGACCACCAGCTTCATATAATTTTGATTTTATGGAGCTAATTTTGGGCGAAATAGAAAATGAGGAAGAACGTGAATGTTTGCGAGAAGTTATAAATGAAATGAAAAATAATCAAACTCCAGAACTAGAACGCATACGTAGACAGGCCTGTACTCCCATTAATCGAAAGTTACCAACCCCTAAAGGTATACCAGATTTTTGTACTACTCCCGAATTTGAAAGACGTATGGCAGATGAGTTTGAAAGACGTTGGCGTTTACCTACGAAAAAAATGAAACCTGATACTCCAATCGATGAGATACGTAGGCGTGTAATGAGGGCTACTTGTAAGGCTATGGGTATACCCTACAGTGATGAAGATGAAGAACAGCCCGGAACTTCTTCAAGTAAGAAATCATCTGTGGGATTAGCTAGTAGAAGGAATTTAGATTCCAATGGCTCCACTCCTTTAAATATCAAAGTTACACGTAACTCCACAATAGCACCAAGATCTATTTTTCCCAATAATACTTCCACCGCTAATGACACAACTGTTAACCATAATAATTCAATTAATTTACAAACAAATGAAACTAGAAAATCCGATACATTTGTACCTTGTACACAAAGTCCTAATACATCCATAAGTAGACGTAGTATGTCAAATACCACAGCGTCTCCAAGTGGTCTGGGACAAAGAGCTTCTTTGGTGGGAAAATCTACTATAAACTTCGATAAAATAAGTTTTGAAGAAACAAATGTAGCAGAAAATGTCACAACTTCAATGGCAACTACAGCGGCTAATGCCAGGCCTTCTGTTAATGCGACAGCCTCTCCAGAAATTAAGCAAATTACAGAATATTTACGTAATTGCGATTCTCGACGTCAGAGCCTTAAGAGAACGAGACAAAATATCGATCGTCCACAATCTCCCGTGGAATCTATGGAAACAGAAGCACATTATGTGCAGCCATTTGAGTCGGAACAATTACATACCCAAGATTTGGTGGGATGGCGTGATCCAGCGGAATTTGTTGCCCACAGACGTTCCAAGATGGCTGAACCGACTATGCAATACAAAGGCACTCCTCGATTTAGTATTTCCTGTTCTGATGAGGAAACCCGTGATGATGTTATTGGTAAAATACTGCAATTGGGAGGAGAGGTTAGTGTTAAAACTTTATTATTGTCTGAAAAAATTGCATTAAATTAAAAAATTTACTTTCTTTCGCAACAGGTTTGTGAGAATTTAGTTAATTTTGATCCAGAATGTACACATTTTGTTTGTGAAAAACCCAATCGTGGTGAAAAAATGCTGGGCTGCATTTCATCAGGCAAATGGGTGTTAAGTTTAAAATATATTGAAGAATGTTTCGCTAAGGATGTTTTCATTGATGAAGAACTTTACGAATGGGGCAACTGTAAAGCTCTCAATCTTCCCCAACTTTCCCCAGATGAACAGGTTATAGCCTCAGCTGCTCATCGTTGGCGCAAACAATTGGCTCCTGATGTCAATGGTCAACGTAATGGTGCTTTCACTGGCATCAAAGCCATTTTACGAATTTCTGGCCGTAACATAGATGCACTCAAGAATGTTATTAAGGCGGGTAAAGGTGAAATTGTTGAAGCCTCCTCACCATATTCAGCGTGTTCAGTTTCTTCAACAGCCACACATTGTTTTGTAGATGTTAAAAAATGTCCTCTAAATGGAGATGACTATCAATATCTTAAGAATCATGATATATTTGTTTTATCTCAAATGTACATTAATGCCTTCTTAATGAATGGTGCTGATGTCGATAGATCTAAATATGAGATTAATATGTAAACACTTACTTTTAACACATGATTTACATACATATATAAAAAAGAAATCATGTATCGTACTGATTGTTGTAATATTTAAATTTATTATGTCATTATTTAAGTCCTTTTTAAAATTTTAAATTGTCATAAAGATATCACTTTTTGCATTATCTATTGGTTAGTATTTTATGTTAATAAAATCATGTTTTTTTGTTTTCTCGGCAAATATTGCTATTGTTTTATTTTATGAAAATTTCAATGAAAAATGTAGTAAGTTGTATTTACGGCAGCTGCTTTAAATTAAACATCAATTAACTTGGTAAAGAAACATAAGGCATATAAAATTGATCATTATTTCCAATAAAACTGATCCTTAAAGAATGACTTGGCTCAACTTGATACGAAATCATTTATAGAAAACATTTATAGGAAATATCCTATAAAAAATTAAACACTTGGATTCATTCTTTAATTTTGCGAAAGTTACTGATTACTAAATTACTGAGCGATTTAATTTTTTACTACTGCTTGATTGCTATATATATATTAAGTGTTGTAAAATAATTTTTTTATTCAAAATTGATAATTATACTCTTAAAGCGGAAATTTATCAGATAAGGAGTGAGATCAAAAATTCCTAACAGACATTTTTTACTGTTATTCTTATTTAAATGAGTGAACAGAACGTACTAAAATTATTAAATATTTTCAACAAAACCCAACTTGGTATAGCAAAAAGTTGGCCAAGTATTTTAAGGTCTGCAGTCAAACTGTTTCTAATGTTATTAAACAGTATTGGGAGAACTTGTCCGTTGATGAAAAATGTGGTTCAGATTTCAGAAGGATTGATCCACATGATGTTTCTTAAGCCAATCAACAGCCCGGTTTGCTCGATGCTAGAACGATTTGGTACGAAAAGTTAAAACATACAAGAACGCTGCTAAAAAGAGCACGGAAATTGAAGTCAAATTTTCTAAATTTTTGTAAATTGTAATAATAATTTCATTAAATAAAAAATAAAACTGTAAGTTAGTGGTTTCATTTTTATTAACTTATATGTATGTTAACAATTTTTCGATCTCACTCCTTATAACAAATAAGCAAGCTCTTTATGAAAATAAGAATGAACTCATTTAAATGAAAAGATTTGGCATTATTAAACTATGCAATTTATTACAATTTGATTATAATAATATTTTGTTTTTGTTTAATTTTGCATACAACATTGGTAATTTATTTTTATGTGTGTGTAATATGTTTACAATTAAGCAAATAAATTAATACTAAATATTTTATGTTTTAATTGTATTAAACATGGTTAAATTTTCAAATAAATGTGTGTTGTATGAATATGTATATAATAAATTTATTCGTATTGATTTGATTTATATATAATAAATATCGAAAAATATTCCATATTAATCAATATTAATTAAAAATAAAAACTCTATTATTAATATTGTTATACATATGTTCGAATAACTATTGTATAGAGGATAGTTTGTTTGTAGATAAATAGGGATTATATTAAGATATATATTTTAGTTTTAAAACTGTTTTAAGGAAGAAATAGAGGTAAATGTTTTTATCTTTTGTTTTTTTTTTACTTAACATGCAATTAATGGCTGTGAATGTTTTTTTTTTTTTTACAGAAATATTGCATAAACTATTGCTTGTATTAAGAGCAAAAACAGGATTTAATATAAATACAGAATTGTTCGAAACTAAAGCAACCTTTTGTATTATTATACCCTCCACCACCACCATTCCGTGTGTACTGCTAAGAAGGTGTATATATATTCTTGTATCTAATCAAAATCTGAATCGATTTAGATAAGTCCGTCTATCTGTTGTTGGGAAGCTCAAATGCAAAATAATAGACAGAGCTCAGGCCTGCGAAAAACTTTGTAAAATTATCAATTAGAAATAGAAAAATGTTGTAGCCGAATATATAACTAATTTTACGACTCATTAAGTGTTTCGTTTTATATTTAAGAAAAACTTTTATATATTGTTTACGTCTCTGAGTGTATGTGTGAGTGTGTATGTACGAAACATAACATATATACTTCTTACACAATTGTGGTGGAAAGTGTTGCAGAATCGGCTTGGCCGAATATAGCATTGTTACTTGTTCACTTACGAAAGGTAAATATAACGATTTTTGTTTATTATTTAGACAAAATACTATACAAAGAAACTTACTTAAATATGTTTATATATCTTTATGTATTTGTATAAAATTGGCCGATAATATTTTAAATATTTAAGAATAAAAATAATAATTTAAATACAATAATATACCATTTAACTTAAATAAACTTTATAAACAATAAATATGTAAACATAATATAATTTAAAAATATATATAACATTGGTGGACAAAAATGTTTTTAACAATTTTGCATAAATATTTATAAACATTTATTGATCTAAATAATCCATGGTTTTTATAAATTTAACTACTGAACCGAATAAGGTCCAATGAAATTGTTCTTCACCATCAAGTTTTTCACCAATAAAACAAGTTATATACTCAACAGTTGACAACAAATAGGGAGGATTAGCCTGTTTAATATCAGATATTATACAAATTGTATTTATGGAAAAAATATTATAGTACCTACCATTATAACCACATAAATTAAAACTGGTAAAATGTCATCAGCAGCTGGTACTCTACCACTAGACATATGTAATAAACTCATTATACTGGAAATACATCTGAAATTTATTTTTTTAATGATTATTGTCAATTTATTCTCAAATTGTTACTGAATTTATTACCTAATAACACACTGCAACTTTTCACGGGGCGTTTTATAGGCAGATATAAATGTTAACTCTTGTTGAGCAAAACTCCAGGGAGCCTCAGATAGATATATTTGAGGTATACATAGAGCCGGATGGGATGGTGTTATAACATTTTGCAATTTACGTATATGTTCAGATAAAACTCTGTAATAAAATATGAACCATTTTTAGAAAAAAACAATTTTAAAAGAAAATTTTGGAAAAGGATATCTTGAAATGTTAAAGAGAAATAAATTATATCAAAAATGTTAAAAAGGAAAAGATAATCGATTCTTCGTACCGAAAAAACTCGAAATTGATTGGCTAAGGGCTGTCAACCTAACAACAAAAATAATAATGTTTTTGTGATCAGAGCAACTTTTTCCGCTACTAACTTATCGGGATTCTGGCTCTGCAGTGTGCCAGAATTGATTGCACCACATGCCCACAGATTAAAGTGCAAAGTTTGTATGGTGCTGTCAGAGAAACTGTTAAAAAACCTACGTAGTCTTTGTGTCGGAATAATCGCATAATGATACAACTATTTCGTTTTCATGGTTGAAGAACCACTTGAATGGTAAAACTACTTTCAATATAAAAGAAAATCCCAAAAATTTTGATTAATAAAAATTTACTAAAAAGAAACATTTCCTTTTTCCTTATTAACGGAAATTAAATGAAAAAGAATATTTAACAAAAATGTTCTTAATAAAAAATGTAAAAAATAAGGGAAATTTAACAAACAACTCCTAAAAAAAGAAACAACTATAATGATCATAATATTAAGAATCTACTTACGTGTCCCTCGATAAATCAGCATCTTCATTGGGAAACATAACCTGTTGATACATACTTTGTAATAATATTCTTTCTAAAGACATACGAGCCTCCACTGCCTGCCATTCGGGCATACCATGTAATATACCTCCTGCAGACAACAACTCCTCCATGAGGCTATCGATAAACTCCTCAATTAAGTCGATTTTATCATCTGACATTGTTAGACGTGCAAAATCTTCTTGGAATGATTCGATTTTATCTTGACGTTTTTCAAAGAACATACGCATACAAACGGCCATTAAGTAGCGATTACATGTGGAACTTTCACTTCTTAAACGAGATTCGTATTGTTCGATATTCTCCATAATCATTAGAAGATTTTGACGGTAACGCATTAAATACTGTAAATAGCTTTGACGTTTTTGTATGTCATTTTGTAACTCTTCCATAATCTGAGTATGTTGGCTAATATCCAGTTGAGATATGCAACGTATAGCTTCCGAGACATAAGATATTTGTTGGAAGTTTTGTAAATTAATGGCTTGAGCCAGTTGAATTTGTAGATATGTTAAAAGGGGAGATGTGTTGGTATGCTGCAGTATAATTTTTCAATTGAAATGTTAAGAATTCTATTGAAAATAAAACAAAACTTACAGTGGTATGTCTAAAATCTCCCGAATGCAAATCAGTCTTGGACAATACAGTACGTATCTTTTTCTTGATAATATTAAAAGTCATCATTTTGTCATGGATAGAAGAATGTGGATTGCTGCTGAAATAATGAAAGTCAATGTTAATGTTTGCCTAATTGCTCATATATTAAACAAACCTTTGTTGGTCATTAATTTCCTTATTTAAATTAATTGCTGCTAACCCACCAACAGCTCCAGCGCCATTACCCGTCGATGAGTTTGTGGCTTCACTTGAAGTGCTTACTTTACGTCGGTATTTGGCCAATATATCTTCACTGATGTCATAATAACCCGTACTACGTTCTGGAGCTGCTGTCGTTGTAGAACAACTAGGTATGTTGGCACTTATTACATCTAATGAAACCTCAGAGTTATTATTTGAAAATGAAACACTGCGGGAACTTTGAGAAATTTCATCACAATTTGTTGAGCTGTGGTGTCTAGACTTGTGACCACGTCGATTTTTAAAAATACCCTGCTTAAGTTTATTGAAAATACCAGAATTAGTGTTTATCAAATTGTTTGAGGTGGATGGACCGTTGGCACGTAAGGGATCTGTTGGAAAACGTGATGAGTTTCTATTTTGTCTAGCAGATGAAGCAGATGAGGATGGACCATGAGCTTTATCAGCAGATGCATCAAAACTTATACTTTTTGGTATAGCTCCTGTTGATTTAGTGGGTTTTTGGGTGCTGGATGAAGTTGCAGAAGATGTATAAACCATAATGCCTGCCGAAGAAGATGAGGGTTGTTGGTTGGTGGGTGTACTACGCGCTTGATCACCTCCTCCGATATCGTTATCATCATTTAAATTTAAATCAGAAGTCCTTTTTGTTAATAGCAAAATTTCCTGTTCTTGTTGCTGCTGTTCCCTTTTGTCATCATCGGTTTGCGGTGAGCCATTTGTTAGTGCTGAAATTCTTTTAGGTACGGCATTCAACATTATTTCATGATTTTCATAATTCAATGACTGATGTCTCCTTAGCGAAGGTGTCAAATTTGACGAACTATTCTCACTGCTTTCTCGTCCTCCTTTTAAAGCCAATATTCCGTTACGACGACCATCTACAATAGAAGATCTTTGCAAAGTAGAACTATCTCGCCTTTCTACTAAATCGTCTTGGAAAATATCGAGTACTGGAGGTTCTGGTGGGGCTATAGAGGGTGGAGTTAAGTCTTTTTCATCGCAAAAATCGGAAAAATCTATTAAATCCTTTGATTCGTTGCTGGCATTACTTTGATGTCGTTTTTTTCGATTCACGGCATAAGGAGAAGGTAATTTGGCCACTGCACCTTGCTCTTCAAAGTTTACACTCTGATTCGAAATACTACTTTCAGCTGAAGCTTGTCTACGCATGCGATGAGTTGTAGAGGATGTAGAGGGACCGGCTTGTAGAAAATTGTCTTTTTCTTTTTCATTTGTTATTGACTTGTAATTTTGTTGAAATGTATTTTCCAATTGATTGCTTGTCCTTACCGAACTTCTAGCTAATGAAGAACCATCTCGGTAGTGATGATGATAATGGTTATTATTTGTAACTGAAGCAGAATTGTCATCATATGAATTAATGGCATCATAAAATGCTGAATCCTCTTGTGAACGATCACTAGCATTACCACCACTGCTACCGCCACTACCATGAACATCATCAACACTACCAGAGGAGGGTGCTTTAGCTACAGGTAGTTTATGAACTCCTTGATTACTGGATGATGGAGGTCTAAAACTACGATTATTACGAGCTGCTGAATAATGATTATTATTCGATGATCTTTGTTGGCGATTGATTGGAGCTGCCGATATAGCAACCAAATGATTTCTATCCCTTTCTGATCCGGTACCAGTATCTAATATATCAGATCTAGCCGTTATACTCACATTATCATCGGTATCAACTTCATTTAATTTCTCCGAATCTGATGCTAAAACATCAGTACTCCAATTAGATTCTGACCTTTGATCTGAAGCATCTAAATAACCACCTCTCATGCCACCAACACCTGATAGAACATCAAAGTTGTTGTCTCCCGGCAAAACCACAGCGGCCGGTATTAGGGGTGTAGAAAAGTTTCTCTCACGTTCCCTTTCGGTGTTATCTATAGTTTCAGTGTCACTGGCCAAGACATCAGTAGACCAAGTGTCCGAAATTATGGAAACAGTTTCATCGCCTTCAAATTTCTTTATTTCAAACTTACAAAACTTATCCTGAATGTCAGAACGTGCCTTAGAAATTAACTTTTGCATTTGTGGAGTTGGCAAAGCATTATTTATAGATTCACCATCGGTAACCTGGGAGGAAGGAGTATCCCTACCGCTAATATTTGGAGTACCTCTGCCCGAAACATTAGCCGACACCATATCGGAGAGGTTATCATTTTCGGCATTTTCTTCTAACTCTAAAGAACTTGTAACCGAATGATTTGAGGGTACTTCACTAACAGCTTCTAAATTGTCAGAGTTACCAATTGAAGCGTCATCATGTGATAAGGAGAAACGTGTAGTTTTATTATGCATTGGTCTTAGAATATCGGACATACCATCTATGCCATCAAAACCATTAACTACTGAAGACTTGTCTACCGTAGACTCTTGTTGATAGTTATCAGCATCTACCAGTTCCCCATTGGATATATCTTGCCCTATGCTATTCATTTTTAATACTTCTTCCTCAGAAAGAGGTTGTAGCTTTTGCTCAACTCCATTATAAAGATTAAACACTAAAACCGGTTCATTTTCTACTTCTGGTGCTAATGTACGCACTGGAGAGGGTTGCTGAGAACTATTATGGGATGAAGCATTATCCAAACCATTCATATGTAAACCCGCAGTCCCATTACCATTGACCAGATCATTTGGTTCCTCATTACTTTGATGACCACCACCACCATTTGTAGCAGAGAAACTCATACTTTTTGCAATTTTACTTTTTGTAGATTTGCTTAAATTTTTCAATGATTGCTTTGATTTATCTTTGGCTGGACTTTCGTTCTTGCCGGAATTTTGCTGAGCTTCTGTGCTACCGTTAACCATAGTATTTTCTGGTAAACGTTTTAATATTTTTCTCAATTTTTCCTTTTCTTCTGCTGAAATATCGAATTCATCAGTGGCTGTTAATATTCTATAGAATTCGGTGAAATAATTTAATTCCCTTTGAGTAACTAACAAATGATTTCTTTCGAAATCACTTTGCTGAGCCAATATGGCCACAACATCTTCACCAGATTGTGTAACCAATAATAAATCTATCAATTTAGTAACATTGTTAGTATCAAATTTAGCATAGAGTTCGGCAAATTTTGCATCAACTTCATCATGTTTAGCTAAAGACAACATTTGTATTATTTGACCAATTTGTATGAGATTAAATCGTACTTGTTCCGAAATAGGAGCATCAATAATGCCCATAACATCGGGACTTACAATGGCCGGACATATGAAATGAGTAAAAACCATATCGGTTATAATTTCATTAATAACTTTTTCGGAAAATTGATGAGCTTGTTTTAATTGATGAGACATGGTTTGTACTAACCAGCGAAGAGTGGACGGAAATAGAGACCAGTTATAAAGTAAATTATCTATAAATATTTTAGCTAATTTGTATAATTGATTAATTGTTTCGATGTGAAATTTATCAATATTCTCTTGATAGACTGCAGAATTTTCGGCACCAAATCTGTAATAAATTTTCAAATATAAAATAAATTCCATTTTTGTTAATTAAAATTTATAAATACCTTCTTATTCTCTCTTTTGTGGTAAAACTTTGTACGACCTTTTGTGGATCCACATCTAACATGGTATCAGTTTCACTCAATACACTCATTATGGGTTGATATAAAGCAGCTGTTAAAAATATTTTCGCCGAAAACATGGATTCATTTAGACGATGATAAATACGAGCAAATGTCGAGGTATTCGCTCTTAATAATCTACGCGGATTATCACTGACCACAATTTGTATTTCAATTAATTCTCTTAAAAGTTTTAAAACCATTTCAACATCTTTTGTATTTATGGCATTACCAAATAAACCAGTACTTATAGTTTGTATGATGGAATTCATATGGGTTGGTGTTATTTGGGGTAAATTATCGCCAGTCGCTAGTGATAAAGCCAAGACATAAGGTGATCTATAGAGGTAATTAAATAGATCTTCGTACGCAATTGCATGCTGTGAAGAATAACAAATTGTGATTAGCCTTAAAATATTTCAATACAGTATAGAATATATTGGGTCATATAAAAAGAATTATTTTTTTAAATAATTCAATAATTGGGGTTTTAGCTTTGTTTCTTCCGAAACAATAGTTTCGAAAGTTATGTAGATAATTTGGTCATTGTCTACTGATCTCCAAAATTTACATTTTAATTCGGTTTATAAAAGATTTGTAAAATAATTTAGAAAAGTTATAAAAGTTATATATAAAAATTAGAGGTGAATTCATTATAGCAAAATTTTTTAATATTATAACACTATACCGCTCTCTTCCGAAACATACGTTATCAACCTAAGCTTAAAACCTTGTAGAACTACGTAAGGAGTCCTCCAGGGAACCGTATATCAGGACTCTTGTTTATCATTTCACTCTCAATACTTTCAGAGTCTCCACCGGCAATTGACATTTTGCGAATATTGACACAATATTCACAACATAATGCTAAGTCAATAGTTCATTCGAGATATATAAATCTAACTAAGGTGCAGAAGCAAACGTAATGATAACCCACTCAGAATCAACAGAGTACTTATATAAGGCATGATGTCTAATACAGTCTTTTTTACGTGAAAAGCAATCAGCAATGTCATTTTCCTAGAAATTTTTACTTCTACAAAATCGAATCATGTCTTTCCGTAGATATCTTTTTTAAATTTATATATTTAATATGTTTTTACCTCATATTCCAGCACTTTTTTTGAATCAATAAATTTTACATTTTCATAATTGTTGGCACGACGACAACACAAAGAGGGGCCCAACTCAGGGCGTGCAACAATTAAATCATTAAGATTTCGTCTTTGTTGAGCACATATATAAGCCAACTGAAAAATAATTAATTAAAAATATTTATAACACTCGTTTTTCTAAAAATACAATATTTAGAACGTTAAGAAAAAATTTAAATTTCAAACCTCTAAACTTCTACATACCTTTGTTATTGATGCTGAATTTTCAGCTAAAGCTTCTGTTAACTGTGCAAATGTTGTTTGTTCTTGTTGTATAAACAATTGTTCTTGTCGCAGGGTACGCGCTAAATCCATAACCTCCAAAAGATTTCCTTCCGTATTCGATTCCATTGTGTGTGATAATGGTTCTATGTTATATTTTTCTTCTTTTTACGTTCAGTTTGATTTAATAGTAAATTTATTATTATTATTTGTTTTGTTCTTCAACTAAAAATATGTGAATGAATGAATATTTGTTTCTCCGTTTAACAATTAAGACTTCAAGACTCTGTTATAAAGATAAAAACGAAAGAATATATATGTACATATAAAATATTTATTATTTCAATTATACAAATGTGGTATGTAATAATGAACGTATTGTATACACTTGAACTTGAAAGGGGGTGGTGTTGTTTATATGTATTTGAACGCTCATGTGTAGAAAATATTATCGGTCAAGTAAAAAAACTAACCATAAAAAGTAGATTAAAAAAGAAAATTCAACAACTACGTATAAAAATATTATAATAAGAAAACTGTGCAAGTCTCTAACAAGTACTTGTGACGTATTTTAGTGTCTTGAGTACGAGATATATATGTATGCATGACTTTGCCAATGGCTGGCCGGTAAAACGTCGTTAAGAAATATATCTTTATAACAATAAAGTTAAAAATATTTCGAATTCAAACAGGTGACAAATTCTTTAGTCTAACAAAAACTTTTGTAAATTATGTGACATAATTAATGGAAAATATGGAGTTTGCTTTATAAATATTAACCTAAATTGTTTAAATACTCTCCACTACCACAAGTGTCATTCCGTAAAGCTAAGAAAAAAATTACCTAAGAAGTAAAATAAAAAAGTATATATACTTACAGACAAAAGTCACCGTCTTCTAACATGTACAATGTTCAAAGGTGCCTCACGCTTAAAAAACAATTGAAATAATCATTAACTTAAACAAATAGCATATTTTATTCAAATATTACTTCATTTAAAATAACCCCTTTTTATTCTTGTGAAAAAATGACGAATTAAAAATATACAAAACTGTCCATTAACTACTGAACGAATGTCACCATCTGGTAAAGTTAATTTGAAATCTTAATATGTAAATATGAGCTATGTTTGCCATTATTTTTTATAATTTCTTGCCAATGTTTCTGCATAGATCGTACAAATTTTTCCTCAACATCCAGATCAATTTTCTTCTATTCCTCCATTAGTTTCCTTGTAAGCATATTTTTGGAAGTTATGTGAAGAATCACTCATTCAAGTGGTCCCATAAATGTTTGTATTGTATGACATAAGAGGAGTGTTTTTCATTATCAAACAAACGTTTTTACTTTATTAATGTTCTCTTGTGTGCGTTTTATTTGGTTCTGTCATTAAACCCGACAGAATTTATCACTCGTGGTAAAGTACGAGAGTGAACATACCAATATTATCCTTTAACATTGCAGAAACTTCAGATGTTGAAGTTTAGTTTCTTTTTTAATTATTTTTTACTATTTCCCTCTTTTCCCGAACAGATATAGCCGATGGTCATGTACTTATTGTCTGATACTCACATTTTGGGTCGTCTTTAATACGTTTTATAAAGGGTAAAAGTTATGAACCTATAACTGAGGTAACCCAAAAAAATCAATATGAAAACTTTTCTAAAATTTTTCTTGCTTTACTCCTTTCTCTTTCTCGCTCTTCGCCTCTTTAAAGGATTTTAGCCCTGTTCTCATGTTGGATGAAGGGATCGCAAGGTCACCGAGTAAAGGTATGCATTTTAATGTGACAATAGAAGGAAATTGAATTTTAAGCACAGCTTTATGTTAATTCATTATCATTTAAATCGTATTAGAAGAAAAAAATTTGGAAAAATAACTACATAAATTTAATATTTTTAAGCAATAATAAACCCAAAAAAAATAGATTGTGCTGGGCCATTATCTGACCTAACTTCGTAACAACGCCCCTTTCCACAAATTGGAGTTCTATTGTTCACAAAATTCTACTGTATATATAATAAAAATTTCAGTAAGATACCTTCAAAATTATGAATTGTATTCTAAAAGTTTACATGAACAACACAAATTAATTCATATATGAAAAGAGAATATGCTCTAGAAATCAAAGGTAATCCCATTCCATTTATCGATGTTATGTCTAAGAGGTCTTAAAGGAAGTCTCCTGCTACTGCTTGAAATTAGAGTTGAAACTTGGGATTGGGCTTTTGCGAATCCATAATATAATCTACAGCCTTCAAGTTTTTGTTTATAATATTTTTTTCAGAAATTACATATCCTGAAATTTCAGTTATATCTGTTTAAATTATAAGAGTAATTTCAAAGTTAGCAAATTATTCCAAAATTACATTTTGGAAGCACCTTGTAAGGTTATTTTGTATACATAAATATAGGGTACTTAAACATTCGTAATGGTCGAATATAAAAGTTTTGTTTATTTAAATTAATTATTTATTAACAATTCAATTTGTCATTACTATTGCTTTATAAATATGATAGTTAAATTGTCATTTTTAATAAAATATTTATTTAGTTAATTAACCATTACAAATAAATGTGTTAAGAAAACATTATCTGTATCATTTACTAAGTAAGAAAAAATCGTATAGTTTATAATGTTTTTATTGAGAAACTCACACTACTACATTTGAAACATTAGAAATATCTTAATACAACTTCATATTGTTAGTGCTAAGGTGCTTTTGAGTTGATTTGGATGACTCCGAATTGAATCTCTGGTACTCGAGACAAAGGAAATGTTGTTTATTGATATTTCTCCTATAACTGCTCAAAACAATATGCTAACATGTGCTTAATAATATATAGAGTGAGATCGAAAAATTGTTGTTAAAATTGTTTTCATTAAAACTTTACACCCAAGGAATGGCCCACTTGATTTTTTAAAGCCAAATGTAAAAGTGCTCCCAATACATCCAGTAGAAAATGTTACGAAAACTAAAACTGATGTAGGTTTAAAAATATACAAAGCTCAAAATGTTCCTGAAGGGAATACTGCTGATACTTAGTAAAGGGAATTTTGAGAAATTTTGATTACAAAAGAAGTCAAAATTAACGAAACAGGTATCGTATGGTAATACTCCTTTGCGGAAAAAGATACCAATCATTTGTTACTACGGGATCTACAAATACTGAAATTTACATCAAAGAATGTTTACAAAAAAGGGTGCTTCCATTAATAAAACTTCACAATGTATATACTTTTTTTGGGCTGAGTTTCGTTTTTATTTTTTAATTCGAAATCTAACCCACTGCACTAACTAAATCGTTTTGGAATCACTCTGTAATGTACCATAACAGATAAATTTCAAATCTTAACAAGATTGACTAATAAATTAATTAAAAAGTGTATAAATTTTCTAATAGATAAAGATTAATTATATAGATAATTATAAAAATATTTTTATTTATTGAAAATTAAAGGAAATATTTTCCAAAATGTGTGTGACAGTAACACATTAAACTATTTATGGTTTTTAACGTTTTAAAATGTTTTATTTTCTAAATGAAATTTTTTAAATAGTATATATAATAGTATATATTGTTTTAAGTTTTTGTGTGAAAATAATATATTTATATACATTGAAACGAATTTTGTTTATTCATTAATGTTCAACTAACTTTTAATGATGTGAATTATTTGGTTTTATATTATTGCTATAAGTATCATGTATTGCGATCTATTTAAGATGTATTATTTATATAAATGTTTATAATATTTTTTAAAATGTTTAATTAATGTATATAATATTTTGCTTATCAAGGTTCAAAAACCCCTATTTTGTAAAAAATATTTCAAAATATATCAACATATTTTTCAGTTTTGTTAAGAACAAAATAATTACAATATTTTATTAGAATTTTTGATAATTTAACGCTTCGTGTGAGAAGAGGAATTTATATATTTTTAGTTATAACAAAAATAGAAAAGTAATGATGAAATTTGAGAAATTTTGATTAAAACTTTACAATTTTATAAAATTCAAAATACTGTAAAAATATGATTATATTTAGAAACAAAGGTAATAATCTAGATAAACTATAAATAATCTGGATATATAGTACCAATTAGAAAAAACTCAACGCTGAACCAAATCAACTTTAATAACGTCTGTTTAAAATAATGCTTATTGCTAAGACCGCCATATGATTCTACTGATCAAAAATGTTCAGGGAAAACTGGTATTGGGCGTTACTTTCTTCGTAAAATACTGTGCTCCGTAGGTTGGATCAAAATGTTCAGGAAAACTGGTATTGGGCGTTACTTTCTTCGTAAAATACTGTGCTCCGTAGGTAGGAAATTACTTATTTAGATTCTACATGACTCGTGAAGAATTCTTTATCAGTAAAATCTATAAATCGAATCGTCTAGTATTAAGATAATATGTAATTGTTCAATTGAACTATGAGTTAATGTCCTTTAGAGCGATGAACACATATTTAATTTCTTTAACTTCGATAAAATAAAATTTAAAAATTTAAGCTTTTTTGTAAACATTCCTTGATGTAAGTTTCGGTATTTATAGAGCCCGTTGTAACATATGATTGGCTTCTTTTTCCGCAGCTGCATATTTTGTATATCAACAACTTTTGACGTTTTGTTGTGTTTTTTGCAAGAATATTTTTTTAGAAAACTTGACCTCAATTTCTGTTTCCGCTCTGTTTTTGGCTTCAATATTTGTTAGCCTTGTATGTATTTAGCTACAACTTTTCGTACCAAATGTGGACTATTCCTTTTGTATTACGAATTTTTCGATCTCACTCTTTATATATTTATAAGCAAAACGAAATTAATAGAATTTAAAACGAACTTACACGTTGCAAAAATCCTTGAATGTTATAAACTGAACACATTTTTTCACTGTTTTGTAAAATTACAAAAACAAAGATAACGATTGTGTTAACAATCTTGTTTCAATCATTTCAGAATGTTCTTTCTAGAATACGTTTTACTTCAGACCAGTGAATGGGAACTGACTTGATTCGTATTTACTTTAAAACTGGAATCAGTTTTTAATTGGTCGAATCGACTCTGCCGTAATTGCAATATTATCTTTAAGGAATTTCTTCGCAATTTCACAGTTTGATAATTGATGAAAATCTCTGCGTGCAACTCTTGACAATTGGACTGGCCCTTTTCTCCTAAAGATCTCCTCTTTAGCAACTACATAATTCAATAATTACCGGAAACTGAAGCATCAATAGTGGTGTATGGTATTAAAAATATTCAATATTAATTATTATAATACTAAAATTATATTGAGTAATTTTTTACACCCCTTAATTAAATTTGTATTTTGTATATATAATCAAAACCAAAAAAAGGTTTATTAAAAGTTTTACAATTCACATTATTTTGATAGCAAAAAACAATAACAAACAAATAAAACAATAAAAAATGTAAAACTATTTAAACAAAAACATACAAATGAAAAATAAATTTAACAATACAACATGAATAATGTGAAATTGCTGTATACGTATTATATTCATATGTATGTACGTATATACTAATTATTTAAAACGAATTTTGTTAACCGTACAATAAGTTGCTAATTAAAGACTAAATAAATATTATTGGGATCTACTTTGTTAAAAAATAACGGACATTTACTTTAAATAAATATCGTATGAGTAAATGAATCATGATCTAATTTTGTATTTACTCCACCATTACACTTGTAATTGATCTTTCAGTTAAAAAGCGATCAATACTAATTCTATATAATGGGATCAAACGAATTTTTCCAAATTCCAATATGTTTCTACAAAAAATTAGAGACAATAATGGGACTATTTTCAATGTTATAAAATATTTATATATTTGCGGGGATAAATAGTTAAGTTGCATCTTGTCTGGCAGTGAAAAATTGCTTTATGTTTGTGGAAATTGGAAGGAAGTTAGAGATCCGTCGGATGAACTGTTTTACTGCAGAGCTGCAAAGACATTGTGGCCAAAACTTAACCCTACAGATCACATCGTTTGTATGGATAGGAAGTTATGATAAGAGTCCTAACGGTTTATGGACCCTTAATGTATACGACATATATGGAATATACAGAAGGCTAGGATTTTTTTGAAGGCACTTTTTTATCCTGAGGAATCTCTTTAACTTATATTTTCTCTCTATACTTAATACTATCTACTTCTTAACTCTTCCACTTCCAATCTTGTATTAAATTCTTTAAGGAACACAGAATTTATTATAATATAGGGAGGTTAAGGAACACAATGAAATGCTGCTCTTTCTCAAATACCATTGAAGGAATGAATGGTTTTTGAGAAAGAGCAGCAATGAAAGAATTTTAAGTATTGCAAGATCTCTCGATCAAAATTTCAAAGCGATTGCTTTAAACGACATTGCAGACAATAGATAGAATTTGTAGCGGTCTACAAGAGTAGTTTTAGCACAACAGACATTGCGATGGTTCAATAAGCTCAATGCATTATGGCAGATATTTGGCAATAACTAATTCTTATTGGAAATAAATCACAAAATATATAATACTAAATAAACATGGATACCTTGATCATTTTTTTTTTGTGTTACAAACTGATTAATAAACTGTACATATTCCCTTTACTTTATGTAGTACAAAGATTATTTAATAATAAAAAATAACTAAATGAAGAGCAAGAGCAACAAAAAACAAAACACAAACAAAACAACTTAATATAAATTTTTATATGTATATATGTTTACACAGAGAAATTGAATTGAATAAAGTGGGATGCATTTCCCGTCAATCACACATTTCACAGACTCAGTCACAGACAAAATTAAAATAATGTTAAATTACAAATATTTTCCTTATTTTGCTTTTAATTTATTTGATGTAAAAATAAAGAAGTGTTTTTATTACAAAAACAAATAAATAATATATCATCAAAACGATTTGTCAGTAAGCAAACTACAAAAAATGAATATTTGTACGTGAATGTGTTTGTGAAATCAGCAGAAAAGGGAAGGGGGAATGACAACGAAGAAATACTGATGAATGGTTTAACAGGAATTTCCAGGAAGTTAATTTTTAATTTTGACACACAAGAAATACAACAATTTTATAATTTTAATTTTATTAATTATAAGAAATTTTCACTTTTTTATTATATTTCACTAAGGAACACTAGCGCTCCATTGTCTACATATTTTATGTATTTTGTTGTTGTTTTAATTGCGTATCACGATTTCAGGTTTTGTTTGTATAACTTTTGGATAGAATTGAAAATTTACGTACTCTTTAACTTTGATTTATAATTTTCTTTTGTTTAGACACTTTTTATAAATAATTTATTCACATTTTAAATGGTAATTTAAACAAAATTAAACTTGTTTTTAAGTTATTTTGCAATATTTTCAAGAGATCCGTCTGATATAAACTGAGAGCAAAATAATATTTTTTCACAGAATTATCGAATTGAAATGTCATTATTTGACAATTAAAAAAGTAGTGCCAAGTTTTTAATTTATATATAAATGAAACAAATCATTTAAAACACATCACCAACAAAAGAAAAATATAATAAAACAGCTGTAGTACAAAAAAAGAGGACGCGTTGTTATTAACTATAAAAATTTCTCTAGAAAAATTAAGAATTTATTCAAAATAAATAATAAAACTAGTGAACATTTATATTAAATTATGCCAAAAGTTAGAAGATCACGGAAACCTCCACCAGATGGTTGGGAATTAATAGAACCAACATTGGAAGAATTAGAACAGAAAATGCGTGAAGGCAAGTAAACAATATATGTGGTTTGTGTGTTCATTAACATTACTTCCTTATATTTTAGCCGAAACTGAACCTCATGAGGGCAAACGTATTACGGAATCATTATGGCCTATATTTAAAATTCATCATCAAAAATCACGTTATATTTACGATTTATTCTATCGTCGGAAAGCTATTAGTCGTGAATTGTACGATTATTGTTTGAAGGAGAAAATTGCCGACGCCAATCTAATTGCAAAGTGGAAAAAATCTGGTTATGAAAATCTTTGTTGTCTTCGTTGCATACAAACTAGAGATACAAATTTTGGCACCAATTGCATTTGTCGTGTACCAAAATCCAAACTAGAAGAAGGGCGTATTGTGGAATGTGTTCATTGTGGTTGTAGAGGTTGCTCTGGTTAAAACAAACTGTGTGTACATTTGTGGATTTAAATTCACATAGTGCGATCGTAATGATTTTTTTATAATTAGTAGTCAGTAGTAGCATAGGCTGTTGGTAGCATTTAGATAATATTTTTTCCACAATTTCTTAATGCAGTAATTTTATATATAATACATTTTAATAAAAGAAACAATATTACTGGAGAAATTTTAATTTTAATGAGATTTAAAAGTTTTAGGGAATTATATGAAAGCTTAAATTGTTGTATATAAGTTTTGATTTGAATAAGAATACCGTTATGGCAACGCATTTTGGAGATTTGGTAATTTCTGTGGAAGAAGTTTTAGTAGACCCTAATTTCTTAATGTAGAAATTATATAAAATGATTGTATTTCATTAGAGAACTCTCTTAAGAATTTTAAATGATATCCATATTGTTATTATACATCTATTAAAAACGAGAAAAATGGTGCAGCGAAAAAAATCTACTTTGCTTTATTTTATTATTTCATATTATAACAAAATATTGAAATCTAATAGAGAAGAAATCTACATTTGTTCTTAAAATTTTGTTTTTAATATAAAATAATAGATTTTGTTATGTAGTTTCCACTCAAAAAGAACGTTTCTCTGAAACAGTTGAAAAATCAAACAGCAATCACTGTATATAATAATGGAATATAAACAAAACAATTACTGGTAAAAATGTATAGCTGCACGGAGTCCTCCGCCCGTCATTTATTAAAATCAAAAATGTATAAGTGAAATTTAAACAAAATGCAAATAAATTACCCTTAAATATTAAAATTAAGAAGAATCCTGTTATTATGTAATAAGAATTCTATTGAAAGTGTTTTAATGCACGGAAATGCGATTTGAAATAGTTTTTAAGTAGCCGCTTTAGCAAACCTCATCGCCGTCGGTAAAAATACTCGGCACAGATCTCTATAGTGCTCAAAAAACGTAAACATTGGAAAAGTGAGTTTATTTAGAAAGTATTTGATTTTACATTTTGAATTATTAAATTAATTATAAGAAAGTAAAAATGAAACAACGATGTCGTTGTTGTCTTACAATAAATTCCAATATTTACTACAATATATTCGAACACCACAAATCTGGGACCACATATGCCGAAAGCATACGCTATTTAGCTGAAGTACAAATTGACCACGATGATGGTTTACCACAACAAATATGTTCCAAATGTTATAATGAAGTACAACGTATATATAATTTTGGTATAAATGTCCGTCTCGCAGATGAAAAATTAAGGCAAGAATTGGAAGCTTCAAAAACTCAGGTGGAAATGGAAGAGGTTCATATTGAAAATGAGCAAGTTTTGGATACGGAATACTTTGCTCCTGTCGATGAGAATGAGGGAATGCAAGTGTGTGTTATGGAGGAAATACTGGAACAGGATATGGAGGTGAGAATCACTGTTAATCACAATGTTAATGATGAAATAAAATGCAAATGATAAATTTTTAATAATATATTTAAAAAGGATATGAATGAAGTGGAAGAAATACAAATAGTAGAAGAAATCCTAGAACCTGTAACAGATTTAGACAATAGAAAAGAAAATTTATTAGTTGGTTTAGCTCAAGTGGCTGCTACTCAGGAAAATGTAAATGTTTCGGAAGAAAATCATATGTCTAATGAAAATTCCTTTCTGCCCGATGATGAGAATGATGCAGACTATTTAATAGAATATGATGCAAATGAAGTTAATAATTTTACACCCTCTAAATGGAAATGTTGTGAATGTAAAGTTATATTGCGTGGTGATGTTTCCTATGAGGGTCACATGAATATACATAAACAAATTCGTCCTCATAGTTGCAGTATATGTCAATATAAATACCGATGTCGTACTGCCCTTAAAAGACACAAAGACCTTAAACATGTTCACACACAAAATAATACAAATAGCATAAAAATTTTATATTTATGTATGAGTTGTAAAAAGAACTTTTATAGTGAAAACATATTTAATCTACATCAAGCTGTTGTACATGATCAAGGTGATAAAAATCCTTTTGCATCATGTAAATATGAAAATACTAGTAATTTAAAAGAACATATAGAAAATCTACACAAAAAAGACATAAATTTTAATCCCCAAATTGTATGTTTTAACGAATCACCAGAAATCATTTATTATCAATGTTTCAAGTGTTCAACAATATTTGAAGAATTTAGTGGTTTGTCGTCTCATATTAATCAATGTAATTTGGAGATTGCTGATAGAGAACAACCAGATGAAAATGTCGCTATGGAGAATAGTGATATTATAGAAATTGTTAAAGTAGATTCTACAGAAATATCGGTGCAATGTAACATTTGTGCGAAAAAATTACTTAAGAAAAATTTGCATAAACATATGGAAGTACATAGGCGTAAGGAAGATGAGAGTAAAGGCATAGTGGAGGATACTAAACAATATTTGTGTGCTTTTTGTCGTAAGTACTAATATTTATTTATCTTTTATTTTAAACAAAATGAGATTTAGAACTTTTTTATATTTAATTTCAATGTTCTGCTTTGTCGATAAAAAGATAATTAAATATCGGTTAAATATATCAAATCGAAAATATTTTATTCAACTAAATAATGTTTGGCACTGAATTTTTAATAATTTTTTAAAGTAGCTTCAAAATATGTTTTTAAGTAATTCTATAACTTTTGAATCAATAGATATTTCTATATAAATTAATTCGTAAAATTGGAACTTAAATTAAAATTTTTTACAAGTCCTAAATTCGTAAAATTGGAATCATCTTTAAAATATTATAAATATATAGCTACATTAGGAGCGAGATCAAAAAATTCTTAACTCAAGTTTACTTTATAAAACATGTCAGTTATTATTTTTGATGTCAAACAAATAAATATAACAAATAAAAAAGTTCAAACAATACGGGGAGAAATTGTCCGTTGATAGAAAATCTGGCTCAGGTATAAGAAATGTTCCACGTAATATAATTTAAAGCATTTTCAAAATAGCTCCGAACACATGTGGTAGGAATGCAGCACGGTTATCTTAGTTCTTCGATTATTTGTTATGAAGAGTTAAAGTTAATGCAGGTTTAAAAACATACATGACTCAAAAAGCTATTGATATGGCAAGCATATGTAGTTTATTTGTTATAACGGGATCTATAAATATCGAAAATTACATCAAGGAATGTTTGCAATAAAGTTGCTTCCATTCATAGGACTAATGTGTCCACTTCTTTTTGGTCCGTTACAATGGTAAATAGCCCTTGAGCAGTAGAAGATCAATAATATGGTATTTGTGCTGAGAAAGTCAAATCCTCCAAACTGCTTGGAGCTTAGACAGTGGAGAGATTTTGAAGGCACAAGGCCAAAAGTGTGGTAAATTTTAAAAGGAGATGGACTACCTGTTCAAGCAAAGTGACAGAAAGTATTATAAAGACGTTAATGGAAGGGTTTCCGAATAAAGTGAAAAATATTATCACAAGTGATTAAAACTACAAATTGTTTTGTAATTGTAATAATTTCAATTAAATAAAAAATATTTTTTTATTACCATTTATGTATTTAAGGAATTTTTCGATCTTTATCCTTATATACAGATATACAGATGAAATATATAACGGTATAGAACTGGAAAATACAGTTTAAAATGTTTATAAGATTCCATTTTTCCTACACGTAGCATTAGACTTCAATACTAAAGAATTATCTTTAAATTTTTTTTGGTCGTACAAGATTTGTATATACAGATGCAAGTCGAAAGATCGGAAATAATTGAAGCGATAAATAACTTTTGTGAACGTAAAATTAAAAGTCACAAAAACAGAAAAATAAGTTGTGCAGTAAATTGCTTAAGATGTTTAAATAATTTGATAAAAATAAGTGTTTTATTTGTTTAATAAACATAAAAACTCTTGCATTAAAAAGAAATAAAACAAAACTAATTTCCTATATAAACTTCACCAAATAAACAGCACGTGAATTTAAAAATTCAAAATCTTTGCATCAACACGAAAAAAGTCATCATGGTGAGAATTCAGATATAGTATATGTTTGCACGGACTGTGAAAAACAATATGCATCTCAATACCTACTGGAAACACATCGTAAACAGGCACATAAAGAACGAGATAATATTTGTAAAATTTGCGGAAATGCCTTTAAACTAAGAAGTCAATTAGTAAATCATATGAAATTGCATTTGGAAAAGAATATACCATGTCCACATTGTGATAAAAAATATGCCAGAAATTTTGATCTGAATGTTCATTTGAGATCGCATACTGGTGAATTACCATACGCCTGTCATTTATGTGATAGACGTTTTGCCATTAAAGTACGTCTTACTTATCATCTGCAAAAACATTATGGTATTAAACATCATTGTAAAGAGTGTGGAGCTGAATTTAATTCAAAACAAAAACTAAAAGCTCATTCATTTAAACACACGGGTATGCCATATCGTTGTCAGCTATGCGATGATCATGGTTTTGCTACCAGGAATACGTAAGTGCTTGAGATAATAAATTCATAGAAAATTCATTTGTTTTAAATTTATTTTTTGTTAAAATTTTATAGCTTTAAACGTCATTTGACACGAGTTCATCATGCTTCTATATCCGAAGAAGAGTTAAATGATATGTTTCAAAGAAATACCGGCAAAAATGTTAATATTAAACAGGTCGATGAACAAAGTCTGATTTTAACTGCTAGTGAAGATGACAATCAAGAAGAAATTGAAGTATTAGGAAAATAATTAGCTTTACTGTAGATAATTCGATTGAAAATAACGTAATTATATATTTTAAGTTATTTGTTAAAATTAAAAACTAAGTTATAATTTATATTTAGTAAATGATAACTTATAGATACAGATTCTCATTGATTTTATATTATTTGCGTATTATATTGATAAATGGGAGGATAAAAGCCCCGAACTCCTTTTAGTTCTTCTGACTTAATACTTGTTATCTTACATTTACTTTATGCGAACTTAAAACCCTCGTATCCATTCCAACTAGAAGCTCCCGCATTCTTTGATTTGCTTAGTATTTAGCCGAACTCAAAGCTACGAAATATTTATTTCGTTGTTTGCCCAACTCCAAACTCTTGCATTTTTTATTCATAGTCAACTAAGTTTGAAATCGCAGCATTCTTTGGGTCTGAAGTATTTATTTCGTGGATTCTCCAAATCAAAGTTATCGGAATCATTTTGTCCATATATATTAATTTCATAGTTCGCTAAACTCCAAGCCCTCCTGCCGTTTCATAAACTGAACGAAACTCATCGTATCAATGAGTTTAATTGTAAAAAAGGATCACCGTAACAACAGCTAAAAATAAACGTGGGATTACACAATTACTCCATAATCACAATTTTATAGTTTTAAGTTTTTATTAATAAAGAGCTTTGTGATAAACTTAAATTATATCAAAGAAATTCGTGTTTTTATTTTTTCAAGGGAAGCTTAACTTTAAATTGCACCTGGACAGATTGCAAAACTTAAACACAATAATATTTAATTTCTGTTAGAAAATATTAAACTCTCCAATTTCTTTATAATCTTCTTCAGGACAATGCTTCGAAACAAAGGAGGATTTACAAGAACACAGGTGTTCTCATTCATGCAATAATCAAGAATCAAGATTGCTACATCAATGCTCACAATGCAATGAATGTTTTCAGCACAAAAAACATTTACAAGCTCATGAAAAGAATGCACATTCACAAAAATTAAAACCTCAATATATTTGTAAAATTTGTGGCAATAGCTTTGGTGGTCATGCCCAATTATCTGCGCATAAAAGACTGCACAAAGAGCGTCCATTTAAATGTGATCAATGCGATAAAGCTTATCCTCGACGTGTGGATTTGGAAATACATATACGTTCGCATACCGGAGAATTGCCCTATAAATGTCATTTGTGTGATAAACGTTTTGCCATTAAAGTTAGATTGACTTATCATTTGCAAAAGCATGAGGGCATAACACATAATTGTTCCTATTGTTCAGCTGTATATGATAATCGTAACAAATTAAAAGCTCATCTTTTTAAACATACTGGTATGCCTTATAAATGTGAAATATGTCCTAATGTTGGATTTGAACGGAGAATAAGGTAGATTAAAAAAAAAACAACAATTATATTATGAATGTTATGTTTAATGTGATTTCCATTTCCATTTATTATAGGTTTGCTAATCATATGAAACGCATGCATCAGCAAGTTTTAAACGAAGATGAATTGACGCAAATTTTTGCCAAGAATACGGGAAAAATTGTGCATTTTAAAAACTCAATAAGTTGATGTTGAATTTAATTATTTAAAAAATAGTTTTATTTAAAAAAGTATAATCAGGATGGTTATGGTGGACTACCACGCACTATCACAATACCAATTTTTTTAAATTCGCCAAACATTCATTTTTGAATTGAGACAAAGAATATTTTATATATAGATAATCTTTTAAATCACTACAAAAAATTATAATAATAATATTATTCTTACATTTTAAGTTTTTCAAATATTTAATTTTTTTATTATAAATTGTGAATCTTCATATTTCGTTTTCATAGATAGCATCTACTTATGTAAGAATTTTAGTATATAGCTACATAATAGGCACATTGAATACCATTATACGATTTTCCAGGGAGGATATATGTGACGCGAATACAGTTCTCTTTATGAATACAGACCTTTATCTCGAGAGAATTAAGCAGCACTTAAGGGACATACATTTATAAATATTCTGATTTATTCCTTTTTCGAATCGGTTACCAGTTTCTCTCTCGTTCCAATTCAATCGAAAATTTTCTTTATTCGAAGTTTTGAGCTAATTTCTTTTTTAATTTTCATATGGACTTGGTAATATGTTTGGATTCTGTAGTTGAAGTTGTAGGATTGTTATTCTTAATACCTAGAATGTCATAATATTTTTTTTACTCCAAAGCTCGACTTATACCATAGGTGGTCACAAGGCCACGAGGCTTAAAACAAATTTTGAAATAATTAAAAAATATCAATTTATTATTCCCAATGTCCTCCAATTACAACTCTGTATAAAAATTTCTTAAAGTGACATCTATATGTCAAAATAGAAAATACAGGAACATATGTTATCATTCCCCTTAACAAAACACTCAACTGAATGGAAAAGAAGCAGCGTTACATGTTTTTAAGAAATTTTGTTTTGAAAGTGACACGAAGACAATTGTTATTTTCTATTTTATAGAAATTGCATAAAATTTAAACGAAAAATGTCGGCCATTGAACAACTGCAAGCGAAAATTGCTGAATTGAAACAGGAATTGGAACAACAACGCCATGAAACTCAAGCAGCCAGACAACGTATTGAAAAAATGTCTGCAGAAGTTGTAGACTCAAATCCCTATAGTCGTCTTATGGCATTACAGCGTATGGGCATTGTTAAGGAATATGAACGTATACGTGACAAAGCTGTTGCTGTTGTGGGTGTTGGTGGTGTAGGCAGTGTCACGGCTGATATGTTAACACGTTGTGGTGTGGGGAAGTTAATACTTTTCGATTATGACAAAGTTGAGTTGGCCAATATGAATCGTTTGTTTTTTACCCCAGATCAGGCGGGTCTGTCTAAAGTGGAGGCAGCTGCAAAAACTTTAACCTTTATCAATCCTGATGTCACAATAGAAACACATAATTACAATATAACCACAGTCGAGTCGTTTGATAAATTTTTGGACACAATTGCTCATGGTGGCTTACAAGAAGGACAGCCCGTTGATTTGGTATTAAGTTGTGTAGACAATTTTGAAGCTCGTATGGCCATTAATACCGCCTGTAATGAATTATCTTTGAATTGGTTTGAATCGGGAGTTTCGGAAAATGCCGTGTCTGGCCATATACAATTTATAAGACCTGGTGAGACTGCTTGCTTTGCCTGTGCCCCACCCTTAGTAGTGGCTGAAAATATTGATGAACGTACTTTGAAGAGAGAAGGTGTATGTGCCGCTTCTTTACCCACTACCATGGGTATTACTGCTGGCATGTTGGTACAAAATACCCTTAAATATTTACTTAACTTTGGTGAAGTGTCCGATTATTTGGGCTACAATGCTATGAATGATTTCTTCCCCAAGATGTCTCTCAAACCTAATCCCCAGTGTGATGATCGACATTGTCAGGCTAGACAAAAAGACTATCAAGCTAAACCTAAACCTGTTAGTGAAGTACAAGAAGTTAAGGATGATCAACCTTTACATGATGACAACGAATGGGGTATTGAATTGGTAGATGATTCTCAACCCCAGGAACCTACGGAAGTGAAATCACAAGAATCTGCTGTTAGTTCCGGTTTACGTTTGGCATATGAAGCTCCTGATAAAGTAGAGACTAGTGAAGCTAACACTGTAACGGCATCAGCTGATGTTAATTTAGATGATTTAATGGCTCAAATGAAATCTATGTAAGATGGTGCTTTTACAAAATGTTTTGTTATTCCAATTTGAATGTTTTATGAACGAAATTTTAAATTAGGTATTCTATTATTGTAAAAGATATTTGTTTTATATTTATTTTTTTGTGTGCAATTTTTAAGTATTTTGTGGCTTTTATATATAAAAAATATAGTGCTTTTAAAATGATGGTAATTTTAAAAATTCTTTTATCTTGGCTTTTTACAACTGCATTTGTTAAGGTTTTAACATATTTAATACATTCAAAAGAAAATTGATTTACATTTGGATCTCCGCTCCGGAACAACCCGACTACCAATTGGTTGCTGTATATACCGGAAGTTTTTTTCCCAAGAAAGAACAGTGATACTGTTTCAACAACTATGAAGCCTTTTAATCTTTATTTGTAGTTAGTTTTTTATTTTCGCAAAAATATCGGAAAAAATATTATAATAACATTAAAAATTTAATATTAATTTTAAATAAAGTTTTCTTGATTTTTATTAATTTATCAATATAACTTAATGAGTTTTAAATTTATAAAACTTTATAAAACTTTTATAACGTTAGAGCAACTCAATTTTAATATTTAATTTATTTAAATATTTGAATTTTAATTTAAATTAATATATAGAAACTTATCGTTATCTTCTATTGACAATTGTAGACATTTCCTAAAAAAAACTTCAAAAATACAACACTGTTTTTGTTTCTTATTAGACTTGGCAATACTATTTTTTTAGTTTGGTGTCGGTTGTCAAATTGTTAAAAAAGGCGGTTAGCAAAGCTCTACAAATTATCGTAGAAAATTGCGGTGAAAAGTGTACAAAGTGTTATGAAAATATAATAAAAATGAAGCTTATTAATTGGTCCATCACAACCAAATGGAATATTGCAAAATTTTAATGGTTAAATAACAAAAAAATGTGTCCAAACATAGTGGAGGTGTTGTTTGTGTGTGTGTTCGTTTGTCAGAGTTTTTTTTTTGGTTTAATGTTAGTGTTGTCTAGTTTGTGTTTATTTTAGTGAGGACCGTATTATCAATAGTCAATGTTGGTAATAGTGTTATTGAATATTTGAAATTTTGGTAATAAAGTTAAATTTAAGTAGAAAGGAAAAGGAAATTATGAAATGTAAACTTGGCATATTTTAAAGGAAATTAAAATAGTTGTTGATAAAATGAAGTGCTAATTTATATAAAAGGAAATTCAGATAAGTTCGTTGAATTTCAAATTAATAAAAAATCTAGTCATATGAAATAGAAATCGTTGTAGATAAAATAAGAAAACAAAAAGTGTTAATAAATAAATTAAAATAAATAAATAAATAAATAAATAAATAAATAAAATCAATAAAATTAAATAAATTAAATTAAATTAAATTAAGTTAAATTAAATTAAAATTAGATTAATAAAATTGGAAAATATATAATAAATTAAATATTATTTTCAAATTTTTCTTAAATAGCATTCGAAACGTTTCAAGATAAAAATCAATGTAGTAAATTAATACGAAAAATAGTGTGTAGTGATGAAAAATATAATCAGTTTCAAATTAAATATTATTATTTTTATTATTATTTTTTTTTTGCAATAAAAATTAGCCAAAATTAAAAAAATATAAGAAAGTTGTGAAAAAAATCGATTAGAAAATAGAAAATGAAAATAAAAAATATGAGAAAAAATAGTGATAAAAATTAAAGAAAATAAAATTAATTAAAAAATATCATATAAATATATAAAATTTCCAAAAGTTCTTTCAAATGAAATAAAATATAATTTAAATAAATAAGTAAATAAATAAATAAATAAATAAATAAATGAATCAATAAATAAAAAGTATAATTAAAATTAAAAATATAAAAAAGTAAATGACAGATTAATTTAAAACAAAAATGGAGCAGATTTAAAAGGTAAGTTTTATTGAATTTTGTAGTTTTTATTACTTTTTAAAATTTCCTTTAAAATCTAATTTATCTAATTTTTTTAATTAAAAAATATATATCTCCTTCTTATAGAATTTTATTATTTTTTTTTGGAATTGAAAAGTATTCATTTTGTAATATCATTTGTATTTTTTAATCTTTTAAAATTTATGATTCGATTTTTTCCTGATTTTTGAAGGATCTAACAGGTGAAATTTTTAGAATAGTTGTAAGGAGTCTGTTACAGTTTCCAAAATCATAATAAACAAAAATAATGCTGGGTAATTCTATTGTTAAGCTTATTCAACAGGAAACTAATAAACACTCAGTCAAAATTTCATTGAGCTGTGGCAATTATTGTGGTGCTATATTTTGTGGGGTCTAAGAAGTTTCTTTCTTGGCATTATAAACGAAATGACAAACATAATATCTTTTCACCCCACTTGTGGTGATGGAGGAAAAAAGACTATTTATTTTTTCCATATGGGTGATATTGTCAAAAAATATATATTCAGGTTTCTCAGTATCTGTATTACGTTAAAAGTAAATTTGTTTAATTTAAGAGATACAGGTTTTCAGGTTTTTAGTGGTTCGATTTTATATATCTAATATATTTCCTTAATCGATAAATATATTTTTACTTGTTTTTAGCATTATATTTTGATCATTTTCTTAAATTGACGAATACCTCATTCAATCAGAAAATCACACGGAGGCCTTTGAGTTTCCAAAGTTCTGTAATTAAAAAGGAATCGATTTGTTCCCTTTTTTATTTCTATTCACATAAAAGTCAGAGTATGGGAAAACTCGGAGCAAAATCTTTATTTTCGGATGATTTTAGTTTTTAATCTTCATTTGCAAAAATTAAAAAAAAGTTCTTCTTTTTTGTCATTTGTATATCCAAACAAAGGTTGTAAACATTCAAACATCCCTTTTCAGTTTAATAAAAAATATTTTATACTGTTACACACGGCTTCAAAACAATTTGAGCGAATATTTTTAAATTCTTACCAGTTTCGCTTTTCTTTTGATTTTTAGAATTCAAATCTTTTCAAAGAGCGTTAGAGTGATAAGAAGTTCTTTTTCTTTAATTAGAATTAAAATGTTTAGAAGATCCGATCTATTGAAGAGCAAAACAAACAAAAGGTACCTTGATTAGAGTCTTTAAAAACATTTTTTTATATTTTTGAAAGATTGATTCTTAAAATTTCTAATTTCATTACTGCTATCCAGTATTACTGTTGGTAATGAGTACTTTTCAAAGTCGCCCCTTTTTATCCATTTTATTATATTTTGCATTTTCGCCACAAATTTCATTAATATCGCTTAACGAAGGACATCATAAATTTAATATACATTATGGGTGAAAAAGTTAAAATTTTCTACGGTAGATTTATAAAAATTCTTCATCGGCACTTCTTTTTTTTTCAAATTACTTTTAGTTGCGACTTTATTTCCTAAAATCCCCTTTTTTACGACTTTTGAAAAATCTCAACGGTAACACTGCTTCAATCCTTGTTCGAATTTTCATTAAATATAACTAAACGTTTGCAATTTACAGATTTTCAGTATGTATAAAATACTAAGGTCTATAACTAATTCGATTCCATAAAATTTTAAGCGTGTTTAAGATTAAATTTGAATATGTATGAAAGAGTATTTCTTATACTTTAGGAGATAAAATAAAAAATAATTAAATAAATAAAAATTAATTTTTTACATTTTGGCATATTTTGCGAAATTTTTGTGATTTAGTGAGTAAAAATTTTATTAGATTTTTTGCCACTTTTCTTGAACTCTTCTAAACCTCTGCTACCACTGTGCGAAATTTCATTGAAATCGGATTAGTCATTCTGAAGTTATAGCTTTATTTCCATTAATTTTACAAAATTGTGTTCCAATATTTGAACATTTTCAAAATGATCTAATTCGTGGCAACAAATTGTTTATAGATAAATATTGTCGATAATGCAGTAGACAAAAACAAATATTTAAATATCAAAATTATCGATGACTGCTAAAAGATTTGGGTTTGTGTCTTTGCTTATTTTTAAGCAACGGAATTTAAAATTTCAGATTTATTTCACTAATTTTTATTTATCATACTTTTTTACAAATTAATATTCATACGTACATATTTTTAGAACTTAAATTCTAACAAATGAAATTTCAATAATTTTTTTAACCCAATTTCAAAATTAAAAATTCTTAAATAAATGCATAAAAATAAAACTATAAGAATAATGAAATATCATACATACGATAAAAAAATATTACAAAATTAAGTAGAAAAAAATATATAAAATTTTATTTATGAATTCATAATAATAATGATGAAAAAATAATAAAAAATAATTGTAATAATTTATGAAAAATAATTAAACAGTGGAACTAGTACAAGTGGTATTCGATAAATTGGTGGTGTAAGAAGATTTGGAATTAAATGGTCGGCGAGGTTGTAAACGAATACGAAAACCTTCTTCACGTTTTAAAATAATATCAGCCTGTAATTTAAAATCCTCCTCAGTCATATCCGAATAGACGCGATAGTTACGTAAAATTGTGGATAAAAGTATTTTCAATTTTAACATGGCATATTTGCGTCCTGAAAAAATTGAAATTAATTTTGTGTTAAATAGGCTGTTAAATAAAAAAACTTACCCACACAACTTCTGGGTCCAGCTGAAAAAGGTACAAATGCATAGTAATGGCGATTAGCTTGGCGTTCCGGTAAAAAGTTATCGGGATTGAAAACATTGGGATTTTCATAAACCAAAGGATTACGATGCAATTTAATGGTGGCCACTGTTATGGTGGCTCCTTTAGGTATAACATAATTATTTGAAACTAATTTCAAATCCTCTTGTAGTTCTCTAGCTATAAGCGGTACTGGGGGATACATTCTCAACGTTTCCATTAAACATCTTTCTAGATATTTCATTTCCAGAGTATCTTGAAATGTACAAGATCTATCTGAACCTTGAAATATTTCATCCAATTCCGCTATTACTCTATCCTGTATATGCTGGTGTATGCCCATAAGCGATAAAAAGAAAGAGGAGCCAGCCGCTGTGGTATCATGACCCTCAAACATTATGGTATCCACTTGTTCTTTAATTTCTGTATCCGTTATAGCGGCACCATTTTGAGCACTTTCCAGTAGTAAATCTAAAAAGGCCAATCTCTTTTTCTCACCCACATCATTGTCATCCACATCTAAATCATCTTTTAAACCCTCAGCCTGACCAAATGATAAACCTTCCACAGAAGTAACTTTTTCATTGGTGTTGTTAACACCATTCGATTTAAGACTTTCGGTTATCAGTTCACCATCCTTAGTCCATTCGTATTGGGCCAAAGAACCTCGGGTGCCTTGGGTGAAGGCTTCTTTTTTGTTTTTAATAACCTTTTTCGTGAGGCCATGTATTATATTTAAAAGTTTGCCTTGATCACGATAATATTTGGTTAAGGTAAACAGGAATTCATTTCTCAAGAAGAGACTACGATGTCTCATGTGTAAAATGTCACACATTTTCATAACCGCCAAAGCATATTCAAAGCCCGATTTGTCTTGAGTTTTTCTCGAAACACCCATAGCAGTTTCTGAAACGGAAAGTAAAATTAATTAAATTTCAATCTCAAATTATTCTCATTATTAAGCTTTCGCAGTTCTCTATGGTCGAGTGTAAATGACCATTTAAAATTTGAAAGTTTAACTTATTTATTTCAAAACTCTATGGACGGTAAAGTTTTAGGAAACGATTCATGTGTTCAGGTGATTAATGTTTGGCAATCAACTAAAAACATTTCGTCTTCTCTTTATTTTATTTATTACTTTTTGTGCTTAATATACAATTGATAAGTTTCTTTTTTTTGTGTACAACTTTATTTTTGTTGCATCACAGTGACACGTAATGAATGGAAAGAGTGCATTCAGTTTTGCATTTGCACACTTAATGTCTATTGCGTTTTGGGGTTTTTCTTAAGCGACCGTCCGAACTGATGTTCATGTCGTCTTGTAATGAATTTCGCAAAAAAAGTGTTAAGATTTGCAAAATTGTGGAACCACAAAAAATGTGTAAAAAGTTTTAATTTGCCACATAATATTACAAACTTGGTTGCAACAATACGAACATTTGCTTACAGTTGTTTTAAGTCTAATTTCACATCCTGTAAATTTCAGTTAATAATCTCTGGCATTTTTAAGTGATAAATTGGAATAGACATTTTAAAATACTTAATGACATTAAATAAAACTCTAAGTATTTAAAACTTACGATATCAGCAACGCAGTTCCGTAACTTTTTTAAATTAACTAAAGTTAACAAAATTTTTTCGTCAGGAATTTTAACATTATAGATCATCATTTTCACAGTATTATATATCCTCAAAATGCTGACAATAAGAAAGTGACTGTAGCGGTAATTATGCGTTTCTAGCAATGTAGAAACATATGCGATCTTTATTACATATTATAACTGGTTGAATCCAAAAAATGTCTTATTAAAACTGCTTATTTGCGACAGTAAGTTCAAATTGACATTTTTACGTGTAAATAATCTTATACTGTTTATACTACTTACAGTTTTTGATGACTGTCCCATCTAGTTATCCAACAGTGTATAGAGGAACGCCACCATTGAATTTACTAACTGATAAAAGTATCTTATAATATTTCGTTTGATATCTTCTGTTTCTCATGATCTAAATTCATTTTTTGTGCATAAATTGTATAAGATTCGTTATAATAGATATAGACGTCGCTTCGAACTTTAATTTAAGGCAGTATATCTGTTCCAGAGAACTTCTGAACCGCCGTTACCAAAATCTCCCTTGCCAGAGAGATTCTCTGCCGTATTCACATCTGAAGATTTCTTTAGCTTATAACTAATCTGTGATCTACTTTAAAGAATGCGTGAATTCGTGATATTTCTCACTAAACTTAATCAAATTGTCCTTAAACAGTCCGCCTTTCATTGAATATCTGTAAATTAAAAACGGGGTCATACCAAAACTATGCTACCCTCTTGTCTTTGGATCGCTTTTTTAATTGGCATACTCCACTGTGCAGTGTCCTTTTAAAGGTAATTTGAATGAGATTATAGTTATCATAGAATACGATAACTTGATTACAGAAACTGTACTTTACTGGAAATCGAAAACAAGTTATCTAAATGTAATTGTTTCACATGTTATGAAAATATAACCCTCAATGAAGATAAAATGGAGTTAAGAGTACAATTTATTAAAATTTTTAAAAACTTTCGAATGCCCTAAATCATGGCATAAAGTTAGCCATATGCGTCTAGGTCTTGCCTGTAAGATGGGAGAGTTAGAACTTTTTATCCACTGTTTTTAAAGAGTTTTTAATCGAATTTGCAACATGTACATATGAATTTAATTGGTTTAATTTAGGTTCAAAACTAAATAAAAATAAAGGAGTCCTTCACTTTGAATTTCGCTGAAGGATATATGGATAATTAGAAAATCTGCTTTTTCAAAAAATCGTTATAGATGACCAACTTTAGAGACTCTAGAACCAACTAGAAACATATTCTTCTCTAAATCAATTGAAAGATACCTCAGGAATATCCATGAGAAATTTGCAATTGTTCCAAAGTTACAGAATTATTTTCAAAAAAAAAAAATCGTTTTGGGATCACTAAGTACGGGCATGTTATCTATTTTTTTTTATTTCGTAAGTTTAACACTAGAATTATCTGTCTACCGGTCTTTAGTGTTTTTGATAAATGTTCGTATGAGGGGTCTTAAACCCCCTTGACGATGATCCAGCCCAAACACTAGTGTCAGTGAAAACCGGTAATGAAAGTGCGAAACGATGTTCCCATATTCATCAGGAGCATGTTTTGCATATGTTCTTTCATTTAGTTAAATTTTGTTTTTTTCATAGAATTTCCATCAATTAGGGTTAAGCTATTAAGGATTTGAATGTTGTTGTTTTGTTTTAGGGAAATATTTTTGCAACTATTTTTCTATATCTATAGTATTATTTTAGCAGTTCTATTAACCTAAATATTGGTTATAGTGGCTTTTTTTATTTAAATATTTATCAATTGTTTAGTTTTATTCACTATTCCATACTCTTCAGTGGCTACATTGACCTCACCATATTTCTAACTTCCTTTAAGTAAATACAAACACCAGTTTTCAATAGAAAAAAATATTAAATAAAAATAGTAAAAAATTTACAACAAAAATCCATTTATATTGCATAATACGGTTTTTTCTTTTTGCAACATTTCTTTATTTAACTTAATGTCCGAATAGCGCAACCCAAACAAATTATAAACTTTTCATTTCTTTGGCCTACATAGGTAGAGGAGCCAAACGAATAAAAATTTGTTAACCATCTAACCAAGAAACCTGATTGTAGTAGTAAACCATGAACATTTGTCAGTTAGTCAGTCAGTCAGTATCGTGCGAATTCAAACTAAAGAAGAAACAAATAAAAACTTGCTATCAATGACGTAGAAATACTCAATGGAAAACAGACAAGCTCCAATGAGTTACGGAAAAATATAAAAGTTAGAAAATATGGAATAGAAAAATGGGAGAAAGAAATAAAAAACCACTGAAAAAAAACAGAAATTAATATAAAGTTGAAATTTCGTTAAATCAACCAGTATTGGTTATGCAATTTTAGTTATGGTGACTACTATTGATGTTACCAAGTGTTGTAGTGGAAATTTTTCCAGGATTTCTTAATATATTTTTAATTATATTCAATTATTTTATATTTAACATTAAAACATTTCCACAAACGCTTTAAAATTATTTATACATAAATACAGTTCAATGAATTTATTTTAAGGAACCGATAAAAAACATTCACTGCAAAACCGATAACTTGAAGCTTTGACAGATGCTCATGATTTTTGAAATAAGACTTCGGCTATTAATTGAATTACTTTTTTAATTTTTAAACACAAGAAACGTCCATTACGGAACCATATCTTATTTTAGCCTCTATTACACTCATCCACCTCATACATAGACTTAGGTTTTAATATATCAAATACATTGTCAAATTTAACTATGTATTTGATATTTCCGGTTCTGGAATTTTGTGTTCGAAGTCGGAAAAATATTAAAATTCTTTTATACAAAGTTTTAATTTTGTTTCGATTTATAACAAATCCAAAATTTTCGAAATCTCTAAAAATATAGTCTTTGACTTTCTGAAATCAACGATATATACTGATATGAAATATGTGTTTTTGAAGATGATAGAAAAGATCTATTGAATTTACTATTCGAATAGATGTGAAATATTTTCAACGACAGAGTCGTTTGAATTGTAATCGATTTTTAGTGAATCCTCTAAAAACGATTTGAGGTGAGTTAAATGGGAAACAATTGATTTCTTCTTTAAATTGATATTTATTTGTTCTTCTTAATTTGAATTTCGCATAATGTACAAGATATTTTCTGATATTTCTATTCCTGAAAGGAAGTCACAGGGCATAATGGTTATTAAATATGATGGCTTATTTGAACAGATATAACTTTAGCTAAGATATATAGTGCTATACATTGCGAAAGTACAGACTGTAAAAAACTTTATAATTTATGAAAGAATATACATTTGGGCATAGTAATAAAGCACGCAACAAGATCACTCGTGATTTACGAATTAAGCAAGTATTTGTAAGCTAAAATCCTCCAAGGGGTTGGTTTGTTTAGGAATAAAATCAAATCATACATTGTGGAAAAGATCAAAAAATCTTAATGATTGAAATTACAAGAGTAAAATTGCAATGAATCCGACAAATAATCTGTAGGTGGTCTAATGTTACAATAAGAATTCAATAGACCGGAATCACCAAGGGAAAATAAGATGTATATCATAAATATGGAGAAACAATACGGAAGTAACAAGTCTGAAGAGGAGAGACATAGAACGTTTAGTCTAAATAAAAATATATGTTCAGGAATTTCATTTCATTTTGTAGGAATCACTTTAAATAAATTTTTAAATGCAATTCCGGATATTCACATAACACGAAAACATTCGAATTATGTTTATTTCAAAAAAAAATCCAATGGATGCATTGTATATATATCCAATGGATGCAGATTGAAAAGTTCTTGTAGTTCTAAAGATCAATGTTTCAATATCCTTAGAAGGTCTAGATACTCAACTCGGTTCTACTCACGGACACGATTGCCGAAAAACGTGACAAAACTTAATACAATATAAAGGCGATTAAAGCATAAGGATACAATATCAGGAACTATCTAGAATTGCAAAAATATTCCAGTTAGTAAAGTGGTACACACCAGATGAATACCTCTTCTACAAGTAGTGTTCAAAAATGAAAAGATTAATGGAGATTATAATGGAAGGAAAATATATTTTTAAAGAAATCCAGACGAAAGAAGAACCAAGAGTTTTCAAAAAAGTCTGAAGAAAAAACGCTCTCATTGGGTTTAGCACTTTAAAACATAATCTTAAGCGAGCCTCATAAGGAGATGAGGATTTGAAGAAATTTTAAATTTTTACTACAAATAAGATACGGATTATTTACTACATGTATTTCTTGTAACTGGGGGTAAATGGCTCCCTTTCTATGACCTATGTATAAGGGTATATTGAAACTCTTTATCGTATCAAGTGGCGGAATAGAGATCTTGAAAATATGGCAAAGATCTTCAAGAAATTTTATTGTTCTGAAAGAACAGTTATGAAACTGAAAAGGAAATTTTCTTTGAACTAAAATATAATGATCTGTTGGTAGAAATTAAAACATAAAAATTGCGCAGTCGGTCTTAATTACCTACTTTGGAATAAGTTGGGAAATTTTCAAAATTCATCAGTATTACAATGGAATTTAATATTTCCGATATTCGAGAAAATCGGGGAAGTTTGTTAAAAAATTCTGATTTTTCACCAATTAATAACTGATCTATCAATATAATTGTATATATATTTATGATTCCAAAAGCATAAAAGTTTGACTGTGGAGAAGAAAGGGTACTGGAAGATTTCCTAGAAAGGAAGTGGCCATTGATAATGCCAGCATTTCAACAAAAAAAATCATGACACTGAAGATGAGGTGGTGAAAAGTTTCTTCAACTTAATTGGAAAATAATGATCAGTTGGTTGTATTGAAAGCATAATTAGGAAAACCTTAAGAGATTTCTTAATCTAACTATCTAGAAATAAGTTGCATATTATGTTGAGACTTTAAAAATTCGCCATTCGGTACAAAAGGATTTAATTGTCCTGAATACCAGGAAATCTGTTAAGATTTTTCGAAGATACTAGAGCTTTTATAAGATATTAGCTGATCATATCAATCTAATATTTATGTATTCATAATACTAAAAGCATTAATGTTTGATAGTGGAAAGGAGCTAGGAACAGTACCAAAAACCGTTTGAAATAAATGACAATATGGTGTTATTAAAATATACTGAATGCGAAATTAACGCGTGTTTCTTAAAGTAATCTTATATTGAACTGTTTAAGTTAGGATGAACAGAAATTCATGTGGTAAGTTTGAGAACCACTGCTAAAATGTGTCTCTGCAAAGAAAGTGTGCATTAATGATGCCAGTGTTTAAACCAAAGAAAATTTATTACTTCTATTACTCAACATGTTTAAAGTGATTACAAATTGCATGATAATGACAATATTTTGAAACAAGTGTGTGAAACATCAAACAATAATTGTTTTTTTTCACATTTTCGTTTTCTTTACACGAATCCAAATTTATATATTTTAAGGATGTAGTATTTCCTATTATTTGGCAAACAATATTATGATAACAATTGGCAATTGATCAAAAAAAATTAAGCAAAATTAAAAAAATTTAAAAAAATAACGGACAATGTCATTAACATATATATTAATTGTTATTGTTAATGAAGCTTTAATTGCTAAACGATTAATTATGCAACAAATGTGTGATTTATACGAATTATAACAATTGGTGTGGCAAACAAATGTAAAACTAATGTTATTAATTTACAATTCAGAAATATTTAATGGCGACTTTAAGTGACATAAGTTAGGAGAGGAAATAATTAACATATATATTTTTTCTATTATTCACATTGTTAACAAAATTTGCATTTGAATAATTTTTATTATCATAATGGATTTCATACTCACCCAATAAAATTTCTACAGTTGCCTCACTCATATAATCATGACAATCGAAAGTTTTGCCATTCTCTGCCTGAAGTTTACGCACAACATTGCGTGAATTTTCATTGAAAAGATCAATGAAACTCTTCAAAACATTTAAATGGAATGTGGGTGCAATCAATTTACGATGTGAACGCCATTTATGACCTGGAAAATTGTATATTAATAAAGAAGAAAATACAAAAAATTGTTATTCTTTTTTCACATAAATTAGAATTTGTAGTGTCATTTAGAAGAAATTAAATCCATAAATAAAATTACAAATTGTTAAATAATTGAATTAAATAAATAAATAAATTAAATTAAATAGATTATCTAGGAAAAATATGTCAAACTTGATATATAGTTCCTGTTTAAGCAGCACTTAATTTATGTATAAGGAAATTATTAAAATTATTTCAAAATTTTGTGATTTGGAAAATGTGACTGGACTATATATATTTTGAAATTTTACTTCCATGATCTTGTTAACATTTTATAACCCTCATGATCACAAGTGTCGAATGAAGGTGTATTAAGTTTGCTATTCTGTGTGTAGAATGAAATTGGAATTTTTTAAGATCCGCATAGAATATGTAAACTTTGGCTGCCACCAAATTCTCAGTCGATTTAGCTATTTCAGCCAGTAGTTGATGCTCCCAGATACAATCAAATTTCCCGAAATATTTTTGTTCTTTGCAAGTGATAAACATTTAAAATTAGCAAACTCGGTTTGGTACCGAAATTTGGAAATAAGTAAGAATTTAAAATAAACTGTTCTATATTTGGAACCAGTAAAAAGACTTACCTTAATTATGCTCACAAATAGTATAAAAACTTAACATAAAATCGGTTTCCTAAACTCGTAAAACTTATTCCTTCCATCTGATATAAAGATATTTAGTAAATTTTGGAACAGTTCAACGATCGCTTTTTAAAATCTGTAATATCGTTGGATATTTTTATATGTTTTTATTTTCTTTTTACGCAACATCTCCTCATTCACTGATCTGCGATCAATTTGTAAGATTCTGTTCATTTGATACCATTTAAAAAATTGTTTGAACTTCTTGAAAATAATTCCTCAAGGCGAATGATGAGAGACAGTGGCACAGATAAAAATATATATTTTAAGTTCGACATTGTGATGCTCAGCCAGATCTGCAGATTGAAGTTCCAATCTGCCGATCTTGTCAAAAGAAGAGCTCTCAGTAAAAAGAGTATGAGGCAATAGTACAAGAAAATGTCCCATATCTTCTTCACTATCACAACTTCGACAGAAGTCTGTAACACAGGACAGTAATGATCACTGATTCATTATTGCAGCCTTAATAAAGTTATATTTTTTGTGATCATAAAAAGGACATATGTGCTTAGAAGTCAAGTAGATAGATTAATTTGACTAGATTATCAAGGAGTGGAACTGAAAGATGCAAACTGTACGACAATACAATTCTCGCTAATTCTTCCGTAGATTTGAATAATTCTTATATAGATTTGAATAATATCTTTCCCGGATAAGCTTCAGGTGGGAATATTCCTCCATCACGTTAAGAGATGTCTAAAACTCACATGAAATTTGGATATGTAATAGACACTCGAAAGAAAATTTCGGTATAATTTTCAATGTTCCAGTTCAAAGAACTTAAGATACCGAACAGCTATTCCAATGGGCGAGATATCAGAATACTGCTGTGGACATGAACTGTGCTTCACAAAATGTAGAAAGATGCATCTATTAAAACATCCTTTTTTTCTATCAAATATAACTGAAGACTTTCCCTTATCATGTGAGTCTCTCGAATAAGGATTTAATTTTTCTAACATTTAAAGTTAAAACATTTTGTTACATACTTCATTTTTGGCACTCATTTTGAGCAAAATTGCAATTTAGTTTTTTTGTTAAAACTAACAAGTAAGAATGTAAAGTCGGTAAAGGCCAACTATCTAATACCCTACAGACCATCGTCGATTAAAAATGGTGGTTATTAAAAATTAATGAATGATCCTCGTGTAAATTTGATTTACTGATTTGTTCTTAAGTGTGCAGTACATTATTGTGACCGAAGATTTATTTTAAACTTATGAGTTTTACAATTAATTTTTCTGGTGGGGTACCAAAAAGTTATGAATCGACCCTCGTGAATATTTTGCACATCGATGTTTGCTTATATTTATCTTAATTTGAAGAATTATTATTACAGTACCAAGGTATATGTGAGATTTTTGGCCTTAAAAGTGATATTTGGAAGGGTGTTTGTTTGGGACAGACCCTCGTCGTTATACAATATTATAAAACTCTTGCAAATTTCTTTTAAATCGCTTTGTATTTAGGACTTTTATATCCTTAAATAATGGCCAATTGAATAGGCTTCGTCCTTAGGCCAAAATAATAATACGTGCCAAACTACATCTAGATATTTCAAAAAGTACAACCTGTAGACTTTTCACAACGTTTACATGGATAGACAGATGGACGGACATCGTTAAATCGATTAAGAAAGTGATTCTGAGTCGAACTGTGTACTAAGGGGTGTAACACCATTTTTTGCATGTTACAAATATCAGCACAAACGCAATAATTTGCATCCCAAAAATATGACTTTATTGGAAAAAGTAATAAGGCAAAACATTATTAAGAGTTTTTCAGATTTTAAAGTATCATTGGTACAGTGTATTCATTTAGTACAACCGAATGTACCATTATTCTTTATTCTTTGTATTAATATGTTCTTTAACCCCAATTTGTACCATCATCTCCTACATGTCATTAAAATAAAAAAATAATATTTATGTTTCGCATTTAATTATAAAATTTATATTTAAATGTAAAATTTCCTGCAACATTTCATGTTTTTTTATTTAAATGTCGCAATAAATAAATATCTTTTATCTATCTTTTCCAACTCATTGTTCATAAGGCGTTTTGTGCCGCCAACTGACTCATATATATATTTAAAAAAACCAACTTACCTGTACTAATGAGTAGACCATCACCCAGCCATGGTTTGAAAAATTTATATTCTGATGCTTTATCTATATACACTTGACTACTCAATAGTATTTCAACATCACGTGGATCATATATAAATATAACCAATTTTGGACCAATCCACATTTTGGCAACATGCGGAAATTCAGCACTTTTACGTATAACAGTTTTGAAAACAGCTGAAAGAGATAAGAAATATTATAAAAAGTTATAAAAAATAATTGTTTGAAAATTGTATTTGCACTAAACTTCCAATTATACTTTTATTTGTAAACATACTAGATTTTACCCGTTGCGCTTTGCAACACAAACATTCTCCTCAGTCCAGGATCTGGAAAGATATTTAAAAAATCGCAACAAATTTTATGCAATGGCCATTTTGCCTAATGCCCATGGCTGTTATAGTTCTTTAGATTTTTGATTATTTGTATGGAGGGATCTCTTCCCCTGTACCTATCGAAATATTTTATAGCCTATTCGGGGATACTTGTGTGAAAATTTCAGCAAAATCGGTCTAGTAGTTTATTTTTATATATAGATTATTTATAATTCAAATTATATTGCGAAAAAGTTATAATCTGTTGAGTCCAATAATTAGAATTCCCAACTTTCAACATTACAAAAAAATAATATGAAATTTAGTTCAATATTACCATAACTATAAAGTTTTAAAAGTTATTGTAAAATTCAATCATATAAATAATGTTCCTGACTATATTATGATTACAATAATTCTCCTTAAAAAATCGTATTAAACTTTTTTCGACAAGAAAGTATTTGATAACTTTATAATTATAATTAATTATATAGAAGAGATTCACAAATAAGCAAAGTTAACTAATGTTTACTGCAAACATAATTATTAATTAATTAATTAATCATATAATTAATATTTAGACAATTATAAAAAACTTATTAAATAACAATAAGAACAACACATAATGCTGGTAAACTGTTTTTTCAATGCAATAAAAAAATTAATTTTTGGCGTTTCTAGGTGCCCAACTTAGCTGGACTACATTTCCCCACTAAACACCTGTATTTCTACAAGACAATTGGAATATGCATCCGGATAGTCCACGTGACACTCTCATTGGTTCCAAAAGTACATAATTATTTCCAATGTTGTTGCACCACTACCTCTCTGGTAGGATGTCATTAAAGTGGTCTAAAATTTTTTGTTGTAGTTTAAAAATATCGTTAAAAATATTTAAAACCTTAAAAGAACTCTACATGTGACTAAAATTAACATGATCAGTTTTTCACGAAATTATATTTTCGATTTGTACTATTTGTATGTTTCATTACTAATAATATTTTTTGATTTTAACGGTATAAATCAACGTTTCTAAGACGATCCACAATCCTCCAGGGGTTCATACGAACGTCTCATTAGGTACGCAAAAAAAATATTTATAAATAATTTTATTCAATATCGAATTCAATACTACATTTCTTTCAAAAATAATAATATTCAAATTTGGACCGTTTGCTTAGTTACATTTTCAATCAACCGATCAAAAAATCAATTTGAATGGATCGGAATTGGACTTTTTTGAAAATAAAAAAGTTGATTCTTTGAATTTACCTTCAATGTTACATATTTTTATCAGAGAAGTATAGAAAACGATATTCTGACTCCTCAACCTATAGGGGAACGAACGTCCGGTTGGGGAACTCGGGCATTAATTTTTAACTAGTTTCTTTCTTATCTTAAAACTAGAAAGTTACCTTAAAATAAGCATTTATAGGACCTTTAAGTTCTTGTTTACTGTTCACATCTTATTAAATTCATTTTTTTTGCTAAAATTTTTTACAAGACAGCCCATCTGAAAAAATTGGACCTAAAGAAATTATCAGTAACTAAAGTTTTTTATTATTATTGATAATAAATATTAAAAAAGGATAACAGTATCAAAATTCATGCTTCATTTAAGGTCATATAAAGAAATCCTTTTCGTTTCATAAAATTTTTATAGATTTTAGTGTCTGTAAAAAATAAATTTTAGAAAGGAACCGCAAGGTCATATCAAGAATGAGTTGTGATCAAAATTGCATTCTTTCTTAAGTTCAACAATTAAAAACGTTGTAGTCGGTCAAGCACAACTCTGTAATACACTACACCACAGTATTGGTTATAAATATCAGTTACGAAAATAAATAAACTACCCTCGTATAATTTAATATTTTTGATTTACTTTAAAGTGTGCGGTATATTATGATGAAACTATCATTTATGAGAAATTTAGAAATTTTAAAATGAATTTTTCTAGTCTCAAATGACTTAGAAGAAATTATGCACCGACACTCGTATAATTTTGTACATCTATTTTTGGTTTTATTTATTTTAATTTGGCCAGTTATAATTGCAATACCAAAGTATAATTGAGATTTATGCCCTTCAAAGTGATAATTGGAAGGGAGCTTCTATGGACATATGAGAAGTAATGGACCGACCGTCTCATATTTTGGTACACCGTTTTAGAATATCATAATACTTATTTTTGCCACATTTCTTAAAAATTGCCTTTTGGTTAGGACTTTTATGAGCTTAAAACCACATTTCGGGAAGTCATTTGCATGGGAGGTACCCTAAATATTGTGCGGAATATGGTCAATTTCAATAGTCTTCGTCCTTTGGTTTTAATAATAACATGTTTCAAATATCATGATGATTCTGAGTCGAACGGTATACTTAAAGGTGGGTGTTGTCTTATACGTAACAAACATCGGCACAAATCGGGTAGGGAGTAAACATTTTTAAAAAGTCGCATTAATTTTTAGAGAAATTTTAAATTATTTAATTACTAAATAATTTTCACCTAATTTCTGTTAACGAATAATTAAAATGAATCTTAAAATTAATGTGAGAAAGTGGCTCTCGCTTCTCCCTAGATCACCTATACTTGGTACAATTGGGAATATATAAATTTTTACGAAGATCGGTTTATATTTTCCTATTCACTTGAAAAAATTGAAGAATTTTTGAAAATCCTTAAATTGTTGATTTATAGTTTTGAACTTCACTGTTATATTTTTTATAAAGCTTCGCAGCACTATCACTTTTATTTCCATAATTCCAGAAACGATTTCACTGGAAGAAATGAGTATATATATTATATATATGAGTTGATATATTATATATAGACTTCGAAGAAATTATTTATTCACAAAAATATAATCAGATATTCGAAAAACCTATTTATTTGAAAAGATCACGAAAATGTTTTGATATTTAGAATTTCACTTAAAATTAGTGATCGATCACTTTTTAAATTCTTTTTTTAATTATAATGTATAGTTTTTCTAAATTTTAACAAAGTTATAAATATATTTTTTATTAAATTAATATATTTAAAAAAATACTTTTTTATTTGTAACAAAAATATATTTTTCACTGAAATTTTAGTATTAGAATTTCATAAATTTTATTTTGACTTTCAGTCAAATTTTACTTAAATATTTCTTTATTCACATACACGATGCTGGTCCCAAAACATCAAATAAATGACCCACTATTGGTAATCCTTTGGGTCCTGGTAGCTTAGCGGCCAATTCGTATAAATGACGCCGAGATAAACGCCAATATAGAAACCACAATAAAATAGTTGGTAATAATAAAAAATAGAAAACACTGCCGGGTGATATCAAATTAGGATCTTTAAGAATTTCCAAAGCCATTTTTATTTAATACACAAAAACTTTTTTTAATATCAACAAATGTTGCAAATAACTTAAATTCCAAAAAGGAATTATTACACAATAATTATTATGTTATTTATTTATTTATTTTGCTATTAATTTATTATATTACAAATATAATAAAATAGTATTTATTTATTATTAGTTATTTTCCACTTGATGAAGTAAATTTTTTTAAAGTGTTTTTTCATTTATTTTATTTTTTTCTTCAAAACATTTCAATTTTCTTTATAGTTTTCCCGAATTTCACCGTTACGTTTAAATGGCGCGTACAAAAATAAACTGTGAACGTGCATTCAAATGCAGCTTACTTTTATAGCCTGTGTTTGCTTAACCATTAGTCGGTTGTCTGGTCTATCCGTTTAGTTTGTCAGTCTATCTGTCTCTCTAGCTATTTGTCGTTCAGTTAATCTATCAGTTAGTCGTCGTTTAAGTTAGTTATTTAGCTGTTGTCTGTAGTCCCTAGTATTTTGTGCAAAAAATATATACAAATAATTGTTGTGTACAACACACATTTATTACTGTTACTTACTAACTAACTAACTAACTTACCTCATTATTATACTCATATTCATGCTACAATCGGGTTTCAATCGTAGGCTTTTTCTGTGTGTAGATTTTAATTTCAATTTTATTGTATTGTAGTGGTTTATGAGTTCATAATTGGACATATGTACATTCATACAAATATTTCTATATGTAACAGTTATAATGCAAATGCATTAATTGTTGTGATTTCGGTACCCTACAATTATGTGTTACTAAGTCATTTAAAGGTTTAGTGAAAAAAGGTTTAGTGAAATAATTTCTACAAATTGTTTGTTTAATTAGTATTCTAGTTCAATTTCATTAGATGGAATTGATGAATGAATATATAATATAAATAGATTTAAAAGTCTAATAATGAACTTATAGAACGAATTATAAAAATGTTTTTATAACGCGCGATCAGTTATAAGAAAATTATAAGTTAAATTTGTTGAATATGGTCTTATATAAATAATTGTTAAAAGTTTATATCCCTTTCTTAATTAATTAAGGTTGAAATCTAATATCAAGGACGTCAATGTACAGATCAGATTCTTGAAATTGCGAAAATCATGGGCACCAATAGCATAGACAATTTTTATTTTCCTTCTTCATGCTATGGAAGACATATAATACTAGGACTTTAACATTAAATTCCATGTCATCCATAAATATCCCTAAGTTAGGTTTGTTTTCTATGGAAAATCATAGTTCATGATCTGTCAAGTAGAGTCTAAATGACCCCGTTCAGTTATGACCATACAATACGAAGGATAATAAGTACCTAGTGCATGCCTGTCACCAATTCAAAATGATTATACCATTCCATCTCTGTGAGGTAGGTCGTTTAATTTAACCTGCGATATTTCACGAAGAGAGTTCAGTATATAGTTGCCCAGGAATCTATTCCTTTTGACTGCCAGGCATTTACATAGGAGATGAAAACACTTTACTTTTTCTGTATTTATTACAGCTGTGACAATGTCCTTTAAAGGGTAATTCAAGTCTATTTGTATACCTTTCTAACATGGAGAGACCAATAATTACAAAGAGTAACATATTCCTGTGACTATGATTCAGTAGTCGTTTCATATGTTCCAGTTTAAAAACAGGCAACTTCTTCTGGGCTAATTAGCATGTATCTAGTTGCACTATTCTCGGCCCGATTAGACATCTATTTTCACCCTGTTCCAAAAAGTATTTGAAAATACTGTTTCTTATATGACCAAGGTAATTGCACAGACTCCACGTTGGAGATATTAGCTGCAGAACCTTCCCTGGCTATGTGCAAAGATCCAAACTGGTGTAATGTTAGATGTCTGAGATAGCCTCGCCAATATTTCCCTGTAGTGCCGTCTGATATTTATGTTGTTCGACACGTTCTCTCAGATTTAAGGAATGGGCAATATGAGCCTTGTTATTTTGCTGTTGGTAAGTCTCCTACAGGAGAAACTGAATCTTATGACGAAATATTTCATAATTTAAATTGTAGCTCATTATTCAGTCATGTTTGCCCAACTCTTGCTTTCTTCTACAGATAATACAAGCTTTATTTAAAGATCTATGATTTATAGGTTCAAGTACATTTAAAACATTTTTTGACTTAATAAGCGTTTTTTTTAGTACTTGTAATATTTCGTACAAGAGGAGTAATATTTCAAAAAAATTGAGAATAGTTTTGGAAAAATACTCTACAAATATCCACTACATCTCAATATAATGCTGCTATAGTTACATTCGCTAAATTTTAATTATGGAAAATTTTATTAAAATTGAAATTAAAAGAATAATAATGAGAATATTATTCTGTACTTCAACTTAAGGGTCAATTATCGCTTTTAAGAATCTTGTAAATTATTTATGTTGACTTGAACTTGAATTTGTTTGTAATACGAATAAAAATCAAGTAGTTTTAATTATTGAAAAATTTAACAACTTAAATCTGAAATAATAAAATCAAGGTATGTTTTTCGGCTCTTTTTTTTACTCTTCATAAGATCGGATCTTTCAAAAAGTTTAATTTGAAAAGTTTTATTTTTTTATCACTCTTTGAAAAGAGTTTAATTCTAACAAATGTTTAAATTCATAAAAGTAAAAATAAAAAAGGGCGAAATCCAAAAAAGTGTTTAAAAATGAAGTATTCGCATATAAAACAACAACAGTAACTTTAATTTGCGACAAAAAATTTGTTTGCATACTTGTGCATGTATAAGCATGTTTTTTTCTTTTATTTTTATTTTCTTCTCAACCATTTTGCATTTTCGGGCGAGTGACCTCTTAAGGAAGAGTGAAATAAGATTTTTTAAAATAAAGATAAACATTTTAATTGAAAAAAAAGTTTTATTTTTTCTTCGCAAATGAAGATTAAAAATTAAGATCATTTGAAAATAACGATCTTGATTCGAGTTTTTCCATTATTTGTTTTTTAATAAAAAATCTCTTTTAAATATTTGATAATGAACTTATAATAAGTCTTTTTATTTATGCACAGAATTTACAAATTAAAACATACAATTAATTATTTACTTAATTATTAATTAATTTTTAGAAAATTTATATATGTAAATATTTATAGCTTAAAAGATACTTAAAGTAATATTCTTTTATCACTTAAATAAATATAAATCGACAATATTTTTAATACACTAAATAAGTTTTTATTTTAATTTATTTTAAAGTAAATTTCATTTGATTACGAAGACCTTATTAAAATTTTAATTAATACAATTAAAATTTGTTTAAAATAATTTAATTTCTTTACTAGTTAATTAATTTAAATGGAAGCTAAAATTTTATAGACTTAAAACAATGAGGAAAATAATCGGAACCATCCTGGTTCAACAAAGATAAGGTTTATAAACATGTTAAATTTATTCTAGTCCAGCATCACCATAGTGTTGCGAATAAGCAACACTATGGTGATGAAATTCATGCATCAAAGGTTTTTTCATAATTATTTAAAAATATGTCCTAATTTTTGAGAAGATTTTAAAGAATCACTTTGATACCATTTCGATATCTAAGTATAAAAAATAGTATGTCTAGGGACCAGAAATGTGTCATCGGGAAAAATATACCATATACAATAGACTTTCAAAAATTAAAATTATTTTGTTCCTGGTGCAATCAATCAATCAAACTTTTGTGAATTTAAAATTCAGATTGAAATGGATTTTCTACTTTCTGTGAAATTCAAATTTGTGAGATTCTACTGTATAATTTTTCATTTGAGTATTTTGAGTCTGATTTTGTAAGACAATTTACTATTTGAAATTTGTTATATTTAGACCAAATTTGCAAAATATTTTCCGGTAATGAATTTGATAACAAGATGATCATGCGTCTTCTCTTGAACAAATCAATAAAATTAATATTTCCCTAAAAGGATCTGTTACTTCTAACCGATTTCTTAGATTCAATTCATAGTTGTAAAATCTTCGTTTTGGATTTTTCTTGAATTTTTCCTTCGTTTTGGATTTTTCTTAAATTTTTCCTTTTTAGTTTTTTTTTAAGATAGCGGACTTACTGTAGGTCCTAATTCTTTTAAATATGTTCCAGATTCGTTATAAAATTCTAAAAATATTGTAGCAATGACTATATACATATATGAATGTATGTTAATTCTTTATAATTTGTTATTGTTTTTTTAAAGAAATCTTAATGGGAATACGTTAAAACTATCCAGTTAAGATGTGGGCGGAGATATGCCTAAAAGCCCTATTCAAACTTTGTCAATTTTAAAACAAAATTGTTACTTTTTTATTACGTTCTCAAATCTCAAAGCAAATAACATTCCATTTTATTTATCTTTGGAAACTGTTAATCTGCTAGATCTAACGTTTTCATAAATACCAAATACATGAGTTCAAATTGTATTACTTGTCTGAAAATCTACCCTTAACTAAGCTCCTTCTAGTAAAATTTAACTATTTCTAGAGCAAATACATAATACAGATAACGGTTTTATAGAATCCCTGAAATAAATATCTGAGCTAAACCTAACGAACATGTGAAATCAGATATTTATCTGTCACATTTAGCGAAAGTCTGATAACTGAATTTAAATTATAGTTTCATTCAAACATTTTTATATCAATCGCCATTTCAAGTTAATTCTATTATGAATAAAAAAGTTAAAGAAACTTTGCGAAATGGCTCTCTTATCAAGATTGATATCTGAACAAGTTATAAACGGTTCAGATATTTTTTATTATGGTATATAAAAATCTTGCACAAATATTTTGATTTAAGGAAGTCTTTCAACAAGTCGATAAGTCCAAATTTGTCAAATTTGGTGTAATACTTTCTGAAATATTTTTCAAAGAAGGTTAAAGTACATTGATTCATTTGGAAGTTGTGACAAGTCTTGTTAAATAAATTCGATAATAGTTTGATTCAAGTTGTATATAAAACGAAAGACTTTCAAAAGGTATAGTTTGTTAAGATATGTTTAAAGAGCGTCAATTTTAAATTCGTTCTGATTTATCTGATCTAAAGTTATATATTTTTTGAATTTTAAATTATCAAATTTTTTCTGTAGAAGTGCGATTCAAACAGGTTGGAGTTTAAGTAAATATTGTGAGAAACCCTTTACATTATACTCTGATTTATAAAGTAATTTTTAAGAAATGACAAGATAAAGAGATACATGATTTTTTTGGACTACAGATAGTTTTATATATATTTTATATACTAATAATTCAGTTCAGTGTATACCTTTTCTAAAAAGGTTCCGATTTGCTGTTTGTTGGAAGTTGCAACAAGAAATATCTGGTCAAGAAGGTTCACTACAAATAGTTTGATTTATCAACTCTCACACGATATATAATCAGTTAAGATATGTCCATTTTTATAGCATATCCCCAGCCTATATGAAGATGAATTCTATTTTTTATTTTCAATCAAAATTCATGTCTTTTAAAAGCGTCATATAATCTCTCAGACGCTTCATCTATACCTTTAACTAAGTAATTTATTTTGTCATACATGAGACAAATTATGACGAAGAATCTCAGTATCATTTAAATACACAAACGTACGATTTTAAAAGAAAATAAAATTTTTTGTTAAAAAAAAGTTAATTTAAATAAAAATAAACAAGCGGAAACAGCAATTAAACAGAAACGTGCTAGAAAAAACTAGATGATGAAAAGCAAACAAAACAGAAATATCACCAACATTGTTTCAAGTCCATATGTTTACAGTTATAAATATATAAAAATAATTAAATACATACAATACAATTCGCTTAAATTGTATTAATAAAATTTATATTTAAATAAAATTAATTTAAATTAAATTTTAAAATTACTTACATAAAAGGCAGGTTTTTGTAGGCATTTTCTTTTCAAAATATATATATTTTTAAATTTTTTCTATTTCTATACCCTCCACCACCCCAAGTAGTTATTAACTTTGTCATTCCACGTGTAACAACAGAAAGGAAACATCTAAGAACTCATAAGGTATATAAATTCTTGCATCAAATCAAAATCTTAGATTATTGGATACATTCTCATGCCTAGAATAATCGTCCAATTTCAATGAATTTTGGCCACATTGTTTACTGTTGTCTTTCGCAGTCTCCTATTTAAAACCAGCTATATCGATCTATTAATAAGTAAATTATAGAGCGATACTTGAGACAACCTCAGAATTTCGAAAAGGAACTTTTGAAAAATTTTCAACAAACGTAATTGGATTTCCATGGAATTGACCAGGACATCGAAATTGACTCAAAGGAGAAAAATTTATAGGCTAAAATATTCAAAATTTTGATACACTCCAAAATCAGTATGTCATTCTTATAAGACTCAATTTTGAAGATAATTTCCTGAAATTTACCACATGTATTTACTCTGATATAAAAAGAACCAGATTGTGCTGGTTTCAATATTTTACCTAGCTCCCATATAAAGACCCTTTCCGACATATGATTTTAAGCTTATTAAGCACTTATATAAACCAATTCTCTAATTATCCTTTATATATGTATTTAATTTGAAATATATAGTTAAATATTTTGTTATAGTTCCCATATACGGCCGCTTTCCAAAATTTGGTTTTAAGCTTACAAAACTCTTAAATATAGACCAATTCATTTGTCTAACTTTCTTAAATGTATGACATTAATTTGACCAATAATGGACCATATTTAGCCATATCACCCTTATAAGACCATTTCCCGTTTTTCGTTTCATATTTTGTCTCTTCTATAAAGTGCCTTTTCCCGAAAAATAGTTTTAAATTTATAGAACTGTTAGATATGAAGCAATATTTTTGAAAATCATCATAATTATTTTTCCAAATGCCATAAATATATGTTACTAATTTGACGAATATCAGTCCATATTTTGCTAAAGCTCCTATATAAATCCCCTTCCCAGAAAACGGGTTTGAAAATGGTTCTATTTCATATATATTGCCAGTTGTATTGGAAGAACATCTAATATTTCGCATTATCTTTAATTCGTGCAAATGTTTCCATAATGTAAGTGGTGGTGGGTATTGAAGATTCGAATCTTCTTCCGAATATAACATTCTTACTTCTTTCATATAAAACATTTAAGCTTAAAAACTATACTTAATATGATATTAATTGAATTTTAAAGATATTTTTTGTTATATTTCATATATAATTTTTTCAAATTTTTTTGATATTCATTATTTTCATATATAATTTTTAATTCATTTTCGATAGAACACTAAATGTGCGTAAAATTGTAATAAAAAATGTAACTATCTATTTTATAAATTAATAATTTATAATAATTAATAATAATATCTATGAATGTGTTTAGGAGAGTTACTATTTAAGTTTTGAGATATAATTTGTATCTTTTTTTTTTTTTTGCATAATTTTTGTGTAAGTATGTACGTATGTGTATAAGTATTTAACCTAAAATTAATTTAAATATTTTGATAAACTACACTGAAGACTCGTAAATAACAATTTGTAAAACTTTTGGTTTATTGTTTTGAGCTTCTTTAACCTCTTTTAATATTGCATTTGTAATGGCTTCTAAAGCAGCAATATCCGCATTGTTTGGATCTTTTCGTGACATATTCCATTTTGGCATAGAAACCTTGAAAGAGAATTTTTTTTGTAAAGAAAATAAAAGAAATTAAAATTTGTTCATCTTTTGTTTGTTTAATCTGTAAACAATTAATTTAATATAACAGAGTTGTGAAAGATTTTATAGTCTGCAACACAGTGGGCAGAATCGATCGGCAATAAAACTGTAATTTTTTGTCGGTAAGATGGAGTGGCATGGAATGTCCAAGTATTCTCAAAATAAGTGTAGTATTATAAGTTTTGGAGTTTGCATTCTATAGAGGCTCAATTTGCAAAATTAGTGTGGTGGAGTATATTTTGTTCCTCATTTAATTTTAAATCACTTTATAGCCTCTGATTAGGTCTTTAGAAACCATGTCCACATGAAATACTTATCTCTCATAGTTTTTCAACTCTTCTGTCATCATTATGATCATTTTTATGAAACTCCATCCAGATATTGAAAAGTGACAGATTAATTAAAAAATCATTCCTGCTCCACTGTGCATTGTTCAGTATTTCTATGACGATTCATCCATCCGTTTGTCTATCTATGTACTATTATAAACAAATGCAACAATTATTTTTGCCGGAGAAAGAAGTTTATAAAAATTATTGATGATCGGTCCAATATATCCGGTATCTTCCGTGCCGAAATTTCCTCCCAGAATGAAGTTTACACTAATAGATTTTTAGATATAAATAAATTTAATCAATTTCAGAATAAACAAATCTTCTCAAATGACAGACCCACTTCTCCAAATCAACAGGTCCATTTTTTTCTATGACGAATAATTATATCAAAAAGTTAGGAGATATAAACGACGAAAAATTTTATTTCGGTTAAAAAAATAAAAACTCTTTTCGAAAGAGACGTTTGAGATCTATTTAAAAATTTTACATGTTTACAGATTAAAAAAAATAAAATCTCGAAACCAATTTTTATTTGTTATTCTCTGCCAAATCTTATAGATTAGTTTTTTCAAGTCTAGTACTTGAGGTATAATTCTTGACTGGAAACTGAACATAGGGTGGCCTTTTGAATCTGCAGCAAAATGTTTCATTCATGATAGGGACTCCGTCCTTTTATTGTACCTAGAATAAAACGTCCTATTCATACTTATGGATCTTCGTTATGGTGGACTGCAACAAATAAGAAATATGTAGTTGGCGGATAGGTAGCCTGTATCGAAATAATTGGTTCATTAGAGATCACTCTATCAGAGGTGCTGATGCTGCAAAAATCAAAGTGGTAAACTCGTGGAGACCGCCAGGAAAAATTTACCAACCTTCGGATTTTGTTAAAATACACAAGAATTTCTTCAGTTACAAAACATAAGTTCGACAAAAACTTTATTTGTAAGACTATGCTTGGAGGAGTTAATGATAGTATCTTTGATATCTGACATTACCTTTGTTTAGATTCCTGTGCATAAAAATCACTTTAATAAAGAACAAACAGAAGAACTAGCCAGGGTTGTTTCTGTATCTAACATTTAGGAACAGTATTCTTAACTGCTGTTTAAATCAGGGCTAGAAAAGATTGTCGAACATTGCTGAGTTACCAAAAAGATGTGACCCGCTTTCAATCTATGAAGGATATTTATCAGCCAATCTCAGTGATTTCGGGACAATGCATTCAAATAGACTTGTATTACCCTATAATGAACAGTTTCCGTTTTTACCTCTTAAGTAAATGTCCAGCCTTGACTGAACTAACTTGATCAGTTTCCTATTTGGTCCACAAACTTAAAAAAACCAATAAAGGATTGAATATGGAGAACTATTGAAAATTAGGAATAGAAATTAGGGCAATCAAATTCGTACTAAATCCAGGTGTGAAAATAAGACAATTTGACGTAGAAAATGAATATCAAGATCTGAATATACGACAAAATCTGATGACATCAATACAAGCCTTGAGGACTGCATGAATCTAACCCATGATATTGTATCTCGAAAATGAAACATGAGCCCAACAAAAAGTGAAATCTACGCTGGAAATGAATATCTATGAGACTAGTGAAATGCTTTGTCTTTGGAATGGTTCGAAATTGAAGATGTCGAATTTACATGAAGTCAATTACTGCAAATACGGAGCTGAAACATTTACAGGGGATCTATGCCGAGAGCCGATATTGCATTTCGGAAATGATGCTTGGAAGCTAAAAATAATTAAAATTCACCCAAAAATTCCTACCCATGATATCATTTTTAAGAAGCGATCGGAAGTTAGAGCAGCCAAATATCTGGATTGTCATAAGGGATCTGTGCCGAAAGCAATAAACAAAAAACTATGAATTTATTTTAACAAGACATGAGTTTATAAACTGCTATCATGACTAGATTAGCCATATGCTGCAAGATCAATCCAAAACTATTTGAGAAACAGTGGATTGGAGATTGCACACCTTTTAACCAGGTTACCAGAAATTTACTTGATGTAATCCCCACCTCAAAACCGGATAAATTCTGTGATAACAAAATAAATGAAAACATTTAATTGTTGTATTAAATTAATTAATCAAGAGCAAATTTAGTCAGTCACTTGAAAAATAAAAAAAATAGTTGATGTTGCTTCTGGAAATGTAATAATTATAGTTTGCCACCTCTTAAAGAAACCGTCGAGCTTTTGGTCCCTAAGTCCGACTACTATTAACTCTGAACCTTCTCCAAACACATACAATAATACTCATATTAATAGAAATAAACTAAATTCTCAAGATGGTACATCTCAGATTTCGTTATATTTAACTGAATTATAGTTTATGTATAGTTTATGCCTCAAATAAACTGGTTCTTAAATTTATTGCTGAGAAGAACAAAGAACCATAATTTATAGTTTCTTACCGTTAATACTTTTTGTAAGGTTGCATAATCCAGGCCAGTGCCAGCAGTTTCACCCAAACGTCTTAAAGTTTCTGCCATAGGACCAGAAAGTTCCTAATAGAAAAACAAAAATAACAACAAAAACAAATAAGTTTAAAAGCGAATTTTTGCTATTGAAAATACTTTCTAATAATTACGGAATAATAAAAAGTAAAAACTTACTTGTAATTTGGCCCAACTAGTGGCATATTGACGTCTAACTAACTCAATTATGGTGGAAGTTAAAGCCAAACCAATAAGAATATATAAAGTACATAAAAGCATATAATTTGGTTTTTCTAAGGGAATAAAATTTTAACAAAAAGCGTTAAATTAAATTAAAAGGAATTTTGCTTAAAATAAAATTAATGTTCATACTTGGTACTAAATCGCCAAAACCAATTGTTGTCATGGTTATAAAACAAAAATAGAAACCATCAAAAAATGTCCAATCGTCTTCCCACAGCAGTAGAAGACCCGCACCTATAGCTAAATAAACGCAAAGAAATAATACCGCCGATAAGGCATAGAACCAGGTTTTGCCAATAAAATTTGTAAATTTTGGAGTTTCTGGAAAATGATAAATGGAATTTCGATTTAATGAAAAAAGATAAAAATTTTCCTTAATTTTTTTATTTTATGAAATAACTTACTGGGCATATGTTTGCCTAGCACCGATACTGCTGTCGCAAATAAACGGCCCCAATCCGCTATAACTGTAAGCGTAAAGGGAATGCCTATTAATGCGAAGCATATACAAAATGCTCTACCTGCTATCGTTACTGGCACTATATTGCCATAACCGATAGTTGTTAAAACGGTGGACGAAAAGAATACCGCTTGTAATATACTCCAACGTTCATAGGGTTCAGGGAAATCTTTTTCAGCTTCAATTAATAAGCCACCCTCGGCGGCTTCTTGAACAGCCTGGAAATGAAAGGAAAATAATTATTGCTTTATTATTATGATCTTTGCAGTTTAATATAAATTAACTATAATATATTATCCTTTTTTATAGTAATTTTTTTTTATAGCAGAGAGAATTTAAGTCTATTATACACTCCTTAACATTTAGTCTTTTTATGGTCAAAAAACTATTAAATCAATCTACTTTTATTAAGTCCTTTCATCATCGCTAATCCCAATTAATTGAGTAGCAAATTAATTGAGGATAAAAATATAAATTAAAAATTCAACTCAAAAACATGACACCATTTACTTACAAAAGTCCTTTAGTCCTTTCTTTTTTTTCAAATACAAAAAATATTACAATAAATTAAACAGACCATTAAAATTTTATAAAGTTTTTCTTTGTTCTAAAAAGGACTATTTTACACGTCCTGCTACAAAAAGGAAATTTATTTTTTATGATGCTCGTAAAACTCATAAACTAAAGAGTTTATTGATTGTAACGAGTGACATTATAGAGTTGAAATGAGTACTAATTCAAGAGTTGAACAAAATTTTTAAATTATCAAATTAAATGAGGGAAAACTGAAATGTTTGAAATGGAATTGTTATCTGGTAATGAACTGTTAAAACAGGCATGGAATTGTATACACTTTTAACTATGAAAGTCAACAGTGATGCTAACCATATATATAATAAAAAAACGCTGAATACTTTACTAGAAATATAAGGAGTGAAATCAAAAAAATCCTTACATACATAAATGTGAAAATGTAACCACTTTTTCGGTTGAAATTATTATTTCAAATTAACAACCAAAAATAGTGTTAATCACTAGCGATGAAATTAATCGTGCTATCTGTCACTTTGTTTGAGCATGTTCTCCTTCTCCGTGACAGGTTGCCAAAATATAAAGACACATTATGAATATTTATGAATGGAGGTAGCCTTTTTATCTAAACGTTCCATCATGTAAATTTCCGTTACAACAAATGGTTCACTTTTTTTGACGCAACTGTATATTGCTTGTCGAACCAAGAACATTTTGCTGCTTTTTGGTTCAAAACTGTTCTTCAATATTGCCTCGAGGCATCAGAAACATAAATTTTTGATCAAAAAGTTTGCAAAAAATCTACCAGATTATTCATTTCGTTATTTGTTATGCAGTAAGAATATTTTTTCGGAAACTTCTCTTTAATTTCTGCACTCTATTTTTAGGAACTTTTTGAGCCTTGTATCTTTTTATCTTAACTTAAACTTTTCGTACCAATTAGTCCGGTCATTGAACTTATTTTCCAAATGTGTTGGGAACTCTTATTTCTTAAGAAACATCATATCGGAGGAAAAAGTGGACAGATTTTCGTCAAATTATTATTCAAAATTTCATAATTATTCCCCTGTAACAAGAAGGGAGCTATTTATTCAAATAAATCCTCTATAATAAAATTTCATCTAAATCGAATTATATTTTATTGCAAATTTTAGAAAAGTTTTTCTTCTGAATTTGAATTTGGTATATAACTGTTTTCCTACTTAAATATCAAACCGATTTTATATAGCAAACTGGGAAGGACTATGTCAAACACTTAGTAGGAATTTTGCTTAAATCAGCTCATTATTGTGAGTGTGAGAATGTTTCCAACAGATGGGCCAAAAACAGACGGCAAAACCCTCTTCATTTTTTGAGGTGGTAGACTCGTTGTGTTTATTAATGGAATATTTGAAAAAAATCAATCACATGGATTTTGAATAAAAATTTTAAATTACAAATCACTTCACTTAATTCAAGAATCTTAGCGGCCAATTCATACGTTGAAAACGCTCTTTGGTGGGATCATATATTTCATGAAACCTTTATGAATTGGTTTATACTTTCCGACATCTTTTTTAATCTAAAAGATTTGTTTAATTTAAAGGCTGGATTGTAGTATGAAGTTAATTTTGTGTCAATCTAACCTTATTGAGATTCATAAATAAAATGCATTTCTTAGATATTGAGTTGTTGTTATGTCTGCAATTAGAAAGACCCTAATTAAATTTTAGGAACCATATGATTAAAATTCTTTTTTATCAATAATTTAATATCTGAAGAAATTTGTTTCATGAAGAATTTGATTCAAGAGTTTGCGGGCATTTCGAATGTTGTGGAGACTTTATTTAATTGACATTATATTTCAAAGGTTTCAGAAAGAAATAACTTTGTATGGCTTTATCCACTGCTCATGAATTCATTACTTTTTGGCAACAATTCCTTAAGAGTATTAGTAGTTGCTTCAATCACTAGTAGGAACAGCTTGACTATAAAACTTTAAAATTGTTCATACCTTTATGCTCCTCTTTGTGCACTTCATTTATCCCATTTCTCTCTCCGGACAATGAAACCTGATATTAAATTAATTCCATGAAAAATATATATTTTTCTTTTTTATTAATCAAATTTTGATCACAATTGCTCCAAAACATCTAAGATTTTAAGAAATTTTGTCAGCTATGGAGTCTTAAATTTTCATTCAACATTTACTCGATCATTAAACAGACAAATTTTGACATGGAACCTAAGTTTCAATGAAAACTTTAATGTTTCCTAAATCCCTACATGAAGAGTTTATTTATAAAAAAACGCTTGATTGTTAACACTTATTGCATAACTAGCAAGAGTAGCTGATAAGCTGCTGTGCAAATAAATGTGATGTTTCAAAAATAAATTTCATATAAAACAACCTTTTTTTGTAAAACCGCCATTAAATAATGAGTCACTTAGAATTTGTCTATACAAACAAGAAATAAGATGAAAACTAAACTTTGGCAAACGAGTTAAGCAGGGCGTTGGTGGTGTAATGGTCAGCATAGTTGCCTTCCAAGCAGTTGATCCGGGTTCGATTCCCGGCCAACGCACATTATTTTTTCTTAAATTATTAATTTCAATTATTTTACTCACCGCTTCATATTTTGCTAATTCAAATTTAAATAATTCATCTAAATTATTCATATCTGTATTATTTAATATCACATATATAAATCTTTCCCGTTGGGTTTTAACTATTGATTTTAATTCTTGTAAACGTTCTACCTCTGCTGGTCTCTCCAATTGACGAAATATCTGAAACGTTAAAAATGAATAAGAAAATCTTGTTAGAATGAAATTATAGAATTAAAATTTGATTTATTTATTGATCTGTTCTATATCTTATCTGTGGTTTCTATGTTTTTTGTCTGTATCATTTTGCAATTTAAGTACAATCATTATTACAAATTATTTCGATTGCATCATTTTCATTTCTCTTTTTTGTCGGGAGGGGAGAAATGAAAATCAATTTTCAAAATGATTGATTACTTGTTGAAATTGTTTTTGTGCCATTGAGAAAACAATTCTTTTATATGAAATTCAAAATTTTGTTTATTTAATATAAAATGTTTTTTTTTTTCAGAGTATGAAATAACTCGGAATAAAATCTTTATTTTCAAATGATCTTAATTTTTACGCTTGTTTAAGGAGATTAAAAAATAAAACTCTTTTTTTCGATTATGTTCTGCTCTGAGTAAAATCGAAAATATAAATATTTTATTCTACATTTTACTCTTCAAAATTGCGTAAAGGTTGAAAAGAACACATAAAAGGAAAAAAAAACAAAGAACATTTTTTTTGCCGCAACAAAATTAACTATTTTTGTCTTGTACTAAATTATACAATAAAACAACACCCACACAAATTTATACAACCAAAGTAAACACATCCTAATATGTGCATATTCAAAGAGCGATAAAAAATAAAATTCTTTTTTAAAAATTAAAATTGAACTCATTGAAGGATCCGATTTTTTGAAGAATGAAAAAAGGAGTCAAATATCGTACATTGGTTTATTATAACCTTTATCGCTACAAGTGGTTGAGGACGGTCAACTAAGTTTTTTATTTCATATGTAACATTATAGATATTCTAGGTCCATACCAATTTCCGAGTTGACAAGGCCATAGAACGTCCATATCAGTCGGTTGTTTCAAACAATTTTTGAAAATAATTTTGTAACTTTGGAACTGTTGGAGATATCAGTTGATTGGGGGATATAGAGGATGGACTTACAAAGTTGTTTATTTATATAAAGTTAGAAATTTTTATAAAAAGCTTTTGTTTAAAAAGTTGGAAACATATCTTCGCTGATAAAATATTTGCTGTTCGAAATTCTGTATTTTTTTAATATTTTATGAAGGAAATATCAACGAGAATGCATGTAAAGATTTGCCGTCTCTACTGGTGATTTCAATTGTCATTGAGTGTGTAGTGGTAATAAGTAATCATGTAAGATCATATAAAGTATATATATATATATACTTGCAATCACATCAAAATCTGATTTAGCTACTTCAGTCTGTCTGTTGGAAATGTTCTCATGCGTAGAATAAAATTATTCTACGAATGTGAACATTTGAAATCAGATATTTCGGTCCAAAATCTATCTGAGACAACCTCAAAATTACGAAGAAGAACTTTTCTATTATAATCTAAAATATGTAAAATGTTGATACCCCGAATCAGTGTGTCATATTGCTTTTAATTTTAAATAAACTTTTCTAAAGTTACATGTCATTACCTCCTATTTAAGGCCTATTTTCGGAATATCGTTTTATATTTAAAAAACTCTTAAATAAAGATTAAAATTCCGTAACTGTTTTGAATATGTATGTTTAATTTGACAATATCGGTCCACGTTTTTATATAACTTCCATAAAAAGTCCTTTTCCCAGAAAATGGTTTTGAGCTTATAAAAATCATAAATTTTACTAAATTTATGGAAATTCGGCACAATTATTTGTACAACTTTTTTTAATGCACTTAAGTAAGTTGTTGAATATCAGTCCATATTTTGATATAGCTCCTATTAAAAGGCCCTTCTTAGAAAATGGTAACAAATTTGAATAAAACATTTTTATGGTTTGGGATTTTGGATATTTTCGAATGGAAAAAGTGTAATCGTTCACATATTTTGAAGTTTTGAAATATTAATTTTGTTAAAAATAATAAATAAATTAAAGAATTCATATGATTTTACTGAAGCGTTTACACTTACCGTGCTTGTGGAAAGTTTTCTCAAATTCTATATTGTAGACGAACTTAAAGTTTGTAAAATTCCAAAGGGTTTAAACTAATTTTACTATATAAAAGAATAACTCTTTATCTTAGACATACCTTTGGACTCATTTGTACCTATCTCTTGAACACTTCTTTCCATTTAAATGTCACTACATCCCATTTTTCTAGTTTAAAATCTGATGTTGGCAGTTATCTTTTCTCACTTAGCCTCTATGCAGACGTTCTCCTGGATTTTGTTCTTTAAGTTTATAAAATTTTAAAATTTAAATCTCATTTTATGAATTTTTAAATTTTGGACTTTAATATAAATAACAAGTTTAGAGTATGAACAGTCCTTAATTGACCATAGTTCCCGTATAAAACTCTTCACCAAAAAACCGCTCAAAACTGGAACTTAAACTTAATAATTTTATGATTTTATGATTCTGATCCAAAACCTCTGATAGAAAAAAATATTTTAAATTTAGAAGCAATAAATAAGATTAATGCATCCCCTAGAGCTACCTTTATGGAATCCTATAATGTTGCCTTACAAAAATGATTCTTGAAGTCATACATTTAGGAATTATCCAAACGGTGTTGATATTCAAAAAAGCTATTAATAAGCTCCCATATAAAACCCAAATCGAAAAATCACTTCCAATTATAGTTGTATAAAATCCAGGTAAATCCGATCCTAATCCTAATCCACTTTAAATTATCACTGGATTACGGTATTTATCATTCGTTAAGACCATTCTCATTTGCTTTCTTTCTTTTCACTTCTCTTTCTTTGTTGGGATTATAGATCAAACCATTAGGGCTTTTTAGCTTTTATTACGCTTCATTTTCATTCTCATTTTAATTGATGTTTTGTTGTGTGTTTTTAAGTTAAACAAATAATTTATTTAAATATACAATAAAATACGTGTAAAACATTATTGGTTCATCTTTATTTATCTTTTTATTATAAATAATATAAAAAAATGATCGCTTAGTTGAGTCATTAACACTTTAATGTTTAAACAAAATTGTGTGAATTTTCTTTGAATTATAAATTTCAAAAAAAAAAAAAAAAAAAGAAAATTTAACCAAAATTTATGTAATTGATTTCTTAATAAATATTTATAGTTTATTAATAATAAAAATAGAAACAATTTATTTTAGAAAAATACTGTATTATTTTTTTAACAAGTGAAATTATATCAGGAATATGCGCGTAATAAACCGGATATTGAAAATTCATATTTTAAAAATTTTATTTAATAATTTTGTTAATAAAAAAGGAATGGAACTTTGAGGCTGTAGAACTACCTCTCAGTATTCAGCCTAAATGTCTGAAGCTAAAACTTAGCGTACTAATGAAATGCTTCACTCTTACTAATGAGTAAAAGTGTAAAAGTCGGTTAAGAAATTCTCGATTCAGACTTAATTCTTATATTTGATAATTTGAGTTTGAATTTAACGAATTGTAACGTCTTAAATGTATTCCAGAATTTTCTGGCGGAATGTGGCATGTATTTCCTTCACAACTCAGTGCAGAACATCTGGATGCCAGCGTTTGTCTGTAACAGGCAACGATCCCCATTTAAGTAAGTTTACTATAAACTATGAGGCAGTCTATTGTAAACCGCAATAAAGTAGAGTTAAGCTAAAGGGTTAATAAGTTATTTCCTGCATTGAACCAAAAAAGGTAGTAAATATAACGAAAAATGGTATAGAATTGAACAAAAGTTAGGTTAAATATCAGCCAACGAAACTTTTATTCAACACAATGAAAATGTTAGTTAATTTTTCATAAATTCTTCAAATTGACGAAAAATTGTCAATATGACTATTTTAATTAATTATAACAATGTGATTTATTCGAATAATTATTTATCATTTAGAATAATTTATAAATTTGACAAAAATAAATTCTTTAAATTGATGAATATTGTTCAATTAAAATACCATATTTAAGTTAAATTTACGAAATTTTAGATGAATTAAGGAAAAAATTACGTCAAATTGTTGAATTAAGGAAAGAATTACGTTAAATTGTTGTATTAATTTAATACAAAAAATATTAAGGACCAAGGGAAAGCAAGGACCCCATACAAAGCAAATATTGAATATAGAAATTCTTAACAGCGAAATTTTCAAATTTGGTCCCAATGACTTTCTCAATAAACTGTTTTACTGGACAAAATGTAAGACGGATAGAATCAGGGGAGAATTAGCTCTCATACAAAGCGAATATTGGTTACCGAATATCTATAGATCTACTACAGTGAGAATTTGGTCTTAATTACTTTTTTAATACACGTCGTGATTTCTAAAATTCCTTTCAATATCAAGGACTGAGGAGAATGTTTGTGCAGCAAAGCGCACCGGGTAAAAGCTAGTTTTAGATAATAATTAAACAGTGCAGAAAACATAATAGAAAACTAAAAATATTGCATTGTACTATTTTTAGTTGTCAAATGGTTTGTATTTCTGATGAAAAGTTACTTACATGTTTGTCGATCAGCTGATCTTCCATTAGCGTTTTCATGAATTTATGCAAAATATTATTTTAATTTCAATCATTCTTAATTAGAATGTTTTTTAAAATATTTTCCTCCTGTATTTATATCTATATTCAGTTTAAATTTGTTTTATCATATTTCATTTAAATAACTTCCACCACTTGTGGAAGTGAAATGGTGTTTGATATTCCTGAAATTCTTCATACATGTGATACAGAATTATTAGTTCCGGATTTTATTAAAACATATTAATATTAAAGAGTTTCGTGAGCTCAAGAATACCAAATTTTGGGAAGCTTCAACTAAATGTGCACCTAAGATGTGGAATTTTATTGAAAATTTTTAGTTTAAAAGTCATTTTCAGGAAGGGATTTTATATGGAAGCTACAATAAGCTATAGACCGATATCCATTAAGATTTATTTTTACGGATAAATACAATAATTCTTCCGAACTTAAGTGGCATAGATAAATATTTTAGAATTCCTATTCCAGGTTTGGGGCCTTATATGGAATATATGCCCAAATATGGACCGATATTTGTCAAATTATTTACAATATAATCACACATAAAAATCATTGTAAAATTAATTAAAATAGAATTAATTTAACTTTTTTTCAGTTATAATTTTGCTTAATAGATAAACAATTTTAATTTAACATTGTTTCGTAGTAAATACAGTTTATTGAGAATATTACTGAAATTTTACTACTAAAAAAATTCCAAAAATTTATCGTTTTATAATTGTATTTATAATTATTATTATGATTATTATTATTATTATTATTATTATTATTATTATTATTATTATTATTATTATTTCACCACACACGTAATAACGTTTAATTTAAACTAAATTAAAAAAAAAAATTTAATCTCAAATCAACTATGTTTAACGTTGATTTTGCTTCATGTTTTTTTCTGTGTGATAGTGAATAAAATATATATATTTTAGACCCGATATCAAGAAGGGAAATAATATTTTTTTGGAAATGCAACGGTAATTTATCATATCAGCAAAAATTACTCCAGAAGTGGGAATATTTTCAACTGACAAAGGATCAGAAAAAGATAATCGATTCAGTTTTTGATCTGACCTAAAAATTTAATATGGGGTCTTAAATGAGTCCTTCATGGTGTTACACATGAAGTGACACGACTTGTGGTTTTCGATTTAGAATTTACACTCATTAATAAAAATATAACTTAGTTTGGCTCTAAGTGGTCGCTGTCGCACAGTGTAACTTTAATATAAAATCAATTAACATTTTTTTGGTCTAAATTGATTAATGCACATTTTAATATAATTTATAACAAATAAATGAGACAAATTTTATTGTGTATTTTAAATTTTGTTAATAATAAAAAGCTAAAATTAATTAGAAATTTGTCATGAAAAAAATCTCCGAAAAAAAAATACACCCACCACAATAATGGAAAAATGTCGTTAAATAAAAATGAATTATTAATTTTTGTTATAACATAAATTTAGCACTAAATTATAATTATTTATGAGTTAATAAAATTTAGAACAAAAGAAGCCTACAAAAAAAAACCTCAAAGTGTTTTTAAAACTTAATAAAATTTATGACACTGACAATGAAAATTCTATGTTAATTTAAAGGTCTTTGGTTTTTGTTGTGATAAAATTTAAGACTATGGAACCAAACATGTGTTTGTACTTAAGATCATAATACAATTAAGTTTATTTTTCTTTAAAGACACTAATCTAAACATTCAAAAACCACTTGTTGTTTATTTCTCATAGAAATGTGATGATGTTTGATTGACATTTCACAAATACTTTTTAAGGTATAATATTCGACACTTTTTTACTCTTCAATAGATCGAATCTTTCAAAGAGTTTAATTTTAATTAAAAATAGATAGAAAGATTTATTTTTATCATTCTTTAAAATGTTTTTTATTCTTAAAAATAATAAAAATCAAAATGTTTAAAATCCAAAAAAGAGTGAAATCCAAAAAGGAGGTTTAAAAAAATAATTCGCACAAGTTACTTTAAACTTGTTAGCAGTAATAAAAAAGTAGTTTTATTAAATTGAAATAGGAATGTATTTTTGTTATTGTATTTTCTAATGTAAAACAACAACAAGAAAGTTTATTGCAGTGTTTGTGTATGTACAGACATGTTTTTATACCCTTCACCACCACAAGTAGTATACGTTATGAAAGGATCATCGTACACCCCATAATGTATTTTCATTTTTACATCAAATTAAAATCAGAGCCGATTAAGCTTTGGCGTCTGTCTATTGCTTGAGTGGTTTCCTTTTTAGAACCAATAAAATCGGTTCAGTATATTAAAAGATATAGGGAACCTCTAAATTTAAGCAAATTTTTTGCCATAATATTAAGTTATATGTACTTCAATACCATTCCAAAAATTATTTTGTGAGTTTACATGTAATATACGATATATAAAGTATTTACTTCACATTTATTTGTGGTGGAGGTTATTGATGATTCGGTATAGCCGAATATGGCATTTTTACTTGTTTTGTTTTCGTTTCAACCATTTCGCATTTTTGAGCGAAATTAGAACTCTTTTTTTACCCTTCACTTAAAGTAGAGTAAAATATGTAATTTAAAATAAAGATACAAATACTTGTCGAAAAAAGGAGTTTTATTTTTTAATCTTCGCAAATGAAGATTAAGAAATTAGGATCATTTGAAAATATAAGATTTTACTCCGCGTTTTTCCATACTCTGATATTTTTTAAATTTAATAAGATTATTTCCTATATTCCGTGAATTTTGCCGGGGGATTTTAGATTTAACAAAAATTATCACATTCGATTGGCTTGAGGCCAAAATAATAAGACAAACATTGATATTTATGAAAATCATAAAAAAAATTATTTTAACTCATAAATTTTAGCGAGATATTCTGAAAATGTCTACATTTCCCTCCAGACATGTTTATGTACAAAATGACAAGATTTTTTTAGGTGGAAAAACAAAAATTTTAGCTGACATGTTTGTTGACAATGCGTGTTTAAATTTGACATTTAGCAAATTATTTAAATAAATAAAATAAACATTTTGTTTAAATAATAAAGTAGAAGATGAAAGTAAATTAAAATAATTTTTGAAATTTTTGCAATAAAACAAAACAAGTTATACTCTTTTTCCCAGAAAATGTGAAACAAGTACTTTTTTATAAATTTTATTTTATACCCTTCACCATCACAGATGGTGATGAGGGAATATTAACTTTGTCATTCCATGTGTAATGCCATGAAGTTATCATCTCAGACTGCATAAAGTATATTATTATTGTATCATATCAAAATCTGAATTGATTTAGCTATGATCTCACGCCTAGAATAATTATACGAATTCAATAAAATTTGACTACATTATTTGTTATTGTCCCAAACAATTTCCAATTTAAAACCAGTTGTATCGGTTCATTAATGAAACAAGTTGAGACGACCTCAAAATTTTGAAAAAGAACTTTTCTAATTTTTTTTCAACAACAAGAAAAAACTGAATTTAGACAAGAATTTTACTGTAACATAAAATTATATATACTTCATTATCATGCAAAAAATATCATAAAAATCGCTAAAATAGGCTTAAATATACAAAATTTTGATACACCCCAAAATCTGTGTCTTATGGGTTGCAATTTTTAAAATAATCTTTTAAAACTCGCTATATATATTTAATTAGATTGTGCTGGGGGCCTTTACTTGACCTAGCCCTAGCAAGGCCCATATCCCGTAATATGGTTTATAACTTCCAAAACTTTTAGATATGAACCAATTTATATTGGAATTTGGTATAATTAATTTTATAACTGTCTCGAATATATGTCAATATTGATCCATATTTTGCTATAGCTCCCATATAAGGCCCATTCATGGAATTATATGTTTATGAACTATTTTCAGTTGAAATCATCACGTTTATCTTTCTAACTCCCTCGAATATTTCTTTCTCTCAAGGCGAATATCGGTCCATATTTTTCTATAGTCTCGTTCCCGGATAAAATTTATAAGACTTTTAGACATGAAACAAGTCTATAGAAAATCGCCACAATTATTATTCCAACTATCTTGAATATATGTTACTAATTTGACGAATATCTAACCATATTTTGCTATAGTTCCCATTTAAGTTCCTTCCTAGCGATTTAACTAAATATTTCAATATCTTCAACACATTGGTGGTAGGGTGCATTTAAGATTCGGCACTGTCGATTCTTATTTATTGTAAATTATTTTATTATGGCTGACATTTACTGGAAATCTTAATTTAATTTAAAATTTTATTTTTATATATTTTTTTTTTGCATTCTTTAGCTTTTTTATCCCAGTGAAAATGATCAACGAAATTTTATTTTTGGAATTTCAACCTCAATTTTTTCTACAAAAGACAAATGACATCTGTGTCATTTTAAATCAACTCGGTCTAGTCACACGACGACATCGTTTTTTCTTTTTAATCTTTGTTTATTTAATTTTATTCTTATTATTTTTTTTAGTTTCTTTTCATCGAATAAAATAGAACAAATTAGATCTTTTTGAAAAGAAAAAAACTATTTTTATTTCAAATTTTATTATTTATTCATTTGTTTATTTATTTTAATATCACTGACCTAAGAAATTTAATATGGAAAGATATTTTTAGTACTTCGGATTAAATGGGAAAATTGATTTATTCTCTAGATATTTAAGCATCTAAAAATTATCTATAAATTCTATTTCATCAAAATATTAATAGATCTACACAAAATTTGGCTAAAGGACAATATTCCACAGCAATTAATGTCCCTTTTTAACGGATTATATGATGTCTAGAGTATTTAAAAAATGAAACCGTTTTTTTAACATAAAACCGTATTCGAAACCGTTTTTTTGAAAAGCTTATTTTTCGAATAACTCGAAAACCGGTTATCTGAAAATTTCGGTTTTTTAATACTTCTTAGAAATAAATATCTGTAGAACTTGTACAGTAGATAATTAAGGTTTTGAAAGTGTTTCAATGCTCAAGTGTCAATAGAGTCGATTTCAAACAACTTTGACTAATCTACTGGGTAAACCTTCAAGAAGAAAGTTTTTATATAAATTATTATTAGGAGAAAATTCTTTAAACTCGTTAAGATTTGCTGCGAGGAAGAATTCAAAAAATATTTTAAAAATTATCAAAAAACATCTTTTTTCAACTTTTTTGAAATTTTTCATTTTTAAAGTAAATTTTTGAAAATATTCTCATATTTCAAATAAATTCTAGTTTAGGAACTTTTCGATAAATTTTTTATTTAAAGAAATTTTCTATTTAGAAAAAAATTTTTTTTTTTGAAAAATTTTGCATTTTTAGAAAAATTTCAATAAATTTCATATTTGTAAGAAATTTTCGAAAAGTTTCCGTTAACTTCTCTATCTGGTAAAAATGTTGATGAATTTATAATCTGGAAGAAATTTTGATAAATCATGCATTTAGAGGAGATATTCTATATGGTCCCAATATTCGCTAAATTTCCGATTTACAGGAATTTTCGCTAATATCCGATTTAGAAAATTAGAGAAAATTTTGAATTAAATTCCGACTTTTATATATAACTTTTGTATCTGGTAGAAATTACAATAAATTTTCTTCTGAGAAGAAATCATTGATGTGAGTCAGTAAAAATTTTCCTTTGAAAAATTTTCAATTTAGATGAAATTTTCAATTAATTTCCAGTTTAAATACCCTCCACCACTATGTTAAAGACAATTATATATTTGTCTTAATTTTAATGGTATTAGATGGATGAAATTGATTCATATTTTATTCCGGAAAGTTGGATTACAAAGGAGTCATATTCATATAAATATGACCGATAATTGTCAAACCAGTTTCATATATTTAAGACACTTTAGAAATCTTAATTGATATAATTGTTTTATAATCACAAACCTGTTTTCCGGAAAGGGGCGTTATGTGGGAGCTATTGCAAAATATGGTCCAATATTGGTCAGATTAATAGCATATATTCAAGACAGTTAGAAAAATAATTGAACGGAATTTCAATATTTCTTCATATTTAAGAGTTTTATAAGTTATAATATTCCATATTCCGGGAAGGAGCGTTATATGGGAGCTGGGTCAAATAATGACACCAGCACAATTTTGGTTTCTTTATGTTTATTATAGTATCAAAATAAAAGTATTTGGCTTATTTCAGTAAAAAATTGCGACCCATATCAGACACAGATTTTTGGTTGCAACAAAAGTTCGCTTATTTTCGCCTATAATTTTTTTTTATTGATACGATTTTGATGATTTTTTGCACGATGATGAAAAACATATAACTGTATATAAAAGTTTAATTTTCCATTCATATTTTGTTGAAAATTATTTGAATCGGAATTTTGAGGTTGTCTCGGTCTAACTATTTTGCTGAGACCCGATAAAACTGACTTTAAATAGGAAACTGCTTAAGACAACAACAAATATCGTGGCCGTTATTTGAATTCAAACAATTATTGTAGGTGTGAGTATTATTGCTTGATGGAGGGTATAAAAATTTCGATTTTGTAGAAAATGTTCAAAAGATTTCATTAAGAGCAAATTTTCGATCAAATTTGTAATTAGAGAAAAAATGCGATAAATTATGTTTTTTGTGGAAAATTTCGTGAAATTACCTATAGCCTTTCTATTTAGAGGACATTTTGCTTAATTTCCCATTTACAGACAGTTTTCGATAAATTTCATATTAAGAGGAAATTTTCTATTTACCAAAAGAAATTTTGGAGTCTTCTATTTAAAAAAAATTTAAAAAAATGAAAATTTAGGGGAAATTATCAAAATATTTTTATTTTGGAAAAAAAATTAGAAATTCTTTGGAAAATTCTTCAAATTGTAAGAAAACTGCAATTATTATTCAGTCGAAGAGAAAATTTCGAAAATCTAAAGTTTAGCAAATTTTTGATAATTTGTTCGAAATAAATTAAAACTAGAAATCGAAAATTTTCTATTTAAAAAAATCATTTCATTTAGAATTTTTTTTTGAAAAATTCTTCAAAAAAAAAAAAAAAAAAAAAAGAATGTTAAATTTAAAGGTCCTAAATTCAATTTGCATTTCATTCAAATGACATTTTGAAGGGAAAAACTTTTACCCATATTAAAATTACTTAACTTTTTGGTTAAAATCACAAACCAGCAAATGGTTCTCAAGATGATAATTCTCCAAACACAAATAAAATGTTTTTCTCTTTGTATTTTCCAGTAAAAAATAAATAATAAACTTTTACACGCTCCACCATAACAAGTGGTGAAGAGGGTATATTAACTGTGTCATTCCGTGTGTAACGGTAAGAAGGAATTATCTCAGACCCCATAATGTATATATATAGTCATGCTTCAAATCAAAATCTGGGTCGATTCATAAACAGAGCTCAATGAAATTTGACATGAGTATTTGCTATAGTCCCGAGAAGTTTCCTATTTAAAACCAGCAAGATCGGTTCAGTATGTTAAATTTAGAAAAACTTTTATATATTGTTGTTGTTTGTGACTACTTATATACGAAACATAACGTATTTACTTCACTCGCATTTGTAATGGAGGGTATTGAAGATTCGGCATAGCCGAATACTGCATTCTTACTTGTTTTTAGCTCAAAAAATTAGCTCCCTTAATATACAAGTACTTTTATAACAAGGGTCTCTAAATAAATTTTAAATGATATAATTTATAGCATTTTCACTCGATAAAAATGCCAACAAACATAATAAACAATTTAATGAATAAATTTTGTTTAATACAAAAAAAGTTCCTATAAAAAGTTTATTTATTTAAGGTTAATAAAATTAACACTTAATTTTATATTTAAATTTAAAAAAAATACATTATGTTTTTGTTAAAATAAATTTTAATTAATTGTAAAAATTAATTTTCTCTTGAAATTATTTACATGTTTTTGTTTTATTAATCGTTTATTTTGAAAAGTATTAAATTTTAATTAAAATTATTTATTATTTTACACAATAAAAAATAACAATTTATGATGCTATAAATTATGTTTTTCCCAAAAAATTCTTATAAAAACAACAACAACATGTTCCTGTTAAAAATTGAAATCACAACATGTGGGTTATTGTTGTTAGGAATAACAACAAAACATGTTGATAACAAAAAGTTTATAAACATGAAATATGAATATTTTAAAGGAGCATTTTTGTTGACAAACCAGATCAAACTTAAGAATCTCTTTGATTGTTTCGAATCAAAACTGTCAATTTTATAGTTCCAACCAACTTATGAACATAATTCATCTAATTAAGTTTGTTTCAAACTTAGTTTGTTTGAGTCTGATAACAACTTTATCTCTTGTTAAAGCTGATGGACATGTTGCAAGCACGTTGTTTTTTAGTTGCTTATGCTTGAATGTTGTATAAGGGTTGTTTTAAATTATTTGACCACAAACCGACAACAAGCAGAGTGGCGCAGTGGAAGCGTGCTGGGCCCATAACCCAGAGGTCCGAGGATCGAAACCTTGCTCTGCTATAAGGTGGGACAGTTTCTTTTTTTATTTATTTATTTTTTTAATAAACAAAAACATATATTTTTTTGTATTTTTTAAAAACAATATCGCAGCTTTTGTACCGAGAGATTACAACCAATGGAATTATCCAGGTGTGAAACAAATATTTTTTGCTTAATTTTAGTTGTACGACGTACCAGCTTTATAGAGGCTTTAATTTCAGTTCTACATTTTATTCAAATTGAATTTTGATAAAATTTAGAAGTCTACATCTTATAAATCACAGTCGTTAAGTCGCATCAAGTTTGCTTTCTGTTATTAGGGACCACTGGATATTCGGCAATGAATGGTGATCCTTAGTAGTAAAAAATCACTACACTTTTTGAAGTTCCTATACAAATGTCCATCCTAAAAAAAGATATTTACGTTTTATATTAGTACATGTCCCTAGGACCAGTGTATAAAAAATCGGCCTTTGCTCGCATAGAAACTCACTTCGAAGTTATAAATCCCAAAAAATTGTATTGTGAGAACATTTCGAAGATCCATTATTTACCATGTGTAGAGTATAAGGCATAAGGTCCGACTTTTATATTCAATACTAGACTTGTATTATACTATAGAATTTATTTGGAATTTTTAAATGCTTTAATATTTGTTGTTGTTTTTATCTTATTATTCAAGGATAGAGAGATCTGAAAATATTGATTCCGACAAGAGTTAAGACGTAAAACGTATCTTTATCTTGTTTATATACAAGAATACTAAAATCTAAACCTTAATGTGAACTAGAATCTAAAATAGAATCAGAACTAGAATTTAATGTGGAGACAGAACTAGAACCTGAAGTATAAATGGTACTGGAATAATGAACCAGAATCAAAACTAAAATCTGAAATACAATCTAAACAAGAACAAACAAAACAAGAAACTGAAGTTTAATTCGAACTTGAATCTAAAACCAAAATCTGCACTAGAACTTGAATCAGAACTTAAACTATACTTTAAATATAAATCTGAATTAAGATGTAAACTAATATCTGAACTAGAATTGAATTATAATTTGAACAGGTATGTAAAATAGAATCTGAATTTTATCATGAACTAGAATTAGAAATTAAAATCTGAACTAGAATATGAGAAACACAATCTGAATTAGAACCTGAAGCATAATTTAAATCGGAATCGGAATGGGAATCTAAAGTAGAATCTGAACTACAAGCTTGACTAGAATGACCTAAACTAGAAGCCAAACTAGAATCTAAACTAGAATTAGAAACTGAACTAGAGGCTGAAAAGAAATCTAAAATAAAATCTGAACTCGCATCTTAACCAAAATCTGACTTAGAATCTAAAGCAGATTAGATTCAAAACTAAAATTTGAGCTATAATCGGAAATAAAATTTAAACTAATAATCTAAACTTAAATCTTATCTGATTTCAAATAGAATCTGAAATGCAGCCTGAACTAGAATCAGAATTACAAACTGAATAGAATCAGAACAAGACTGATCTTTTTATAAAAATCTATACCTAAATCGGAATCAGAATTGGAATCTGAAGTATAATATGATAGAATATGAAACACGATCTGAATTAGAACCTGAAGTATAATTTAAATTGGAATCGGAATAGGAATCTGAAGTAGAATCTGAACTACAACCTTGACTAGAATGACCTAAACTAGAAGCCAAACCAGAACTAGAATTAAAAACTAAACTAGAGGCTGAAAGAACTAAATTAAAATCTTTAGATCTGATCAAACTTTTAACTAAAATCGCAAGTATAATTTAAACTAGAATTTGACCTGCTACCTAAATTAATCTGAGCAAGAATTTAAAAAAAACCTGAACCAGAATGAGAAGTATAATCTAAACTTAAATCTCTTCTGATCACAAATAGAATCTGAAATGCAGCATGAACTAGAATCAGAATTACAAACTGAATAGAATCTGAACAAGACTGATTTTTTGATAAAAATCTATCTCTATATAATGTTCCTAACCGACGATTACTTTCTTAATTGTTTATATTTTTATTTCCTCATTTTGATCAATGTTAATTTAACATGATTGATAATTGATTTTGACGTATGTTAGAGGCAAAAGGCATGTTAAATTTTTTGTTTTGTTTTTTTTTTTTACAAATTTATTTCAAATAATATAATTTATTCCACTGTAGACTTCTGAATCTACAATTAAAAATACATGAAATAACTCAAATTTGTAAAAAAGCTGTTAATAAAAGAAATTTACCAAATTTTCCTATTATTTCCATAAATAACAATAAGAATTCTATAAAAAGACTCTAATATGATCCCAATAACTATATATTTATTTCTATATTAAAATACGATTTGTATCTGTGCAGGATATTTATTTCTATGATTATTTTTATAGTCTCTTGTGGTTTATATTTTCATTTGTAAAACAGATATTTTTGTTTCTTAAATAAATTATTAAAATGTTACGATAAACATTATTTTTATTCAATATTTTCCTTTTTTTGTTGAGTTGACTATTTTTTTTTTGGTTTTGCTAGTTTTAACACTCCTCCGATACATTTTTAGATATTTTATGGCATAAATAATTTTCTTTTATTTGTTTTTATTTCATTTTTTTTATTTTTTGCCTTTTTTCTGAATTGATTCCATATCAAGTTTAGCAGCTTTTCTTCGAGTTAGAAACCCTCAATATTAAGAAGGATTTATGTTTTATTTATAAAAAAGTTAGAATCGGTCAATAAGATGCTAAAATTACAGTAAAATGAAATTCATATTGGAATTATAGTAAAGATAGTTCATATTGGAAAAGGTTGAAAACTGGGAACATGAGATTTATTGGGGGAATATATTAAGAGGTGAGATCGAAAAATTCTTAACAATACATAAATGTTGATAAAAACAAAATCACTAAACTTACATTTTTAATGTTTTTATTTAATTGAAATTATTATTACAGTTAGCAGAAATAAAGTATTTTTATAGTTTTAATCACTGTTTACGAAATTTTGAACCATTTTCGAAAATTAACGTTTTTATAGTGCTTTTTGTTACGAACGAAAATCTACCACACTTTTTCACACCTTTTTGCTGTTCTTCAATTCTCTTTTAACAAAAGCCCAATATCTCTTCATTGGTCTTATCTTTGGGCAGTTTCATGTTATTGTTCTTGTACCACTTAAGGGCTTGTTTACCATAGTGACATAATTCCAAGTCGCAGCCATTAATAAGTGAACACATTATGAAAGCTTATGAATTAAAGCTGCCTTTTTTGAATACTTTCCTTGATGTAAATTTCGATATTAATAGAGCCTGTTGTAAAAAGTGTTTGGCTTCTTTTACTACAAATGCCTATTGCTTGCCCCACAAAAACTTTTAGAATCAGTTATATAAAATGTTTCACCAGAAAGTTACGAAAAATTTTCCAGAACATACGTTTCGTCATCCATTATGCAGCAGTAATATTTTTATAGAAAGCTTGACTTCTATTTCCATGCTCTGTTTTTGGCAGCGTTTCCGAATTTTTTAATCTTGTATGTTCTAAACCTGAATTTGCTTTTACCTTTCAATGCAAATAGCCCGAACACTGAGCTAACCAGACTGATTTCCTACCAGATGTGTTGAGACCTTTTTGAAAATGCTTTTTATTTTTTAACTTTAGAAACATCATGTGAGCCATTTCTATTACCTGAACCAGGTTTTCTTTCACAGACTTTTCAATAACATTGACGGGAGGCCTTCGAATTATTGGCCAAGTTTTGGTAGAGTACATATGTATATAAAAATAATCTGTGTTTGTTTGGGACTTTAAGATAACTAATGTATTGGACGGATTTTGCCTCCATAATAAGTAATAATTGATTATGTAACATCTAAAGATTTGCTATGAAAATTGTTTTACTGAAAAAAATCTAGGATGGATAGGATCAGATGAAGGGGTAGCCCCCATGTAATGCAAGCATTAAATATAATTTTAGAAAGGGTAGGGTCAGGCGGGCTTTGCAAAATGCCCGTTGCATGATTTTTTCATTATTTTTTTTTTTTTGGACTGAGGATAATTTTTGTCTGCAGCATTTTAATCCAGTATTTTTAGTAATTATAATAGGATCTTTTTCTGGTCACTTATTTTAATCAGATTTACAATATGTTCATTTGTTTGATATTAAACATAATAACTGACATGTTTAAAAATGTTATAGTCAGTTAAGCCCGACTATTTAAAACCCTACACAAACATTTTGTATGGGACCTATGATAAAGGCATATCTCTCTAGCATAATTTGGTATATCGTTGTAGACATTTATATGTTTTAACAGGCTTCATCCTTGAGTCAAAATAATACTACACCCAAATTTTATCAAGATAAATCAAAAATTCCGATCTGAAGAGTTTTCAAAACGTTTACATGGACACCCAACAGGACAGATAGACGGATGGACGTTCAATCGACTAAGAAAGTTAACCACCTTCAGTGGTGTAGGCTATAAATAATTGGGTTATGGGTTTTTTGTTAAAAACGTGTGTTAGGAATTTTTCAATCTCACTCCTTTAATTCTTAAAAAATCGATTATTTAGAAACGAAACATATGGTTTTTATTTGATAGCAAAATGACTAAAAAATAAAACAAAAAAGGAAAGAACAACTTCAATGATTTCAAAAATTTGACAAAAGAAAATTCCTTAAATTTATATTCCAATTCAATTTGCGCCACACCTGTCAATATGACCTTATTCGCATTTCACTTATTCGGGTTTAAACATCTATTATTTCAACGTTAAATTATCGTTTTCATTTCAAACTGTTATAAATTATCTGATTGATTTGATTTTATATCCCTTGAATATCAATAAAACTACTACGCAGTCAAAATTTCCAATAAAATTCTAAAAAAAAAACGTTTAATTTTCCTCCACTTTCCATTTAGTGTTACAATCTTAATTTTTGTTGCCATAAAACAAAACAAATTGCGTCTAAATACGTTATTGATTTAACGTCTTTTTTTCTGTCTTTCTGTGTTAAACAATAATTTTTCTCTTTAACAAGATTTTGATTTGAAGTTCTAGTTTTTTTGTTTTATGTTACAAAATAAACAAAAATTCGGGATCTGTTGTTGTTATTGTTTTCCCATTTTTTGTCACAGAAAGTGTTTTATTTAAGGAGTCTAATAAGTTGGGAGAAATTAGGTTAACTAATATTAGCAAAATAACGCAATTGACTTTTCTCACTTGTTTTCTTTTACAAACGTCCTGGCTTATTATCCTTTTTTTCTGTCCTTTGTCTCTTTGTATTGTAACTAGGAATTACAGCTACAGAGACAATCATATGAAAATGAACATAAAAGAGAAGATAAAAGGCTGGAATAAACAGCATGTTGGCATTAAAGTTGAAAACGAATATTAAATACAGTTCATAGAATTGAAACAAGAAAGAAAAATTAAGGTTTTTTTTCTAAGAAACATAATTTATTCCATATACAAATATATTAAAGTAATAAATAGAATAAAACGACTTTTATTTGTGAAAAAATAAACCAGAATCTGAACTACAATTCTGTACTAGAACGTGAATTTGAAATCCAATTAGAATAAGAATCTTAACTGCAATCTGAATTGGAAAACTGAACTAAAACTTAACTAAAATCTGTATGAATGAGAATCTGAGTTATAAACAAATTTGATATAAGAACTGGAATCTAGACAAAAAACAAACTAAATTTAAAAAAAGAATGTTAACTGTAAGAGAACTAGAAATAAGCCAGAATTTTACCTTAAATCCGAATTATATTCTTTTTTAGAATGTGGAAAAGAGTTAAACCACAACTACTACCAGCGTTGAACTTTATTCCGAACTGAGATACAAAATAAAATCTATACTAGAGTATAAATAATATATTAGAAGTAAAATTGAAATCTTAACTAGAATTTGAAAAAGAATCTGAGCTAGAACCTGAATTGGAATCTGGACTGAAATCAAACTAAAATTTGAAATCGGAATTACGACCTGAACTGGAATCAAATAAAAAATGAATTGATCTGGAATAAAACTGAACTAGAACCGAACTAAAACTGAACTTGAACTAATTAAAACTGAACTAGAACTTAACTAGATCTGAACTAGAATTGAACTAGAACTGAAGTAGAACTGAACTAGAACTTAACTAGATCTGAACTAGAATTGAACTAGAACTGAAGTAGAACTGAACTAGAACTCAACTAGAACTGAATTAAAACTGAACTAGAACTTAACTAGATTTGAACTGGAATTGAACTAGAACTGAACAAGAACTGAATTAGAACTGAACTAAAATTGAACTAAAACTGAACTAGAACTGAACTAAAACTGAACTAGAACTTAACTAGATCTGAACTAGAATTGAACTAGAACTGAACTAGAACTGAATTAAAACTGAACTAGAATTGAGCTAGGACTGAAGTAGAACTGAACTAGAACTGAATTAAAACTAAACTAGAACTTAACTAGATCTGAACTAGAATTGAACTAGAACTGAAGTAGAACTGAACTAGAACTGAACTAGAACTGAATTAAAACTGAACTAGAACTTAACTAGAACTGAACTAAAACTGAACTAGAACTGAATTAAAACTGAACTAGAACTCAACTAGAACTGAATTAAAACTAAACTAGAACTTAACTAGATCTGAACTAGAACTGAACTAACACTGAACTAGAACTGAATTAAAACTGAACTAGAACTTAACTAAAACTGAACTAGAACTTAACTAGTTCTGAACTAGAATTGAACTAGAACTGAGCAAGAACTAAATTAGAACTGAACTAGAACTGAACTAAAACTGAACTAGAACTTAATTAGATCTGAACTAGAATTGAATTAGAAATAGAAGAACAGAACTAGAACTGAACCAGAATTTTACTAAGAATTTGAACTAAAATCTAAACAAGAATTAAAATCTGAACTTAGAATTAGAAAAACTTTGTACAAGAATCTCAAAAAGGATTTAAGTTAGAAGTAAAACTAAAGTAGAATTTGAAATCAAATGTTAGCTAGAATTTAGAATTTGAAGTTGAATCTGAAGTAGAAAATGAATAGTAATCTGTAATAAAATTTGAATTCGATTCTGAACTACAATCTGAATTCGATCAGGATCCAGAATTTCAAACAGAATGTAAAGTCTGCACAAAAAACTTTGATTAGAATTTGAAAAAACGGAATCAGAAGTTGAATCGGAATTATATTTTGAACTAAGACATAAATTGGAATCTAAAATAGAATCGTATATATCGTATAATTTGAACTACAAGTTGATCAGGAATCTGGTCCAGAATTTTAACTATAATATGTTGGAATTTTAACTAGAATTTTGTCTATGATTTCAGCTTGAATCTGAACTAGAGCTTTTATTAAAATCTGAATATGGATTTGAATTAGAGTCTGAAAAAGGTTATGATCTATAGGCTGAACTAATATTTTTATTATAATCTGAACCAGAATCTTAACAAGAGTTAGAATCTAAAATTTTGAATTATAATCTGAACTACAACTGAACTTGAATTTTAACTTGAATCTGAAAAAATTAATATTCATTTTAAAGCGAATGCAAATTATTGCTTTTATAACTTGAGATTTTATTTGATTCTACATTCAAAAAATAATGCAAACGCTTTACTAAACAAAATATATCACTCTTCAATTCCTTAATTGTAATTTAGACAAAGAAATAAAACAATCTACAATAAAAAGTCTTCCCATTTTTTTTGTTTCTTTATACATTTTCTTATGCAATGACTTACTAATTGGCTAATTTAACAATCAAATAACAAGAAAACGTAAGGAGAGCAAAAATAACATACTTTTGTGTTATAAAAAAATAAATAACTTTAATAGAAAAAGTGAAAGAAAAAATGTCTTAAGGAGCATTTTTGTTATTTCTCCTAGAACTCTTAATCCTGCTTGTGTCCTCGTTGTTGTGCTCTTTAAATACTTAAACAACATGTTGCGTGCCAAGAATCATTCCTTAGGTTATTTTAACAGACAGACGGAAGGACAGACATACTAACTGACATTTAACAATTGTTTTCTTAATACTTACAACATCTGCATATAAAATACAACACAAACAACAATAATAAAATTCTCATATCATCAACATCTTTAACAACAACAATTGTCATTAGAATATTTATTTAAACACTCACATGTGTGTGAGTGTGAATGTGTGTACATGTTAAATATCTTTAATGTTTTTGCAATGTAAATGAATGCAAAATTATATACACATACATACAAATAAACATATACGACAGAATACATAAGAAGTGAGATTAAAAATTCTTAACACACGTTTTTCTTTAAAAGTTTTAAACAAAATATTTATCTTTAAAAAACATGTCAGTTATTACCAGATTATGGAAAAAATCAGAGCAAACTCTCTATTTTAAATTATCTTTTCTTTCAATCTCTTCCTTGAGGAGATTGAAAAAATAAAACTCTTTTTTTCGATTAACATTTTAATCTTTATTTTTCGATTTTGCAATGTGCAGAATAGGAATTAAACTCTTCTTCAAAAAGCGATAAAAATAAAACTCTTTTTTAAAATTCAAAATTTAACTCTTTGAGAGATCCGCTGGTTTGAAAAATAAAAAAGAGTTAAAAGCCGTACCTTGGTTTTTATGTTTAATGTCAAACAAATGAAGATACTTTTAATCTGATTAATATGAATAATGATAAAAAAGTACTGGGGAACTTATCCGTTGATAGAAAACCTGGTTCAGGTTGAAGGAATCAAAATTTCTAAAACCGAAAAAATAGAAAGCATTTTAGAAAGAGCTCCCAACACATCAGTATGGAAAGCAGCCTGATTAATCCAGTGTTCGGACTAATTGGTATGAAAAGTTTAAGCTAATGCAGGTTTAAAAACATATAAGGTTAAAAAAGTTCCTGACAGAAACGCTGCTAAAAATATCGCGACCAAAAATAGAGCATCGAAATAGAAGTCAAGTTTTCTAAATAAAAATATTCTTGCTACATAATGGATGACGAATCATATGTTCCGGCAGATTTTTCACAATTTTATGGTCAAAGATTTTATGTTGCTGATGATCGAGGTAATTTTGAAGAAAAGATTAGGACCCTAAAGCAGTCAAAAGTTTCCCAAATAGTTCTTGGTTTGGTAAGCAATATACAGTTGCGGCAAAAAGAAGTCATTCATTTGTTATCATGGGTTCTAAAAATACCGAAATTAACATCAAGGAATATTTACGAAAGAAATTTGCTTCCATTTATAAGACTTCATAATGTGTCCACATATTTTTGGCCTGACTTGACATCCTTTCATTATGGTTAACAAAGTCCTTGAGTGGTACAAGAACATAGAAATGTGGTATTTGTATAAAGAGAGGCAAAGACTTTGAACTGCCCGGAGCTAAGGCCAGTTGAGACATATAGGGTTCCAATTAAACTGTCAAAAGCGTGAAAGATTTAAAACGGAGATGGACTATCTGTTTGAGGAGTGACAGAGAGCGCTATAAGAGCGTTAATCAAACTGTTTCCGAAAAAAGTTCATAATTTCACCATAAAACTATGTTTTCTCTTTGTAAATTGTAATAAAAATTTAAAACCAATAAAAAACAACTCTGAGTTTAGTGGTTTCATTTTTTAAACATAATTGTATGTTACAAATTTTTCGATCTCATTCCTTAGAAGTTAAATAAATACATGCAAAGATATTTTCCCATTGTTATATTTTAACACACACACATTCACTTGAAAAATATAACAATTTTCAGGATATTTAAATATCTAAGAATGAAATGTTTGTGTTGCATAACTTAGGGATATGAAATAATTACCGTTATCTTTGTATTATCCTTTTGTGTTGTTATTATATGAATGTAGTAGTTGTTATATAAATGAAAATTGTGTGAAAATAATTTCGATTTAATTGTGTGATGAGGAAAAGAGTGTAAAATTTTGCAGAGAAACGTGTTCGTTAAGATAAAATCTGATTTTAATTAATTGTAAATTATTAGTTTAGATATTTTCTAATTTATAATAATGTTGTTTTGTTTATTAACTATTTAAATAGCAGAGTATTGTGTTGCATTTGTAAATAGTTTTTAATTAAACTGATTTTGTATCGCATTAATATTAATTAAATTTTAATTGATATAAAAGAAAATTAGCTGGAATATTATTTGATGATAAAATATGAATGTGAGAAAGTTAAACTGAATCTCAAATACCCTTCACCACATCAGAAATTGGAATATGATCTTGAATCCGAAATGGAATCTGAACTAGAATATATATAAGAATTTAAACAAAAATTAAAAAAAAGATTTAAATTCGAATATGAATAAGTATTTTTATTGAAATATTGACCTAAATCTGAAGAGGAGTCTGAATTATATTCTGAATTAGAGTTTGAATTAAAAATAAACTAAAATGCAATTTGTACCAGGAAAAAGCTGGATCGAAAATAGAACTAAACCAGAAATTTTATTAGAATCTGAACCTCAATTTGAAATTAGAATTTTACAAACTTTTATTTGAATTGGAATCGGATCTTAAATCTGAAATAGAATCTATATTAAAATGGGAACTAAAATCATAACCAGAAACTCATCTAGAATCTTAACAAGAATCTAAAGTGGAATTTGAACTTGAATGTGAAGTAGACTCTGAAGAAGAATCTGTATTTATTAACATTTTAAACCAAATTAGAATCAGACTTAGAGTCTAAAAAAGACTCAGAACTAAAATTAAAACTAGATTTTAAGGAACAATGTGAACTAAAATCTTAATTATAATTGGAATTAAAAAAATGGAAATATAGTCTGAACTAGAATTTGAGTAGAATTAGAATGTGAACGAAATCAGGGTCTGTACTAATTTTTAACTTGAATATAAACAATAATCTGAACTTAAATCGGAACTGTAATATGTGGAATCTTTAGAATCTGAACGAAAATTTGAACTAAAATGTGAATTAAAATCAGAACTTAAATCTGAATTAAAATCAGGACTAAATTATGAACTTAAATTAAAGTAGAATATTAATAGAATCTGAACTGATATTTAGAATAAAATCTGAAGTATCTTTTCTAATCAGGAACTTTTACAAGAAGTTGCACTAATATCTAAACTAGAATCTGTACTAAAATCTAAGCTAAATTATGAATTTAAATCTAAATTGGAATTTCAATTAGAATCTAAAGTAAAATCTGAACTTGAATCTGTAATACGGTATAGAATTCAAAATAGAATCTGGACTAAAATATATATTAGAAGCTCAACCAGAAGCAACTTAGAATTTTTAACTAGAATCTGAACTTTAAGTGAAATCTTTGCTGTTAAAAAACTAATAATCGTATTTACTTCTAAGCGGGGCGTATATTAGGTCCGTGGGTTATTTTGAACCATTTCAAGTGAAACTGCAAAGTGTTATTTTGTTTCTTAACAAATCCGCTTTAAAGAAATATTTGTGGATCTGTCCACAAGAAATTTTTTGCTAGAACAAGACTGTAATGACAAGAAGGAATTATTTAATCCCATAAATTGTATATATTATTGCTTAAATTAAAATCTGAGTGAATTATTTATGTCCGTCTGTATGTTGGTTACAATTTCACGCTTATTTTTGTGCTTTAATGCAATGAAAATTCCCCAGATTATATGTTATATAAACAGTTTCCTATTTAAAACCCCCAATATCATTCTAATGACAAAAAAGTTGTAAACCGATATCTGAGACAATCTCAAAATATAATAATCCATAAATAAATTGTTTAAAAAAAGAAAATTTATGCAAATATTTACCAGCACGTGCCTTTATTGTGGCACAACTAAATCGATAAGGAAGTGGAATAAATTAAATAAATTGCAAATAATTTGTATACAATAATGAGTACTTAACAATTCCGCCACCTACAATAAACATAATAAAATGTTTAAACAATTCATCATAAAAAAAATATTTGTATATAAACAAAAACAAAAAAGATTCGTAAAAATATTAAAACCACAAAAGTATTTATTTGGCGAAATAAATTTGTACGCAAATAATGAAACACTTTTATTGTATAAAGAGACAGTGGGTGTTTAGGATAATATTATGACTTATTGAGAAAAATACACACCGAGAAGTGAAGAGGACAACATGACCTTCTTTAAACACTTCGAGTTTGAATAATTTTATTTATTTTCAAGAAAATTCGAAATTTCTTAATAAATATAATTTTTCAATTAAATTTAGTTTTTAAATCATTTTTATTAAATTTTCGACAAAATTATGAATTTCGAAATTAAGTTCGAAAATTCGAAAATAACAGAAATTTTAAAACTTTTTTTTTTGTTAGAAATTTAAAATAAAACAGATTTAAAGCGATTTCCATCAATTTTGGCTATTTAAATCATGTTGAAATATTTCAATTTTGAGTTCGAAAAATTCGAAATTCCAAAAATGTTTTTAAAAAATAATAAAATTATTTTTAGAATTAAAAGTGATTTTAGGAAAAAAGATAATTTTTTTAAGTTTTCAAAACTATTCTAAAAAAATTAATTTCGTAATTAAGTTCGAAAATTCCAAACTAATAGAAATTTTCGAAAATATTTGAAATTTGTTTATTTTTGTTAGGAAATGTTTTTTTTAAACAATTTCTGTTTATATAAAAGAATTTCGATTAAATTCGAAAATTTCGAAATTCCAAAAAGTATTTTAATATAAGACAAATTTCTATTTTAAGTTTTAAAAATGATTTTATAATGTCGGTTATTAAGAAAATTAATTATTTTTAGTTTTCAAAACGACCTTACGAAATTTTAGTCAACTTAATTTTCGAAATTAAGTTCAAGAATTCGAAACTAGAAGAAATTGTCGAAATAGTTTATTTTTTCAAATGCTAAATAAATTGATTTGAAGCACTTTCTAGCTATTTAATAATATTCAAAAATTTCGAAATCATCTTCGAAAAAATATTTGCAAAATTTTTTACATTTTAAATATTAAATGATATAATTTAATATTAAAAATGTTTTGGATAAAAATCATATTGAAACATATTGATACAAAGTTCTAAAATTTCGAAATTCCAAAACTGTTTTGAAATATCAGAAAATTAGTTCGAAAAGTTCGAATTTAAAAAAAAGGGATGTTAAGGAAAATAAGTTTTCAAATTTAGTATTTTTTATTACAATTATGAAACTTAACATCGAAAAATTCAAAATTCAAGAAAATGTAAAAACCATAAAATTTACATTTAAAAATAAATTTTAAAAATTTTATATAAATTTTGGGTCAATTTCGAATTTAAGTTCGAATAAATATAATTACAAAAAAAGTTACAAAACAATAAAGGAAACTGTTAAATTTTCATTTGATAACAGTTAAATGAGAGTTCTATATAAGTTTTGTGTTTATAGAATCATATTCGAAAATTTCGAATTTAAATTCAAGAGATTTGCTATTTCGAAAATATTTAGAAGGTGATAAATTTACATTTAAAAATGGTTTTATAGTATTTTTGGAGAAATTTAGAATGTTTTAGGGCATTTTCTTTAATTTCGAACAAAAGTTCGAAAAATGTTAAAATTCAAAAAAAAACTTTTTGGAACTAAGGAGATTATTAAATTATTAGGAAAAAAAATTGAAAATTTCGAACTTAAAAATAATTTCGAAATATAATAATTTTTGGACTAAAATTTGGAAAAAATATTTTTTAAAAATGTATGAAATTAAAAAATTAAATTTTAATTTAAAAGTACATTTAAATATATTAATGCGGTTTTAGAAACATTTCCAAAAAATTTCGAACTTAATTTCGAAAATTCAAAACAAAATTGAATTATTATATTAAAAAATGTAGACCGATATCTTAGGCAATCTCTAAGTTCCAGGAAAGAAGTTTTAAAAATCGTCAATGAATAATCGACAAATTAGAATGAAAATATAACGTATTTACTTTACATGCATTTGTGGTAGAGAATATTTAAGGTTCGTCATAGCCTTACTTGTTTAGTATATCACATAACGTCTTCTTTCCTTCGTCCCACTGTACAACCATAAAAATTATTCCACAAGATGTTTTATGTTCAAAATCAAATTAAATTTCTGTAAAATATGAAAAGAACTATTTTCAATTATACGATCAAGAAATGTTTTTCGAAATCTCATCGATTGGAATCAATAACTCATTCAAATCAAAGAAATTTATGATCTAACTAATGACTGTATTAACATCTGGCCATTAAATATTATTAATAATTTTTATAATTATCTTTATTATCATTATCAATTTAATCTATATAACATCATTATTATGTTTGAAAACATTATCACGTTTAATTGTGAAGTAAGAGATCTACTGATTTTAAAAATCTTTAGAATCTGAATTCTTAGAATTTGTCCAGAAATACAGTTCCATGAGGAAGTGATAAGAAGCAATCGATTAATTCGATTGCTTCTTATCACTTCGATTAATTTATACTTTGTTTGAGGGGTACCCCTCTCCTTGGTCCTATCCGTCCAATATTTTGTACAGTAAAACTGATTCTTGAGAAAGTGATTCGGAGTTCTTTAGATAATCGATAATCAATATTTACTTTGTATTGGGGTACCACTTCCCCTGTTCCTATCGGAATTTTTTATAACATATATTACTTTGGGGTATATTGGGATCATTCTGTGAAAATTTCAGTAAAATTGGCCCAAACATGACATACATAGAAATACATAAACAAAATTCATTAAGTTCATTATTTTATTAATTACAAGTAAAAGTTATAGTTGGTCGAGCTCGACTATTTAATATCCTACACCACATTGTTGGTTAAATCATATATATTTTCTAATTTGTGCTTGGGAGGGTAGTATATTATGGTACTAATATATATGTAAGATTTGTGAGCTTTTAAAGGACAGAAGCTAAATGAAAATATGTACCAACCCTCGTAACATTTCGTACACCGATTTTTGTTTATGTTTATCTTAATTTGAACAATTTTTATCACAATACTTGCGTAAATATGAGATTTAAACTCTTCAACCTGTTATTTTTTAATTGAGTTATATGCATCGACCCTCGTATCATTTGGCAAATCATTTAATAGATTTATTAGATTTTTTGGGCTTTACATTCAGGCCTTTTATGACCTTAAACCCAGGAGGAACATTTTTATGGGTGAAATAATTGAGCCCTCAACACCAATTTAAATAGACATTGTTCTTGGACCAACATAATGACACATGCAAAATTTCATCAAGGTATCTCTAAAATTGCAACCTTCATTTTGTTCAAAGGTTTGCATGTACAGTCAGCCATTTTTACTTTGCGTTACAAAATTTAGCACAAACGTATTATACCCCAACAACCTATGATGGTGTAGGGTAAAAAATATTTTATTTATTTTGATAATGAAAATTTATTTATATGAATTAATTACATCAATTAGGAGGTAAATTATTTTATTGAAAATTAATTAATATAAATAAATAAATACATTTTTATAAAAATTCCATTAAATAAACCAAATTCCATAAATCTTAAAATTATAAGTTAAAATTTTAAATTTTTTGGTTCGTGTACAGTCATAATTTTATTTATTTTGATTTAAAAAGAGTGAAATATGTGATTCGTTCTCTACATGATCCTTTTTACTAAATAAAAACAAAAACAACATTTTGAAAATAATAATCCGGGAAAATTTAAAGTGATCATATGGAACATTTTGTTCTAGTCCTTCAAATCTTTCGGCCAGTAATTTTTGCTTAAATCAAACATATAAATATAAATTGATTTTAATTAAAATATTGTCACGATATTAAAATATCATTAGTATTTTTGCACTTTAAATGGTTTCAGGAAGTGAGCCAGATATTGGAGCATACGGCATCATTGTTACGATGAGGTATTTGGCGGATTATGTGTCAGAATTTCAAAAAATGTAAAACACAACATGCATGATAATATAGAATAATCTAGATGGCACTGTTGGTTATAAATAGAAGCCACATGCATCTGGATGAGTCCATTGTAAACTGTAAGATTTTGAGGTTTAAGTAAAGATTAGATTATTAGCTGTGCTATCAGTGTTGTTGTTTTTGTAAAATGAATTAATTTTGAATAACATAACACCCTATTCCGAAGGACTATGCGAAATAATGGATCTTATTTAACCAATTCCAATAGGCATTGTTTTTTTAACAAATCACACATTTGCGGCAAAGAAGCTAATTATTTTTTCCTATTCAGTCCATACAACAATTTTAGGATTCTACCCTTCAGAAAAGGTTTTTGTTTATCATGACCTAAATTAATAACAATTTATGACTAAAATGGTATTCGAATAATAGGCATCGTTACAAGTTCTATCAAGTTATATGAAAATGATCTTTTATTTCATCATGGATTTGTTTTGGAAAAGTAGTTATTTACACTGTTTCTGAACTGATTAAATGGAGTTCAGAAACAATGTAAATAATTTAGTCCAAGGTCTGTTTCTCTTTGTGTCTTGTAAACATTAAAAAACAACTATGAATGCTACATTCGGCTGTGCCGAAACTTAAATCTTCTCCAGCATTTAAATTATGAAACGATTTGTATGAGTTAAAGAATTACAATGGAATTTGTATATATTAAAGTGTTGTATAAAATTGAAACCAAATTCCGGAAAAGGGCCTCAAATGAAGCTGTAGCAGAATATCATAATGTACATTCAAGAAAGCAAGATTAACAATCGTTTTGAATTTCAATAAAATTGGTTCATATTAGTGTATTCAAAAAATGAAACCAAAAACCGGTTAATCGGTTTTGCAATTCAGAAAACCCACCCGTTTCGAATAATTTCTATTTTCAAATTATTATGCCGTTTTTTGTCAGTCGGTAAACCGGTTTTTAATGGAAAGCACTTTTAAGCATTTTACTAAAATATTCAGCTTAATTTTTTCTATATTCTGCCATGACTGAGTAAATATGTAAAATTTTTCATTCCGTATGTTACATGAGTAAAGTACAGTATGCATATTATACATCATATTCTGAATCGATTTTGCTATGTCCGTCTGTTTCAGACATAATCATGTCACTGAAATAAATTAAATAATATTCTGCAATCTTTTTTATTCAGATGTAAACCTATAATTTTAAACATATTCAGAAAAGTTTTCTTTAAAGCAAAAATAATGGACTTAATACATTGTTTTAAATAAAATACCGAAAAATACTATCAATATTATATCAATGGTTATTTTGATATAATAACAAATACACGTTTTGATTACGTTGGAACCATTATTTCAACTTCATTCCATATAAAGGTTATTCCTAGTAAATAATAACCGTATTCGAAACCGGTTCTTATGAATATCCCATTTTTCCAATAACTCGAAAACTAGTTTTCTGAAAATGTCGGTTTTTTGAATACACTAGTTCATATATAAATTTTTATAATTTTAAAACTATATACCGATAAGGGGCCCTATATGGGAGCTAGGTCAAACAAAGTTAACAACCTAGTTTTTTTTGTTATTATGTCAACATAAATATATCTCAAAAATTATATTCAAAATTGTGGCCTATATGAGATACAGATTTTGGGGTGTATAAAAATTCAGCGTATAACTGTTTTCCATTGATCCGATTTAAAAAATGTTTTCTACGATTTTACAGTGCATATAAGAATTTAGAAAAGTTATTTTTCGGAATTTTGAAGTTGTCTCAGATATTGGTAATAAGCGTTTAGGTTATTACAACATATTATATGCCTTAGTTTTGTTTTATTCAGATAATTATTTTAGGAGTGAGAATATTTAAATCCTTACGTCCAAAGCTCACATTTTAATATTGAAGTATTTTAATAAGATCCGGGACTTATAACTTCAAATAAATATCAACTTGTGGAACCCCTTTTACCGAAATCGATATCTTCAATTCTAACAAATTTTTCCAATTTGTAATTGGTGGAGGATAATTCAGTTAAACAATGTAGCATTCTTACTTTTTTAAGGATAATGGTGTCATAACTCCTCATAATTCAAATTTAAGAAGGGACTCAATGACCTCAATAAAAATCAAATTTTTTTAAAGGAAATTTCCTTAAATTTAAGATTAATTTAAAAATTAGCGTAAAACTCTTCTTTATTGCGCAATAAATAAATTCATTAATTACTCTATCTGACATTTATAAAAATTTTGACATTTCGAGCTAAAAATCTCTTTCACGTGGACTTGAATATTTTGTTTTCAAATTTATCTTTTTATCACAAAATTATATAATTTTATTGTTATTAACATATTTGCATCATAATTGTGCATAGTAAAATAACTGATATAACCTTCCCAATGGATTTAAGTCACTCTTGCAAATAATAAAATGTCATAAATCTTTATTATTTTACACAAAAATATGACAAATTTCATCATAAATTATTTTGACAAATAACTTTCACTAAATATAATAAATTATCAGCATTAAATTTATTATAAACTAAAATAATAGAATATTTTCATCTCTTAAAAAAATAAATGAAAATAGACGGATCAAGCCCGACTTTTTAATACCCTATTACACACAAATATATGAACTAATTTCGTATAATTTGCTTTTCTGATACAAAGATTTATGTAACATTTATGCGTTTGAAAAGGATTTCTTTTGGGGGCTTATTTGGGAGCTGTAAGAAATGATGAACTGACCTTCGTGGAGTTTCAAATTTGTGTTAGTTGTTAATTTGTCCAGTTGTTATTACATTGAGATTTATGCCCTTCAAAGTGATATTTGGAAAGGGGCTTGTGTGGGACCTATGAGAGGTAATTGACCGACTCTCGCATAATTTGGCACATCGATTTAAAATATTTTAAGTTATATAAGTGTTTAATTTCGTTCATATTGCTTTATCTATAGGACTTTTATGAGCTAAAAACCCCATTCCGGGAGGAAATTTGAATGGGAGCTAACTGAACCAATTTCAATAGGCTTCGTTCTCGAGCAAAAAAAGTAATAAATAATAATAATAAAATGAAGAACATGTACCAAACTTGAAATCTCAAAAATGGCGAACTGAGTATTCACAACGTTTACATGGACAGCCAGCCGGACAGACAGATAGACAAACAGGCAGGCGGAGGGACATCGTTAAATCGTTAAAGTGATTCTGAGTCGAACGGCACATTTCAAATTGAGTGTTACACCATTTTCTCTATATATTACAAACATTAGCACAAATAAATTATACTCCAACCACCTTACCTAACGTTGGTGTAGGGTATTAAATATTGTACTTTTATATTTTTTAATAATTTTTTTTTTATAACAAAAATTTAAATTTAAACTAACACCAATGAAAATGCACATTTTCTTTTGTATCGAATTGAATTATGCACAAGGAGTGAACAACTCCCACTCCTTAGTGTGGAATAAAAAGAAAATATTGTATTTGGATTAAGATCCTTTGAAGCAGTAAAATAACAAATGTTACAAATTCAATTTTGCAGCTGTTACACAAAGTACATGAAGTGAACTCCAAATGCTCATGAAATTTATTCGTTTTTCTACTATTTTCAACTTTTATTTTGATAAAAGAATTTAAATGCAACAAATATAGTTGTAGAAATTTTTTCAGCACTAAATTCAGGAGGTCCTTTTATGAGGAAAAAGACCATTAGTAACATCTTGATAATTTGAAAAACAATTTATTTTCTTTACATTTTTGTGGGGAAAGGGAAGCTTATAAAAAGTTGCCCTCTTAAATAAATATTGAGAAAATTGTTTATAGTTCTTTTCTAAAGACAATATATATATATTTAATAACATTTGTTCAGATATATTTCCATACACTGGTACATATTCCAATAAACTTACATGTCGGCAAATGTTATGATTTACTAAATCAACTAAACTTTTTTAACTGCCATTTAATGGTATTTTCCTATAAACGCACGTAAGTTTAGTAGTTTCTATAGCATTACAATCGTTGGATAATCCCTTGTTGCGGATTATCTTAAAAATCTTGCATTGCTACCACCAATTCCTTAGGAAGATCGGAATCAATTTTTTCCCAAACTTTTTTTGATTTTAGCTCAGTTGAAGTAAATATGCTTTCGTTTTGGGCATTATTTGCTATGTATCTCCACAATATGGACATTGGAATGCAAGCCGGCCAGCCAGAGGTATAAAACAAATTTTAGATTTGACAGTTACAGAAAATGTTGCACAAACCATAACGCAACCAATGCCGAAATTACGTTTTAACGTCCTAACATCGGTAGATCTCAAACCGTGCAAATGAATTTACACCGACTAATTCTTTTTCGCCAGAGAAAATTACCTTTTTACACTCCAACGTCTGCATTTATAGAAATATTTAACATAAAGGAGCACCAAGAGCATTTGATCGCATGAATAAGACACACAACAGGACTAAGAAAAAAATTGTTCACATTTAAAAAGAGCCGTTAAGTAGCATTTCATTAAAAAATTAGAACTTTACTTTTGTCAGAGGACAACAAATTTAAATCAAAAATAGAAAACAAAATTAAATGCGTTTATAGGTATATGCATCATTGTATATGGAATATCATAAAAATATCTTTATGGTTTAGAAATTACAGAATTATTAATAAAATTGGATTTAAACATACTGTAATTTATCCATCACGCATAGTTAATACTATTGTAAAATCAGGTCAGATGATCCCAGAAGACATGAGCCTAAGATAATTGATTTAATGTCCCTAATATTCCGCGAAACTAGAGAACATGCCTTCCAGCCTGACAACTCTCGAATACTAGTTGCCGGTAAAAACTATTTGGAAAATATTGGATCGGATGTTATGGTTCATACTCCAGATCTTCCTTCCTTCTATCATTTGTTTACTTTAAATCTTAACCACTTAAATATTATTTGTATTGTGATGTGATGGGATGTAAAAAACAATGACATACAACAATACTTCCATAAAACATTATAACTTACATATCAGTAACGACAGAATTCATTTATATAATTGGAAGAGTATATCCGTCTGTTGCCTTTTCCTGCTCGCTATAGTATGCTAAATAATTTGTTCTTCTAATTTCTACTTCATATTTATTTTAAAGGATATGAAAAATTCCTTTTAGAAAACTATAATATTGGATTATTAAAATTGCTAACATGGTGCGTATGATTAATATTAATTTGGAAATTCTTTTAGAAAAGTCAATGTATCTTTTATACTTTTGAAGTTATTAAAATAATTTAAAAAGAAATCGAAAGCTAACATAGCATGAATTCCAGAAATTAATATAAGTTTTGATACAATTAATTATAATTAAGGAATGAAATAAAAAAAACTTTTAGCACACGTTTTTAATATCAAAGTAATGAATATAATATTAATCTGATTAAAATGAGTGACCAGTAAAAAGTTCGAACTAAAATTATTTAAAAAATTAAAAAGTTGGCCAAGCATTTAAAGGTCTGCCATCAATATCTTTTCTATGTTATTAAACAGTACCGGGAGACATAGAAAGCATATTCAAAAGATCTCTCTACATATCCAGTACGAAAGCAGCAGCAGTAGTTCTCGAACTATTCGATACGAAATCTTAAAGCTAATCCTGGTTTAAAACATACAAGGCTAAAAAAGTTCTGACAGGAACGTTTCTAAAACTTTAGAGACCAAAAGCAGAGTTCGGAATTGAAGTAAAGTTTTCTAAAAAAATACTCTTGCTTCATACTGGATGATGACTTTTTGCAACTTCCTGGTGAAAAATTTTATGTTGCTGTTGATTGGAGAATGTTAATGAAAGGTTAAGGGCACAAAAGCTGACAAAAATGTCCTGAAAGTTCTTTGTATGTCAAGCAATATGCAGTTGCGACAAAGGAAGTCAATAATATGTTGCAGCACACTTTTCAAAGAGTGTTAAACTCTTTAAATAAATATATTTTGGAAAAATTATTACAATACGATATCACTGTAATTTAACTTAAACACTGAATTAAAACAAAACCTTTTGAACTATACTGTACTTATTTACATAACTAAGCCATTTAAATGAAATGAAATTATTACTCAAAATTATCATAGTTTAAGAGAAATAGGAACTCGTTTTCTGAAAATTTTATGGATCATGTTTGAAGCTTTTTAAAACTCTTGAGGTTTTTGTTACAATTGTAAAAATTTAATACTTTTTGGGAAAACAACTCTATTCACAAATAATTTTTTTTTTTGGAAAAGTAAATTTGAAAAGTAAAAATCTGGCAATTATGGCTACCTGTTCGAGCAAAGTGACATTTAGCACAATAAACACGTTAATGGTTTTTAGAGAAATATGTAAAGTGTTTCCGAAAAAGGTTCAATATTTCATCACCAGTGATTAAAACTATAAAAAATATTATTATTTTTTTGTAACTTCTAATTAAAATTTTATTGAAATAAAACTTTAAGTTTATTGGTTACGTTTTTAATACCACATATGTATGTTAAGAATTTTTCGAACTCACTCCTTATTCATTTCAAGTGAGCAAAAATTACACAAAAAATTGCGTTAGTACAAACATTATTTAAATTATTATTTTTATAATTGAAATTATAGGATCTCTTCATTACTTTTAGAATAAATTACAAAACTCTTTTACAGTTCAAAGTTTATTAAATTATAGCAAATGATTTATGGCGCTTAAAATGTCCTTATTTATTAGTATTTGACATATGGTTTTTGTTTTATTTAATTTACTCTTTTTTGTATATTTCTATTCTGACACAAATATCTCACATTACAAATTCACAAAATATGATAAATATGTGCGTGTGTAATAGTAATGTTTAACAACAACAATAATGACAAATTCAACTGAAATTTATTTATAACCTTGACACATTTCCATAGACTCGAACTAAAGGAAATTTATTTGATTATAAATATAAAAACTTTTAAAGGATTTTCATTTAAACTTTCTGATGTTTTGGCAGACACTTATTCTAATCCCTTAAATAATTTTAAAACTTAAAGTTTATTTTATATTTTCTTAGGATCTCCGGCACTTCAAGTGTTGTAGAAGGTATATTAATTTTATCAATCCGTGTGCAACGCTAAGAAGGAATCATCTCAGACCACATAATGTGTATATTTCTTCATCAAATCAATATTCATAACATTGAAATTCGGCCTGAATATTTGTTATAGTCCTGAGAAGTTCCTTATGTAAAATCAGCAAAATCGGTTCAGTATATTAATATATACAGACCGATATCTGAGGCATCCTTCAAAATCAAGCAAAATTTTTTTCTCAAAATTGTCAATTTTAAATCGACAAATTAGAAAAATATTTCCGCCATAATATTTAATTATTTGTACTTCATTATCACCCCAAAAATTAACAAAATCGGTTCAGTAGATTCTGTGATTGTATGTGTGACTATGTATATATGTATTTCTTGACACGCATTGTGGTGAAGGGTATTAAAATTTCGGCATAGCAGAATACAACATTTTTGTTGTTATTCACCACCAGTGGTGAAGAAGGTATGTTTGCTTTGTCATTCCATGAGTAACGCTACGAAGGAATCCTCTCAGACCCCGTAATTATAATCTGAGTCGATTTATCAAAATCGCTGTCCGTCCGCTGTCTGGTTTTGTTACGTTTACATCTACAAAAATTTAAAGATCTCAATGAAATTTGACCTAAGTATTCACTACAGTCCTGAGAAGTTTCCTAAAACTAGCATTTCAGACCATATATAATATATATTCATGCATGAAATCAAAATCTGAACCGATTAAGCTATGTCCGTCTCTCCGTCTTTCTATCTGTTTTCGACTCGATCACATCCGCTATAATTGATAGAACTCAATGAAATTTGGCCAGAGTATTTGTTATAGTCCTGAAGAGTTTAATATTTAAGTCTAGCAAAATAGGTTCAGTATATTAAAAGATATAGAACGATATCTGATGCAACCTTTAAGTTCAAGCGATGTACTTCCTTAAAATTGTCTATTAAAAGTCATTACATTGGAATGAAATTCTGACATAATATTTAATTATGTCAACTTCATCACTGTTACAAAAACTATCAAAATCGGTTTCAGTAGAAAAATATATAAATTTATATATTGTGAGTGTATGTATGTATGTTTGTATGTATGTATGTATGTATGTATGTATGTTTGTATGTATGTATGTATGTATATATGTATATGTACGTAACCTAACGTATAACTTTGTTGGAGGGTATTGAAGATTCGGCATTGGCGAATATATTGGCATTTTTACTTGTTTTAGTTTTATTTTTGGTGTCAATAACTTTAAATCCCTTTTGATATAAATAATGTAAAATTACAACGATAGAAAGTATGTAATTTTACTCAATAAAGAAAAACTGCAGTAAAAACAAATCTAGCAAACTTTGCGATCTTAGAAAAGTCTTTAAAATAAAATTTATTTTATTGTCTTTCTATATCTTTTAAATAATTATTAATATTATAATGTTTGCTGGGTTATTTTACTTATATGTTACACAAGTAAGTCTTTTCGAATTGACACTTTGTTATCTGGTATTATGTTTGTTTACGTGATATCTTTACTAATACTTGAATTTTGATTGTATTCTTTTCTCTATATTTTTACATTTGTATTGAATTGAAAGGACATTAACATATTTTTGGCAGATCTCAGCATTAAGGATAACAATGTGGCGAAAATAATACCTTTTCAAAAAAGAGCGATTAACTTTTGAAGGACGGAAACGATTTCTTATCATATTAACATTTCAATTTAATTTCAAAACAAACAAGAAATGGAGACACTTTAAGTTAAATTATGGAAATGACTAAAAATAAATAAACTTTAATTTTGAACTGACTATAAAATTTGTAGTTAACAAAATATCCTTTGATTTGTTGACTGAAATCACTTAATCTGATAACGATCTTAATAATGATTTTAAAAATTGGAGTGTTATTTAGTTTTAAACTTAATTATATTAAATTAGCTAAACAATTTAGAATTTCGATATTTGCCTTTTTTCTTTCACCAGGATGTTCGTCCATCATACTCTCATCTCACACTAATCGTCCGATATTAATGAAATGTGGACTAATTATTTGTTATTGTTTAATACTAACTATGTTTGTCCAATGTTTTATTCTGCCCACACCAAATTACTCGATATTCATGAATTGTATCTTATGACATGTGGACTACATTTTTCATTTTATTAATTTATACTTTTAATCATTAGAGATATCCTAATGAAATTATGGTAAGAGCTGATGATCCAGTTTTAGAGGGATACTGACTGGGCGCCTGTCCCAGATAAACTCAAAAATATATTAGCTCTCCAACTATATAAATATTAATTAAATAACTTTAATGTTTCAAAGTTAAAGAATATTTTCGAAATATAGTTTGGACTGATTGTGCGCAGAAGGCGAATGTCCATTACGCTTTGTTCTGCGTTACAAATCTGTTCAGATTTGTTGAAAGTAATTGATTTATTTAAACAACGTCATTGAGAAACAACGACAATTTGACTAAACACAAGACCAATATCTTCCAACCTGAGAACTCTTGATAACACCGGTTAGAGCTTAGGTGTGGCTGAGTTGATTTGGAGTTTTTAATTATTCGCCAAAAATTCGTTATTGAATTGAAATTTTATAAATCTTGAAATCCTTGTAAATCCCTATGGAAAAAAGAACATTTGCATATTGAGGTTATCTTTTATCGTTTCAGGGACACTAAATTCTAGATTCCCTACAAAATATGTACACGGATGCATTTTCCGGTAAACGCATTTAATTTTATTTTTATTATTGTTTTATTTTTGTTGTTTTCATCTAAAATTAAAGTTGAAGTTTCTTTCACAGTCTTGTTGGTTGTCTTATTCTGGCGATCAATTATTCTTGGTGCTAATTTATGTGAAATATTTCTATATTTCTATACAAAAATACATGAAATGGGCAGAGTAGAAGAAATGGATAGAAAATGCAATTGCACGATTTGAGATTTAAAAATTGTTTGGTTCCAACAAAAATTAACAGAACAATTCATAAAGATTTTTTGGAAGATGATCTTCTCTCTTTTATGGATGAAAAAAATGGATGAAGATTACACACTTCAGGGAGATAATGCTACAGTATGCCTTTCAAAGCAATCTGTGTAAATCATGGTTCATCTATTGGACCGACGGTCTTATTGTCCTAAATTAAACCCAATGTAGAACTTGTGGCGATATATAATTATTTAAACAGAGCCAAATTGAATATAACGAAAGTTTAGGAGAAGATTAATTCCGATCTTTTAAAACATTAGTGAAATCAATGCCAGATCGTATTTTTGAGGTAAACAACAACAAAGAATTATCCAACCATTATTACAAAAGCTGATAAAGACTGATAAACTAAAGTGCGTTTATATGAAAACGCCATTAAAATGGCAGTTAAACTCTAAAATTAAGTTAAACAAGTCAAAGGAAATCGAAATGAAGTTTTTAGTTTACAATATCTCAAATCACTTCTTAGATAATTTAATAAAATTATTATTTCCCCGCTAAACACTTTCTTGATTAGTTTTTTTTATACACAGAAAAAAAATCAATGGAAAATTAATTAAAATGGAAATAATTTGACTTTTTTATACGCTCCACCACCACAAGTGTTGAAGAGGGTATATTAACTTTGTCATGCCATGTGTAGCGCTAAGAAGGAATCATTTCAGAAACCATGTATATATATATTCTTGCATCAAAACAAAATCTAAGTCGATTTAGATATGTCCGTCTGTCTGTCTTTTGTTGACACGTTCACATCGACAATAATTGACTGAGATCAATGAAATTTGGACTGAGTATTATCTATTATCCTGAGAAGTTTTCTATATAAAAAAGCAAAACCGGTTCAGTATATCAAAAGATATAGACCGATATTTGAGGAAACCTCTAAGTTCTAGTGAAGAATTTTCGTAAAACTGTCAATTATAAATCGACAAAATAAAATAAGATCCGGCCATAATATAAACTTATATGTACTTCGTTATCATTTCAAAAATTATCAAAAATTTTATTTCTTTTAGTTATGATTTTGCTTCATAGTTACAAAAATGTTAATTTAACATTTAAAAAAGTAAATACAGTTTTTTAAGAATCTTCTCTTAATAAAAAATTAAAAAAAATTATCGTTGTATAATTTTACATATTAATTTCGAAAGATTTTATTATGTAATATTATTTCACTACAAACGTAAAAAGTTTAATTTAAACTAAATGATAAAAAAAATTATTCAATTTCAAATCAACAATATTCAACATTGATTTTGCTTCATGTTTTTTCTGTGTGTAATTCTTGAAATAATGTTATGTGCGTTTATATGAATATTTACCATTCTAGTATTGATTATCAATAAAAAATATTATTTATTATTACAACTCAATCCCTAAAAACAATGTTGCAATTAATGACATTTCACACTAAATCAAATGCAAAATGGGCACCATTTCACTATTCAATGTTTATGTGTTAAAATTTATACATATTTATAGTACACACATACACATACAACTCAAAAATTTAAATCAATTTAACAAAAAGCATGTTAAATATAATCGGATATTTTCAATATTTTCTAATAAAGAAATGCGTGTTTAAAATTAATATATTAAATATTTTTTTCAACTTTAATAAATTCCATATGAAATACGAAACACACGTGAATTGATATTTAAAGCGAAAAGCCAAACAAGAGTCTTTAAACAAAATTTAGACAAAAGCATTTGTCTCTTTAGGCGAATAACAACTTAAAACTCATATGATTTTAGAGAAGAGGAAACGGAAGTAAAGAATACATGTTTAAATATAAATGTATAAATTGTAAGAAGGCACACATATATGTATTTTGAGTATGTATATGAGTGTTTTGCTTTAATTTTATTAACTTTGAAAAATCGTATTAAAAAATTCTAATGAAAAAATATTTTTTTGTTTGTTTCATTTCAATTAACAATTTAGGTAACTTTTGAAAGAATAAAGAAAATTTAAAAAAATAAAGAGAAGAACTGAAATGAAATGGAAATTAGATATATGTTAGTGAGCCCCTCCCTGTGTTACCCGTGTCTTTCATTATTATTATCATCATTCTTCTTCAAAATGTAACGACATGTAAAGCATATCAAATATCTAGATTTCCATTTTGTTGTGAATGTAAGTTAAGAATGAAGGTATATTAAGTTTGTTATTCTACCAGTAACAACAAAAATATATACAAATATTGCAGATATAATGACAATTTAGGAAATGATGTACAGAAATTGAAAACATGAAAATTGATTTTGTGTAAACTGATGAATGATGTAATTAGTAAAATGCCTTCATGGTTCTAATTACAATGTTCAGTGGGTGTCATTTCATATTTCCGAGTCCGATTCAAAAATCAAACCTTGTATCGGAGGCAATGGAGCAATCTAAATCGGCATCTGTAGAACTGGGTTTCTATTATTTGTGATTGCATGTTACATGTTTGCACAAAATATTGTTACTATTTCCGGAAGTGGGATATCATGATAGTTATATGAAATTATAGACCGATTTTCGCAACAATTTGGAGCACAACTTTTTGTTTATAAAAGTGCTAATTTCCACAATACTTTATTTATCTTTTCACAACACTTTTTGATATATTTTTGGGGTTTTAGGCAGTGACATTTGCATGCCAAAAATTGTTGGGTCCAAATAAAAATATTTATCAAATTTAGTAAAGAAATATTTTAACTTGGGATCTGCAGCTGAACAGATGAACAAACGTCGTTATATTGAATTGATTCTGTCAATCGGTAAAAGTGGGCGTAAGACCGATTTTTTTACACTTTTCTATTTATGGATATTTTACAATATATTTTAATACCCTACAATTTATTGTGGTCATTGGAAGTTATCAACTATTTCTTACCTTCCAGTCATAAAGCATGCAATTTTCGAAATGGGCTTTATTTAAAATTTATGAGAAATTGACTATTTATCCTGGCTAAATTTGGGGTAACATCTCATTTACATCAAATATATCCAACATTATTTTGGAAGAGGATAAATTTGTAGGGTGACTATGATCAACTATGGACAAACGAATATTCATTGCCACAGTACTTAAACCGCATTCCAACAAAACATTTGCATCTCTTATTACAATGATCTTTATTACTGGATCAAACTTTTAATCAAGATTTCTTTGTTTAGAAATTTTAATTAAACCACTTTAAATAGAAATAAATATGGAAGGTCCTAAGGCATGTAGAAGGTTACAGACTAAATTCCAATAAACCTTATCTTAAATGGTGCTCCATTAAATATATCAAATATTGCAGTTATTGTAAATGGTGCAGGGCCACCTCAGAGCATTCAACATTGGATCGGATTAGATTCTTTTTGGAAATAAATCTGCAACTTTTGATTGGCTTAAATGGATTTGTATGAAATTTGTCTATCATTATAGCAGTGAAATGTGTCCTTATAATAACCATAGTTTGGACCCATAGAGGCTAAATAGGCGGAATTATATAGGTGATCATTCGATTTTTTATATACATGCCAAATTTCAAATTTGTGGAAGTCTGAACTTAGCCCCATTAAGAGTTTTGATACAAAATTTCAACTAAAACACTTTGTGTAATGAAGCCTTATAGAAAGTGTACATGTTTTCAAGAAATCTTTTATTTTAGATGAAAACAAAGGAAGATATTTTTACTTTCACTTAATTACAAAATCATATTTTTAGAATTTTCAAATTGAAAATTGATTATTATTGAACAGGGTACAGATATTGATCTAAATCTTTCTTTGATTTGAAAAAAAAAAAACAATTGTTTTTGAATGAAAGTGAAAAAAATTAAAAAAAAATCGGGTTAAAACTTTCGAAACATATTAAAAAATGCAAGATTTTGCAAAATTTTGAAAGTTTTAAATTCAAATATAAGTAACTCGACAACTATAAGAGATACATATCACATGTAAATATCTCATTTTTAAAGATCTCATCAATCAAAAACTTTTATTGGACACGCAAAAAATCGGTCAGTTATTGTTAATATTTTTAGGTAACAATAACAAATTTAAAAAAAAAAGTTTGAAAAATCACCTTTTAATGTAAAATAATTAAAATACAAATGTCATTAACTGAATATTAAGCTGGACAGAAAATAGAAGAAACAATACGGGAGGTTTGTTTGTCACTTTTCTGCTCATCTTTTTACAGATATTAAATTTCGAAAACGATTTCTAAATCACCGAGCTTCTTTCTTAAATTTGTTTTGTTGGAAAAAAAATTAAAAATTATGTGTTCAGGTAGCTTCTAAAAAGTGGAAATTTAAAAATTATAAATAAAATCATGATTTTTAAAGTCCTCTTCCGAGAGCCGATATGTTTAAAATTTGATTAAAAATAAAAATTTGCTACTAAATCGAAAATTTTAATCGAGTATAGGCCACCTATGGAGACTATTTTTCAAGTTTATAATTCTACATTCCTGTGCTACAGTTGAGCATTACATTGAAATATATCCAACTAAGACTAAAAAATGTACAGATTTATTTACAACGATTTTGTAGCGTTATTTATAAAGCCTTTAATATTTCTAAGCAATGACTGGTGTACAATGGTCTCAAAGGCTGTTTGTAAGAATTATTCTGCAATTTGGGAACTGAATATTTTTTTAAATGAAATTTCATCTAAAATGTTGGTGATTTTTCAAGAAATCGATGGTGTTGCCCAACTTTGAGGGTAAACGTCTCGTTTTCTGGATGCACTTAAGTCTTGTGTTCCTCTCATGTGTTTTAGAAACATCTCAAAAATATTTATGTAAAATTTTTATTAAAAATATTGCGTAGTTCCAGAGAAAAAATACATATTTTGGGACCACTGTATGTTGGAGGGTATTTAAAATTCGTTACAGCCGTTTATTTCAGTTGTATTTATTTTATATATACAAAAAAACTTAAAATGTTGATTTCAATATATATTTTTTTCACTTAAATATCATATTACAAAATATTCTTCCCACTCATTACATTATTTCAGTTTTCATTCCATTTTGTCATTATAACAATAATTATTGTACTTATATTTTATGATAATGACTCTACCGAAATAATTTTATTTAAAAAAAAATTATTTTTTATTACGCGTTTTTTCTTCTTTTCTAGTGCGAATAGTTGAATATAATGGAAAGTATGTAAGGAATAATAGTTTGTCATTAAGGACCTTTTTGTTGTTGTTGTGCGTTTGATTATTGATTTTTATAATCTAAAGCGCCATAGGTGGGGGGGGGTATTATGCGTTTGTGTTTTAAGTTTACCGTTCGATTCAGAATCACTTTCAGAGTTGATTTCAGCATGACCGTCCATCCATTTGGATGTCGATGTAAAGCTTGTTGGGGAAATTACGGGTCGCGGTTTTGAAGATATCTTAATGAAATTTGGCATGTAGTGTTATTTTGACCCAAGGGTGATGGCTATTGAAATTGCTTATGATTGGCGCATTCAGATAGGTTTTATACAAATGTTTCCGGGAATGGCATTTTAAACCTATAAAATTTTTAAATATGAAAAAATTTTAACTAAATTTTGTAAAAGTAGGTCCTATGGATTTTTAAAACGATGTGCCAAATTGTATAAGGATCAGTTCATTATTTCTCATAGGTCCCATACAACCCCCTTCCAAATCCACTTTATTAGGCATTTATTTTACACATACGTGGTTTTGTAATAGTATTTGGTCAAATTGAAATAAATATAAACAAAAATCCTTGTGCGACATTTTACGAGGGTCGATCCATAAGTTTTCCAAATTTCCACATGAACCTCTAGAAAAACATCCATTTAAAGCGCATAAATTTTACATAAATGTTAGTATAAGTGTATTTAAAAAATCGACATTTTATGTCAAAAATCGTGTAACCGGTTTTATTTGATTAATAAAAATTTAAAAAAAAAAATTATTTAATAGAAATTTGGAGTTCATCCAATAAAAACATATACTGTGAAATCGCCTGGAATGAAGGTGAAATAATGATATATAATGCTTTAAATGGATGAGATATAAAAGTGTTTTGTTTGTATTTAAATTATTTCTTTAGTTTCTGAATATATCTAAATTATAGGTCTATACCCATTTAGTTATTTATATAACATGCATTTGTCTAAAACAGAAGTACCTATCACGATCGACTCAGAATATGATGTCTAAGATGTATTCAGCACTTTGCTCGTGTAACACACCGAAATATATTTTGTATATATTCCCTGTCATGGTGGAATATACAAAAATGATGCTGAATAATAGAGTGAAAGCTTCAAAAATGTGTACCATTAAAAACCGTTTAACCGACTAAAAAAAACCGTCATATTGGATAATTCGAATATAGAAATTATTCGAAACCGGTCGGTTTCGGAAACCGATTTAGTATCGTAATATTCTATTGCACACTTAAGCATTAATGTGATGTAGAGTATTACATAATCGGTCTTGGTCGACTAAAACATTTTTACTTTTTTTGTTTTTTTTTTTATAATTTTCCTCTTTATTGGTTTTTGTTGCAAATTGTTTGTAATGATTTTTCATTATTTGTTCGTTAGACAATTGTTAAAGATTGTTGGAGCCAATTTACACTTATAGAAAATTATAATTAACTTTTATTTAAGAAACTTTGCATAATTTTCACATTTCACCTTTATAGTGAATTTATTTTTATTATTTGTTCGATGAAATTGTAATTATGGTGAATATTCATATAAAAACTTTTGGTTAATGTGATCATTTAATAAAATACATAAATAAATAAATAATTCACTTTTTATTATTAAGAACTTTCAAGATATTTAACTTTGCTTATAGACTTCTCAGGGGAGGAAAGAGTAGAAAAACAAAATATGTAAATCCGCCAATTTTTTATGTTAATAATATTTTGGGATAAATTTTTCATCCAAAGTAATTCAATGAACTTTAGTAAATATTTTTTCAGCATTTAATGTGTTTTTTTTTAATTTAAAATTTCCTTGGAATTTTATACGTCATAATAAGTATTGACAAAATCAGTTTTTATATTACAGTTATGAGCAAATTTGTAGAGTATCAGTATCAAGTTTTAGTTATTTGTCTATAATTAAAAGTTCTCGAAATAAATCAAATATCTAACAAATTTTCTATGAAGATATTAAGGAAAGAACGTTAATTAATTAGGTGAAAAATGTTTTTCTTTTTCTTAGTAACGAGTCCTTCGGCCGTAATACAGCCTTAATTGGCGAGTAAGAGTATAGTGACTTTGTGATTCCGTACCGTCAAGGAACAATCAACTAAAACCCCATAAAGTATTGAATCTTGCATCTAATTAAAATCTGAGTCTGGCCGTCCAATTGATAAACAGACGTAAACGTACATCTGCGTCAACAAATAAAAACAAATTTTAAAAAAATGATTTCAAAAATTATTTAAAATTGTTCTTCATTTGATTTTACAATAAGTTGATAGTGGCTTTTTCCAGACCTCCAACAAAAAAAATCCCATTTTTAGGATTTTATTTTAATCCTTTTGGAAATTAAGAAAAATCTTTTAACAAATCAATAATTTGTCCAAACTTTAGAGTCATAAGGTCCTCATTTTCTAAAAAAGAATAGATATTTAATTCAATCAATCAAAAATTTTTTTTCTAAAAAATCGAAATCGCAAAAAAGTTAAAGCCGACTATGTAATACCCTACACCACATCATTTTTTGTAAATGGCTGATACGAGGAATTTATGAATTTTGCTCCTCGGTTTTTGTCGATATTTGTCTTAATTTGCTTAAATATGAATATAATACCCACGTATATGTAAGATTTTTAATGGACCGATCTTTAATATTTTATGTATTTATTTATTACAACAATTTAACGTAATTCTTTCTCAATTCAACTAAAATTTGGTCAGTTCAACTTAAATGTAGTAGTGAAATTAAATAATGTACATCAATATAAAGAATTAATTTTTATTAATTTGATTAATCTATTATTTAAATTAAATAATATTGATTCAAATTTAACAAAACGAATATTCATACTGACAATTCGTCAATTTCGTCAATTTGAAGAATTTACGAAAATTTAACGAAAATTTTTGTTATGATGAATAAAGGTTTTATTGGCTGATATTTAAACTACTTTTCTTCTATTCTACACCCTTTTTCGTATATATTTACTACCTTTTTTGATTCGTTGCAGAAAAACAACAAATAATATGACCAAATTATATTGAATAAAGACTATTATTATTGGCATTGGATATATATACTTTATAGAGTTAAAGATGTTGATTTTCCTTATTTTTCGATGGTTGACTCGAAATTATTCATACAGAAAATCTCCAATAGAAAATCACATAAAAGTATATAAACCAAACATAAGCGTTATTATCATAATAATATTTTTCAAATTCTATCATAAAACAGCAAAACCAATTTATATGAGAATCGTTTCATAATTTTTCGAAATTAGATTTTATATACCAAAAAATGATGTAGTTATATCATATAGTTTTAGTTGACCGATTACAATTTTTTTACTTGTCCTATTTTAATAATATTCTTATTTATCTAGAACTTTTTTATTGAACCTTGAACGTGACATCGTTCCACTTTTGCAAGAGTCAATAAACTTTTTAGCTATTAAATAAGTTTAACAAAAAATCTGTTAATTTGTTAATTGTTTATAAAAAATATTTAATTGTTTTTTTTTTTTTTTTTATTTTCTGGCCTTAATTATGAGTCATAGTGACTCTAAAATGGCAAAATAGCGAAAACAACAATAAAAAAACATATTATTTATGTTTGTTACATTTTTACATGCATTTTAATTGTACAACAACAAACAAACAAACAAACTGATTTAACTGATGTCCTTAAAAAAACGTTTAAAAACCTGTCAGACTAGAGACGACATTTGGTGGATTTGTCAGTTGGCAAGTTGACATGTTTTTTTTCCATATTAACGTGTGTGAAATTTAAACAAGTAAGAATACTATATTCGGCTATGCCGAATCTTCAATACCCTCCACTATGTTTGAGTGAGTGTATATGTAATACACTCACTCAAACACTTACAAACGTCTAAAATACATAAATGTTCTTTTTTTACTTATAACACAGGAACAATCAATGACTAATAAAATTGGTTTTGTTTTTTGCTATAACTTTTTTTATACTGAACCGATTTTGATAATTTTTTTTTTAAATATCATTCTACTTTATTGAATTATAATTGACATTTTTACGAAAGTTCTTCGCTTGAACTTAGAGGTTGCTTCAGATATCGGTCTATATCTCTTAATGTACTGAACCGATTTTATTAGTTTTAAATAGGAAATAAAGACTATAGCAAAAAACTAGGCCAAAGTTGGACTCGGTTAATTACTACAGAAGTGAGTATTTCAACAATAAATTGACAGACAGACAGACGGACAGACAGACAGGCAGACACACAGATAGACATACGGACAGACAATTGAACATAGCTGAATCAACTCAGATTTTAATTTCATGCACGAATATATATAAATTATCAGGTCTTAGATAATACCTTCTTCGCGTTACACACGGATTATAACAAGTGGTGAATACCCTCTTCACCACTTTTGATGGTGGAGGGTATAAAAATTATAACAAATAACAAAATATACGAAAACCATGACCGGAATCTGTTATTTAACTTAAGTTTTAATATATCGATCAGATATCGGTATATATCTATTAATATACTGAACAGTTTTTGGTAGTTTAAAATAGGAAAATTCTCAGGTCTTGATGCAAGAATATATACATACATTACGGGGTCTTAGATAATACCTTCCATGCGTTACTCACGGAATTACAATGTTAATATACCCACTAGACCACTTGTGGTAATGGAGGGTATACAAATTATAACAATCTACAAAATATATGAAAAACATGACCTGAATCTGTTATTTCATTTAAGTTGTTATTTTTTTTTAATAAAAATTTTTGTTGTTGTTATATATAATTAAAGTGATATTTGTTTGTATTACGTGTAAAATAGTTTCAAAATACTTAATAAAAAATTTATACTTTTTCTTCTTATTTTTCCAGATTTTGTTTAACAATTTGTTGGTCACGAATTTAAGGTAAATTGTTTTTATTTAATAGTATTTTGGTGTTTTTATTATTTTATTAAAAATAAATATAAATTTCTCCATTTCCCTGGTTGCATTTCCATTACCTTTTGACATGTTCTTGTTTTGCCTTTCATTTATTTTACGAAAGTATAATTTTTGTCTGCATGTCAGGAGTCCGCTCAAATATTGGCCATGGCCATTTTGCCAATTTTCCTTAATCTATATAATATTTTTCTCATCGACTTTATTTTCTTAATATTTTTTGCATCAAGGAGTGAGAGTGAAAAATTATTAACAAATTCTTTTCATTGACACTTTTAACCCAAAAAGTGATCAAACATTCAAGGGTCTGCCGTCAAATTGTTTCCAATACAATTAAAAAGTACCGAGAGAACCTGTCTGTTGATAGAAAACATGATTCAGGTAGAAAGAATGGTTCATAACCTAACGAGCTAAAATGTTATAGTTGATCAAGTCCGATTACGTAATACCCTACACCACATTGTCAGTTGTGATAATTTTCTTTTCTGATTTATGTTTAAGTGTGAAGTACGTTATTATGATAAATTATTTCATTGTTATGTGAAATGTATGCGTTTGAAAAGGGTTTTATTCTGGGGTGTTACATCGGCGCTTAAAGAAATGATGGGCCGACCCTCTTATAATTTCGAATAATTATATTCGATTATATTCAAATGATATTTCAAAGGGAGCTTGCATGGAAATAATGGACCGACTCTTGAATAATTTAGCACATTCAGAATACAATACGACTTATTTTTGTAAAATTTCGTTGAAATTAACTTTTATGACCTAAAAATTCCATTCCGGGAGGACATTTGTATGGAAAGACAGCCATCCGGACAGAGAGACAGTCGGGTGAATCTGAGTCGATTCTGAGTACATCAAACACCTACAGTGTAGAAAAGAGGAAGCATTTTCTAAAGAGCTCTCAATTCACCAGCTAGAAAAGTAGTCCAGTTAGCTCAGTGATCAGAATATTTGTTACTTTAATGCAGGATCTAAAACATACAAGGTCCAAAACGTTCCTGACAAGAACGCTACTAAAAATTTTGAAACCAAAAGCAAAAGAACGGAAATTAAGTATTGAGTATTGAAGTTAAGTTTTCTAAAAATCATATTCTTACTGCATAATGGATGATAAAACATATGTTTTGGCAGATTTTTTGGAGCTTCATGGTTAGAAATTTTATGTTGATGAAAAAGAAGAAAAGTTTGGGACCCAGACGCAGTTAATATTTGCCAAAAAGCTCTTGGTATGAGAAGCAAAATGTAATTGCGGCAAAAGAACCCCATCTTTTATTACAAAGAGCTCTAGAAATACCGAAATTTTCATCAAGGAATGTTTACAAAAAAATCTGCACCCATTCAGTCCCATTCGGACTAAGTTTTTTTAAAGTAAAAATACTAAATTAATAGATTTTCCGAATTGAGTGTGAGGTTTTGAATCATTTTCAAAATCCGTACTTTGTGTATATGAAGCCAGTGGGTGGTACATCAAAGATTTTAGCCATTGTGGTCAAACAAAGAGGTGGCATCCAACGAGACCACATGGAAGAGGAGGTCAAGGACCTCTAAATTAAAAAATTTGTAAAGTTTAAGTTTATCAGTTTTGTGTTCATTAACATGTTAAGAATTTTTCGATCTCACTCCTTATTTTCATATAACGTTTGGCATATGCAGGTTACTGCCTTTTAAATAATAATATTTTTTTTATTGTTTTTGTTTTATGTTATAATTGTAAGCATGAAACTATTTAATGCACGTAAACGTTGAAATAATTTCCGTTTTCCTCACACATCTCACTTTCCGTATTTTTTGTTTTTGTTTAACTGTTTCGGAAATTCAAAATATCGACATGAAATAATTCAAATTGAGGACATCGCATTAAAATGTTATTGTATTTTGAAAAAGAGGTGTAATTGTTTAATAATTTTTAGTTGTATTTTTAAAATCGCCGCCAAAAATGGAGATTTAATGTGTATAAAGATAATTAATTAAGATATACAATTGAGAGTTGTCAAATGGATATTTGTCAGTTACTAGCTTTTACCCGGTGCGCTTTATTGCGCAAAAATTCTTATCATTCTTAAATAAGTGAAAAAGTTCTTTAGATATTTAATAATTTATTTTAAAGGGTCTTTTCTTTGATCACATCTATTATCCAATTTCTCACATTACGCATTCTAGCTGCGTAAGCTGTGTGAACAGTACCATGGTCCTATCTGTCCCAGCGGAACCCTAAGTGCAAAGAATTTCTTAGTAGGGATAGTAAATACTAATTATTTTATCTCCGTGCATTAAATATTAACGCTTTGGGTCGGTTTGATATGAACCAAAAAAAGATTTTTGACCCGTACAAGACAACTGCAGCAATACCTTTTTTTGGGAATTATTCTGTAACTTTGGAATTATTTTTTTAACAAAATTTCTCAAAGAATTTCTTGAGATGTTTTCTAAATGGAGAAGCACAAATTTATAATGGGTCATAAAGTCTAGAACTGGATCTCCAAAGTTTGTCAATTCGGATACGATTTTTTTAAATCGATTTTTTCCTCATTCATGTTCATCAAAAAGAAATATTACATCCAAAAAAGTATTAAATGTGCACAGATTTTTTTCCGTTTCATTTATTTAAAATTGAGATAATGTTATTTTTTTATTCGAATAAAAACGGACCTAAGTCAAACTGAAACATTTTAACAAATTAAACATACAATTTGATGATCCATAATGCCACATTTTCATTAATGAACAAAATTTCAGAATATTTTAATGCATTAAAATAAAAAGAAATCATCTAAAACGTGATCTGTGTGGGCCCATTTATTGAGGGATTTAGCATAAAATTAAGTATTAAAGGAAAATCTACTGGAAATAAATAATAAAATAATTTAATGGAACATAAAATTTCGATAATTCTTCATGCGTTTTACTTAAAGAAACTATAAAACTTATAGCTGAAACTATAAAGAATATGCAAGAGTTGGAAGATATAAATATAAACAGTTAATCAAAAAAGTGTGGACCACACTATAAAATACACTTTTTTAAATTTTATTTTAATTGTAGTTTTGAAAAACTATTTTAAATTGTTGTCTATTTTTGAGATTTTAAAACTTTGTGATGCTCACTTTTATTGATGACTGTATTTGCAAATTTACAATTTTATTTTAATTGTAGTTTTGAAAAACTATTTTAAATTGTTGTCTATTTTTGAGATTTTAAAACTCTGGTATGCTCACTTTTATTGATGACTGTATTTGCAAAATGTTTTTTAGTGTTTTTTTGGATCTACAGCTAATGAATGAATTGTTGATGAATATGTTTTGTTACAAAATGATTTTTATTATTTTTTTTCTTTATTTCTTTTAATATGAATTTTATGTTGAATGATACGCACACGCATTTTGGTTATTTTGTAGAAAATTTTCAATAAAATTAGAACATCTACACAAATGATAAATAAGGATAGTATATTAGATATATCATTCTGTAAAGTATATCTGAAAAAAATATATATTTATATTTTTGGTAAATTTTGTGTTATTTAAATATGTCTTCCTTTCTAGCTGTTGCAGGAACTCTGAAGCCATATGATTTCAAATGAATTTGTCAAATATTGTCTATTATTCTCTATTCCCGATTGTGACTAAGAAAATAGTTTTAGACATGAAGTCTAAAGGACAAAAAGTATGTAGATATATCCTGAAATTTGTGTAGACATTTTTTAATCGTTACACTGGTCCTATTTTTGGTTTAAAACTCTTTGAAACATTTAATACTGGTGATTTCTGGTCTTTGTTAAGCGAACATCAATGGCTTTCGTACTAAAAGGTTACAATACTAACAAATGCGGTGTTCAATGCACTGGACCACCTAATTTTCAAATATTAAGGATGGTCCAATCATTACGCAAGATATTTGTTGCAAAACACTTCTTAATGTCAATTTTTTAATCTAACTTAACTTCTTTACTCCCGAGTCTGGCAAATTCAAACAGGGGAAAAAATTATAATTCCAATTACCGACACCTATTTTAAATGGTCCTTATGTAATCTAGCACAATTGGAAATTGTTTGTAGCAATTTCCAATTGGAACAAAATGAGTTATAACCCCAGATAGTAGCACAAAAATTTTAAGCCTCTCTATCATATTTCTGGAACTGTTAGTCTGATTTTGATATTAATTAATACTGCACAGTGTGTTCAAAACGATTTTTAAAATAACTCTGCAACTATTGAACCATAAAAGATATTTTAATGAAATTTCAGTTAGAGCTGAAAGGTTTTCAGGTAAATATGATGCACTGTCACTATCTAGACAGAGGTATAGACGATTACCACCCTAAGTTGACCAACTTGCGTATGTTGGTTTTTTTAAAAATTGCCCAAAAATTTAAGAAACTCTATGGCAAAGAGGAAAAAAACTTATTTGTAGTATTTTTGATGGTGCAACACTGTACTTCAAAACGAGGATTTCAAACATCAGTACATTAGGGGTTTATCATTGGTCATTCCTTTTAATAAACGCTTGAGACTTCATAAAGTATATATAATTAAATCAAAACAACCACACAACCATATTATAGTTACGAACGCTGAAGTTTGTAATATTATTGTAGGATAATAAACATTTAACACAATAAACCAAAATAAAAAAGCATCTCCATATTGAGCTCCTGACAATTATATGGTTGTGAAAATAAATTGAAAATATTATTAAGATCCATAACAATAGTTTTGTTGAAATTTCTAAATACTTCTGCTTCTAAAAAAATCTTATACATAATATTATGGTTTAATAACAATATTCTTGTTGTAACTAAGTCTTTTCACTTTTTTGTAATGGACTTTTAATCATTTTTTCTATGAAATCTTTTGAATAAATTAAAATTTATTCTTCACTAATTAAAATTAACGTTTAAGATTTAAAGCATTTAGGTCTTAATGCATTTTATTAAAATTTCAGCGAATTTCATATTCGTTATAGTTGATTTGTTTTCCACATAAAAAGATCGAGAGCTAATACCATGGAATACACTATTTTCAAAACATAAAATTAATTGTTTTCGATATAAAATTAAACCAACAACCAAAAAATAAAACAAAATCCTAAATATCGAAAAAGACGATATTTATATGGGTCATAAACAAAAAAGTTTCTTTAACAAAAAAATATTTTATTTTTAAATTTTCGACTTTTAAAAATAACTCAGACCCAAAGAATCATTTAGACAAAAACGATAAATAAGTTTCCAGTCCCTCAAATGAAAGTCATAAATTTTATGCCAAATGAAACAAATTTATAGTTTAGACAATGAGAAGAAAAATATTTAATAAATTTTAATAAATTAAAAAAAAACTATAAAACAAAAAATTTAAATTAAAATTAAAATTAAAAGCTTGTCGTCGATCATGAAAAATTAAAAGAAAAAACAAACAAAAACAAGTAAGAAATTTATAGTCGGTCAAGGCCGGCTATGTAATACCCTACACCACAATATTGTTTAAAAATGGTAGGCAAAAAAAATTAATGAACGACCCTCGTATAATGTGATTTATTTGATTATTATTCTTAGTGACACTAATATTTGAGTATTTGAGCGTTATATTGGATATAGAAGAAATTATGGACCGACTCTTGCATAACTTCGTACATCGATTTTTGCTTATATTTATCTTAATTTGACTTTACAGTAATATTTGGAAGGAGGGTTGTATAGGACCTATGAAAAATAATGGAGAATAGTATGGATCTCCGTATAATTTGGCACATCGCTTAAGGATATAATAAGAATAACTCATTCCGGATTGACATATGTGTGGGGGTACCTAAAGTAATGGAACGAAAATGGCCAACTTCAAAAGGCTACGCTCTTAGCCCAAAATAACAATATTTAAAATTTTTATCCAAATATCTCAAAAATTGCGATCTGTAGAGTGTTCACAATGTTTACATGGACAAACAGCTGGAAAGACAGACGGATGGATGGACGGACATTATTAAAACGATTCAGAACATGATTCTGAGCATTTGTTCTGTATGTTACAAACATCAGCAGAAACGCAAACCACCTACGGTGGTGTAGGGTATAAAAAATAAAATAAAGACACTTACCAAACCACCCACACCACAATATATTGATAAGGAGACTAATAAACCGATATGATTTAAAGTGGCTTTCCATTTTAAAGATTTCCACCATGAAGTTTTACTGCGATCCAGACCCGTTACAGTGTCACCATTTTCCACACGCACATCTAAATGTTTAAGTTTTTGTAAAAGTTCTGTATTCACATCATCCGGTACATCGAATTCGACCATTTTTTTATAACAAAATTTACGAAAATGTAAAAATTTTTTTTGAGTTTCACATACACAACACTTTCTTTTGTTATTGTTATTATTGTTGTTGTTGTTTAATTACAAAAAAATTTATTGCATTTAATTTAATGAAAAAATATGTTTCAATATGGGAAAAAGCACTTGCAAAAATTTTCTTCTCTTCTTCTTCTTTTTTTCTAAAATTTCTAAGTATTTTTTTTTTTTTTGGATTTTCTCTAATTTATTATTAACAGGAACACATGGCGCGCAAATTAAATGATTTTCTTTGTTGAAAGTTTTATTAAAAAATTCATTTTAGATTCGATTGATATGTTTGAATGTGTGTGTGTTGGTTTCTTTTTCTTATTTTTTCTAATTTTTTTAATTTTTTTGGAAGAATTATTTTAACACTAATTTTTTCTTGTCTTAAAGGGAATTGAAAGTTATTTTTAATTTCTTTCGCAAAATTCTGAGAATTTTCCTGAGGAAAACCATTAGATTTATTTTTGTTATTTAGGAGTTTTTTATAGATTTTGAAAAAATTAATATTATTAAGTTAAAAATAACTATATTTATTTTGAAATTATAAAAATATTATTGTTATTTTTCTAAATCTTTTATTTCTATTTAAATTTGTATTTTATCCAGATTTTCTTCAATTGAATAATTCTGCTTTCTTACAAGATATTTTGCAATAAAATCGAAATACATCAAAGAGTTTTGAAATCCTTCGGAAATCAATGTAAAATGTCTAATCGACTGGTTTTAAATTAAACCAACACAATTAATTGCATATGGATGCTATAGAGTTTAAAAATTTTATCAAAGGAATAACAGAAACTAGTGGGATCGAAGAATTCATAACAAACATACGCAGAAAAAATATCTCCAAAAATGTTTAAACCCTACACCACCGCAGGTGGTTGGGGTATTATACGTTTGTGCTAATGTTTGTAACATACCATAAATGGTGTTACACCCATCATTAAGTATACCGTTCGACTCAGAATCATTTGATTTAACAATGTCCGTCCATGTGTCTGTACGGCTGGCTGTCCATGTAAACATTATGAACACTTTACAGGTCGAATTGTTTATTTTTAGTGCATTAAAAACTCGTAACCGGTTACCCGTTTACTTTTTTTGCATTTCAGAAAACCGACCGGTTTCGAATAATTTCTATTTTTGAGTTATTCGACACGCCGGTTTTTTTTCGGTCGCTGTATAAGTCACTTTTAAACTTTCGCAATGACTGAGTAAATATATAAAATTTTCCATTCCGTGTGTTTCACGAGCAAAGCATTCCATGCTTTCTTAGACATCATTTTCTAAATCGATTTTGCTATGTCCGTCTGTTTTTGACATAATCACTTCAATGAAAATAATTAAATAAGTTTCGAAAGGTTTTTTACCAGTTTTTCTCCCGGTTCTGCTTAATAACATTGGAAACAGTAGAAAGCACGGAAATTGAAGTTAAGTTTTCTAAAAAGTTTTGTTGCTGCATAATGAATGACAAAATGTATGTTCTGGTAGATTTTGAGCAACTTCCTGATCAAAGAATATATATATTACAGATGCCCGAGTGAAGAAAAGTTTCAGACTCAAAAGCATTGAACATTTCCCAAATAAGTTCTTTGTAGGGCAAGCAATATCAAGTTGCGGCAAATGAAGTCAATCGTTTGTAACAACGAGCTTTATAAGTAGCGAAATTTACATCAAGGAATATTTACAAAAAGGCAGCTTTCAGTCTTTATTATGTCACTTACTTTAGGCCTGTTTTGACATTCTTGCACTATGGTAAACATGTGTGGAATATGTACCAAGAGAGGGATATTCTTCAAAATACCAGGAGCTAAGGTGACATATTGGACTCTTGTTAAAAGAGAATTGAAGACCTCAAAAAAGGTGTACAAAAGTGTGGCTTATTTTAAACGGTGATGAACTTTCTTTTCGAGTAAAGAAGAGAAAATGCTATAAAGACATTAATGGACGGGTTTCCGAAATAGTTTGAACAAATTATCACTATTATTATCTTTTTTTTTGTAAATTGTAATAATAATTTCAATCAAATAAAAAATAAAACTGTAAGTTCTATAAAGTTACAAGAGCAAAGTAAACAGATAGAAATTCACTTTCACTTTGATTTTATCCAAAACTTTTTATATTATGAAAAGTCTTAAATGATTCATTCTTAGTGTCATATGTATATGACCTGATTCTCCACATATGATGGAAGCTAGAAAGAAACTTTAAAGTTTTTTCCATCAATTGAAGGACATATCTGAATTATCAGTGACAACTCTTTCTGTAAAATTAATGATATGATTTCTACCTAAAGGGTTTTCAATAGTTAAAATTTTCCAAATAAAAAATAAAGAAGATTATTTAAACACGATATGCGAAAAGTTTAATTTTGTGATTATTGAAAAAATCCAAAAGTGTTAATAGCGACACAGTTCTTGTGACATTTAATTTTAAATATCAGAGGCACTCGATTTTAAATAACAAAATTTATTTTTAAATGATATTATAAGGTTAAGAGGTTATGTTTAGTTTTCAAGTATAATTCAAAACATTTTTTTATTTTATTTTTTATACAATTTTTAATAATAAATTAAATTATGTATTTTTTTAATTTAATTTATTTTTTTTTAATTATTTCGTTTAAATTCATCACCCGTTTTTTATCACCATGAAATCATTTCGATCACTTAGCAACAATACTTTAAATCATTCTCTTTTTTAATTTTTCACTTTTCATGTCAGAAACACGTCGAAGTTTTCATTTTTATTATTATTTCAACACTTAAATAAAGAATTAAAGAAAACTTTTAGCACCAACTTTATAACATCTAGAATTAGTTTTCTTGAAGGAAATCAATTTAGTAAATTAAAAATGAAACTAAAACTTTCACAAAAAAAAGGAAGGAAATGAAAAATATGGAAAACTTTTGTCATCAGCAATTAAAATAAACACGAGTTTTTAATAACTAAAAATAAATACCAGGCGTATGAGGAATATTTATTAGAGAAACATTTTAAAACGAAATAAGGCGTATGATTAATAATTCAAAGATATACTTTTTGCAGATAAGGAGGCGTATTAGTTATATTTTATGGTAATCATTTTTTATTGTTAACAAGGCGTATGAGTGATATTTTGTACTAAGACGGATGAGTAATATTTAATTGACACTATTTTTGAGTTTTTCCATAATTTCTTATTGTGTCATATTCTTTTTTTTTAATTTCCTTCTTTTTTATTATTTTCACTTTTTATGTTTCTTATTCTTTTATTTCCGTTCTTTTCATTTAATTTTTTGATTGTTGCGAAAAAGAAAACGTTCGACCACCAACCGTTCTGTACGTTGTCAACGCATCAACTAAATTGCTTAAAATTTCTTTTCAAACATTCAGGCTTCAATTTATTGCTGCTGGTTGGTTTTTCCCCCCAAAAAAAAAGAACACGAAAAATAAATTTTAATTCAATCAGACGAAAAACTCATGTAAACAATTTTCCGCAAAACACACATACGCTCTCTTCCTGATTTTCTCCCCTCTCTCTCTCACTGACACATACTCTCATACAAACACTTACCTTCAAACACCATAAAACTTAAATGGAAAAACTAAACATTCTGAATGACGTCGTGTGTGAAAGTTTATTTCCATTTTTTTAGTTTTCCCGAACACACGATTTATTTGTTTATATATATATGTGTGTGTATGTTTGTATTTTGGCGAATATTTGTTTACATTTGTATAAGTTTTTCGAAAGTAATACAAACAGCTGTTTGTATGTGAGGAAAAAATGTAAACACAACATGTTTGATGTTGCCAGCACGTGTAGTAAATAGTATGAAAGACTAAAGTTCATAGATATTTTCGGATTTTCTTTTTAAAAATAAGAAATGACGAAATGTGATAATTTATTTTTAATACGTGAATTATAATAAAATTTGCAGGAAAACACAATATTTGACATTTTTATGGACAAAAATTTTGTTTCTTTATTGTTGATGTCTGCAAAAATTTTTTTTATTTGTATTGATAGTTTTTTTTCTAATATTTCCTAGTTTTGTTCATATTGTGAGTACAAGGTCAAATTGGAATTATTAATTAAAATTCCACTTAGGTCAGTGTTATTTGTTACACTTGGCAAATTTCGAATACTTCTTACCAACCGACTCAAAAAGGAGAAGAAAAAGTTTAAAGATGAACAATTGTAAGTGTAACTGTATGAATATAACTATTTTCTAATGATCTTATAAAGATAAAAGTAGCGATATGCGTGAAACATTTATATAATTTTTAAGCAAATTGATCATTAATAAAAATGTGAAATTCTAACCACAGATGAACGGAAAGACTTGATATGATACATGAATTTATCGCCCATTTGCTGTAGGTAGTCATAACTCAAAAATCAATTTTTTCTGTAGACGTATTTTTAATTTCAAAAAAAACGCAATATTCGTTTCATTTTTCAGAAGCTTAAAAAAATCTACTACCGATGCGTAACCGGAATAACGCTTTATTGGTGGCAATAATCAATAAACAACATAAATGGCATAACATATTTTTGTTGAAATCTTGCCTGATATGTGAATGTTTCGTTCACAAAAACTTGTAAGACAATTAAATACATTTTTTTCTATGATGTTATGTCGAATCTTGCAAATTTTGAGTTATGACGATCTTGCGGCAAATGAACGAAATATACTTTATCTTCATCTTGGTGTAACAATGTTAAAGGGGTATTAAAATAAATGTTAATAAGTTATATAATCAATACAAAACTTCCATTATGAAGTATATTAATCGCTTGCATTCCTTAAGAAACATTTTTAAATTTTTTCAAGATTTTGAATCCATTCTGAAAGTATTAATTGTTCAAGTTCTTAACAGTCATCTTTACTTATGAAAAATCAAATCACAAGTGATTTTCGGGATCGTATCAAATCGTCTTAACAATTAAAAAAAATATCAGAATCTTTTCGCTTGTTATCCTGAAGAACAGTTGAATCATGCATGGTATCAGCAACTGAAGTGTCTAAGATTGTGTTCCTTTGATGTAAAATAAAATGGTCATTCGTAAAAACTTTATCTGGATCCAGATTTAGTTATTAATGTTCAGCTTGAATAAATCTAAAAGTGTTATAAGCTATAAATCATATTCCGGGAAGGGGCTTATATGGGAGCTATAACAAAATATGGACCCATGTAAATAAAACTTAATACATATATTTAAAATAGCTAGAAAAATCAATTGTGCTAATTTCAAAAGAATTGGTTCAAATTAAAAGTGTTATAAGCTGTAAATCATATTCCGGGAAGGGGCTTATATGGGAGCTATATCAAAATATGGACCCATGTTAATAAATTTTATAACATGTATTTAAAATAGCTAGAAATTAGTTGTGCCAAATTTCAATAGAATTGGTTCAAATTTAAGAGTTTATAAGCTATAAATCATATTCCGGGAAGAGGCCTTATATGGGAGCTATTTCAAAATATGGACCCATGTAAATAAAATTTATAGTATATATTTAAAATAGTTTTAAACAATAATTGTGCCAAATTTCAAAAGAATTGGTTCAAATTTAAGAGTTTTATGAGCTATAAATCACTTTCCGGGAAGGGGCCTTATATGGGAGCCATATCAAAATACGGACCCATATGAATAAAAATTTATAGTATATATTTAAAATAATTAAGAGATTAATTGTGCCAAATTTCAAAAGAATTGGTTCAAATTAAAGAGTTTTATGAGCTATAAATCACATTCCGGGAAGGGGCCTTATATGGGAGCTATATCAAAATACGGACCCATGTGAATAAAATTTATAGTATATTTAAAATGATTACAAATTATTTGTGCCAAATTTCAATAGAATTGGTTCCAATTTAAGAGTTTTATGAGCTATAAATCAAATTCCGGGAAGTGGCCTTATATGGGAGCTATATCAAAATATGGATCCATATTAATAAAATTCACAATATATATTTAAATAGTTGAAACAATAATTGTGCCAAATTTCAAAGAATTAGTTCAAATTAAAAAGTTTTATAAGCTATAAATCATATTCCGGGAAAGTCCTTATATGGGAGCTATATCAAATATGGACCCATGTTAATATAATTTATAACATATATTAAAAATAGCTAGAAAATCAGTTGTGCCAAATTTCAAAAGAATTGGTTCAAATTAGAGTTTTATGAGCTATAAATCACATTCCGGGAAGGGGCCTTATATGGGAGCTATATCAAAATATGGACCCATGTAAATAAAATTATAGTATATATTTAAAATAGTTAAACAATTATTTGTGCCAAATTTCAATAGAATTGGTTCCAATTTAAGAGTTTTATGAGCTATAAATCATATTCCGGGAAATGGCGTTATATGGGAGCTATATCAAAATATGGACCAATGTTAATAAAATTTATAACATATATTAAGAATGGTTTAAAAATTAGTTGTGACAAATTTCAGTAAATTATCTAAAAATTGCGGTCCATATGACACAAAGAGTTTGGGTGTATCAAAATTTGCATATTATAGCCTATAACTTTTTCCGGTTAATCAGATTTTGATAATTTTTGGCACGATGATGAAGCACGTGTAATTGTATGCTAAAATTAATTTTGTTTAGTCAATTACATATGTTATGAAGTAAGTATCATTTTTGAAAAAATGAGGTTGTTAAGATATCGTCTATAACTTCCCTTAAAAACCGATATACTATTTTAAATAGCATTTCAACTTTTTGCACATACGGAAGACGGACAAATAAATAACCAGTTTAAAATTGATGCAAAAATATATATACATTTTGGGTCTGAGTGAACTATTTGACTTGAAAATGTATCACTGACCAACACTAAGACCCACCAAAAAAGAACTGTATAAACAAAATGAAATATATAAGAAAGATAAATTCGGCTATGCCGAATCTTCAATGCCCTCCATCACAAATGCGTGTGAAGAAATAGCATTATGATTCGTACAAACACAATCACACATACACTAACTAACATATACAAACATAATATAACACGGGATGAATCATTAAGTTATATTTTTAGCTATAACATTTTTGTACTGAACCGATTTTAATATTTTTGCGGTTATAATGAAGTATATATACACAGAAAAAAATCTATATAAAATTAATTAAAATAAAAATAATTTAACATTTTTTCATTTCATAGATAAAAAATGTTAATTTAACATTGTTTCACAGTAAATACAGTTTGTTGAAAATATTCTTGAATTTTTACTATTTGAAATTTTACTTAAAGTAATTTGTATAATTTTATATATATTAATATTGAAAGGTTCCAATATGTGCAATATTATTTCATTACAAACGTAAAACTAAACTAAATGAAATAAAATTATTCAATCTCAAATCAACTATGTTCAACGTTGTTTTTGCTTCAAGTATTTTTCTATGTGTGTAGCTTAATGTTATAGCAAAATTTCATTCTAATTTGTCGATTTATAATTGCCAATTTTATGAAAACTCTTGAACTTATAACTTGCCTCAGATATCGGTCTATATATTTTAATATACTGAACCCATTTTTGCTGGTTTGAAGTAGAAAACTTCTCAGGACTATAACAATTACTAAGGCTCTGTCAATTATTGTGGATGCGAGCGTGCCAACAACAGACAGACGGACAGCTAAAACGATTCCAATTTTGATTTGATGCAGGTATATATATACGTTGATATACCCTCTTTACCACTTGTGGTGGTGGAGGGTATAAAAAGGAATATTAAATAAATGACACCTTAAATATTTCACGACGACTTCCATGCCAAAATTCTTAAAGAACAAGGAAAAGCACTAAATAAAAATAAAACTCGAAATAAACTCAAATCGTAGAAATAACAAAAAGTTTGTTCTTAACTGATTGGCCTACAAAATGTACTTTAATAATAAGTTTTGTAGAAAAATTGGCTTCTATTTTGTTTTTGGCAAAACAAAACAAAACTTAACTTGAATCCCAGACATTGAGAAATATGGAAAACAAGAATTGAAAAGTGAAAACAAAACAATGAAAAATTATATAAAAAGAAAAAAATGAAAAACTGATATAATGTAGGTAAGCGGAAATGGGTAAGGCTCCAAAGACATTAGGATAACACCGAAATCATAGATAAATAATTTAAAGAGAAATTTTATTATAAAACTTAATATTCCATCATTGAAATATAAGGAAGCGTTGAGGTTTTTAGTGTCACATGGTCATTCCTGAGGTGTTTTCCAATCCATATGGTGAAGGACATGTTTCTAGTGGGTCCAGGGGTCGGGAAATCGATCTCCAAAGTTGCTCATGGTCATTCCAGAGGAGTTTTCCAATTAATTTGGAGAAGGACATGTTTCTTATAGGGCTCTGGAGCCGTAAAGTGAATCTTCAAATTTGGTCTTCTTGGGTAGGAAGTTTTTTTTTTAAATCGCCAAAATTTTGAATCGATTCAAAACATATTTTATATACATTTAGGCCTTATTATTCTCTACTAAAAACACTTATACATGTGGAATATCTCTTATACTTTAACATGTATTTAGACCAAAGTAAAAAGTTGACGCATTTTTGGACATGTTACTTTTATTTCATTTTTATTTAACTTGGTGTTCACTATTTCGGGCTGAAAAAAATAGTAATTATTTTTGGGCAAGAATCATATTCTTATATGGATTCAATTAAAAGTTGCATTTTTTTGATCAACATTTTAATCAAAATCAAGCATTACCTTCTGATCAATGCATATTTTCTTAATTGTGAAAGAATTCTTAACGTAAATACATAAAGGGCTTGCGCAAATAGTTTCCGCCATTCGATTTTATGTTCGATTAAAGTGTAAAATATAAAATTTATTAATAATTTTAAATAAAAATGTGTTAAAGTGTTTTAAAAACTTATAAAATGAAATTTACTAAATTTGTGTAGATGTGAACTAATTTATTGATGTTAAGAAATTAAAAGCGACTGCGCTGCTGACTTTTTTAATAAATTGTATTTTGAGTAGAAACATGTAAGTTAGTGAATTTTTTAGTAAAAAGATTAATAAATTATTTCTTTTTTATTTTTAATTAAAATATAAAATTTTTATGTTTCATTAAATAAATTGTCGCGACTGCACTTCTTTTTTTATTATTTTTTATACAAAAACTTTTATAGTGACGTCATCATGTCTAGTTAAGAGTGTATTTGTTTGTGCTTTTTTTGCTAGTATTCGCCTTAACATTGTCTGCTTTTCCAAGTGTCCGGACATGTGCATTATCGCAAAAAGAGATGATCGAGTATTTATATAACAATATTATTGTAAATTAAAAATAATAATTAATTTGGTACTTAAGCACTTAATATGGAGATATGGTATATCAAAATCTAATTAGTACCAAAATCGAATAAATAATTTAGTACTTAAAAAAATGTTCTAAAATTAGTAGAATATTTAAATTCTTTGAGTCATAGTACGAATTTGAAAAAGGGTAGTTTTTAGGACCAAATCAAAATTGGTACTTTTTACATAAAATGGTACTTTTCTCATGTTTTAAATAAATGCAATAAAATAAAAATGCTAAACCGAATCTTCAATACCCTCCACCACAAATGCGTGTGAAGTTCATAAGTTAGATTTCGTATGTACACACACAATATACACTCACAAACGCATATAATACATAAAAGTCATTCTTAAATCAGATATATTTTTGGCACAACCTTTTCCACTAAACCGATTTTGAAATGATAAACTTAATACACCATCTATAATGTTGTGGAGGGTATAAAAATATAAGAAGTGTTATAAAACGGTTTTTGGAAATAAGATTTTTGGAAATTTTGGGTTAAAAGGGAGTAAAAAAGGGGAAAAAATAAATCAGATAAAAATTTTGCAATTGTGTTAGTTACATCTTTAAAAATCAGTCATTTTGAAAGGAAAAAGTAAATACAACAATTCGGTACTCTTTTGTGTCAGTCGGTACTCTTTTGAAAAATTTGGGAAAATAATATAGTACTTTATCAGCTATGTAGATCTTTTATGGATCATATATAGATCTTAACATTTCAAGAAAATATATTCATATGGGATTAATAGTATTGTATAATAAATTAAGCATATTTGATACTAAATGAAAAACAAAAAGGGATTTTTGGTACTTTTTTATTCCATTTATTCTATGCTCCATTTTACGCCATATCGAAGGCATACACTGTTATTTGTGGACCAATTTTGTTTAAATTTAACATACAAAATTTATTTGTCCCAACTTACTTAATATATATTTATGACTGTATGCTTTAAAAAGTTAAAGCACCATTTTAGAGGTATATTGGTATAGGACCTACCTTCGCCCTTGTACCAAAAAGTCTCACATAACTTCTACACATAACTCATATTAAATAGGCGGTTGTGCATCATCAAATCGATTAAAAGTGATTCTCAGTAGATCGATATCATTATCTTTTTAGTGCATTACAAAAATCTGCATATATACATCATCCGTTCCTACGACCCCCATTACGATAATAATGATCGGAAAAAAGAGGACTATAAAAATATTTCCACTTTTTTATTCCATAAATTCTAATCAGAGGAAAAGTTATTTTAAATTCACTTCTCTCTCTAAAGTGCTCAATTTGCTGTTATAAGAAGTTTGACCCATTACAGATTTCTTGATTGGATTTCTAATAAATTTAGATATAATAATCGAGGTTCTTTTTTGAAGATTTTGTTTTGTTCTCTTTTCCCCCCTATAAAAACTGAAGAAATATATTTGAAAATTAAGGAAATTCCGATAGGGCTAGCGGGGAAGTTGTTTGCCCTTGCATTTAAGTTAGAAATTCTTCCAGAATTGAGAAGAAAAGCTTAAGTGATTTCAAAATAATAAAGCTTTTTATTGATATATAACACGCAGTAGTATATATCACACTCCTTTATATTATAAAGATGCAACCCGTAACAAATTAAAATCTACACAAATAAAGAACAAACTATAACTTCTGTGGCTTCCAAAAAAGGTAATCTTCTCACACGAAAAAAATGAAATTTAGACGGTTCTGCCTCATACTCCTATTTTGGCACGATTTAAGATGAAACGATGTTTGGTTGCCAAAACGTAATTTCGGCAGTGGTAATTTAATGTTTTTGGGTAACATTTTCTGCAGTTGAAAATCTAAAATTTCTTTTCCAACAAAAATGAATAATACAATTTATAACGTTGCACTGGAAGATGCACTTCTCTTTTAAATGGATGAAGAATGCATATTCCAAAATAATAAAGCTTTTTATTGATATATACCACGCAGAAGTTTTACAGAATCCACACAATATTTAGAACATTTTGGACCTGAATAGAGCGCACCAAGTTAAAAAACTAAAGAACACTTTACCAAAAGTGGATCAAAATTTTACTTTAGTCTAAATATCTCTTAAACTATAAGAGGTATCCTATATATGTAAGCGTATTTCTTAAAGAGAATTATAAAATATTTTTCAATCGAATTATAAATAAAATTTTGAAGATTTTTTAAATAATAAATATACCGCAAGTGACCAACTTTGAAGATCCACGTCCCGTCTCCAGGACCCATTAGAAACATATCCTTTTCCAAATCAATTGGAAAATAACTGAAGAATGCCCATGTAAAATTTCGTAAAAAATAAAGTTCCAAATTTAGATCATTATTAAAAAAGGGTTTTTCACACCACTGTAAAAATCTGAAGTTATAATTTTTTATTTTTATTATTTTGAACTTCCCTACTACACACGTTTGATATTCTGACAAACACATTTCCCACATTTACATGACTTGTATATCTTTCGACTTTTTGGTATAAAAACAGAAGAAAAATGTAAAATAGAATTCAAATAAATATTAAATAACAGAAATTTTTACTCACTTTTATTTTATATTCATTCAGACTCTGGTCTTAGTCCATAAAGAATTTATATTATTTAGTATTGCGGTGTCAGCATAATATTTTCTGGCTTGTTTTAGTTGGTTTAACTTAATTATGCTATTTTTTATTTAAAAACTAAAACAAAAACAAATGGCACGCAATATTTGTTGTTTTACTAAATTGTTAAAAGAAAGAAAGAATGTGAAAATAAAACAACAAAAAGAGAAATAAAAGGTACAAATAATGAACATCCCACCCATGTACAAACGGAAGGAAATCGGTTATAATAAAAGTTGTATTTGAATTTCGACACACACACACAGAGAGAAATACTTTAAGGGATTGAATAGTGGGAAAGAATGAAGAATTTTTTTTAATATTTCTATAACTTGTGAAGGAAAGTTTGAATTAAATTTTTTATACACTGATGCATATTCCTATATAAGTTTTTATTTCTTTTTCCTCTATTTTCATGTTTACATCCAAAAGTAAAAATAAGGTTTTCTAATAAAAGACCACTTAAAGGTACCAATATTTTTTCTTAGTCTTGTTGTTCGCCTCAATTCGATGACATGTTCTTTGTGCTATTTTATGTTGAATACTTCTATAAACGCAGACGAGAAAATTGCTTTGAAAATTTTTACTGCAAAATTATTTAATTAAATCGATTAATTTCTTAAATATGTCCAAGGGAACGGTTCTATCCAAATCAAAATTTTTTTCATGATCTGATTGAAATTAGTGACCAGAAAAATGTGCGTACTAAAATTATTAAACACCGAACATTTGGACAAGCATTCAAATGTTTGCCCACAAACTGTTTCCACTGTTATTAAACACCACCGGGGGAACTTGTCCGTTGATAAAAACCTGGTTCAGGAAAGGAATGGTCCACATGATGTTTGTAAAGCCAAAAAATAGTCAACATTTTCAATAGAGCTCCCAACACATCCGGTATGAAAGCAGAACGATGATCTAAGTGCTCAGATTATTTGGTATTTGTTATAGTATTTTTACCAAAAGAGACAAATCTCCAAACTAACCGCAGCTAAGGCCAGTGGAAACATATTGGGCTCTTGTTTAAAGAGAATAGAAAAGTACATAAGAGGGAGTCCAAAAGTGTGATAGATTTTAAACGGAAATGCGCTGTCTCTTCTTGAAAAGTGGCAGAAAGCAATATAAAAACGTTCATGGAAAGATTTTCTAAAAAGGTTCAAAATTACAATAATATTTTCAATTAAATAAAAAGAAAAACAGAAAATTTAATGATTTTATTAACATACATGCATGTTAAGAATTTTTCGATCACACTCCTCAATATTAAAAAGATACAACCCGTAACACATTGAAATCAACACAAATAAAGAACTTCTGTGGCTTCCAAAAAAAGGTAATCTTCTCAGACGAAAAAAATGTAATTTAGACGGTTCTGCCTCATACTCCTGTTTTGGCACGATTTGAGATGAAACGATGTTTGGTTGCCACAACGTAATTTCGGCAGTGGTAATTTAATGAACAACACAATTTATAACGGTACACTGGAAGATGCTCTTCCCTTTTTAATGGATGAAGATTGCATATTCCAGCAAGATAATGTGTTACATGTTTCAAAGTAGTGTAAATCATGGTTTAAAGAACACAGCATACCACAGCTAGACCTGGCCTGTTTGCATTCCGGATTTAAACCCAATGGAATACTTGTGGAATATATGTCACGTAAAGTTTTTCAAAAAATATCAAAAATCGAAGCACAATGGTTTTAACGAAGCTGAAACTAAAAATACAAAGTAAATTCTTCCACCCATTATCAATAATGCTATAGAGACTAATAAACTTTAGTGCAATTATAGCAAAATTCCATTGAAAATGGCAGTTAAATACTTAAATTCAGTTAAAGTGAAGTTTTCATTAACAATATTTCTTATTTATTTTTTATTTTTTTTCTTTCTTTAAAAAACAGTTACGTGCATTTATAGGAATATGCATTAGTGTAGAGCTAGTTAATGGCAGTTAAATACTAAAATTCAGTCGAAGTGAAGTTTTCATTAACAATATTTCTTATTTATTTTTTATTTTTTTTTTTTTAAACAGTTACGTGCATTTATAGGAATATGCATTAGTGTAGAGCTAGTAGAGTTTGCAAAACGGGCTCAAAATCTCCTCTAGTACAGCAGCTGTTGGTCTTCAAAGTAGGTTATCTTAGACACGAAAAATATCAATATTTCTATTAAACATTGTTTTTGTCCCACTGTCGCCTGTAAAGCTTTCCTTGTGAAGTGTGTATATGGAAAGAGGTGCATTTTTTAATTTGTTTTGGTTAGAAACCTAAAGTTTGTTTTTATTCTCTTTTCAACTTTTTCTTGTTTATTTTGCAAAAATTTTAAAATATTTTTTTTCATTTTATACCAAAAATGAAATATAATAATGTGAGGTTGTTTTGAGTATATAATTTACTTGATTCCTAATAAATTGTTTTCAATATTAAGTAAAGTTGATATTTAATAATTTATATAATTTTTCATTTCACTGTTTAACAATTTTGTTCTTTTATATATCATTTTTATTTGTTTCATTTTATCATATCTTCACTTCTTTTTCTGTATATATTTTGGGGGAATTTTCTTTATTAAGTTTTTTTATTACATAATTTATTTTAATTAACTTTTTTCTCGTTTTATTTTCGGGTGTTTATGATTTCATTCACATATCAATCACAATTACCTGTGAATGTTTCTAATTTTCTTTTATAAATATTTTAGAAAATCATTATTTATTTATTTATTTATTTATTTATTTATTTATTTATTTATTTATTTATTTCTTTTTCATTATATTCTATTTTTGCCAAAATTAATTTATTTAAAACAGATACAATTTTTGGATTATTAACAAAATATATTAACACTAGAGATATCGCAGAGTTTTGTACAATTAAATTAAATTCAACTTTTTATTATTACAGAAAGAGCGAAAAAGTATTGAAAAAAATAACTAACATTTCCTTAAATATACACATTATACAAGCCTTTTGGGTAATATTTCCAAAAATTCAAAATGTACAAAAGTAACAAATATTAAGTACCTTCTATCACATATTTTACAAGGTACAGATTTTGAGTGTTTTTTTTTATTCTTCAAACTATTGGATCTTTTAAGGAGTAAAATTTTAATTAAAAAAAGAGTTTTATTTTTTTATCGCTCTTTCAACAAAAGTTTAATTCTTAAAAATCAAAAAGACCAAAAAAATTAAAAGAAAGCTCTAAATATTTTGAAGTCGTGTGTAGCAGTGAAAGTATTTTATTAAGCTGAAAAAGTGATGTTTGTATGTTTACAAATTCATATAAAGGTTATGTGAATATACAAATGTTTTCACATATTAAGATGTATTTACATTTGTTTAGGTGTTTTTGTTATTGCACTTTTTTATATAAAACAAAAGTAAGTTTTATTGCGGCAAAAAATTTTTTGTGTGCATGTGAATGCACATTTTTGTTTTTGCCTTTTTTTGTGTTCTTTTCAACCCTTTAGCAAGTTTAAGGGGGAAGTTTAAGGAAAGTTTAAAAAAAGAATAAAATAATTCTTTCCCCGATTTTGCACAAAGCTAAATCGAAAAAAAATGACGATTAAAGTTTTAATCGACAAAAAAGAGTTTTATTTTTTTCATCTCCTCAAAGAAGAGTAAAAATAAAAATCATTTGAAAATAGAGATTTTGTTCGGAGTTTTTCCATACTCTGATATTTTATAAAGGAAATGTAAACAGCAATTTTTGAATGATGATATTAGAACAGAGCGTGGTAGGTTACCCTCTAAAGTTAGCCACCTCGGGTTTTTAATTTTTAGAAAATATCATTCACGAATTAAGATACAGAAATTTTATATAAAGTCATTGTGAATCGTTATAAAAAAATTTAGACCCCATTTTACCTATTTTTAAGTTTCACTAAACTTGAAGTTTTAATTTTTTATTTGATTGAAGTCATTTTTACAATTAAAAAAAGTTTTCTCCCAAATGAGGAACTTTTAAACCTTTTTGGAAATAGTTTGACGGCAGACCTTTGAATGCTTTGGCAACTTTTTAAAGCACCAAGTTGTACGCACATTTTTCTGATCACTAATTTTTACTTGGGATAAAAGTTTTAACGTAAAATATGTGTTAAGTCAGAGTACTGATAAAAATGGACCGGCTATATTTTCTAGTTCAATATGCTTTCAATATTTTTGTCCTTCCATTTTTATGAGGAACAAATTTCCAATTATTAAAAAGATTAAATTTTTCCTAAAATTTTTGGAATAAACCTAAAGACGATAGTTCTAAGAGAATCAGGGAAGACATTCACATATAAGAATCATTAAATATTACCAAAACAGATAATTTAAAATTTTTCCCCAATTTGGAAACATTGAAAATAGAGTCAGTGAGGCCAAATGGATGAGAGTTCTATATTTAATAACATATTGGTTGCATTAGTGTTAATAATTATAATGATTTGTTTTATAAACTAAAAGTGTTAATTTATTCCCAAAAAATTGTTTAATAACTAAATAATTTGTTAAAAATTCTTGCGCATAATATTTTGATGTCGGCAACTTTTGTTTAATTTTAATTCGTTAAACCGCATGTGATTGGGAAATGAAAAAAAAATTATATTTTATTTAAATTATTTAAATATTTGTATTTAACACTAGAAAGACTGAAATTTTGTGTATACCTATATTGCCCGAAAGCAGTCAAAATGACTTAATTATAAAACAAGCAAGAATGTGAGTATTTGGGAATTATATAGTCGATATCGCGCAACAATAGAGCAATTAGTAGAATTTTTATTCAGTGATTTTTTGAAATTTGTGGAGTTTTACAATGTCTTCTTATGGGACCTATGAAAAATTATAGATCGATCCTCGTAAAATTGAGAACTAATAGTATTTCGATTGTAAATTTTTCATGATAATAATTTTTTTGGAGATTTTTGTAATTTAAAATTACTTTCGGAAAAGTGTCCTGTATAGGAACTGTGGTCGTTTATGGACCCACTTTTCTGAAATTTTACATAAATGTTTCGACTAATGTAAAGCTTACTTGTGCTAAATTGTATTAAAATACTTCGAAATTTAGAACTTTTATGAAAAAATTCATATTAAAGTATTTCTATGGCAGCAAATATGACAAAAAAAAATGTCTTCAAAATTGCGATCTGTATTTACACATAAAGTTTACATGGAGAGTCAATCATCCAACCAGACAAATATCATTTTATCGACCCAAAAAGTAATTCTAAGTCGATCGTTGTTCTTCAAGATGAATGCTTCGGTGTTATTGTTATTGAAAGTTACAAATGCTGTTATAAACCAATAAAATGCCTACCACAGCGTAGGGTATATTAAAAGCAAGGTGTAAAGAAATTAAAAATATTCATTTTATAATTGTTACAGTTATAAAACTAAAATTTTAATGAAAATTTGAAATAACTAGTTTAAGTTCAATATATTGAGCAAACGCAACTTATCGAGTATCAACAATTTGTCACGTATTTTTATGTTATCAAGTAACCGAAATCGGGGAAAAGTAAATGAAAACTGTTTTTAATACTGGCCCGAACTGGTGATATACAAAATTTAGTCGATTCAGTAACAAAAGTGGTTTAACGAATTAAAATGTTCAAGGAAGTCAAAATGACTGCTTTTGGGCAATATATAATATAACACAATATATAACATGTAGCATGAAGGTGAGGGAAAGTGAACACAATTATTAATAAACTCCTTTATTTAATGACCATAAACGTTTCAATGTTAAATTCATATTATTTTTTTCAATTTAAAGTAAAAAGAAGTCAAAATGACTTACATAGACACTGTTATCATATTCAAAGAAAAATAATTTAAAACAATTAAAATTATCACTGTGCCGCATTTTAAATACCCTCCATCACTATATTGTGAAGACAATTATCTATTTGTCTGAATTTTGATGGAATTTAATACAGTTTAATAATGTTTATTTTTAAACTCAAATCCGTTTCCCGGAAAATGAGCTATAGCAACATATGGACCGATATTTATAAGATTAATAAATTATATTCAAGACAGTAAGAAAAATAATTGAGCCGAATTTCAACATCATTATTTACTACTTTTTTAAGATCGAAAAGGGGGCCTTAAATGAGAGCTATAGCAATATATGGACCGAGATTTTTCAAAATAATAAATTATATTAAATACGGTTAGAAAAATAAATGTGTCGAATTTCAATGGAATTGATCTTCATTTACCAGTTTTATAAGTTCAAATTGGTTTTCCAGGAAAGAGCCTTATATGGGAGGAATAGCAAAATATGGACCGAGCTTGTTCATATTAATAATATACATTTAAGATAGTTAAAATATATTATTGTGCAATTTAAAAGTTTTATAAGTTCAAAACCTCTGTTCTGGGAAGGACCCCGATATGGGAGTTATATCAAAATATGGACTGATATTAATTAAATTAATAACATAATTTAAGGCAGTCAGAAAGTTAGTTGTGTCAAATTTCAATAGAATTCGTACATATTTAAATTCGTACATATTTCATAAGCTAAAAATCATACTCCGGGAAGAAGCGTTGTATAGGGGCTCGGTCAAATAATGACGCCAGCACAAACTTGTTGCTTTGTGTTTATTATTGAATCAAAAAACAGATTCAGTAAATTATCTTGAAAATTGGTAACCCATATCAGATACAGATTTTGGGATGCATCAAAATTTCTCTTATCTTCCAGCTAAATTGACTCAGACTTTTATTTCATGCAGGAATATATGTACTTTAAGGGATCTATATTTCTTGGTGTAACACACGGAATGAAAAAGTTAATATATCTCATCACCACTTGTGGTGGTGGAGGTTAAAAAAAATTATAATCACTAGAAATATATCAGATATCAGGATCTGGGAAAATTTTGAAAATACGTAAACTCCATTTACTAAATGAAATTAAATTGAACGTACTTTTTACTAGAATTTTTATATTATTAAAACATGTAAATGTAAATTCGAAATTCCCAAAAGAAATAATTGAGTTTCAAAATGAAAGACTATTTGATCGATTTATTTTTATTTATTTTTATATTTTGTAAAATTTTCTTCAAAGTTTGACTGCAATGACCCAAAAAATAATGTACAATTTCACTTGCCAATAATTGTTTGTCATGTTTACATGTCTCAGCAATTGGTCACACTTTTCCAAATATTTTCAAACATTTAATTTATTTTACTTCTTTTATTTCCATTTATCTTCTAAAACGTTTTTATACCCTCCACTTGCACAAGTGATAAGTGTGAATATGTTTTGTTTGTCATTCCATGTGTATATCCTGATACACTCACGTCTAAACAATTTATACGAAATTAAGGAAAATCGTTCAGATTGTGTATTGATGCCTTTCGGAGATTAGTTAAATTAGTTTAAGAGAAGAAAATTACATATTGATAACTGAATCTAGATCGTATCAAATATATATTGTAAAATATGTTTAGTACTATTAAGAGTATCTAAATTCTTACTGAGAAGGTGAATACTTTTATACCCTCCACCAATACAAGTGGTGAAGATTCCGTTTGTAATGAAAGAATGAAGTCATTTAAGGTCCTTTATTTTATATATTCTTGCATCAAATAAAAATCTTAATCGATTTAGCTATTTCTGCCGGTATGTCTCCTTTTGGCAAGCTCACACCCAAATAAATAGACCGAGCTTAATGAAAATCGGTTTAGGCATTTACTATTGTCCTATAAAGTTTCTTATTTAAAAAATCAGTTCAGTAGAAAAAAAGTTATATTATTGATTGATATCTGTGACAAGAAGTGGTGGAACACTTAAAATCCCATTTCTCTATAACTGATAGAGCAAAAGTCACGAAATGTCCCACTTAGAAATTTTTTAAAGCATAAATACAACAATTTGAGCAAAATATAATTTACATCTTAATTTTGGAATAGGGCTCGGGGGAGTAGTATACCATTACAAGCGGAATTTTTTATGCGTTCTTACAATTATTTCTAAATTGATATTGGTGTTGGGTATTAAAGGTTGGACATAACCAAATATAGCGCTATTACTTGTTTTCATTCATATAAGTAATGGGGCCGTAAAAATACTCTTTACTGATTTCGTAATCTAAATTAAAATTTCTTGAAAATTATCTACAGTTCTAAAAGTTCTGAATTCTGTATATTTGGTCAATTGCAGATTTTATGTAAATTTAACTTTACTATCTCGATGTTTACATGAAATTAACTAACTTAAGTGTGGGTCACATCTATTTCATACCAAACAGCACCCTCTAGATTTTTCGGTATAACCGTGTGATGATTCTAAAACTTATGATGTATTCTATATTCTTTTAGAAATTCTGGAGTATTGTTTTTGAAAAGGTTTTAAGGAGATTTGAACAATAATTCTCAATATTCAAATCGTCAAATTTACTTTTCGAAATCGAATGTCAACATAAGAAATTACTTTAGAAATCTAGTTATTTTTCCAAAAAAATATTAAATTTTAACAATGTTTCTAAAGCCAACAAGATACAAAAAACTTTCAAAAGAGCTGCCAGCACTTTCGGTAAGAAAGCAGACCGATTACCTTAGTGTTTGAACTATTTGGTACAAAATGTTAAAGCGAATGTATACAGGCTGCTAAATATTTAGAGACCAAAAAAACTGGAAAATTTTAAGAGTCCCGAAAAGCTCAAACATGATTCGGAAAAATTCGTTAAAATGAAAATAATTTTGAACAGATTTGTCTTCATTCCATAAAGTTAATACACGATTTTCAATACTTTTAAATGGCTTTGATAGGCGACTTTATGAAAACATTCTCCAAAACTTCTAGATGGAACGAAATGGCACAGTACAGTTCAAGAGATCTTGTTTTAATTTAATTTTTAAGGTTAATTTACATTGACCCACATCGATTGATACACATCGATATTTATTGTTACTAAATGATTTTATTGATTTTATACCAAAGTCGTTATAATATGGACATTGGGTAATTCTTGTTGAATTGAGTTATTAAAGGTGGCTGGATAATTTTCACTTAGTCCATGACGACAAATCGTCTAATGTGGCAACATTGCATATAATCCTTATTTGTGAAAGTCTCCTAAAATGTCTAAGAAATAAAAATATTGAATTTTTCCTTCTACATGATTCGGTTTATAAATTTTTACACCTTTGACTTGGTAGAACGTATTACTTGTTTATATCTAAAATGTTATCTAAGCAGGGTCTTGTAAATTCGTCTTTAACGACTGCTATTTTCATTTCCTTTTCCGATGTTATTTTCCTAAGTAAATTATTATTTTGGAATCCTTAACAGTTTTCTTTTCACGTTCCAATTGCAATTTTACACTTTCGCCTGATTGAACAAATACATTTTCTATTTTCTTACCACCATATTGTTTATATCCGGAATGATGAGTATTTTTCCCATTATAAAATGAAAATGTTCTTGTCACCTTTAAAATAGAATCTTAAGTTTATTTTTATTTGAGGGGAAAAAATAAATTTATTTTTGATTTCAATTACAAACAGAAAGTGAGGAAATACAGATAAATAAGTTTAAACAATTTTTTAAGTCTTTTATTATTTTGGGAATAAACAATTTTTGGGATCTTTTTAATTTTGATTTTTCTTATTTCATTCGATTTTATCCAAAAAAGGAATAAAATCAAAGTTAAGGTTATATTCACAATATGTGTCTTCCATTAGTTAAATGAACGATTTGAAATGAATACATTTTCTTGTTCTCTATTTATGGAATAAAACTTTGTCACCATGACCAGACAATTTTCACAAATGACCTGTAAACTCAAAAGGTATTAGAATTCAAATTTTATATATCAATTTTCAGCTTTAATAATAATTTATTTAAATTATAAGAAGTGAGATAAAAAACACTGAATTTACTTAGTGATGCAATTTCAAATCTTTTTTGGAAACCCTTACTTTGCTCGAACAATTAGTCCATCTCCGTTTCAAATCTGCCACCCTTTTCGACACCTCTTCGATTCATTTTTAACCGGATCTCAATATGTCTCCACTGGCCTTAAATCCGGTAATTTAGAGGATTTTTGTTTCTCGGTCAAATTTCTGTCATTATTCTTCTTATACCACTCAAAAGTTTGTTCACCGTAGTGACAGGATAAGTGAACACATTATGAGGTCTTATAAATGGAGTTTTTTATGTAAATTTCGGTATTTACCATTCAGTTGGGAAAACTGCCAGAACATACGTTTACTTGCAGCAAAAATATTGTTTTTACAAGACTTGCCTTTAATTTCCGTGCTTTCTGCTTTTGGCCTCTAAATTTTCAGCAGCGCTACGGTCAGGAACTTTTTGAGCCTACACCACCTCCTGATGTTCGTAACATACAGCAGAAATGGTGTAACACCCATTTTTTAGTGTACCGTTCGGCACAGAAGCACTTTCTGGGTCGATTTAACGATGTCTGTCCGTCGAGCTGGTTGTCCATGTTAACGTTGTGAATACTCTACAGGTCGCTTATTGAAATTCATCATATTCAATAAAAAAATTATCAAAAATAAGTCTTATAGTATTCTAAATCGATTTGCCAAATTATGCGAGGGTCGGTCCATAACTTCTCATAGGTCCCATATAAGCCTTTGGAGGGTATAAATCCCATTTTATATGGTATTGTAATAAATTCTGGTCAAATTAAGTTTAAAAATCTAAAATCAATGCTCGAAATTATACGGGGTCGGTTCATCATTTAACCCTCCTGAAAAAACCTTTTCAAACGTAAAAATTGTAGAAAAATTTTAGTATCATAATAAGCTACTTTATACTTAACCATTAATCAGAAAATTATACGAGGGTTGCTCACAAATTTTTTGTAGCTATTTACAAGCTACAATGTGGTGTACATTATTAAATAGTCGGACTTGATCGACTTTAACATTTTTACTTGTTTTAAATCTGTATTAGCTTTAACTTTTCGTACCAAGTAGTCCAAGCACTGAGACAACAGGGCTGCTTCCTCAACTGGATATCTTGGGATCTCTATTGCTTTCTATATTTAGGATTTATAAATATCTTGTAGACCATTCCTTCTACCTGAACCCCGTATTCTATCAACGGACAAGTTCTCCCGGTACCATTTGATAACATTGGAATCAGTTGAGCTTGACTGAAAATATTTAAAAATTTTCATGCGATATTTTTTCTGTTACCTCATTTTAATCAAATAAACAAAAAATAATCAAATCAAATAATACTTGCGTTAAAAGTTTTAATGCAAACGTGTGTTAAAATGTTTCGATCTCACAAATTAAATTAACCTTTTGACTGTTTGAAATCACAAAACGACAAACTCTTTAGACAATTAAATTTTCAAATATGTTGTGATATAGATTGATCCTTAACGGTATTTAAAACAACTATTAACACTTAAAGTACAATAATTATAATTCAAAATGTTTTGAAACTTTAGTTTCAATTAAAATATTTAATACTTTATTCTCCCATAATAAATTTTGAACTTTTGACCTTCTAAATTACTAAAATAATTGACGCTCTAATACTTTCAAAAAATAAACAATCGAAAATTTATTCAAATAATAATTTCACATTTAAATCATTTTTTTTTTTTTTTTTTTTTTTTAAGAGTTTTTTCTTTATGGGTCTCTCATCCAACATATTAAAACTAAATTGTTTAATTTAACGCATTAATGGCCCCATAAAAATTATGATAAGTGATCGTTATAAATTCGAGAAAAAAGTTTTACTTTCCTCCACTCATTATATTCCTCCTTCCGTGCCTCCATCAAAATAAACGACGCTCAGTCTGCTTTTTTTGCTTGGCCAAATCTTAAGAATTTTCATTAAAATTAAACATATGTTTTCCTTTTTGTTATACCCTACACCACCGAAAGTTGTAGGAGTATTATGCGTTTGTGCTGATATTTGTAACATGCAGAAAAAATAGTGTAACACCCTCCTATCTCTCTGTCTATACGACTGGATGTACATATAATTGCTGTGAACAGTCTAGAGGTCTCGATGAAGTTGTTAAATTATTATTATTATTATTATTATTATTATTATTATTATTATTATTATTATTATTATTATTATTTTGGCCTAAGAACAAAGCCTATTGAAATTGGACATATTCGGTCCAATATTTCAGGTACCTCAAATACAAATGGGGTTTAAAGGTCATAAAAGTCCTTAATACAAATCGATTTAAATTTGGCACAATTAAATCTTATAATATTCTAGAACGATGTGCCAAAGTAAAGGATGATGAATGATCCATTATTTCTCATAGGTCCCATACAAACCCTCTTCCAAATATCTATTTTAATGGCAGAATTATTTTTAAAATCTTAGTGTCACAATTATGTACTGGACACTTAGGAATCAGAAAAAACTCAAATTATACGAGGGGCGTTCTTATATTTTTTGTAACTACCATTATTAACTGACGATGTGGTTTAGGGTATTAGATAGTCGGGCTTGACCGACAATACATTCTTACTTGTTTTCATTATATTTTTCTAATAAACGATACGATTCTCTAAGTATTAAATTATTGAAAATATGTTTCCATTTTGAAGGTATTAAAAATCGAATTTAGTTTTTAATACCATTAAAAATAATTGAAAAATTTGTTTTTAAAATTTAATCCACACATAGAGAAAAATCTGCATAAAATAAGTTCATTATAACAATACTATTTTTGTAGCAAAAAATTATTATGATCACAAAGATATTAAGTGTTGAATTAAGTTTATTTTGACAATAATTTTGTCTTTGCAATAAAAATATTGTTATTAAATTAGCAATAGTATGTTGGTTCTTATCAATTTTGGAAGACGTTCTAATTATAAATTTTTTTTTGATAAGGATGGTCGATTCTTAAACATTTTACAGTAACAATTTAATAAAAACCGGTTTCGTTTTTTTTTTTTTTTTTTTTTTTTTTTTTTTGGAAAATAACCGTTTAACCGATTTTTTCTAAAAATATTAAAACATCTAGAAATAATGAAAAAAGTTTTATTTATTGGAAAAATAGTTCATATACGTGTATTCTAATAATATGTGGTGATAAAGGCATATGTACTTGATCATTCCGTGTGTAATACCAAGAATGTATCCCAGTATATAGAAAGTAGATATAGTCTGAGCCAATTTAGCGATCCTAAAATAATCAGAATTGAAAAAAAATTTAGCCAGATTGTTTTATTATTGCCCTAAGCAAAGAATTTATAGACCGATATCTGAGACAACACTCAATTTAAGACAAAAAACTTTTGCAAATTTCTCATAAAACTATTTTTTAAATTTAAATAAGACTAAACCAAAATCGGATAAGTAGATAAAAGTTATAGTCCAAAATATAAAAATAGTTTTAAATTTTTGACTCTCAATATAAGCACATACGAAATTTCGTTTAATATATAAAAAGGTTTACTGTTATAAGTGTGTAAATGTGTGAGGTGTGTTCGGGTGTATTGTCTATCTTAGTGTTGTTGGAGGGTATTCTAAATGCGGCATAATCGAATATACCTTTACTTTATAGAACTTTTCCATTTTTAAATACAGTTATTTCATTAATGTTCCAAATTATATGCTATTTAGATTAAGATCCTGTATCTTTCATAACAGTAAATAAATGCATCACCCACAGGGAAGTTTCCAGTACTTAAGAATATTATCAAAGTTTTAAATACTTTGAAAGAAAAACAATTTTTTTAAGTTTTTAATACTTTAAAATACATAAAAACACACTTTTAGATAAAACCGACAATTCAAGGACAAAAACCCGGTTTCTTCGATATTCAAAATGTGAGCATTTTAGAAAAAAACCAAAATCGATTTAACCAAAATAACCAAAAACATATATGTGTCGCAACCATATATTCTGGAGGAACAATCCTGTTATCTAGGTAAATTTTAATACCCTAATGTTGGGTAGACGCCATTATAACATTATAACAGTCCAACATTATAATAAGTTGCCTCTCTATTATTATTGCAACACATTTTTCTTCTGCGTGTAATCTTATGCATTCATGACGATGATGAATAAAATGAAGAAAATATATGAGATTTTATGAAATTTTCTTTGAATATGATTTATTACTTATAAACTGAAAAATCCTTCGTGCTATAAAAAATAAAATTGTTGTGTACCAATATAATCTTTAATATAATTTTACAGTGGAATAACAATTCGCATATTTGATAAAAAAATATAAAAACTATAAAGCTCTATGAATAAAAGCTTTTTAAAAGTAATTTCAATATCAATAACTTTGCACTACAATCTGTTGGAGGTTATAGATACTGTATGATCAAAGCATTAGCTTATAACGCTCTTACTGAATATATCCAAGACACTTAAGCCACTTGACAATGTTGACAATAGATCGAAACGGAAAGGGTTTGGCTTTTGCTTAAAATTTGCGAAAACATTTGTAACTCAAAAAATTTGCAAAATTGTTTCCAGACATACAGGAAAAGATATTTTATTGGACATTTTAATTAATTTGATTAAAATTAAAGGATTTTTTTGCATAAATTCATGAAAATGCAAATGGAAGATCATCTAATCAACCAACACACAAAGAACTTTTATCAGATATACAAACCGGTAGGCTCACCACCGTTCTATTGACATTGCACTATTTTTAGTTGTCTATTATGTATTTTACTCAATTCTCCTTAGTCCAAGATTGTGATTTCACAAATCGACGTTTATTAGAAAATGAAATAATGACCAAATTATCGCTTTAGTAGATCTATTGGATAATCAATATTTGCTTTGTATGGAAGCAGCTCCTCCTCTGATTCTAACCGTCTTACATTTTGTCCAGTTTCTTGAGGAAATCATTGGTACAAAATTTAAAAATTCTCGCTGTTATAGTTCTTCAGATATTTGCTTTTTATGGGGAGTAATCTATCCCTTGGTCCATAATATTTTATGCATTAATTTATTATAACAATTTAATGTAATTTTTTTCCTTAATTCAACTAAAATTTCGAAAATTTAACTTAAATATGTTATTTAAATTGAATAATATTTATTCAAGTTAACGAATTCAAATAGTCATATTGACAATTTTTCGTAAATTTGAGGAATTTACGAAAAATTAACGAAAATGTTCATTATGATGAATAAAGGTTTCGTTGGCTGCTATTTAACCTAATTTTCTTTAATTACACTCCCTTTTTCGTTATATTTACTACATTTTTTGGTTCAGTGTAAGAAATAGAAAAGAGAATAGCATATGTTCAATAATTTTATGAAGACACTAGAAACTAGGAATGACTGGAAATAAATAAGTGGTGCAATCAAAACTCTCAATGCGTATTGCAATTTGAATGGTAAGTGGAACTCTGCTCTTGAGTAAATTTACAGTGTAAATTATTAACGACACTGAATTATTAATCATGTTATGTTTGAGGCACAACTGAGATATCGCTACCATAATATGGTTGCTCTTGACTACCACAAATTGTTCCTCTGGCTGGCTATTCATGTAGAGATTGTCATCAAAGTACTGATTGCAGTTCGAAGGATATTTTTTTCTTGATTGGTTCAAGTGAGTTTTTGCGTTGCTAAAAAACTAGATTCCAAATTTTAAGAATATCGGCTCAAAATTGCTCATACCTGGCGACAGTAATCTACAAAAATGACCGGAATATAAGAGCAGACATGAAGTCATAATCTTCCATTGCACAGTGGTCCCGCTTGTTTGGAAATAATTCTGTAACTTTAGAACTATTGAATATTTTTTTGAGAAATTTCCCATGGACGTTCTTGGAATGTGTTCCAATTAATTTGGAGAAAGACATGTTCTAGTGAATCGGGAAGTGGATTTCCAAATGTGTTACCTCGGGTATTTTATGATTTAATTTCTTACATACATTTAGTCATTTTAATTCTCCGAGACTTTGGATAGAACCTCAGATGCGACCAATACTCCCCGGCCCAGAAAGAAGATAGAAACTTATGCTCTTTCAAAACACTACAATTAAATACCGCTTCTTATACAGATCCAAATTAACATTCTTTAATTTTTATAAAAAATAATAAAATTAAAGGAAAACATACCAGAGGTATACGACAATATAGCTGTGCTTCCTCCAATAAAAAAATTCAATAGTCCTTTATCAAGATTGTAAGAATTTTCATTGCTTTCCCACTGTGCTTACACATCACATTACTTTTCACAATTTTCATCGCCTCACTTATTTGCTTAACACTTCCTTCCTTTCAGTCATTAGAAAGTTATCAATCTTTTTTCTACCCTCCACCATCACTTAGAGGCGATGGTGGAGGGTGTAACGGAATGACTTTGTCATTCCGTGTGTAACGCTTAGAAGGATTCATCTTAGAACATATAATGTATATATATATATATATATATATATATATATATATATATATATATATATATATATATATATATATATATACATTATATGTTCTAAGATGAATCCTTCTAAGCGTTACATATATATATATATATAGATATATATATATATATATATATATATATATATATATATATATATATATATATATATATATATATATATATATATATATATATATATATATATATATATATATATATATATATATATATATATATATATATATATATATGCATGAAATTTAAATCCGTGTCGATTTAGCTGTGTCCGTCTGTCTGCCTGTTGTTGGCACGATCATATCCTCAATAATTTACAGAGATCAATGAAATTTTTCTTGAATATTTGTTGTAGTCCTGAGAAGTTTCCTATTTAAAACCTGCAAATCGGTTCAGTTTATTAAGAAAATTTCAACAATTATCAAAATCGGTTCAATAGAAAAATAGTTATAGTCAAAAATATCACTAATTTTAGGACTCATTAAGGTTTTTTTTTGTTATAATTTAGAAATACTTTCATATATTGTATGTGTTTGTGAGTTTATATGTGAGTGTGTATTTGCGTATAATGTAGATGTGATAAACTTAATGTATTTATTTTTTTGATATTTATGGTGGAGGGTATTGAAGATTCGGCATAGTCGAATATAACATTTTTACTTGTTTTGTTTTTACACTTAAAAAATGAACATTTTCAAGGACTTTATCCCACAGTTCAGTGACCATGGAAAATATACTATTTTTTTTTTGTAAATTATAGTTTTAATAGTATCTCGTATATATATATTTTTCCTTTTTGTATTTTTATTGGAGTTTCCTATAAAAAACTATAAAATAGTTTCCTTTCCCAATAACAACAAGCCACAACAATACAAAAAATTAAAATGAAAACTTTTATTTCTGAAAAAAAAAGGAATGAATGAGTGAGTGAGTGACACACTCTAATTTTGAAAATGTCATACTGAAGTGAAAGTGAGTTAGAGAAATGTGTGTGAGTACGTGTTTCATACATTTCGATTTAGTTGTCTGTATGTCATTCTAAAACTATATTTTGTATTTTATACATACGCCAACAGTGTCTTTTGTGAAAAAGACTTTATTATGGTGACCATAAATCTTAGCACTTGGGAAGGGGTGTCATTTGTACAGACAGACAACTTGAGACTTTATTATACGTTTTATTAGTATTTGTGTGTTGATAAAATATTTTTTAGTTAAATATTTGATTTGCTTCAAAGATTTTTCTACGCAAAGAACTTCTATAACAATTTTTCTTGCTTAAAATATTTTTCTCTTGTTTTTTTCCAGTCTTTATAGCTAAATATACTTTATTTTGATTATAGTCACTAATGCACAATGGGACCAATTCAAAATTTAATGTGTTTTTGGTTTTAAATAGAGTTACACATATGTGTTAGGAAAGTGTAGATAATTATAATTTTCAAAGATTAAAACGCTTTTGGTTCCACCGTCGAGTAAATTGGACTCAAAGTATTTCATTCATTTAAAATCGATTATGGTATTTAAATCATCATGGAATATTTTGCATTACTTTTTCCCATTTTTCAGGTAACATATAAATTCATGGCCAAAATGCTGGGGATTTGAGTTGAAGAACCAATTTCTGATACTTTATTCTGAAGCAAAGTGTATTCCAACAAAGGTATTCTTCTACGATCAGAGGAATCATCTGGATTATAAGCTGTTAAATCCAAACTTCTTATCTACAATTTTCCAAATAGTTTTAAGCGAATCTTATATGTCCTCGGGTCTAGTCGAAAATTCTTGTCATTTTACTTTGATTTATCTTTTCAAATGAATCAATTATCTTCTGTAGAGGCCTCCTGTAAACGCCTGATCCGATTTAATCACATCAGAAGCGTGTTTTTATTATGAAATAGAAAATAACACCTTTCTGATCACACCAAATATATAGAACAGTCCTGGTGTTACGGATTTTAAGCCTTTAAATGTGACTTTAATTAATCACTGAATTATATAGACAGATTTTAATCTCCAAATTGCCATAACGATTTCTAATTGAATTAAATCATTAATTCGAGCCCTATTTGTATTTTTGATCGATTCTTGAAAATATAACTTGTATGGGAGCTATAAAAATGTTGAACCAATTGAACAAGACCTCAAGAACCTGATTATTTATATAGGTAAATGCCAGCTTGATATTTAAAACTTTGATCAATTCCTTTTACATTATATACAGGGAATCAGCCATCCAGTTGGACTGACTGTCTAAACGTATGTATCATAGGCTTAAAAATGGTCTAAGATCGGTTGAAACTTGGATACATAGATGCAATTTGAAACATTAAAGTCTAAAATCTATAAGAGATACTAATGTTTTTAAAGAAGATCTAGAAATCGGATATTACTAGTTCTAAATTCATTCTCAATATACATAACTTTGTTCCTTAAGTTCACCTTCCAAACCAATACACACTTTAGGTTCTTATTTAGAAATTTCATTTCGTTCCCTAAATTAGATGACCTGAATTTGAATTTGAGGTTATAATATGGTACATTTTGGTTCTGCCAAATATACTATTTCATGATTGACGTATAACACTTATGAAGATAAGAATCAATAAAAATGTATTTCAGAATAACTTTAAGTACTTTTTAAGTTTGTAATATTTAAAAAGTATTTCGCTCTTGGATGGGATTTTGTGATAAAATATTAAACTTTTTAAGGTACTTTTTGTATTCTTTTTATTAAATTTAACCTAAAGAATTGCAGATACTTTGTGGTCCTTTCTGAGTTTTCAAAATATTTAACGTTAAGAAACAAAATTTGGCATATTTTCAATATAATGAAAAAGTACTGCAAATTTAGTACTTTCTCATCATAATGTTTGTGCCGCAAAACACAATTCTGTATATAATTTCAAAATAACCTCCGAAATTTAAACAGATCTTTGAAACGAAACGGATTCTTGGAACATCCCCAGCAAATATTTCCAGGATTTTTAATTTTGCCCCATTGTGCTCTAAAGAATAATTTTTATCTTGACATTAATACTTGTTCAAATGTTTGTTATTGTATGTTTCTATACTCCCAGCGTATCTATGAAATACTTTAGTGTTTTTCTCCTTCCCCCTCCCCTTTCTAATCACAATTTTTGGTCGTTTTCTATATTTCTTTCTCCATTTTGAAGATAAGTGGCTTTTTGAAAGTGTTTAAAAGGTCGTGTTTTATTAATAAGTGTGGGGGAGTGTGTGTTTTTGTATTTTACTTTATAAGAAATCAGAAATGTTATATGTTTAGTGTAACTGTTAGATACAAGTATTTGTGTTATATATCATTCGCTAAAGTCAGGTAATTTTTATTAAAGATATAGATTTATGGACCTTCTGCCTTTTATCGTTTTGTTAAAATGGAACATTTCTTTCAACAATAAAGTGTTGATAATAAATTTTATTATCATTAAATATCAATTGGTGTAGACAGTCTTAATTGGAAGTATATTATATCTAAGATATTCTTAAACATTATAAAGTTAGAAAACTATATTTATGATATCGAAAATTAAATTAAACTAAACATTTTAGAAAATTATAATAAAAGTTGATTGCCAAAAGTGAATTTTTATATAAAACTGGCAGACCCGGCAAACTTCGTTTTGCCAAAAAAATGTTGCTTTGTATGGGCGATACCCCTCCCCCTGGACTTATCTATCCTATGTTTTAACCAGTAGAACAATTTCTTGAGAAAGTTGTTCGGACCACATTTTAGAGCTATCGCCGTTATAGTTCATTAGATATTCGATAATCAATATTTGCATTGTATGGAGGGTACTTCTCCACCTGGTTTATATATATATATATATATATATATATATATATATATATATATATATATATATATATATATATATATATATATATATATATATATATATATATATATATATATATATATATATATATATATATATATATATATATATATATATATATATATACACGCTTTGTATTTTATTTACATACATACATACATACGTACACACATACATACAAACATACATACTTACAGTCATACATTCATACATGCACATATACACGCTTTCTATTTTATATAAATATACGTTTAGTCACGCGTTAACAATATTAAGTTTTATTCGATTAAGATAGTAAATATATATCCGAATCATTTACTTATTTAATAAAATATAAAAGAAGAGCTTCTGAAAAATAACACCAAAAGTTCTGAATATATAAAATTAAATAATTTAGAAAAAGTGCTTCCCCGAGTTTAAATCACAAAAACGAATCTACTTTCTTGGTTATGATTTCATTTCAAATCATTCTCAAATAATATTTGATGTATAATTCTATATTTGCGGCTGTTAAGGAAATAATTTCCTGGTTATTTTTCAAAAGTTTTCGTCAAAATGTTCCCAATGTTATTAAACATTCAAGTAGCTGAAATGCTCCAAAGCCAAAAATAATAGAAAGTATTTTCATAAAAGCTGCTAAAAATTGAGAGGTCAACACAAAAAGAGCTCGGTAATTAAAGTCAATTTTTCTAAAAATAATGATTGACGAAACGTATGTTCCGGAATATTTTTTATTACATCCAAGTCAAAAACTGTTTGTTGCTTATACTTGAGGGAATGTTGAAGAAAAGTTTAGGACCCAATTGCAGTAAAAATGACCCAAAAAATACTTGGCAAGGCAACCAATATGCAGTTACAGCAAAAGAAATTTATCATTTGTTACAACGGGCTCTATAAATACCGTATTTTACATCAAGGAATGTTTACAAAAAGGCTGCATCCATTCATAAGATCTCATAATATGTCCACATATTTTTGACCTGACTTGGCATCCCATCACTATGGTAAACAAGTCCTTCAGTGGTTCAAGAACAATAATGTGGTATTTGTACCAAGAGAAGTAAATCTTCCAAATTGACCGGAGCTTAGGCCAGTGGAGAAATATTGTGATCTTATTTAAGAGAATTGAAGAACACAAAAAAAAGTGTCCAAAAGTGTGATACATTTCAAACGGAGGTGGACTTAACATATGCAGTGCTTAGTAAATAATAATCATTCATATATTATATCAATTATATAATTTATTGATATTATATAGCTGGAATATATCTTTTTTCGGTGGCGCATCGGTTGCTGTTTATTTTACAAGAAATATGTGCAAGTGAGCGATATATATGTATAGAAGTTTTTGATCTCGCTTCTTAATCTCTGCAGTTTTTTTAAAAATGGTACGATTTTCATATAATCGACTTCGATTTACAGAATTAAAATCGATTTTAGTTTATCTCTTATTATTATTATTATTATTATTATTATTATTATTATTATTATTATTATATTTAATTTTGGGTCCTAAAAGTCTTTAGAATTACAAAATAATAAGAAAATTTATTAAAGTCTAATTTGATTTAAATTAAATTTATGGTTTTTCTTTTTTAAAAACTTGTTAATTAACTGCTAACACTTTATCACAAAAAATTATCCATTTCTAGCTACAATGCCGAAATAAAATTAAATGTATGTTTAGAACTTTTAATATAAATTATGACAAAAAACTGATGGACATAGCAACTAATTCAATGCTAGAATATGCGCTTTGAGTGTTATTCCTTTTTGTCGTAACAAGCGGAATGACAAACTTAATATACTCACTTTCGCACACATGTGTTTGCTGGAAATATACAAATTTCTGACAAATTTGTATTAAGATTTTTCCGAAAAAAAATATTTTAATTTTCAGTCGAAATTGCATTTCCGTTGAATCGCAAAATAATTAAAAACTTTTCAGAATACGTAATCTGAAAAATCCTTTTTTTTCAACAGAACTTTAGATTTTAAATAAAAATAAATTCATTCCATAAATCAAAAAGTTCATTGACTTTCATCACACATAAATATTTACATAACGAAATTATAAAATCAAATCACATCATGAACATCAGTATCTTCAGATTATTTTCTCAATGATGAGATTATTTACATTATTTACATGTAAATTTTTATAAAAAAAAATCATATACAACTTTAATTTGTTCTTTTTCATGTTCATGTAAATAAATATTTACAAAATATTTAAATTAAAAACAAAAAGAAAAAATATAAATTATTTTATATTTTTTTCTTTTCCTTGAAATTTTCTTTTGTGATTATTTTTCTTCATTATACCCTCCAACACCACAAGAGGTGAAGAGGGTATATTAAGTCTGTTATTCCGTGTGTAACGCTCAGATCCCACAATGTTTATATATTCTTGCATCGAATCGAAATCTGAGTCGATATAGCTAAGTCCATCTCTCTGTGTATCCATCTGTCTTTGTGGCATCCACTATATTCACATCTACATCCGTTTATGAGTGTGTATCAGTGTTGCCAATTAAACCATTTAGTGGCTAAATTTAGCCATTTTCAGACTCCTTTAGACACCGAAAATTTCAATTTCATACTGACCCTCGTATAAATATATTTTCTAATTTGTTCTTAAGAGTTCAGTATATTATGGCACTAATTTATATGTATGATTTCTGCGCTTTCAAAGGACTTCTTCTAGGAGGATAATACGGGAGCTAGATGAAATTATGTACTGACCCTCGTGAAATTTCATACATAGATTTTTGCCTATATTCATTTCAATTTGACCAATTATTATCACAATACTTATGTATATATGAGATTTAAGCCCTTTAAAGTTTTATTTTTAATAGGAGTTATATGGGACCTATGAGAAGTAATAGATTGATCCTCGTATCATAACATTTGTTTGAGGGCTAGGTGAAATAATGGACCTATCATCACCAATTTCAGAAGGCATCGTCCTTAGACCAAAATAATAATACATGCCAAGAGTAATTGAGGCATCTCAAAAATTGCGACCTACATTTTATTAATAACGTTTATATGGACAGTCAGCCAGACAGACGGACGGACATCATTAAATCGACTCAGAAAGTGATTCTGAATCAAGCGGTATTAAAAGAGCTGGTAGCAATATTATTTTGTACGTTACAAAGTTAAGCAGAAAAGCATAAATCCCAAACACTTATGGTGGTGTAGGGCATCAAAGTGTCCAAAAAGCACTTAAAAAGGAACTTCCTCTTTAAATCTGTCTCTAAAGGATTTTTTTATAAGGATTTAGCCACTTAAGCTCCTCAAGAATTGGCAACACTGGTGTGTATGTACAAAATGTAACGTAATTATTTTTCACCCATTTATGGTCGAAGTTTTTGTAGATTCGGCTTAGCTGAATATAGCGTTCTTACTTGTTATACCCTCCACCACCACAAGTGGTGAGGGTATATTAAGTTTGTCATTCTGTATGTAACGCCAAGAAGGAATCATCTCAGACCCAACAATGTATATATATTATTGCATCAAATCAAAAACTGAGTCGATTTAGCTATGTCCGTCTGTCCGTCTGTCCGTCTGTCCGTCTGTCTGTCTGTTGGAAACATTCTCACGCCTAGAATAATTGACCGAATTCAATAAAACTTGGCCACATTATTTGTTATTGTCCTAAGCAGTTTGCTATTTAAAACCAGCTATATCGGTTTATAAGCAAGGAAGTTATAGACCGATATCTGAAACAACCTCAAAATTTCAAAAATGAACTCTTATAATTTCTTCTAAAAATGTAATTGGACTAAAACCAAAAATTAATTTTAGCATACAATTACACGTGCTTCATCATCGTGCCAAAAATTATCAAAATCTGATTAACCGGAAAAAAGTTATAGGCTATAATATGCAAAATTTTGATACACCCCAAACTCTTTGTGTCATATGGACCGCAATTTTTAAGATAATTTACTGAAATTTGTCACAACTAATTTTTAAACCATTCTTAATATATGTTATAAATTTTATTAACATTGGTCCATATTTTGATATAGCTCCTATATAACGCCATTTCCCGGAATATGATTTATAGCTCATAAAACTCTTAAATTGGAACCAATTCTATTGAAATTTGGCACAAATAATTGTTTAACTATTTTAAATATATACTATAAATTTTATTTACATGGGTCCGTATTTTGATATAGCTCCCATATAAGGCCCCTTCCCGGAATGTGATTTATAGCTCATAAAACTCTTAAATTTGAACCAATTCTATTGAAATTTGGCACAACTTATTTCCTAGCCATTTTAAATATATGTTATAAATTATATTAAGATGGGTCCATATTTTGATATAGCTCCCATATAAGGACTTTCCCGGAATATGATTTATAGCTTATAAAACTTTTAAATTTGAACTAATTCTTATGAAATTTGGCACAATTATTGTTTCAACTATTTTAAATATATATTGTGAATTTTATTAATATGGACCCATATTTTGATATAGCTCCCATATAAGGCCCCTTCCCGGAATTTGATTTATAGCTCATAAAACTCTTAAATTGGAACCAATTCTATTGAAATTTGGCACAAATAATTGTTTAACTATTTTAAATATATACTATAAATTTTATTCACATGGGTCCGTATTTTGATATAGCTCCCATATAAGGCCCCTTCCAGGAATATGATTTACAGCTTATAACACTTTTAAATTTGAACCAATTCTTTTGAAATTTAGCACAATTGATTTTCTAGCTATTTTAAATATATGTATTAACTTTTATTTACATGGGTCCATATTTTGATATAGCTCCCATATAAGGCCCCTTCCCGGAATTTGATTTATAGCTCATAAAACTCTTAAATTTGAACCAATTCTTTTGAAATTTGGCACAACTGACTTTCTAGCTATTTTAAATATATGTTATAAATTATATTAACATGGGTCCATATTTTGATATAGCTCCCATATAAGGACTTTCCCGGAATATGATTTATAGCTTATAAAACTTTTAAATTTGAACTAATTCTTTTGAAATTTGGCACAATTATTGTTTCAACTATTTTAAATATATATTGTGAATTTTATTAATATGGATCCATATTTTGATATAGCTCCCATATAAGGCCCCTTCCCGGAATTTGATTTATAGCTCATAAAACACTTAAATTGGAACCAATTCTATTGAAATTTGGCACAAATAATTTTTTTACCATTTTAAATATATACTATAAATTTTATTCACATGGGTCCGTATTTTGATATAGCTCCCATATAAGGCCCCTTCCCGGAATGTGATTTATAGCTCATAAAACTCTTTAATTTGAACCAATTCTTTTGAAATTTGGCACAATTAATCTCTTAATTATTTTAAATATATACTATAAATTTTATTCATATGGGTCCGTATTTTGATATGGCTCCCATATAAGGCCCCTTCCCGGAATGTGATTTATAGCTCATAAAACTCTTAAATTTGAAGCAATTCTTTTGAAATTTGGCACAATTATTGTTTTAACTATTTTAAATATATACTATAAAATTTATTAACATGGGTCCATATTTTGATATAGCTCCCATATAAGGCCCCTTCCCGGAATATGATTTACAGCTTATAACACTTTTAAATTTGAACCAATTCTTTTGAAATTTAGCACAATTGATTTTCTAGCTATTTTAAATATAAGTATTAAGTTTTATTTACATGGGTCCATATTTTGATATAGCTCCCATATAAGGCCCCTTCCCGGAATATGATTTACAGCTTATAATACTTTTAGATTTGAACCAATTCTATTGTATTGTGGGTCCATATTATGATATAGCTCCATTATAACGCCCCTTCCCGAGTAAATAAAGACCAATTCTACTGAAAGTCGACACAATTATTTTGCTAACTGTTCTGAAGATATTATATTAATTTGCCCTGTATCGGTCCAAATTTTCCTATAGCTCCCTTATAACGGGATTTTCCGGAAAACGGATTAGAGTTTATAAAACATTTAAATAAAGATCAATTCCATTAAAATTTAGCACAATGATTTTTCTAACTATAATCAAAGTATATTATAAATATGAACAATCTTGGTCCAAACTTCGGGAAGGGGTCTTATATGGGAGCTACATATAAGACCCTTCCCGGAAAATAGTTTTGAGCTTATAACAAGCATATTTTTTGTTTTTATACGCTCCACAGTACAAGTGGTAGAGAGAGAATATTAACTTTGTCATTCTGTGTGTAACGCTAAGAATGAATTATTTCAGACCCCATAATGTATATATTCTTGCATCAAGTCAAAATCTCAATCGATTTTCGTCAATCTCTTTGTCTGCTCACATCCGCAAAAATTAACAGAGCTCAATGAAAATTGGTAGAAAAAAGGCAGTTAATAGAAAAATTTTATAGCTTAAATTGTAACTAATTTTATGACTAATTAAGTATTTCTGTGTTATATACATTTGTGAGTATATGTGTGTCTATGGAACCTAACGTATTAACTTTACACGAATTTGTGGTGGAGGGTATTTAAGATTCGGCATAGCTGAATATAGCGTTCTTACTTGTTTTTGACTTAAGATTGATTAGACAAAAGACCGGCCACTACCCACCTTTTGCGATGTTGAATTTTTTTTTAATCATCAACATCAATAACTCTTTTTTTAAAAATTAGGTCAAATATTAAACATAAAACTTAATTGAGTGTATTAAATAATTGTTTGCTTTTGTTCTCTTCATAAAACAAACATCAATCAATTTTTAAAAAAAGTTTATATCGAGAGAATGTACATTTTTTTATTAATTTAAGTGTTAAATAATTTTCTCTTTTTTTGTAATTTATTTGTTTTTAATTGCCAGTAATTACCACCCTTTTACAGTCACTTAGTAGATGATGATGTTGCTATGCATTTACCAGACCTAATATAACCCAGTTTTGCTTGAGAGGTGCTGAGATGGTGGAACTGTTGATAAATGTTTTGCCCACTTGAACTCTTTATTCATTGAGGAGTGATGAAGATTTACTTATGCATCATAAAAAATGTTTGTTTGTGTGTAATTTATTCTGATTAATGTTTTTTTTTATTTTGAAGAGATCTAAATGTACTTAATATGTATTTGGTTAGGGAAGGTTTAGCATGTCTTTATTTGGAATGGTGTTTTTAATGATAAAAGTATTCAAGTAATTAACAAAATTAGAACCGATTAATAAAACTTATTATTTTCTGCATTACTAGGTAATGTTTTTTGTCATCTAATAAAGACAAAGGAAAAATACTTTCAAAAAAACCTTCTGAATTTTTAATGAAAATTTTCTCTTATAAATATGGAAATTTTCATTTTATTTACAGAAACTTTATCCCCTACAGAAATAAAAACATGTTTTCCGTCAACTTAATCGACACTCAACGTAGTATTATTAACTGTAACTGATGTCGTAGCATAAATAATGTTGGAATGAAACATTGTTGTCCCACAACCACATTGTGATTGGGGATGGTGACGTACCCACGTTGTTAAGTATAATATGTTTGTGAGACAATCATAGTTTTGTTTATCACAACCATATTATGGTTGTAGATACCTATATGTACGACCATAATATGGTCTCAAATATAATAATTCATTAGTTAAAGTGTTGGAGATAACAAAAATGTACGCTGCAAAAATAGTTGGCTTGATATAATAGAAGAATCTCACATATCACAACTCTTACCAATTCGAAATCTCCAGAAATTATAAATCTAAAACAAATTTCATAAATATTGAAAGGGCTCTATGTTTATGTTTATTTATAGGAGATTGAATATGACACGTCTCCTGCATCACTGCTCGTCTCTATCTGTTATGGGTGACGACATACAAAAATGACTGCATAACAGAATTATTAATATATAATTGAGACTCTCAGCGTCTTACTAAGGTATTCAGCAGATGCCCTTTAAATCTGTCGAAGCTAATTTCAGTATACAATAAGGTCATCTAATGGGGGAATGATCATAAAGAAATTGATGACAATTAAGTGGTAAATTAACTATCTATTAAAGCGCAGGAATTACTGAATTTGTCATTCTCATTCTACTTGGTCTATGAAGAAGGAAAATGTTAAAGTTATTCTGAGTTAAATACAATTTTTTTCGAGTAATTCGAAATATTTCCCTTTTCGAATACGGTTTCATGTGAAAAAATAGGTTAACTGATTTTAAACAAATAATTATATATTTATAGAGACTTATTTGCAAATATGTTCACAAATTTCAAGACATCTTTTATTTTTTACCCGGAAAATGGATACACAAGCTCAGTACTAGTGGAGGTTTACTAAATTAACATAAAACTATTTCTCTATTCTCTTGTCCCATTTCTATCAGGTATAAAGGCATAAAAACCCGGTTGACCGAGAAAGAGAAACCGGTTGTAGAATAATTCGAAATAAATTATAATTTGAACCGGAATAGGTTTCTCAAAATAAAAAAAATCGATTAAACGGCCTCCATCTTCAGATTTTGAATTCACTAATTACAACTTTATAATAAATTTCTTATCACAATCAGAAAAAATATGTTTGCGGTAACCATAACAGAAAAGCAACAATTTTGCAATTTTGCGTTAATTAAAATATACCGTTGACGCCACTAAGAATATTGTTATCGCCACTAACATTATTGTTATCACCACCAAAAATATTGTTAATTCAATAAAAAAATGTTTGTTCGCATTATTTTATTATTTATTATTTATATTTGTTTGTATTCAGTTGTCAGTAGACCGAAAATAATACTTTGTCCTAATAACAATAGTTTTTTTATAACGTTAAAAAATAAAATAAAATTGTGATCAGTCAAACATATTTCAAAACATATTGTGACCACAATTTTTTTTATTTAATAAAAATTATTTTATTAAAGCAACGAAATTGTTATAAAAATAAAATAAATTAAACAATTTACATGTTGGTGATAACAATAAATGTTTGCTCCGAATATATTAGTGTTTGCGACGACGTTTCTATGCGTGCAATCTGAAAATATGTACTTCAAAAAAGATAAAATAGAAGAGTAAAAAATAGTATCTAAGAAGGGGCCTTTCAAATTCTTCATAACCAAATGAAATCAAACTCATACATTTTTCATTTAATTAACCGAAAGTGTTAATGTTTTTAAACAGAATCAATTAAGTGCCAAATCAAAAGCAAACAATATTTTAAATAAAAATTAATGATTAATAATAAACAGAATTATAAAAAGATTTTTCTAACAACAACTAATGAGGAAAACAAACATTTTCTTCTTCAATTAATATTTTAAAAATTAATTTTATTCTATTTATTCCCATTTTATTTTCGTTTAGTTTCTTTCGCTGATTTCCATTTTGAACTTAAATAAACATTTTTTTACTAAATAAAAAATGTGACTTAAAAATGTAAGTTTTGATTTAATCATGTTTTAGTTGTCAACATACATGACAGGATATTTGTTAACAGAATACAGTCACATATACATTTATACATTTCTAAGTGTATGTGTTTTATAAAAAACGTATTCATTTATCTCATTTTTATACCCTACACCAATGTAGGTAGTTGGTGTATTATGCGTTCGTGCTGGTGTTTGTAACATCCAAGAAAAAATTGTGTAATACCCACTTTTAAGTAAAGCGTTTGAATCAGAACGGTATACCGTCTGTCTGTTTCTCAGACTGGCTGTCTATGTAAATGTTGTGAAACGTTATGAATTTTGGTACATGTTATTTTAAATTGGTCTTATTCGCTCCAATATTTCAGGTAGCTCCCACACAAATGTCCTCCTGGAATGGAGTTTTAACCTCATAAAAGACCAAAATAAAATCCAAAACGATGTGTCAAGCTATGTGAGGGCCAGTCCATTACTTCTCATATGGTCGCATATCACTTTTAAGGGCATAAAACTCACATATACGTTGGTATTGTAATAACAACTGGTCATTTTAGGATAAATTAAATCTTAAATTAATGTTCAAAATTATACGAAGGTCGGTCTAACATTTCCTTTAGCTCCGATAAAACCCCCTATAAAATCATTTTCTAAACGCATAAATTATTCATAAATCTTCGTATAAGAAAAGCAAATTATACGAATTTCCAACCAACCAATATGGTGTAGGGTATTACAAAGTCAGATTCAACCGACTATAAAATTCTTACTTGTTCAGTTTGTCTTTTTCATTTTCTTCTTCCTTTTTTCGAAAGGTTAACGAAAAGTCATGTTTGTTTAAAGAAACAACAACAGCAAAGATATCATCATTTAATGAAATAGTTAACGGAAGTACTGCAAAGGATTTCCGTTTAATTTTATATGATGTAAAGGGAATATTTATTTACATTATATTTATATGTATAAATTACACCACAAATGTCTGGGATCATTATGTTTTTGGTAGGAAACTTAACATTTAATAACGGAAAATGAACATTAGTGAATGATTTTGTGAAACATTAATTAACTGTCTGAACTTTATTTGTGTGATAAATTAGTTTTTGTATGTATTTCATTAAAAAGAAGCTATCGAGAGCTTTAAATTTATTTAAAATAATGATAACGAATTTTATCATTAAACAAAAATTTAAATTTTAGTTTTTCTTAAAAAATACCTTTAATGAGATACCAGGATATATCACTCATTTGGGGAAAATACTTTAAGACGCAAAGTTGTGCCAAAACGTTTTTTATTTGCAAATAGTTTTATTATTTTGGAGCTTACGAATATATGGACTAACAGATGTTGTTAGTGGTCCAGGACACAAGAGATGGATCTTTAAATAAATAAACTATTATATTTAATTTATGTTTTAAAAGCAAAAAATTACATGAGATTTCTTTAATAGTTTAAGAGATAATACCAAATCAAATCAAAATAATGGACTTAGCGAGCTCAATTTGGGTCCAAAAAATCTAAATAAGAATTCATTACTTTTCTCTAAACTTTTCTCTCTGGCAAATTTCAAGAAATTAAGTGTTTCCTTTGTAATAGGAATACTAGACCCATAACCTCTTCATTGAAATTGAATAAGCGGTTTAGTCATAATCGTTGTTCTCATGTATCGGTCCATAACTTTTTTTGTTGAACCGATTTTGCCGGTTTTAAATAGAAAATTTAGTTCAATAATAGACCATATTTCGTTCAGCTATGTCCATTATTGTGAATATGATAAGTAGAGAAATAGACGGACATAACTAAGTCGATGTTTGAAAATTTTGATTTGATGCGAGATTTGATGCATTACAAACGGAATAACCAGATTAATATACCCTCATCACTACTTATCGTGGTAGTTGGTATAAAAATCGTTGTTCGAAACTTAAACAATATAAAAGTAAAAACTAAATATAAAACAACTAAGAATGTATGGTCGGTCAAGCCTGACTATCTAATACCCTCCACCACATCGTTAAAAATTGAAGTAATGAAAAATTAATGAACGACGTATAATTTTATTTTCTGGTTTATTCTAAAGTGACACTGGTATTTATGTTAAATTTATGCGTTTTAAAATTAATTTTTCTAGGGAAGTTATATGAGGGCTACAAGAAATAATGAACCGACCCTTATATTTATCTTAATTTGACCAATTATTATAACAATACCAACGTATATTTGGAAGGGGGTTTGTATGGGACCTATGAGAAATAATGAACCGATTTTTTGGCACATCGTTTAAATCGCTTTGTATGGGAGGTATCTGATATATAAGACTGAATATAATCAAATTCAATGAGCTTCGTCCTTAGACCAAAATAATAATTTATACTATTTTAATCGAAATATTTCAAAAATTGTTTACATGGACAGCCAGCCGGACAAACAGACAGACTGACTGACGGACATCGTTAAATAGACTTTGCATGTTACAAACTTCAGCGCAAACGCATAATAGTGTGACAGAAGAAGATCAAAGAAAAATCGGTCTACTCTGCCTTTGGTAGACTTTAGTTGTTAATGTTTCCATCTAAACCAGTTTTTCTGCCTGTGAAATGGGTGCCTTTGTGAAAATCCTAACAAAATGTAGACCTTTTTACGTTCGAGGACATTTTTGGCCATATTAGAAATAATTGTTGTCTCAAGTATGGAAAATGGTTAATGACACGTGGAAGCTCTAAAGGATCACGCTTAATGGGACATCTAAAGTTACTTTATATTTTGAAAAAAAATCATGTTGAAACAAGTAAGAAGTTATACTCGATCAAACCGAACTATTTAATACCCTTGACCACATTGTTGGTTATTTTTGGTAGCTACCAAAAATTAATGAACCACCTTCGTAAAAAGTATTTTTTTAATTTATGCTTAAGAGTACAGAATATCCAACATCTATGTGGGATTACTACGTTCTAAAAGTTTCTTTTTGTGGATGTCACATGGGAGTTAGAAGAAATTATGGACCGAACCTCGTAAAATTTCGCACATTGATTTTTGCTTATATTTGACTAATTCTTATTACAATACCAACGTATTTGTGAGATTTAAGTCCTTTAAAGTGAAAGGGGTTATATGGGACCTATGAAAAGTAAAGGATCGATCCTCATATAATTTGGCAAAGCGTTTTAGAATACCAGAAATAAATTGTGCTAGATTACATTAAAATTTCTTTATATTTAGGACTTTTGTGACCTTAAATACTCGACCTATCATCATGAATTTAAGTAGGCATCGTCCTTGGCGCAAACTTATGGCACATGCCAAATTTCATTAAGATATCTTTTAAACCGCGTCCTGCATTTTGTTCACAAGGTTAACATGGATAGCCAGCTAGGCGACCAGCCAGCCTACCACCTATGGTGATGTAGGGTATAAAAAGTAAAATTTCTTGAGATAATTTGTGGTCATTGTGGCATAAATGGTTCAAGGTACTCATATAATTTGATTACTTTTGGATATCAGACAATAATAATAATAAAGATAGATAATGATAGATAGTAAGTACTTACTGCAAAAAAGTAGCTTAAGTTTCGAACAATACTGTACATTTAACAAATAACAGTTATGTTAAGCTTTTTGTGTTAAATTTTCAAGAAATTTATATCTCAATAACTATTTTATATTGATTTAATAATTAAAAAATTACTAAATTATTTCCAAAAAAGTTTGGAAACCGCTGTCCAACCGCTTCCAATATATTGTTTACTATCTTAACTGAATACAAATCGCAGCATCGATCTAATAGTTTTTATCTAAAATATTTTAAAGATTAAATTGTTTAAAACTAAAAAAAATCATCAAAGTCCTATAAATAATTTCTTTGATAATCAGGCTCATGGCGGTCAAGGTCAAACAAAAACAACAACAACAACAACAATATTTTGAAAAGTTTATGGTAAATAAACAATAAACAATTTTTATATAAAACAATAAAAATAAACTACAAGTAGTCAGTATCTATTTTTAAGCAGCCAACAAAAAAATAAAAAAAAAACTTAAATGCAATTTGATGAGATAATTATTTTTAATTCTAATTCATTAATTAGAAATTTTTACATTTGTTTATAATTATGTATGCATGTAATAATACATTAATTCATCCATATGTTGAAATATGCATTGTACGTGTGTAATAAAAATAAAGGGGAACATTTTTTTACATATACATTTGTAATGTTTTCTTTGTATACCCTCCATCATTGTAGAATCTATTAAAGATATTTTAAATTTGTTATACCATTTGATTATACATTCTTGGTCGTTGTTAGACTCTAAATTAATCTATTTGTCTGACTTATTTTTTTTTTGTCTCATGTCTAAAATGATATTCGATTAAATTTTACGGGATTGTTTAATATCCTGATCAGTAGTGTATTAAAAAAACGATATTTTCGAGTTATTCGAAAAATAGGTTTTTAAAAAAACCTGGTTTCGAATACGGTTTTATGTTAAAAACCCGGTTTTTGTATGATTATTTAATTAAAAAAAAATATATATATAAAAAATTTATTTATAGAAAAAATTATTATTAAATAAACTTCTAGAGTTAAACGAATAAAAACATATATCGTGTAATGACCTTTATATGATAACAATGGTTCCATATCAAAATAACCATTTTTAACAAATTTCGTAAAATAATTCTTACACTGTTTAATGCCCTTATTGGGTGGGATATAAAAGATTTTTTTGATAGTGTTTTTCGGTACCGTATTTAAAATAATGTATCGAGATATCATGGTTTTATTTATTTATTATTTATAAAGTTCGGTCGTAGCAAAATCAATTCAGAATATAATGTCTAAAAATGTATACACTTCTCGCTCGTGTAACACACGGAATGAAACATTTTGTCATGGCGCAATATACAAAAAATGAAGCTGAATATAAGAGAGAAAAGTTTAATAGTGACATTCATTAGAAACCGGTTAATCGACTGAAAAAAACGGCATGTCGAATAATTTGAAAATAGAAATTATTCGAAATCGGTCGGTTTTCTGGAATACAAAAAACCGGTTAACCGGTTTCCGGTTTCGTGTTTAGAATATACTAATAATGGTCAATATGTTCCAAATAAGTTGCGAATTGGTTGGTAAATTTTACCACTTATAAAGGTTTACATTAAAACCTTTTTTGAATCGGTACGATAACGAGTGCAAGTTTACGATTATTTCGACATAATTTTCGGAACAATATAAATGTTTTTTTTGGCGAGCCGAACAGATCCAAAAATACTTTTGCACACTATCATATTGAATTTGATCGATGTTATTGACCTCAAACTCAAACACTAAAACAAAGAAAGCTATAACTCATAATCAATATCATGCATTATGTTAGATCGAGTCCATATTTTTAATATCTGATCAACTCTTTTTTATTAATTACATTTTTATATATTTAGACATTTAGACGCACATTTCCAAGACGTTACGCATGACTAACATCTTGTTCTTCATATACATTTCTCATCTGACAAGTCATATTAAAAAAATGTGATTTCATTCATTTTCGACTGAAACCTAAATATAAATTATACAGATTTTTTAAAATTATATTGAAAGTAATTCGCATTATCTAGTAAAACTTCTGGTCAAAGTGATTCCGAGCACAAGAGCTTATATAACTGTTCTACTACCATGTTGATGTGAAAATAGTAATCCACATATTCATAGCTGATCAATAGGAATAGGATTTTATTACATATATAAGAAGTCGAATCGCTATAGAAGAATTTATTTTACTCTTCATCACCACAAGAGCTACACCAACGCATGTGGTTGAAGTATTATGCATTTGTGCAGATGTTGTGTAATATGCAGAAAAATGGTGTTTATCTAAACTTTAAGTATACCGTTAGACTCAGAATCACTTTCTGAGTCGATTTGTCCGTCCTTCCGTCTGTCTTGCTTGCGAATAATCTACAGGTACCAATTTTTGAGATATTTCGATATTATTCTGGTCTAAAGACGAAGTTTATTTAAATTGACTATATTCGTTTCAATATTTCAGGTACCTCCCATACAAATATTCCTTCCGCAATGGGATTATAAGGTCATAAAAGTTCTAAATTTAAAGCAATTTAAAGAAATAAACCATTAGTAAGCCTTCCAAAACTATATGCCAAAATATATTAGAGTCAGTCCATTATTTGTTGTAAATCCCATATAAAACCACTTCCAAATATCACTTTTAAGGGCATAAATCTCACATATTCCTTGATATTTTTTTAATTGATCAAATTAAGATAAATTATAAATAAAAATCGATGTGCAAAATTATACGAGGGTTCATAATTTCTTCTTGATCCCATATAACCTCCCAGAAAAAATAATTTAAAAACTCATAAATTTAACTTAAATATTACTGTCACAATAATGTACTGCACACTTAAAAATAAATCAGAAAATCAAATTTTACGAGGGTACTTCGTAAATTTTTTGCAACTATCATTTTAACCAACAATGTGGTGTAGGGTATTAGATAGTCGGGCTGAACCAACTATACATTTAGACTTGTTTAGAAATGCGAAAATGGAATTATTCAAAAAACCCCACAAATTCTGACTCAATTTAGTTTTTTCCGTATGTCTGTTGTTGGCACATTCACAGGAAAACAGTCTAATTCGGGGAATTCAACGAGTATTTGTTGCTGTTCTGCAAAATTTAAAACTAATAAAATGGGTTCTGTAGAAAAAAGTTATAGACCAAAACTGTGATTTAAATGTGGATCATAGATATTAAATTTTAATGAAATTTAGCACGCAATGTTGCCTTTTAGTGCCAATCATTCCACGTTATACAATTTTTGGATGTTTACCGGTAACATCGCATGTCTCAGAAACTTTATTAATAAATTTCGCAAAATTCGACACATATTTTAAATAAAATATTAGATTACAAAAATTTCGGATATGGCACGGGGGATTTGTATTATCTTTACAACTCTTTCTTTTATGAAATTTGCTACGAAATTAAAGTGACGAAAAAAGGCACGGGGAAGTTATAACCTCCTTAAAACCAACATATTGAATATTAGTTATCTCTAGATAGGGCACTGGGAACAAAATTTTGATTTCACATATCTCTGAAAATGTTACAAGAAATTATATGAAATTCTACACAGTACAGTGTTTCGGATAGGGCACGGAAGAAGTTTTGATTAGGATAGATTACGTGGGAGTGATATGAAGGAAAAAAAAAGACTCTTCCTACAATCATTTTAAATACTGATGGAAGTTATTGAAGATTCGTTACAACCGAATATAAAATTCATTTACTTGTTCTTATTTGTTTATTTACAAAAACAACATCATAGAAAAATATTATAGTCCAAAAAAAAAATGCTATAAAATAATAGACTTCATGTTGCTTTAATGCAAGTGTAGGAATGGATGAATGCTTGCATGCAATGGATTGTGTTCAGTATAATATGACGGCATTTATAGACTTCTCTTCGATGTATATTTACATTTATAAACTTTAAATACATATAGATATCGTATATACATATGTAAGTATGTTTGTATTCATATGTCATACAAGAAAATTAGTAAAAACAATTTTAAAAGGAAGCTTTTGTGATATAATAAATAAAAGACTTTTATTCTGACACTATATTTACTATTTATAGCGGCGTTTGTAAAACAGTTTGTTTCTCCACTAACATCATTATTTTTATAGGAAAAAAATATGTTTTTAAGGGCAATAAAATACAAGAATATTTATAAAAAAAATGTTAAATTGAAATAAACACACATTAACACACACACACACACACATACATACATTCACACATTTAGCTTAAGCAAATGAAGACTAGAAAAATCAATGCATTTTGCATTGTGTTTTTTTTCTCTCTTCTATTTTTTCTCTTTTTTAGGCGTCCGTCAGACTGACTGGGTGGGTTGTTGTTTGTTATTTACTTTGTGTGTTTTTCTTGTTTTGGTCTTTTATTGTTATCTGCGTGAATATATATTTGTATGGGTATGTGTGTGTGTTTAGTTTTGCCTATTGTCTTTGTAACTGCTATAATTCTTAAGGCAAAAGAAAAATTAATGTCTTTAAAGAAAAAAAAAAGAAAGAAACGTGAAACATTAACTAGAACAATTCAAAGTTACAAACAAAAATAATGAGGCAACGTTTTTAAACTGACTGGGCGTATAATTATTTAATACAACAACAAGAACACGATAATTAAAATGCTTTAAAGCTTTGGATCCCTTTTTCTTTCTATGTGTCAGGATTTTAAGGATTCTTTTTTAACACATTCTGTAAAAAACATAAAGAAAACAAATGTATGCAATAAGGACTTTAAACGTATGTTAGAATACACTGAGAAAAAAAAATTGGAAAAATTTGAAAGTTAGAAAGTAAGAATGCTATATTCGGTTATGCCGAATCTTTAATACCCTCTAAATACGTTATATTCATACACACATACACTCATAAAATCATACCTTAATGAGTAATAAAATTAATTTTATTTTTGCCTGAAACTTATTTTCTACTGAAATAAACTAAAAACTCTATGAAAGTTCTTAGAGATTGTCTCAGATATAGGTCTATATCTTTTAATATGTGTATAGACTGATTTTGCTGGTATTAAATGGGAAACTTCTCAGGACTATAAAAAGTATTCAGGGCAAATTTCATTGAGCTCTATCATGTATTGTGGATGTGAGCGTACCAAAAAATAGACAAACAGACGGACATAGCTAAATCGACTCAGATTTTTATTTGGTGCAAGAATATATATACATTATGATGTACTTGATGATTCCTTCCCAGCGTTTCACACGGAATGACAAAGTTAATAGAAAAAGAGGATAATCTAATATCATAATATTTTCATACTTAACAAATAAGATTGTATTAGTTGGATAAGATCGACTATATAAAAGGCAATATAGACCATAATGCGTACATGAAAAGTTATGCACCGACCTTCGTAGAATTTGATGTTATGAAATGTGAAACTTTTATAGTAAAAATTTTTTTCACAATATTAATTTTTGCCTTCAAGATTTTCTTAGCGTTTCACACGGAATGACAAAATTAATATAAAAACAGAAAAAGAGGATAATCTAGAATCACTATATTTTCATATGAAAAATTATGCACTTAGAATTTGACGTTATGAAATGCGATTATATAAAACATTTATAGATCAAATTATTTGATCGAAAAATTAATTTTTGCATTTTAAAAGAGATTTTCGCTATTAACCGAATATTTAAAAGGGCATTCTAAATTATGGATCGAACCTCGTAGAATTTTTTATTATGATTTACTTTTGTATAAAACACACTAAATTATGGAACGATTATAAAAAAATTTGGAACCATTGGATTGGAACGTTTATTAATCTTAAAATTCAAAATATTATTTTTAAATTTATGCACTTAAAAGAGATTTTCGGTCTAAACCGAATATTTAATACAGACATGAAAAATTATAGATCGATTCTCGTAGAATTTTATTTAATTGACAAGCAGTTTTGGAATAATAAAAAATGTATCAGTGGCAAATCTGAGTATTTAATGATATCAGAACCTAACGCATTTGTATGAGAGCTTCCTGAAATATTACATTATACCAAACATTGGAGATTAACGGTCCACAAAAGACTACAGTCTTTTGAAATTTAGCATGTGGATTAAGTCTTAAATTTTTAATACAAAATTTATTTGACCCAAATTAAATTAAAAAATTTTCATGAACTGTAAAACCCCAATCTGCGACCTCATCTGTATGGGAGTTTCACAATGTGAAATTAACAAAAAAAAACTTTAATAACTGAATTTCACTTAATATTGAATTTTAATGAAAAATACCAAAATTTATTGTCTAAAAGTTTTTATGCCAAAAATCTAAATTTAAATGAAAAAAGTAAATATTGAGTTTAGAAGCATAACAACGATAATCAGTGATCAGTAATTTTTCAAGTAGGAAAAATTATATTCTTAAATCGCTTAATATTGTCAAAAAAACAATATTTAATGATTAGTGATTTTTCAAATTACAAATCGATATTTTTATGAAAAAGGCTTGATTTGTCTAAACTCGCTTAATATTGAGGAAAAAAGAAAAATAGTCAATATTTTTACATTTTCTTTTAAGAAAAAAACGATTAAATTTTTTAAGTAAAACACTTCGATTGCTGTAAATTACTTTATATTGAGTTTTTCTAATTACTATAATCACAATTTTGGTAACAAAATCATTCTATAAAAAATGCCGTTAAACTTGCTTATTATTGACTTTAAAGAAAGAGGACAAAAATTTGTTATCACAAATGTTTCATGACAAAAGTTTTTTATGAAAAAAAAATAATAATAAATAAATGACTGTATTCTCTGATCATTAAATTATTATATCAAAATTTCCAGTATCATCATACTTTTTATGAAAAAAACTTTAAATGACTATAACTCACTTAATATTTAGTTTTAAACAAAATGTCACTAATATGTGATATCTAATTTTTCCACTCCAAAATAATTTTTTTGTGAAAATTTTTATGTTGATAAGAGAGTAACTCTTATTATTAAAGTTTAAAGAAAAGGGACGATAATCTGTGATAACAAGTTTTCTATATTAAAAATAAAAAACATAATTTTGTGAATTAATTGTGATTAAGTTTAAAAGGAAAATTAAAAAAAATCTTCTACCAAAAATCGTTTAATGTGGAATTTTAGCAAAAAAGGTCCTTAATACGTGATATAATATTCAATTATTATTGAATTTTTGGGCAAAGTAACAAAAATCAGTGATTTAATTTTATATTGTCTTTTCTTTTTTCCAAATATTTCTTTCAGTGTTTAATTAAGACATAAAAACGTCTTTTCTTTATCACACTTTTAATTACGTCTTTGCGTGTTTCAATATCACTCGTTTCTTTCTTTTTCTCAATTTTTGTCTTTTTGTGAACTTTAATTTATCAATTATATTATTTTGTGCGTAACGACAATTTATTTCTTTATTAAAAGTCTTCAAAAGTATTTTATTTATTGTCTGAATTTTTTCCTTTGCCCACCAGTTAATTCCCCCTTTTTCTGGTCTGTTTTAAGAAAGAAAGCAAATTTTAGTTTTATTACTCGAGCTAAAAAAGCTTTTATTCTTTCATAAAGGATTTCAATCAAAATTGTTTGCTTTAAGTGATTTAAGTGGTCTTAAATATAAGTCTTTTTTGCTTTACTTATTATTATAGTGTGTTTTAGTGAAATTAACCTTTTTTTGGGGATTTTATTCCCTTTTTATGGTTTAAGTCTTTTTTATTAGTTTTTATGTTTTAGACAGGAAAACTTTAAGTAAATTATTGTAATTTTAAGCAAAATTAAGGAAATTTGATTGACAAAATCATGCCTTCAAATCATCACATAATAACACACATTTCTTATTCCTTAACCTAAAATACTGTATTCCAAGGTCATTGTTAAATTACTTAATTTTGTTAATTTAATAATACGCCCCTCAAAAGAAAAGAACTTTATTAAAAATTGACTTCCTTAATTATAGACTTTAATTTTTCATGTTTAGGAAATATTAACAATTTTTCCTCTATGATCTGACTCTTTTTTACAAGTTGACCCCAAATAATTATAAAATTGTACAAATAACAAATAAATTATTATTTACAGCTATACTGATTCTTTTAGCACCCTCCACCACAAATGCTTGTGAAGTAAATACGTTATGTTTCATACATTTACACTCACAAATGAATACAATATATAAAAGTTGTTTTTAATGTATCACAGGAACACTTAATGAGTCATAAAATTGGTTACGTTTTTCCTATAACATTTTTTTACTAAACCGATTTTGATCAGTGGAATGATAAGGAAGTACATACAACTTAATATAATGACAAAATTTCATTCTTATTTGTCGTCTTTTAATTGACAATATTACGAAAGTCCTTCGCTTGGATTTAGAGGAAGTCGCAGATATTAGTCTGTAGCTCTTAATGTATTGACCCGTTTTTGGTGATTTGAAGTAAAAAAATTCTCAAAATACTCAGACAAAATTTCATTGAACTTTGTGAATTATTGCTGATGTGCGCTTGCCAAAAACAGACAGACAGTCAGACAGAAAAACATACAGATGGACAGATAACCAGAAAAACAGACGGACATTGCAAAATCGACTCAAATTTGTATTTGAAGCAGGAAAATATATACATTATGCGGTCTAAGATGATTCCTTCTTAGCGTTACACACTTGTAGTGGAAGTGGAGGGTTTAAAAAAAATAATAATTTTACAACAAATATGTGCATGTTTTTTAACGTGACCTAAAAATTAATTTCTTTAAAAAATTCAAATCAAAATCAAAAAACTCCAAATGTCCGTAAATCCTGTAGAAAACGTTATGTCTCCAAACATGAACATGAAAATCAATAATTAAATAAAAGTGAAAAAAATTCGTTGAAAGTGAACGTAAGAAAAATATTTAAATTCTGGCAGTTACTTTCCTTTTCTTTTTTGCTACCTTGTTGACACGTGCTGCACGCAAACCTGCCACTAAACCACACACAGCTATTATAACAACAATAATTTAAATACCAGTTGTTTTTGGCCAAGAAGTGAAATGAAAAAAGTAACAAAAAACCTAAAATAAATTCTTTTTGATTGACTAAACTCTTAAGGAGCAACAAAAATTGCTGAAGACGAAATCACTGGCGACATTTAAAAATAAATTTCTTAAATAAAATTTATTTCTATTTTGTGGCAATAAAACTTTTTTTGATTTACTACTTAATTTAGTACTTAAGCTGTCTAAAGAAGGGATTTTCCCCTCGTTTTGTATTGTTTTTGGTCATAGAAATGAAAATATTTAAAACCTTAAACTGAAAGAGTTTAGGAAAAGTTTAAAGAGTTAAAATTTTATTTATAGCAGATTTAATAGGTTAAATACAACAATTAGGAGGAAAAAGTTAAATTTTAATGTAAATATTATATGGGATAAAATCGAATAGCATATAATTTATATACATATTAAAAACGAACTCAAGGGCGTATAAGTTATACTAAATAATAATATTATGTATACGCCTGTGTTGACATTGTGAAATAGTCATTATATACCTCAACTTAAAGGAGGGTATTTAAGATTCTGTACGGCCGAATTTTATATTTACATTTACATAGATATTGCCTACACCCTACACCAAATTGCTGGTTAAACGTGGTAATTACGAAATATTATTGGACGACCCGCGTATAATTTTATTATCTGATTTGTTTCAAATGTGCAGTGTTATTGTGAGACTAAAAAAATGAATTTTTATGAGGAGTTATATGGAAGCTACAAGAAATTTAGACCGACCCTCGTAAAATTTTACACTTTTTTGCTTATATTTATTTTAATTTGAACAGTAATATTTCAACACCTACGTTTATGTGTGATATTTGTAAGGGACCTATGAGAAACAATGACTCTCGAAAATTGGGACCTGTAGAGTTCACAAGCCAGATGAACGTTAAATCGACTCAGAAAGTGAATCTGAATGGAACGGTTTACCGTGTAACATAATTTTTTCTATGTATCACAAAAATTAGCACAAACCCAAAAATTTATGAACTATTTAAGTCGAAAACCTTTTCCGAGAAGCGCTATTAAATGGAAGTAATAACCGAATATAATCCGATAATTGTAAGATTATACAGATATATAAAAGATAGTTTGGAAAAAGATTGTACCAAATTTCCATAAACATTTTAAATTAAATAAAATCCTTTTTGGAAGGGGCCTTATATTGGAGCTATAGTAAAATGTAGGCCAATATTCATCAAATTAGTAATATATTCAGGATCGCTCAAAACCGAACAAAATAATACCATATATTCAAATAGCTAGAATAAAATTAGTGCCGAATTTTAGTAGAATTGGAGATAGATCAAACAATGGAACAATCTGGCTTTTTAGGTTCTCTTTTATGTAAGAAAAGACTGCTATTGGGGTGCATCAAAAATAGCATAATAAGCCAACAAGATGTTTTCTTTTAATCCGATTTTAATGTTTGCGATGATATAAATTAGCTATTGAAATCCAAGTCATGGGTTTGTGACTGCAGTCCCCGGATTTAAATCCCACAGAGAATTTTTTTATCATTTTGAGAAAGATTGAGTACGATACCGTGTTTAAAACCAAGAAGGCATCATATAAATAAGGCCACATAAAGTATGAATATACCTGCATCAAATCAAAATCTGATTTAGTCATGTCCGTCTGTTTGTCTATCATTCAAATTAATAGTCCGCATTCAATCAAATTTCGACATTGTTCATTATTGTCCAAAGCAGTTTGTTATTTAAATCCAGCAATATCGGTCCAGTTACATAGAAGTTACGGACAGGATATCTGAGACGTTCTCGAAATTTGGCAAAAAACTTTTGCAGACTTTTCAAAACCAGGTTTTCCAAAAAGTTATTATTGTGTATGTCTATAAAATTTTTAGAGTGTATGTGTATGTGGTGGAATGTATCAAAGATCGACATAGCTGAATATAGCATTCTTTTATGTTTTAAATCAGTTTGGGTTTAATTGAAAAAAAAATATTGAAGTTTCTTATTAGAACTGCGTGATTGTTGTCTGCAATAATGGTCCATCACATTAATATTTATTTAATGATTTTATTTTCAACTTTAAATTTTAATTCGGAAAATACGAAACATTTTATAATTTGATTTTAATTTAAATTTGGCTTCTAATTCAAGTTTATATTTTTTTTTGTAATTAATATGTATGGAGAACTGGTAACTGGAACATTTTTCTACCAGATAAGTTTGGAGTTCTTTTCAATATTTATGTATGTAGGTATGTATGTATGTATGTATGTATGTATGTATGTATGTATGTATGTATGTATGTCCCTATGAGTGATACAAATTCCCAATACTTATTACAATTAGTTTGAAAGGATTTTATTTAATTCAAACGAATAAATCTTTAATAACAAAATATTTCAGACCAAAACAATTTAAATAGAGAACGGAGGATTGGTCCCCCACTTGTAAACGCAACATTTGATATATCAAAAAATATATATAATAGAAAATTTCGCTGTTGGAGGGTATCAAAAATTTGAAAAAAAGAATAAATCATTCTTGTTTGTTTCAATTTTAATATTTGTCATTCATTAATATAATTTGACTAATTTTTGACCACTCGCTGAACTTTGCTGCACAAAACTTCTTCTCAGTCCAAGATCTCGAAAGACATTTCACAAAACATGACGTGTATTTAAAAAATTTCTTGCCAGATCCCTCTGACCCTGTCCGTTCTAATTTTTTTTTAATATTTGCATGGCATGGGAGCTACCCTTTCCTTTGATCCCAAACGTCCTATATTTTGTACATTAAAACTTTTTCCTTGAGAAAGTGATTGGGAACTAACTTGAGAACTGTTGTTATAACAGTTCTTTAGATATTCGATAATTAATATTTGCTTTGTATGGGAGGCACCATTCTCCCTGGTCATATGGGAATTTTCTTATAGGTTATGTTACTTTCGGATATATTGAAATATATTGAAATCATGCTGTGAATATTTCAGAAGAATCGGTCCAGTAGTTTATCATTTTGATATATCATTTTGATATATATATACACTGAACCAAAAAAGTTAGTAAATATAACGAAAAAACGTGTAGAATCGAAGAAAAGTAGGTTAAATATCAGCCAACAAGACGAAATTTGAATAATATATTATTTAAATTAACAAAAATAAATTCTTTATATTGATGAATATTATTCAATTTAAAAAACATATTTAAGTTAAATTTATGAAATTTTAGTTGAATTGAGAAAAGAATTATGTTTAATTGTTGTAATGAATAAAATACATAAAATATTAAGGACCAAGGGAAGGAGTATTCCCCATATAAAGCAAATATTGATTATAGAATATCTTAAGAGCTGTAAATTTGGTTCCAATGACTTCCTCAAGGAACTGTTTTGAGAAGTTGCCACCATAAGAATCAAATATTGAATATTAAATATCTAAAGATCTACTGCAGCGAGTTCCCAATTACATTTTTGAATACACGTCAAAGTGTGTGCAGCAAAGCGCACCGGGTGCAAAATATTCCTTTAATTTCAATCATATGAATTATAATGTTCTATGAAATATTTTCATTAAATATGACAAAGAAAATATACAAATTTATTTGACGAAAAAAACAGTTAATTAAACAAAAATTTTGTTCAAATTAACTTCATTTTAGTATGAAGAATTGAATAAATTTGTGTGTTACATTTTACTATTTTACAATGCGTTACTGTCTTTTTCACTAAATATCTACTGATATAACATATTTTTCGTTATTTTTTTAAATTTCGATTTGATTTAAAATTTACTAAAAATTTTGTTGATTAATATTTGTATTGTATTTGAAGAAAATTCTTCAATTTGAAGAAAAATTATGTTAATTAGAATGAAAATCTGTTTATTTTTCGATAAATTTCTACAAAAATTGTTCGTTAATATTACAATTGGTTGGTTGGTTCAGTGCAGATCAAAGAAAAGAATATTGTTTCCCCAAAAAATAAGTTGACAAAAGGTCGTTACATTTTTAATTTCAATAATAATTTCATTCTTCATTTTTATTTATTCATTTTTCTTCTTTTTTTATTTTTGTAAATTATTAAACCCTGTTTTGTGTCCTCTTCCTCCCATTCAAAATTTTTCATTTTTTCAATTGTCTCCACTTTGTTCTACAAAAATTTCATTAAATTGACCGAATCAAATTTCTCTCCCACTTAATTTTAAAACATTTAAAACATTTGTAATACAATTTGTTTGTCTTTTGTTTGAAAACAAAGAACTATAAATCTGTGAAATAAATTCATGTCAATATCCATTTAACATCTCTTCTTTTTTATCATGTTGTTTCTGTTATTACAATTTTATACATCAATTTGCATAAAATGCAATATAAATGGAAAACATTTATTTATATTAAAATATTTTTCTCTTTGTTTGTAGAAAAAAGGAAAAAAAGCTTTGTCGCACTTACCATACCACCAACTCCACAATAGACCGATAATCCAACTAATAAACCGATATGATTTAATGCTGCTCTCAGTTTTAATGATTTCCAAAAACTTTTCTTACAAATTCCTTTATTCGTTTCGACTGTCTCCACTCTGACATCGAGATGTTTTAGCTTATTTAAAAGCTCTGCATTAGCATCATCTGTTGCATCAAACTCCACCATTTTTATTCTGATATTTAAGATAACTTTTGGTTTTATTTACACTTTTCTTTTCAGATTTATTTGACTTATTTCTTATAGTTTTGTTAGTTTTTTTCAGAATTAAAATTTTAATTTTTGCGTTTTTCCATAAGTTTCATTTTCTTCTTTATTGTGTTAATAACATTTCTACGATATTTGTCATGAATTATATATATATTTTTTGATATTTAATTTAAAAACTTTTTAAAAGAATATTTAGGAGATAATAAATACAAGATTTTTTATTCGAATCATGGGATTTTAAAAAAACCTGTTTTGATTACGGTTTTATATCAAAAAACCGGTTAACCGGTTTTGTTTGATTATCATTAATTTATAGCAAAAATTTATTTTTTTTAATTTAATTTAGGGTTTAATGTAATGGTTCCATCACAATCAAAACGTGTATGTATCAAATTATCCTTGGACTATACAATGCCCTAATTGGATGGGGTTCAACAGTTTCTGGTTTCCTAACATCATATTAAAATTAATGTATCTAAATTAATTATTCTTTTATTTCTGAATATGTCTCAATTATAGATCAATATTCTTTTACCTAAAAATGGATATTGCTCGATGATGGATAAAAAATCTTGCATAATCTCATATATACATTTCTAATCTTTGATTGATTAAATCTGAAGCAGATGGACATAGCAAAGTCGTCTCAGATTATGATGTATAAGAATGCATACAGTACTTTGTTCGTGCAACACACGTAATAAAAAAATACTCATTCATGGCGGAATATAAAAAGATTAAACTGAATAGTTGAAAAGTTCTGACATTAAAAACCGGTTAACCAACTGGAAAAAATGACATGTCGAATAATACGAAAATTAAAATTATTCGAAACAGGTCGATTTTCTGAAAAGCAAAAAATCGGTTAACCGCTTTTCGGTTTTTGAATACACTAATGTCTAACTTTTGGTCTATTATATGGAACTGTATGAAATTTAATACAGTGAACTTTCGAAAATTGATACCCATAACGGCTACATGAGTGGAGTTTTAAAAATGTTTCGGTCACGCTATTTTTAACGCTTTTAGAAGTGTCCTCACTTATTTTCATCTAAAACATATTTATTCTTTAAAACAAGAATACAATTTTTATTTTCCTCAAAAGATTTTATTACACAAAATACTTTAGTTTAAAATTTATATCGGAAAATCTTACATTAAATCAAAATCTAAGTCGATTTAGCTGTGTCTGTCTGTCTGTCTGTCTGTCTGTCTGTTTGACACGCTCACATCCACAAAAATTGACAGAGCTTAGTGAAATTTGGTCTTAGTATTCACCATAGTTCAGAGAATTTTCCTATTTAAAATGAACAAAATCGTTCATATTTTATAGGTTTTGCAGGAATTAAAAAATTTCAAAAAATAATTAATAATAAAAATAATTTTCAGAAAATGTTAATCTTGTGATTCTAAATTAAAGTTAAGAAAAATGGAATAAATTATTTCATACACATTGAGTTTACCAAAACTATATTCCGTTTGAAACTTCAAGCTTTGGAATATTAAAAAATATTATAAAATTAAAAGTTTTATTAAAAGAGGATCGAACTGAGGAGGGTCCTGACTTGGCCTTATAGGAGTTTCTGAGAGAAAATTTAAACTAAAACATTCCATGTAAATATTCTTTTTACAAAAATATAAATTTTACATATGTTTTGAAGAAAAATTTTATTTTAGATGAACATAAGTGAAGACTTAGACCAAAAGAAGACCAAAAGAACAGCTTTCTGAAAGTGAAAAATCCTCAATCTCGTTTGTTTTTTAAATATTTTATTTTTTAACTAAATAAGGAAATTTTAACAAAATCGTAATAAAATTTTCGAAAATATATTGAAAACTAATTCAAGATCTTGCAAAATTTTGAAAGTTGAAAATTTAAAAGGAAACAACTCGAAAACTATAAAGGATAAACATGACATTTTGAATTAAATGAAACACAAAATTTCGCACGCATTTAAAAGAAATTTCATGTACGAGGTATCTCACTTTGAGCCCTTATATAACTTCGCCATTGGCTCGCATTATTTTAATAATAATTTGAATTGTGGAAAATCGGATTCGCCCAAAATGTCCTTTTTGATAAAAGACTATGTAAAATTAATAAAGTGAATATAATAAGAACAATCGAAAAGTAAAATTTAAAATTTTTAAAACTAAATATCTCTTAAAATTTAAGAGATAACCTAACCATACTACAACTAGAATGCGTAATATACAATTTTAAGTTCTCTATATTTCAAATATTTTTTAAATACGAATAATGCTATACAAATTCGTTTTAGTTCGCGAATATAAAAATAATCATTCTTTCAATTTTTATAAAAATTAAGGACTTTAGTGTCACTAACAATAATTTTGCCGATTTCCAATTAAATTGTAGTTCAAATCACGGAATACGGCTCTGACTGTCCTATAGACCTTAAAATCAACTAGAAAAAAACTTCAGCTCTAGATATGTTTTAGCGAATTTTATTAAAATGTCTTTAAAGGTTAAAAAGTTTTAGATTTATTTTCAAAAACAATCGTTTTGAACCTCCATTTAGCTTTTAATTAATCTGTTAAGACGTAATTGCGATGCACTGACACTAAATCAGTATTTGAGAATATATTTTAATTTTTAACATTTTTATTTTAATTAAACAATTTTTTTTTTCGAGTTCACAAAATTTATATTAATTTTTTTAATTCTTCCCAGAATTATTTAATTCATAGTAATTTTTTGAGGTTTTTTAAAAAATGTGAATTTTAAAATTTGTTTAAAATTTTTGTTCCCACTAATTAATTTTTATGCACCAAAAAACAACATAAATCTTTTCAAAATACATATATTTTCATACTTTGGTCACTGGTACGTATACTTTATATTTTGGTCATAACAAAATAAATAAATAAATTATACGTAAAAATATTATAATTAAAAGATTTTATTACTGGCAGACACCGAGAAGTATGAGTGTCGCAAAGCAAAAAAAAAACATAATTTTGTGAATTCTGAAATTATTTTATAGTTCACTGGCGGAAATTTTTCTTTGTTGTGAACAAAAAAATTTTTTTAATATTTTTTTTAGATTTTTTTGAGGTAATTTTTTTAAATAATTGAATTTTTACACTTACATTTTTTATGAATTAAAATTATTTTTTATATTATTTATTTAAATTATCATTTTTTATTATTTTAACTTAAAATTATTTTCAAAATTTTAGAATAATTTTTTTTATTTACTTTTTTATTAAATTTTATTTATTTAAATTTTTTATTTTTTTTAATTTCCTTCAATAATGAATTTTAATAAAAATTTTCTTTTATTTTAAATAAATTTCACTTCTTCATTGTTTATTTTCATAATGTATATTTTATTTTTTCAAATAAACACTAATTTAATTTATGTTTCGCAAATTTACGTTATTTCACCGATTCATTAATAAAATATTTATTTTACTTGAAATTTTCATCCGTAAATATATTTTTTGAGGTTCCTTACGTTACACTATCTAAACACCAACTGATGCTGGAAAATATTCTTTTTGTTGAACTCATTCACTGACAAGAGTCAGCTTGTCGGAACACTCATCGTACTTCATATTTTCATTTCGTATATTTTCCTTTTTTTATACCCTCCACCAACAAAAGTGGTGAAGAGGGTAAATTAATTTTATCATTCCGTGTGTGACGCTAAGAAGGAATCATCTTAGATCCCATGATGTATATATTTTTGCATCAAAATAAAATCTGAGTTAATTTAGCTGTGTCCGTCTGTCTGTTTGTATGTTGTTAGCACTCTCACATTGACAATGATCGACTGAGCCTGTCTAATTGCTGTAGTTTTAAAAATTTTCCTATTTAAAACAAGCGGAATGGTTCAGTATATTAAAATATAAAATATATATAAAATATATATAAGATCACAATCGGTTCAGTAGTGCAAAATATAACTAATTTTATGACTGATTAAGTGTTCCTGTGTTATTTTTAAGAGATCTTTTATATATTGTACATATTTATGAGTATATGTGTGAGTGTGTACAAAACATAATGTACTGTCACGCATTTGTGGTGGAGGGTATTAAAGATGCGGCATAGCCGAATATAGCATTCATACTTGTTACAAATTTGTTTGCCAACATCATGGTTTTGTTTGATTCGTAAAATTGTTATTTTTATTCGTTAGAATTTTGTACTCATCATCTACAATGATGTTCTGTTCCAGCAGCAACATCATTAGTATCAACACCTTTAAAAATTTGAGATTTTTTTCTTTCAAATTTCTCTCTAAAAGTTTTATCTGTCTTCAGTTTAATAATGTGTGAAATATTTAGTTTGTTATAATTTTGTATATTTTTTGCAAATAATTTCACCTGAAAATTCGTTTTATTTTTATATATTTAAAGATTTTTATGATGTTTTTGTACAAGTATTTTAATTAAAATACAATTAATAATTAAACATGTAAATAAATTTATTATAATAATTTTTTAAATTTAAAAAGAATTTTTTATCTAAAATCATCATCCGTTAAATTTCAACCTCCTCACAGGAAAAATGACAAACTTCCTTTCCAACTTCCTTATCAAACTTCATCTCTTAATTATCTACTTCAAACATAAACACAACTTGTTTGATTCCTTCCTTTTTCGAACATCATTAAATATTAAGAAATATATTTATATCTCTTTATTGTCTTTTAAAAAGAGCAACAATATATTTTTCTTCATAACAAGGAAACAGCGTCCTTGAAAATAATAAATAGTTTTTGGAGCCAAATATATCTATTTTTATTTGTTGTATGATGTCAAGTTGTTGCTTATCACTTCCTTACAGATTTTATTTTTCGTCTTTATTAATGAATTATATGAAGTTGTTAAATTTTATCTTCAGTTATAAAAATGAAATGAAATTTCGTACCTGCTATTCATATTTTTCTGTATATTAGGTGATATCGAGAGATATAACCGCGGGGGGATGTGATAATATATGCGGATGACTGTACGATAACGGATGACTGTACAATAACGGGCCATAGAGTTGATGACCTATGTGGTTTTGCGAAATCTACAACTTCTTCACTGCACGAAACTTGAAACTTTCTTTTGTGGTATGGAAAAAGAAACCTTATAGACTACATATGAAACGGTTTGCCGGCCGGTGGCGAATTCTGCTACTCCAATGTGGACACCATCGCAAACTGATACGCATTGGAAAAATATCTAAAACTGTCAAAATGCAGACATATCGGGCTGTATTCAAATGTCCTCAATTCACCATCTACATGAAGAAACAAAGACCCTTCCAATAAAGGAACATAATGAAATGCTAAGTGAGCAGTTCCTTCTAGTATGTCATCTTATGTTCCAATAAAGGAACATAATGAAATGCTAAGTGAGCAGTTCCTTCTAGTATGTCATCTTATGTTCCAATAAAGGAACATAATGAAATGCTAAGTGAGCAGTTCCTTCTAGTATGTTATCGGAGAAACCTATGGACCCAACCAATCGAGGTTGCCAGATTCCTTGACCTGATTTTGAACAACAGCATGAACCATAATTGATAAATATATTTATTCTTTCCCGCTGTTACAACAACAACTCCTCCAAGGATTGTTTACCATAATGAGTGGATAACTTACGAATGGAAGCAACCTTTTTTCTAAATATCCCTTTTCTAATATTCCTTTAGAGTGTCCGTTGAAACATTGTTTTTTTTAGTTTACTTGACTTCAATTTTCATGCTCTGCTTTTAGCCCCTAAATTTTTGGCAGCGTTCATTGTATCTTTTTAAATCTGCTTTAGTTTTAACTTTCCATAACAAATAGTCCGAACACTCAAATCTTATCATCAACATATGTAAATGCCTTGCACGGATATAAAATTGATATTAAAATATTTGATAGAATGCCCGGAAAACAGTTCGATCTATAAGAACCGAATGATCAATTCTGGTTGAACGAATACGTGTTACAATTACTCCTGAGAACTCATTGATACAAGGATGGTTCCAAGCAGGACTATAGGACGAACCAGAATATACATTCGATGGTAGGTGAAAACAAGGAATGTGTAATTTGAGCCAGAGAAAAC